>CM076570.1:923467023-923525810 GCA_034641835.2 Pinus albicaulis
ATTGCGCAATCCATCATGGCATCCCAATGACTTTATAATTGCACATTGGGAATTTTCTATAAATACAACTGATAGTTATGTTCCTCTGAACTGTGTTACAATAAGGATGAAGGGTCTTTTTTATTATTTAAAAATAAGATAAAACCCTAAACAACCAAAACCCTAACCCGAGGAGATGTAACACCAAGCGTTTATGGGCCCCGTTGGGGTTAGTTGGGTAGCCAACTTTCTGGGGTCGTAACTTGGTCATATGATCTTCGTTTGACGTACATGATACCTCGTTAGAAAGATCTCTCTGAGGACTACAACTAATAATGCGATTTCTATGAAATCACAAAACCTTTCATGCCCAAAAAAAGTTGTTTGCGGCCTCAAAATGGCTCCAGAATTTCAGGCCCTGAAAAACTAACAAAAATAGTAATTTGTGCTATAATTAAGGAAACTGAAAAACTGAAAGAGACAATGGCGAGGGCCCAAGTGGAATAGGTGGGTGGCCACCAATATCCATCTCGATCACCTTAAATTGAACTTACTGAGCTAAATCAATCATCATGACTTAGTTAAATGACACAAGTTGTTATGAGATGAAATTACAATTTATTGTCCAATTTATTTAAGGGAAAAATAAATTAGACACCTCACATTCCTCACTCCTAGTACATCAAAATTCCTCACCAGTGTGGGTGCATTTTTTTTTTCCTTTCTAGTTGCCAATTTCACTGTTTCTTGTTGCAAATTTCAACACTCCCTCTCAACAAGAAAGGAATTCAATATATCCCCATCCGGTACCTTTGGAATGTTCTGCATTCACACTTCTCTAGTGTTGTTTGCACCTGAAAATCCTGAAACTAAATAGCCTCCGAAGAACTTACTCAGTATAATGCATCTATCATCAGAGTCTTCTGACTACTGCTAGCTACTGCACCTATCTAGTACTAGATTCTTTGCGCTGCTACTGACATTTGCATCTATGCCCTTTGAACTATTTATAACTCTGATTTGTGATCCAATATTTGACATCTGTCACTCTGATTTTTGTCTTGCTAACATTTGACTACATCAATCTAACTGATCCTTCCTACTTCTATTGTACTGTGGGCTCCTTGTAGCCACATTCGATCCATGAGATACACCATCTCAATGGACCTTGCCCAAATTTCTTATCTTGGAATTATGTCTACACATCACCCCACCTTACACCTCGAGGTATGGCTGCTCCCTCTTCCCATCTGGCTCGAAATTTCCCCCTCATGGAGGTCTCTGATTGAGTGGATGCTTCCACTCAGTCTCCTCTTTGCATCTCCAATTGTGGCAGCTACTCCACAACCTTCTGAGACTGCTTCTCATGAGGATGCATGTTGAGAGGTAATTTATGCTCCCTCTAAACCACCAAGTCTCTAATTTCTGCCTTTCTCATCAAAGCTTTGCATGCATCTGGTACCTTAATTACATATAGGTTCTTGACTCACGCACAGTGTAATTGTCCCAATGTTACAAAAATTTTCTAAAAAAGAGTTGATTTTAAATTGATGATATCTCCCTCATCCGAGCTCCGATTCGATCGATTTTTCTTTTTTTCCATTTGGGTAGATTTTCGCAAGGAATCCAAATCGTCTATTCGTTTTTGAAAATTTTACACCAAAATATTCAAATATTCTCTGCAAACTCACCACCCAAAAAATTCCTGCTCTGATACCATGTAGAAAATATAACCAATGAGATTCAATCTAATCTTGTAATCTACTAAAACAAGATATTGAATCCTTCCTACAATTTGCGGAAACAAAACACGATCACACAATTACATATAATTAAGAGAAATAAATTATCAATCACACAACAACATGATGTATTTTGGGAAAGAAACTGCTCAAACCCCTCTATCTCTATTGTGTATTAAGTCAAGTAATCATGAAACAATACATTAATGCTTAATCTCTCATGAGATTCTCCAGCACTCTGTCAATTGTCTCCCATTGATCTAGGCAAAATCGGTCTTGTACTTAGCCAATTCTCATCCTTACTTCAGCCTACCTTGCTCATGCAATTCCTAGGGAATTAACTCCTTATTAATTAGAAAAATCAGTCTTCCTTGATTGCGTAATCCATCATGGCATCCCAATGACTTTATAATTGCACATGGGAAATTTTCTCTGAATACAACTGATAGTTATGTTCCCTTTAACCTCTGTCTCAACTGGGTATTCCTCGAAACTGACATGCATGCAACTATTAATAGCGAATTATCAATTATATGATTGATCACTCATTGTGAATTAAATCTAATTTAATTCACTGGACCTCTCACTAGCTCATCACTCAGTTAGAACCAGTTAAACTGATTTTAACTCATTTAATAAAGTTAATTACACTTGCACCCCACTAATGCATCAACTTCAACTAGACCCCAAAAATATTAGAATCCCTCTAGATGCCTCATTTTAGACCCTCAAGTACTTGAATTTCTTGAGTTAACTTGGTCATCATGACTTAGTTAACTGACACAAGTTGTTATGAGATGAAATTACAATTTATTGTCCAATTTATTTAAGGGAAAAATAACTTAGACGCCCCACATTCATCACTCCTGGTCCATCAAAAGTCCTCACCAGTGTGGGTGCATTTTTTTTTGTCCTTTCTGGTTTCCAATCTCACATTTTCTTGTTGCAGATTTCAAAATTTCAGAATTTGATGCAACCTTCACACAAAGACACCATTAAAATCACATTCCCAGATTATCATGAAAAACCTCTCTTAAGCTCGATCTACCAAAAGAGAACCAACAATATTCCATCCTAATTCCTAGCACAAATGAACCCTTAAGGTATGCAACATTATTCTGAACCCTCACATGATGATCTTGCTCTTGGAGGATGATCATGACCTCACTTTAAAAACCCTTACTCTACCTACTTTAGGACTACATTTCTCTTCATCCCCTTGATGTGCCAGAAAGTGGGAATACATGTGAAACATGCTAATATGTGCCAAGTGATAAGGCATGCCAAGATGTCCAAGGGTGTGCCAATGCGTGTCAAGGATTTTCAAGACAACAAATGGGAGAAAAAAGTTAAACTACAAGGAAATGAACACATAAGAGGGTTAATAAGTCATCAATTTACCTTTTCCAAGAGGGGCATACTAGGCACACCAACACTAGGCAGCAATAGGTACCAAGTGCAAAGTCTTAGTGCACTCTAAGTGCCAAGTATTCCTTTGTTGATTCTCATCTACTTTCCAAAAATTGATAATCACAAATAAATTTAATATTAAACCATGCCAAATCATTCCAAGGCATCTCAACATATTCCATACATGCTAAGACTTTCCAAGCGCCAACACGTGCCAAGCACCAATATGTGTCAGGGACTAGTGTTATGCATGTTATGAAGTGGAAGGGAATGTTGAAGAGTGCTAAGGTGTGCTAGAGAGTGATAATGCATGTTGATGAGTGTTAAGGATTACTAGGAAAAAACATTAAGGGAACACTAGGAAAAAATTCATGGAAGTTAATGAATATGAGGAATGTGTGCCAGATACTAGTGTTAATGAGTGTTAATTGTCATGCCAAGGAGGGACTGACAAGGTATGCTAAGCATTGGTAAGGCATGCTCGGGAATATCAAGGCATGTCAATAACTCCCAAAGTTTACTTGGGAGTTCCAGGGTGTGCTAATTATATCATGTACCAATTAATAGTGCCAAGATATTCCAATACATGGTAGGTGCGAAGGATGTGGTGCAGCATGCCAGGGTATGTCAATATGTGTCAAGGCAACAAAAGGAAGAACCAGTAAGAGGGTTAACAAGTCAGGACTTTATCTTTTTGAAAAGGGCATGCTAGGGACACTAATAATAGGTCCCAATACATGCCAAGTAGCATTGTGTGCCAATTGCTAATGTATGTCAATGCATTCAACCAAGGTGTTCCAGGGCATGTTAGGGACTATATGCAGCATGCCAACACATGCTAGGAGAGTTCCATGTTGTGCTAGTGCATGCCACCATGTGCTTGGGCGTCAGTGTCATCACAAGATGTTATAGGTACAAAGATGCTCCAATACATGTGGGGTGCTAAGAAATGTTAGTGTGTGCCAAAGCATTAATTTAGGGCATGCCCAGATTGGTGAGGATCGTTAGTTCTTTCTCATTAATAAGATTGTCAAAGCTTGATTATGTATTAAATAATATATTTCCTACACATAATAGTGGAACTTTATCTAAAGGGAATTTGCTAGATAATAAACTTAATATATATGAATCATGTGTTGACTCATAGGAAATCTCTATTTGACTAGTCATTACTTGAGGGAAATGATAAACACTAATTACTTCTAAAAAAATTGACTGACCCTAACCACTATGGCCTTGGACGTATTATAAAAAATACTCCACAATAATGGTATTAAATCGTTAACTTTTGAAAAAAAAAATATTAACAGGCACATAGCATCATCAAAAACTCATTGGAATGATTAATGATGATGGGCATTTTTTTACCGTCACCAAAAGTAACAAAAAGAGCATTGGTGAGGGTCATTAAAAGTTTGTCACTAGAAGTGTCACCAAAGAGAGAATTAGTGATGGGCCTTTAACGACCCTCACCAAAAGTCTCATTGAAAATGTCTTTGGTGATGGACCATAAAGGACCATCACTATATACACTTATAGTGGCAGTTTTTTAATTATCAATGATGATGAACATTTTTTGACCGTCACCAAAAGTAAAAAAAAGAGCATTGGTGAGGGTCATTAAAATTTCATCACTAGAAGTGTCACCAAAGAGAGAATTATTGATGGGCCTTTAACAACCCTCACCAAAGGTGTCATTGAAAATGTCTTTGGTGATGGACCATAAAAAACCATCACTATATACACTTACAATGACGGTTTTTTAAGGACCATCACCATATGTGACATTGGTGACGGACCTTAAAGGTCCGTCACAAGCATGACCCTCACCAATGTGCTTTTTTCTTGTAGTGTTGGAATTTTTCTCCTGTCCACTACATATTGACTTTTCAAAATACTGCATGTTGAAAATTTGACAGTATTGGGGAAGCGATACAACACGGATGACGCCATAATGAGATATGGATCTATTCACACAGTTTGTAGTTCTTTGAAGCAATTCACATTTTCCAAGTTATGTCGCACCATTTTTGGTGACCCTCGAAGAGGAAAACCTTTGAGTAATGGTCATTTGTTTGATCCCATTACGATTGCAGCAGAGAACGTGGAGCTGATTACTAGCAGTCTCCGTAACCTGTCTTAGAAAACCCTCTGGACTGCACCACATGTGCTCCTTTTCCAACCAAAAGTCTAGATCTCGTTGTTTTATTCATTGAATATATTATGATTTGGGGTCATAATAAAAAAGATTACTAAAATATCATCCCCACCCTCCCAAGAATTCCATAATTGAAAGTAGTAGTAGTCAAGAAAACGAAGCATGACCCTCACCAATGTGCTTTGTTCTTGCAGTGTTGGAATTTTTCTCCTGTCCACTACATATTGAATTTTCAAAATATTGCATGTTGAAAATTTGACAGTGTTGGGGAAGCGATACAACACGGATGATGCCATAATGAGATATGGATCTATTCACACAGTTTGTAGTTCTCTGAAGCAATTCACATTTTCCAAGTTATGCCGCACCATTTTTGGTGACCCTCGAAGAGGAAAACCTTTGACTAATGGTTTTTTGTTTGATCCCATTACGATTGCAGCAGAGAACGTGGAGTTGATTACTAGCAGTCTCCGTAACCTGTCTTAGAAAACCCTCTGGACTGCACCACACGTGCTCCTTTTCCAACCACAAGTCTAGATCTTGTTGATTTATTCATTTAATATATTATGATTTGGGTTCATAAAAAAAATGATTACTAAAATATCATCCCCACCCTCCCAAGCATTCCATAATTGAAAGTAGTAGTAGTCAAGAAAACGAATCCATTTCATTTGGATCTTGTGTGAGTTGTTCCTTGGAAAGCAACCAAAGTGATTCCTTCTTTCCATATATATAGTCCACTATCTAATTGCAATACCACTTTAAAAAATAAATAAAATAAAACAAAACTATAGATCTACACACAATAACACAAACCAAAACATTTTACTTTCTACCACATCATAAATTGGGATATTACTATACTAATTTATATATAGAAACAAGGATGCTCAAGTTTCCACATATTTATGACCCTCCCTTGAGGGGTTCAAGCTAGTACCCTCTCTGATACCGTGTTAGAAAATTAGAGGTAGAGATAAATTGTGCACACAACTAATCACACACTCTCAATAATATTGAGCATATAACATATTACATATATACGTGTAAATCACCAACTTGTAGATGATAAAATCCGAAGAAGGTGGATCTATGACTGATAGAAAACTAACACACATAGGGAAATAAATACTTTTTGAATCACACACAGGGACTCTCAAGGACAACTAAAAACAACATAAAACACATATAAGCATTAATTCCAATACTCCTTAGATGAATAAATCATGCTCTTGGTCCCTCTCTCCCTGATGCTGAGATTCTGCTAGAAAGAAGATCCTAGCATATATAATTTCACTACTTCACTCAATATGAAAATGCTCCATTTTGCTTCAAATAAAACCATAAAAACATTCAGTTTAAAATTCACATGAAGGAGAAACAACCATTCAAATCAACTACAAATATAAAATATAACAATTTCTGGCCAAATATTACATTGGGAAGCCTCTTGGCTCTTGGCCCTTCAAACCACTCTTCACTCTTCCTGTACTCCTCACACACTCAAATTCTTGTTCTTCCTCACAAAAACACTCTTATTTATACATAAATAATGTATTTATTCCACCCCACAAATTTCTCCACCCAATCCTCATCTAAATATAATTTAGATTCATTTTAGGCGTGGACTCAACAAAGTCCCGTACATAGAATCCCTACTCCCTAAATTTGCTACCTAATCCTATTTCACTCATATCCTTTTAATAATTAAAAAAATATATACAAAAATCCTCACATTTATAATTTCTCTCCTAATTTATTTAAAAATAACAATTTAATTAATAAAATAATTAAAATGTCTCACCCCCCTTATTACATAATTAAATAATGAAAATTGAGCTTGATGCTCCTGCGTCAGACTTCCAAGGTTGAAATTAATCATGATCGCCTGATCATGTGTTCAGATATTTGTCTGCCTGGATCCTATATCTTGTGCTACAATTCTCCATTTGTTGCTGCTTTTGTCTGTTGTTCTTCTCCAGGTCTCCACACTTTATGTTGCATCGCCCCACTGGCTATGCTTTCACAATCTTTTGTTTTCTTCCTCTTGCTTCTTCTTCTTTCTTTTACTGCTGCTAGCTTCTTCTGGGATACTTTCATCATTATCCACCTTATCAGATCAATTCCTCGATCCAATAGATTTTCTCCAGCATCAACAATAAAACCTGTACTCACAAAAAAATTGTTAAAATAAAAAACATAAGGCCTCAATGCCTCTTTCTCTTTTGGAAACATTTCAATATGCTACTTTGAAATTTCCTCATCCATCAGCACATCATTATGCTGATTTGAATGCTCTATGATACTATCAGTTAGTCCCTCCTCCACATCATCTGTTTGAAGAATGTGTCCCTGTTCTGTGTATTTCAGCAACTCTCCCTGAAAATAGATCCTCTGCTTTTCCAACTCTCTTCTCTGAAGATCTAACTCTCTGTATAACTTAAAAATCTCAACTGGAGTACAACTTGGAAATTTTACACAACTTTCCATACCTTCATTTGTTGTTGACCAATCATTAGATGGCCCTTCTGTTTCCACTTCAATATCCTGCTAAATATTTCCATGAGACCCCTATGTCTTCATTTCTTTCTAAGATCTTGCTATCTCTGCATCATTCTAAACAGATTTCAGATTCAACTCTTCTTCTTTAACAAACTTCAAATTTTGTTCAACACCTTGTGGTGTACCTGCCATCACACACAAATCATTAGTCTTAAAAACATAAGACCTTGTGGTCTCACTGGATACTTCAGTCCCCATCTCTCTTTTCTTCTCTGAATCCTTCATTTGATTTAGTTCTTCTGTAGATTTCTCCTTTGTCTCATCACTACTTCCACTCTTCCTTTGGAAATCTTCCTGAATTGTCCTGGTTTTAGCATCATTACATTGTAAACTTTTGTCAACAATCCCATTAAACAAATACATTTGTTTACCTCCTTGGAATTTTTCTTCGACATTTCCACTTTATTCCTATTCCATAACAGCTTTGACTTGCTATCTAACCCCAAATAAGAATTCATTTATGATTTCTTCCTGTTGTAACCAATCAACACTTTCCTTCTCTGAAAGGAATTCTCTACCATAATTTATCTCAAGAGTTTCATTCTCCTTTGTGACAGTTCCATCAGACTGCTCACCATCTTTCGCACATCCTGCAAACATACATAAACTGTGAGAAAAATTACAACGCTTCATAGTCTCATCTACTTCTCTTTCCAACACATCTTCAGATGCTTTTGAACTATCCCAATGGTTCATGAGATCTTCCTCACTGATCTCTTCACCCAGAATTTCACCATGTTCTGGGCCACAAATGGAAACATTTATTTTTAACTCAGCCTCTCCAAGTTCTTCAAAACTTAACATCTTCTCGAGCTTCCTTAGCTCTTCCATCAATTGTATGTTTACCTTCTTTTCTCTCTTTGTGTGTAGCTTCTACCACTCCACCTTCTTTCTCATGGTCCAACCATGTGTCTAGTTTTTCACATTTTCCTATAACAACTCCATTAACAATTCAAGGTGAATTGTTATCTCAGCCTTCTCCTACTCGTACTCTTCATCCGTCAACTATTCACATATGCCACTTACCTTGGCATTTTCCTTATTCTTCCCTATGTTGTGGTCTTCATCAGATCTTTGGAAATGACTATCAACAATCATCTTCCCCTTCTTTGTGAACTGCCTCTGTTCACGCGTGGACTTCATTTAATCCTCTTCCTCGAAATCCTTCACACTTGTCATTTATCAAAATGCAACTTCTCCTCCCGCGCTTGGCTTCTCTTTGTCTTGGAACTAATCTCTGGCAACCTTCTTGCTGCAACCAACACTTTAGTAATTCATGTGTTACAATAACCAATTCTTTGGGTGTCAGGCTCTCCTTCGATCATGCACCTAATTACATTCAGACTTTGGACCTATCTTACGACTCTTTGACTTCAGACTTACACCAATTTTTGATTTTGGATGAAAATACTCAATATCAATTCAAACTATCCAAACTTTTATTTGACTCTAACATCTATTTTCACTTCAAATTTTGTCCCAATAACAATGATAGTGGATAATTTGACTTAATTGAAGTTATACAATTCTTCAATAATCATACACCTAAAATACATTTAGGATGTAAATTTTCACCCTCTTTCATACTTCATTCTTTTGAAAAATTATCAATTTTCCTTATCATTTCACATGATACTGAAGTCTTTAGTCAAATTGCAATTCAAGTGTTCCAAGATTTATTTTAAGGTGAAAATAAATAAACCATTCAATCTTCAATTTTCAAAAATATCTTCCTGAAGTATCATACCTCATGCTCCTGTTAAGGTTATTAATAAACCTTTCTTTCTGCAAACTCAACCCTCTGGTTTCCATTCCTCTGTGCCATATTTTTCACTGTCAATACTTGCATCCTCACAAATTCATCATCTTAATGCAAACATTTCCCTGCACTTATATACACCATGCAACATCAATTCACATCTCTTCACCTGTGCACAAAGAACAAGCAAGTTCTTCGATGAATGATGTACAACTCATACATTATGTTTATCCTGAATATATCCTCCTTAAATGCTATCAAATGATGGTAAAACAAAGGTTTATTACATCAAGCAATTATATTTCCAATCACCAATCAAAAGAATTCTTCTTTTCCCACTACAGGCTTTGTCGAAAATAACTTAACCCAAACTGTGAAGAATCCAAATTATGCATAATAAATCATCACACTATGAATAAAACCTTCTCAAATGAGCATGCATATTTCTCTTTATGTCATCCAGGACTAGCACATTTTTATTCATTTTTCCATTCAATTTTACCTCAGCATCTGCAACAGTAAGTATTTCCTGCTGCCACTTACCTCACCAATCCTCTCTCTGGACTTGGTATTTGGCAAGTACCGGTTCTCTATTCTATGGAAACTCTTGAGCGTCCTCTCTGCTCCCTCTAGGATTCAACTCACCTGCACACAACTGTTCTTCTTATCCAATCTCCATTGGAATTATTCAAGGTTTTGCTGCTGTAAATATAAATCATCGCATTGGTTGAAGGTAAATAAAATAGCCATACACTTTCAATATGAATGTATTAAAATACACAACTTCTGAGCTTATTTCCTTCATAAAGATGTAATTGATTTCCACAGCTGGAAATTCCACAAGCTCCTCTTTAAAATTTTATCACTTACATAAACATCAATTCTTACAACGCTTATTGAATCCTCACAAGATCATTGTGAATGTAAGTAATAAAAAAAAACAACACAGCATGTAAATCCAAGCATAATGTTTCCTTTACAAATGGAGTTGGATGGTGTCAAATCCATTCATTACCATTGCCTCCACGAATCAATATTTACCAATTTAATCAACCAAAGTTCAATTCTACATTTCATTAAGAAATGTGTTTTCCTTATTCTCTATACAGTCCGCCTTACTCATCACATAAAAGAGTGAGCAAGTATCACATGAATGTTTCAATTAACTTTCACTCTGCAAGCAAATTGATCAAGGCTACATACTTTTAGCTTTCCTTCTCAGTGTTCAACGGCTTCTACGTTCACCTGTAGCTCCGCAATCAATGTTCAAGCTCTGCGTCCACTTAACAGTCACTCTCGACCCCTTTTAACAACATTTCTGCATTCAACAGTTTCAATTCTATTTTAACGCAGTTAATGGTTGTCCACTCTCTCACTTTCCATACGTATGCAACGAGCAGTGAAAATTCAATAACAACGCTAATTTGCCATGCCCGGAAGTTGATGGCTCGATGGAGGTTTTTTCTACTACTATGATCCATACAACTCGGCGTTGGTTCCACGGTACTGATGTTGGCCATTTGATTAACCAAGATTCAACTCTGTAGGTTTTGTAAGACCGTGGAAACTAGCTCGATGATCAGCCATTTCAACTAGTGTTTACAATCAACAAAAACCTATTGTCGATTGTTGTATACAACAACCTCCACCACTCTGTATCCACTGTGCAATGGATTCTGAATTCCAACAGTCGTTTCTCTGTGACTATGCCTTTAGCACTGGTTTCAATGCTTCCTCTTAACTCTGATTCGAGGACTTATTGCACTGTTCTCTGTGCATCGACTCTATTAATAGGGCAGATTTTGGGACTTATTTGCCATATATTTTCAATGCCCGACAGTTGGTCTTCAACATAAATTGTAACTTCCTTCAACGAGCTCCTAAGCTTTGTTTTCTATTCGGCTAGGATTACTCCACATGGACTACTTCAGATGGATATCACCAGTCCCTACTATGATCTCATCACAACATATATTTATATAAAGTTGCATATTCAGAAATTAACTTATAATGTTAACATTAATGAGACTAATTCCTGCATCCACAGCACTCTCATACAAACCTTCACAACTTCTCGATGCATTATTTATGCAATAATCGACTCAACGATATTTTCTCACACACTTGTATTTAGCACTACTACTCAATCTTGTGTGCAATACTGCTCAACAATTCCCATTCCAATGCTACTTTCAACGCCGGCCCTGATTCGATTTTCCAATACACAGTTTGATTTTAAATAGGTTACCCAATTCCTGTTATGCTATCAACGCAGACTTTAGAATTCACCATTTATCCTGCAAACATTATCATACCTATGTCCACATATTCATATATATTCCATACATATATATAAATTTTCAGATTCAAAACATGTATCTTCTTCAGCTCTGATACCAAATGATGTCGAGATTCTGCTAGAAAGCAGATCCTAGCATATATAATTTCACTACTTCACTCAATATGGAAATGCTCCATTTTTCTTCAAATAAAACCATAAAAACATTCAGTTTAAAATTCACATGAAGGAGAAAGAGCCATTCAAATCAACTACAGATATAAAATATAACAATTTCTGGCCAAATATTACATTGGGCGGCCTCTTGGCTCTTGGCCCTTGAAACCACTCTTCACTCTTCCTGTACTCCTCACACACTCAAATTCTTGTTCTTCCTCACAAAAACACTCCTATTTATACATAAATAATGTATTTATTTCACCCCACAAATTTCTCAACCCAATCCTCAACTAAATCTAATTTAGATTCATTTTAGGTGTGGACTCAACAAAGTCCCATACATAGAATTCCTACTCCCTAAATTTGCTACCTAATCCTATTTCCCTCATATCCTTTTAATAATTAAAATAATATATATAAAAATCCTCACATTTATAATTTCTCTCCTAATTTATTTAAAAATAACAATTTACTTAATAAAATAATTAAAATGTCTCACCCCCCTTATTACATAATTAAATAATGAAAATTGAGCTTGATGCTCCTGCATCACTCCCACATCCTTTGAAATAAAAATTAAAAGGCCAACTGTCGAGGCAACCTAGCCTATCTATTGGTAGAAGGTAAAAAAGAGGTCAATGGCATTAGGGAGGCACATAATTCCATAATTCTCCCATTTTTATTTAAGGTTTTATTCTTTCCCCCAAGTTTCTCCACCATATGAACATTTCAATGATCATTTGGATGTTTAAATTTAAATTTTCAAAGGCCATGAAAGTTGGTGTTGTGGCACTTGAGGAAAGTTCGTTCTATGGGCGGGGGGTTCTAATAACCCCACAAACATCTTTGTGCAAGGTATTGAATATGGTGTCCTATTTTTCTCCACCACCCTGCGAATTGATGAATCTAAAGAAATTGCGCATATTATGTGTTAATTGCGGTATGGTGGGCATCACATGGGAGGATAGAATTTACATCAATAAATATTAGGTATGGTTTTCCCCTCTCTCCCTCCCCATATATATTTGGTAAAATCCTTCATCGAAGAACCCCCCTTCTCCCCTCCACTAGAATTTTGAGCTCCTTCCCCTTGATAACATCATGGCGTCCACTTGTTTTAGCTCCAGGCGGCTTTGTAATGAGCCCCATTTGATTGGAAAAAACCTTATCTTTGGTGGGAAGAGACCTTGGCTCCCCCACCACTACAACTCAATCATCTGGTGTGATTCACTTTTAAGGACCCCTTTTGTAATGATCTGCAGCAAAGTTAGTGCATGGAATAGCTCCAACTACCCGAGATTTGACAAAATTGGTCGTAATAAGGTTTGTTCTTAGTGCCTATGGTGTGTTTTTCTATGGTCATATCATGCTATTGTATTAATTTGTTTCTTCTTGAATTTTGAATCCCTTTCATCTCTCTATTTTTTTTTGGACCACTCTCTCTACTCCCTCTCTCTAGTGGCTAATGAAGAATTTCATCCCTCTCTCACACATTTGGTGCCCCCTACATTCACCATGACTCTGTAAATGGGACTTATGTAAATTAAACCAAATCCCTCAGTGCTGCACCCATATCCATAAAATCCGTCAACCACATTATTGCCCCTTGAATCATTTTTGTCGTCACTTGCAGTTTCCACTAGTGCATAGACATTGCTACCTCTTGGACCTCCAATCTATGTCTTCCAGTCTCAAGGCTTCAATCACTTCTGGAAATCCTAACTATAACACATGTAGCTGCTAATTAGAGATTCTTCAAGTTGACAATATGGAGTGAAAATTGAAAATTCATTAGCAAAATAACCTTCTAATATTCATCACATAAGAATTCCAGTCCCTTAAACTCAAAACCTCTCACTAGGATGATGAGCTCAATGGCATTCAAAGACATCTTGACAATCTTAAAATAAATGGCAACACTACAGTGAATGTGGATTCTACAATTTATTTTCTAATCCCACATTTTCAACTCAAATTTAACACACCCGCTGATGAAGACGCCTTCTTTCTTTTATAATGGGAGCCTTTTGCAAATTTGCATTTTTGGGTTTTCAATTTCGCCTAATATATGTGTCCAGGATTAACATTAGAGTCTTTCTAGGTAATAGCTCTTTGGTTTTGATAGACAACTCCTCAGTGAAGAATTTGATTAATCATAATGACTTCGTGATTATTTTCTACAACCAAGATATTTAATAAAATAGTTGATGAATTGAATTGATTTCGTGAGTATTTTATACAACCAAGAGATCTAATACAATAGTTGATGAATTGTATTTATTTCGTGAGTATTTGCTACAATCAAGAAATTTAATACAGTAGTTAAACTTTAATACAATAGATTTGACAATAATGGAGAATATGTATTATAAGAGAGAGTTTCTTTCACTTCTAATCTCCCTAAAATGATGTAAACTTATATATTTTTGATTTTATGATTAATTGAGGAGAGCGTTCTTCTTGGGCAGTATCCAGGTGCATCTTGGTCACATGTGAGCTACTAGTTTCAGTATATAAGTTTCATCTTCCATTTTTAACATGGTATCATAGCCAATGAGCCTTGGTGGCTAAATTGAGTGCCTTAGTTGTAGAATTGATCCCTAGTGGTTATAGAGCCCCAGTGGCAGTGGAGAGACTTGGTGGCTAAATCGTGAGCCTTAGTGGTGGTGTGGAACCTTAATGGCTAGATTGAGAGCCCTTGTGGCTCAAATTGGTGAACCTTTTTTGAGCCTTGGTGGTGGTTTCACTCGAGAACCTTGGTGGCTGGTTGATTCAAGAGCCTTGGTGGTTGGTCAATTTGTGAGCCTCGAGAGCCTTGGTGGATAAATTGAGTGCCTTGGTGGCAGATTTTAGCCTTTGTTTCTAAGAGCCATAGTGGCTGAGATTGGAGATCAAGTAAGCCTCCTTTGATAGTGAATCCAGGTGTGTAAATATTCTTCATAAAGTTGTGTAGCAGTGAATCCTAGAATGGATCAGAAGAGGCTCCATTAGAGATCAATGGAGTAGCTAATCAGGAGGACAAGTTAAGTTGAGGATATTCTCTTCATGCAAAAGTTGAAGGGTTTGTCACAGAGCATAGGACAAAAAAAAATGTGCAGATTTATTGAAGAAAAACTGCGCAGAATGTGCAGACAGTAAGAGGAAAAACTGCACAGTTTAGGAAAACATATAGAAAGCTTCCTCTTTCATGTTGTCTTTGAGGTAAGATTGTGCAGACTACAATTTTTTTTTTTTTTTTTTAGTGAAACCCTTGCCTCAATTGGTTGAAGGGATCCATAAATCATTTGTTGGAGGATATGGTATCGGATCTTGTTGTACTATACAACACCCACCATTTATTAAAATAGATGGGGACCCTTTAAAAAATAAATAGAAATTTATGAGCATGATTTCATCCTAACTTAAGTCTAAAAACTTTAGGAATAAATGTTTTCCCTTTTTGATTTGATTTCCAAAGCACTCGTCACAAATCACATAATTTACAAGTTGATTAAGTTAAAACATATATAAGTATTGCGAATTGTGATATGTGCTTCAACATTTTCAGAGTTATATAAATCCCTATTGGAAATGTTTTAAAAATCCATTTAAAGAGAAATCACATCACACCTTTTAAAAAAGAATAATCTTTTAACAATTCATTAAAAGTTGCAATGAGTTGGACCCGACGAAACAAAAAAATAACAATTATAAGTATCTAAAGGTTCGAGGAAGTGCAACAACGTGAGTCTTCAATGCATTTCATGTTTTGCGACGAGAAACCAAATAGAAAGTTTCATTACTGCAAAAAGTTGCGATGTGCGATTTGCGTAGATCTCATTTTGCGAGATTCATCAGCAACAAAAAACATAACTATTGGTAACTGTTAAAAGTTTTTATGTGCAATATTAACACTTATTACTCAAGTGTGTGAAATGATTCTCATCTAGTTAACCTATTATAAGATCTAACGTCTTAGATTGATAGATTAGACATATTACGTAAAGGTGTGTAGGGGATTTGATAGAAAGAGTTATGGGTTATTAACGACATTTAATAGGTGTAAGGTTCGAAATATTGATATCTTCTTCAAGAATGTTTTGAATAATAGAGTGCCGAATTTTGATTATGATGTTTTAACTCTATCCTTCTCTCTATTCATCTTAGATTTGAGTATACTCTTTTCACTTGAATTCAGGAAACTACCTAACGAAGTGAGAATAACTAGAATGACAAAGAAAGGCAAGGAAATTTCCCAAACGCCCACTATAGAAGACATAGACATGCCTTCGTTGTTCTCAGACACAACCTGTAACAAGGATTGCGGTAGTTCTTCATGGGAAGCAATGTACCTAGTCAAAAATGTAACAGCAGATGCGACAGTTTCCTCAGACCCGTCCTACTTTGAAGTTGCATGTTAGTTTCTTCACAAAATAGCAAGGAGGCAAAATATTTTACCCTACACAGATATGGTAAAATGGGTAAGTGACCACCTTAACATAGTAGATAGATCATTCAAGAATTCAAAGCTAGATAATATTGGTTCGTTCACTGCAAAATATTTATGGATAATGTACCACTTGCTCATGCCGTAGAAGAATTATGATAAATATTTTGTCCAAAGCTTTACGAAGAATAATATAGACCTTATGAAAGTGATAAAGGGATGGAAATATGATCAAGGCAAGCTAAAGCAGGACAAACTTGGTATGCACCCGATAGGATAGTTACCCTCCCGTTATTGTTATGCAACTAGAATGCTATGTAGGTTGTTTGCTAAACAAGATACCACTAGGTTTACCATAGATTAGGTCCCTTTAATTGACACAATCATCAATTCCTCTATTATGAATTGGGCGAGCATTCTGTCTAATCATTTTTCCATAAATATCATGGATTATAGAAGAAAAATAAGTGTTTCCTCTAGAACAATACCTCCCTTCTACATCAGTTCTTACATTATGGATGAAATTTTCTTTTGTTCAAGCTTTCCTATCACAGGATGGAAATGGACAACCCAGGACCCCACTCCAATCTATATTTACCATAGTGCCCTTTTGGGAATCCTATTTTCATTTAAATTTCTATAAAATTTGCAATGGAGTTATGTTTCCCATCCATCAGATTATCTTTAATGAAAAATCCCCTAGGATTTCTAAGGAAGCTAGCATAGACATTTTACTAGTTGATAGATTTTTTGCTAAAGAAAATTTCACTTATATCAGAGTTTTTGGGAGTTATTCTCCCCCCATGTTTTACGTTATTATGTTCTTGATAAGCTCCTATCCAGGAATATTGCCTACCAACTTCTAGTAAGTAGCATGTTCAAACAACTCAAAGAGGTAAATAAGGCCATTTGGCCCACTTTCCCTTTACAGTGTGTCACTTTTTCCCTTTTAGACATTGGTCATGCATTCAAAGATATTTCAAATTTCACTTCATTAAATCTTGCTCTAATTCCAAAGAGGCCATTTGATCATAATAATGTGGTTAAGAATTTCACCATTAATATTAAACTGAAGCCTTTCTTGAATGAGAAATATATGTTCGATTATTTCTTTGAAGGTATGGAGAGGTTCACAAATGTATTGAAAAATGCATCAAGTCAGCTTAGTAAAACAAAATTTGAGGATTTTCAAGCATATAGAAATAAGAGGCTAGAAACTGTCCCTTTGGAATTGTTATTTATTGAATATTTCAATAGGCCAACTCCAAGTATTAGTCTGGATAATGAGGCTAAGGATATGTCTGAAGATTTATCTCAAGAGAAATCAAATCATGAGTCAAGGAAATCACAACATAATTCTCAAAACTCAGATCACTCTAACAATGAATCTGAGAGTAGGAATGAGAGTCCAGAGAAAATAATTGATAAAGTAATTAAAGGGATTGAGATGCAAATAGAAGGATAAATTAATGGAGCTGAATCTTCTTTTCAAGAAATTCAGCATATCAAGAATACACTCGAGAAGACAAAGAAACCTCAATCAAAAGATTTGAAGAAATAATGGGAGAAGATTTCCAAAGAACTATAAACACCACTACCAAAGCCTAATGTTGATGAATCAACAAGTTTACAAACTCTAGATCATTCTCAAAATTTAGTGGAAATTGAAATTCCACTACAGCAGGTACCAGAAGTTCATGATCAAGAGATCATCCTGACATACCCTATAGAAAATATTGTTTTAAATATTGAAGAGATACCCTCACTTGATGTCTTCTACAGTCTGAGTCATAAGGCTATAGTTAAGAGAAGAAAGAGAAGAAGAATAGATGAATCAATTTCAAATCATATGGATGAAGCCATATATGTTCTATGGAAAGACCCTTTAGCTGATCCTACAGAACATTTGACTAAGTTATCACAATTTTCAGGAACATATGCTATTGCTACCATTGACAAAGCCACAGAGCTACAACTTCTACTGAAGCAAAAAGATGAAAAAGTACAAGAGTTGGGGAAATTTCTAGAACAAGAAAAGTTTAATTCCAATAAGCAGATTGAAATGAAGATGTCTCAATTTCAGAAAGATTTTGAAAGACTTAAGTTGCAGAACCAAGTGCAGATTACAAAGAAAGAAACACAACTTGAAGAAGTAATGGAAAAATTGAAAAATCAACCTCAGGTAGAACAATTCATAAAAGAAGCACTCAAAATGAATGCAAAGCTAAAGCAACAACAAGAAACATTTTGTCAACAAGTTTTAATCACCAATTCTTACTGTGATACAAACAAAATTTTGATCCAACAAGTGGCTAATAGGAGGCTTGAATAAGAAGAAGTTGAAAAGAAGATTACTAAGTTCATTCAGCGACAAGGGTCTAATACAAGAAATAAATCTGACCTCCCTAAGATAGATAAAATTCACAAAGATATTTTATTTAAGGATTGGGAAATAAATTTGTGACAAGCATAGAGGGCAACGACAAAGGCATCAAGACTAACAAATGAAATTATTGAATCTATTAATGAGCAACTTTTTAAAGGTGAACTTTTAAATAATCCACAGCTGAAGTGCTCCCAGAACTCAAACCATTAGAATCACAGTTGAAGGAAAGTATAGAGAAGTAGGTGGAAACTATTAAAAAGATCAATAATTTTGGTCAAGAAAATTACCGAAATTTTCTGTTCAAACCTTATCATCAGTACCTCACTCTACAGTCATTAACCGATTCTACTAAGAAAGAGTTTCCAACACTTTCGAATGCAGTGTTCAAAGGCCAAGTCAGATCCGGATTGCACAACCACCTTAGCGAAATCCAATGATAGATATTTTTCATCTCCAAGATCAAATGCACATAGAGGATCAACCCACATAATCATGTTGTTATTCTATTTCCTAGAATATGGCTTAAGTTTACTCCTTATGAGGATGGTTGTTTGAAACCTCCTCAAATTTTTGTGTAATAATCTATTTTAAAAATATTTTAGTTTAGTATTTAAACTCTTCTCATGCATTTAGAGAAGGGTCTAGAAAATTTGTCAAAAAGATTTGCAAAAAATGCACTTTTGTAAGTTTATGAATGCTTTGATGAATTAATAGAATGGAATCTGTTATCTTTTGACATTGAAGTTGTTTAACTGAAGTTTCATTATTGTACTCTTTAAATTGCTTGAAAGTGAAGAGGAGTAGAAAAATATTGTTAGTTTGAATGAGTAGAACCTCGTATATATGGTACTTCTACATGTTATATTAAGTTTTGCTTCTTTATCTGCATTATATATTAGATTTTTTATCATAACTGAATGTTAAATTCACTTCTATACTGATATTTGTTTATGATTTCTTATCTCATATATAATCAAACATATAAATGTGATATACATTTCACAATATTTTTGATTAAACTATTTTGTCAAAAGAATTATATTTACATAATTTTCATCTCTTTCAACTTTTAAGTAATATTCATTACTAATAGTTGGAAGATATCTTTTTAGATCACATAAAGGATTGAACAATCCCAGGTATATAGTATAATAGATAGTTTAATTAAATGCATATGATATATTAAATCATGTCCCATTTCCATGTTATATAAACAAAACACACCCTCATCATCCTTATTGGGAAACTGATACCTTTATCCTGAGTCAGAGCCACTACACCAAATGGAAAAGGACTTGCTCTAAGGTCCAGACTGGGTGGTTTTCCCCCATGTTGTTGCAACGGAATTTCGAGGCTCCGAAATTTTGGCGCTAGAAGGAGGGTGAAATTGTGAATGGCAAGAAGATATAATCAATCTAAAACCCAATATAAGAGTCTTTCTCCCTCTAGATCCCCTTCAACTTCTAGAACATTAGCTAGATCTAAATATTTAAGATTTGAAGTGGAACATCCCTCTCTTAAGTCTCCTAGTGAAATTCAACCAATACTATCTCCATATTTTCACCAAAATCCCCATAAAGTTCAGTCTTTGATAGAAATGTTAGAGAGAGTATCCATTTATGTTGAAAAGCCTGAAACTTCTAAACCTTTGAAATTAGTGTTTCATATTGTTTACAACATAGATGAATATTAACTCGATTGGAATCTTAGAAGACAAGAATTCCTCCTTTGGAATTTCCTAACTATACTTATCGAAGAAAAACAAAGACTAAATCAGAATCAATCACTAGCGAGGTCTTATAAAATAATCCACCCAATTCACTTCCACTACCTCCACTCACTTCCACAACTTCCATTCCAAAAATCAGTGTTAGTTTAACTAGTTCTTGTACTCAGACTACTACTCCTTCAACTAGTTCTAGCACTCACTCTTCTTCAACTCAAACTCAATCCATCACATCCACCCAAGGTCCAATGGTAGGCCAAGTACCTCCACCAAATGTGCAACCATGGAATAATCCAGGTGCTGTGCATATGCCAACTACTTTTCACCCTCTTCCCTAAATACATTGAAATATGGTTACCTAAATTCAATCCTGATGATGGTATCCCTGTTGAAGAACACATCCATAATTATATGTTAGCCATCAATTTAAATGAGGTAACTGAAGAAGATTGTGTTGTCAGACTATTTCCATATACTCTCATAGGATATTCAGGATCTTAGTATTTCTCATTACTTGTTCGCTCTATAACTAGCTAGAATATATTTGAAAAACAATTCTTAGCAAAGTTTGGAGATGGAAGAACAACTGCATCACTCATTAACGACTTATCAAATCTTAAGGCTAAAGTGGGAGAGAAAATAAGATTTCAATTCTAGATTTAATAAATTACACAATAAAATTCTTGCTACATCAATCCTTGGTGTAGAGGTTCAAATTGAGTGGTATATTTCATCTCTCCCATCTGACATAGCCATTTTTGTTGATAGAGAAAAGCTACCTACGTTGGTAGAAAATATGAAAGAATATTTGTCTATAGAGAAACATGTTATAGCTCTTGAAAAGAAGAATTCCCAAGAAGATGAGAAATCTAAGAAAGTATCCTTTAAAGATGATTCGAAGAAGAAACCACCAAAGGACCCTTTTGATGTAGAAGGCCTTCAAAAAGTTTTAAAAACTATGACCAATGAAATGGAAGACATAAAAAAACAAGTTGCTGAAATTTCTAGTTCAAAGAAGACTTTTAGGCCCTTTAAGAAAAATCAATTTTCTAATTCTCAACCTCCCAACATTATATCTAATGCCGAGTTTGATCAAGACACATATGAGGAGCAAACAGAAGAAGAAGAAACTAAAGTTAAAGAAGAAGTTCAAGAAGAGGTCGAACTAAATGGAATGTGAGATTTTATCCTACCAAATGATAAACAACAAGAATCTTTACTTGTAAGTACAAGGAGCAAGAATACCACTGAAGCAACACAGCCAAATCAGAAACAGAAGAAATCAATGCATGTTAAAGACAAAATAGTAAGTAAAAAGTCTACATCTAAGGCTACACAAACTAACCCTACTACTTCAGATGTTCCACCTACATCAAAGACAATGGTAGTCTCTGACACCATTGAATATAATGTAGTTGAGGATATGAAAAATACCAGGGCCAACATGTCATTTCATGAACTTACTAAGCTAAAATAGGAGAAAATATTTTACTTAGAGATTTGAATGCAGTTCCTACTTCAGCCTTACCTACTCCAGTGGTAGTTCAAGCTGCTAATCAAATGGTTAAACCTCCTTCTCCTTCAACTAAAATACATGCCACAAA
Organism: Pinus albicaulis; assembly: GCA_034641835.2. NCBI lineage: Eukaryota > Viridiplantae > Streptophyta > Pinopsida > Pinales > Pinaceae > Pinus > Pinus albicaulis. The sequence continues at coordinate 923,489,234 of CM076570.1, forward strand.
TCTTATTATGATAGGTGATTGATCCATCTATCATACCCCTCCATTCCTCTTAACCTATGTGATATTTAATAAGAATGTTCATAATTTCCTAATTGATTCAAGGGCTTCCTCTAATATCATGCCGAAATTAGTATGTGCTAAGTTGAACATAAATCCTCAAAGTTATTTTGTTCATATAGTACAACATGATAGAGCAAAAGTAGAGGTTTTAGGAGAGATAAAATCTTTTTCCATTAGATTATCATCAAACCCTAAATTTGCACAGATAATTGATATTTTGATAGCTAATATTCCTGAATTTGTAGAGATTGGTCTGAAAAACTCCATGGATATTTTGCAATAGACAGGTCACATATGTGGCTACCCGATAATGGAAAGACAAGCCAAATTTGGGTAGATTGCGAGAAATTCATGAAACATACAGTTACTGATCTTGAAGGAATCAATGAACCAGTAGCATTCAATAATAATATTATTGGAAATTACTCAACTAAATCATTTCTTGGAAATTTCAATGCCCAATCATCACCCTTCTTTGATAATGTTGTTATTTCCCAGATTGAAATTTTTTCTCAAATAGAGACTTCAAAATCTAAATTTTTTGTAAATAAACCAGTAGTTAACTCTTTATTTTGGATGGTTTATTTTGATGGTTCTAAATCAGAAGATGGTGCATGAGCTAGTTGTATTTTAATAAGCCTAGAAGGACAAAAAAACATGCTAGCCTACAGAATTGAATTCAATTGCACAAACCATATATCGTAATATGAAGCATTAATTCAAGGTTTGTATAAATCAATTGACCTTGACATTAAATATATGAAAGTACTGGGAGATTCATAGATCATTGTCAAAAAAGTAAGAAACACTATCCATTGTCATTCTAGACATCTTAAACATTATCAATCATTAGTCTAGGAATTAACTTCTTATTTCTTAGCTTTCAATATTTCCTCTGTACCCAAGATACAAAACACAAGTTCCTATTTATTGGCTAATGTAGCATCAAAATCAATTCCATCTGAAGAATTTAGTCCTGATAGGTTTTCTATTGAATTGATTTTTAGGCCATCTGTTCCTACTAATATAACTAATTGGAGAGTCTTTAATCACGACTCTGATATTATTTGTTTCCTTATGTTAGTGTTTTGTATTTGCTAGATATTGTGAGAACTAATCACATATGCTAACATCAAACCAACTGTGGAATCCATACCTAACCTTCCTAGATTCAGAGAGGGTTCTCTCTATAAGATTTATCTTTGTTTAAATAAGTTTTAGGTTAATTATGATAGTACTTGAGTTTTGGGTTTTTTTTTGGATTTTGGAAGATTGATTGTATTCAATTTATTAATATCTATTGGGAAATGGAGTCAAAATATAATTGGATGGTTGCATCATTATTTCACAGAGTAAGCACAGGTCAAGCTAGGAATATTTACTGGATCTCTTGGATTTATAAATGGACTTATGAGATAAATATGAATAGATTCAACAGAACTAAAGAGAAATTAAGAATCATTTATTTTTGCTTTCAGTGGAAAACATAATGATCGTAAAGGTAGCTAGAATAAGGTACTAAAAATTAAATCCTATTCATCACGCTTTTTGCTTTACAATTAGAATTTAAATGTTTACAATGAAAGAGGACAATGTAACAATACTAACCGAAATAAAACATCACCAATATTTAAGCCACAAGAATCCTATGAATGGTCTGGTTATTATTGATGCACCAATGCTTTGGAAAAGCTTACAGTACTCCAAAAGATAATAATGATTCTAATCTTAATCCATCGACCCTTGATACTTCCAAAACTAAAGTATTTATACAAAAAATTACAATAATACAATATCTAACAAACTTGAAATTAAAACTCTAAATTATTACAAAATTATAGTCTCGGTGGAATGCGTTGTGCAAAGCAGGTGCTGATGTAGTGGGATAGTTGGGACGTGGACTACATTTTATTGTTGTGCTGGAAGAATGAGCACTGTGATGGCGGATGAAATGATGTATAAATGTCCTTTCTCTATTTTTTAGTTACAAACAGATCAATTTTATGCAAACGCCTTGCCCGACTTGACCTTTCTGTCTAATTTTCTACCCGAATCCTTTTCTGGCGTGTTTAAAACTTTTTTGTTCACAAAACAATGTGAAAACACCAATATACCAAATTTGAAATACTTTAGCTTTCAATTCAGAGCTTTATCGCATCCATAGCATTATCGCACATCGCATATTTTATATGGCATGAAAAATGAATTTGCAATGCGATGCGGGGAGGAAGGAGGTGACGTGGTGGGAGTATTATGGTGGAGCCATACCACATCAAAAAATCACAATCGAGAGTGGATAGGGTTTGGAATATAGTTTAAACCTTAACATTTTCAAAGTGTGATGGAGCTAAAAGGTAAGTTACGTGCAATGCGATATCGCACATCGACAATCACAAGTTTTAATGGTTTGGAAAAATGGCATAAGTTATTATTTGTGAAGTGCGATGAGCACAAAGTTAAAATCTATGCGATGCAATATCACATATCACCGATCACATGATTTAACATTTATTGAAAAAGAAATATGATATAATTTGTGATTTGTGGGCCCTTATTCGTCGGGGAATGCGAAACGGCAGAATACAAGGAATAAGGTGGAAAAGAGGTTCGTAAGCTATTTTGGTGGTGCAGTAAGGTATGATGGGTCTCACTTTCATCGCATCGATGGAAAATAAGTTTTGGAAAAGTATTTTAAGAGGTAAATCTTGAAGTTTGTGGGCTGTGAAGTGCGGTCAATAGGTAATTTTTCTTTGCGCGCCTTTAACTTATAAAGGGTCTTCGAAAGCTTGAATAAGCCATTCAACCACCGATTTTGACCTTTTTTTATTAAAATTAAAACCTATAATGACCAGCCTTATTACAAATTATTTAATCATATTTAAATGATGTGATTAATTCAATAAAACCATATTTAATTATCTCCCAATGATGCATTTGAATGTGCAAGCATATTTTTCCTAAGGTTTTAACCTTATTTGGAAATAATTTACAATCATGGAATATTATTTACAATATGAAAGATCTAATATGAAATAATAAATCACCTTGAGGTCCTGTAAATTATAGGACCCTAACAGTGGCTTCATCCGGGGATGGCACTCTCCTTGTGAAGTGCCAAGAACACTATAGACTAGTAGCCTGATCCATTGGGCAAATCCCAAATCTTCAACTTGCTTTTTTATAAAACCTCTGTGACTAAAAATATCAAAATGAAATCAAACCTTTCTACACACTGAAATCTGAAACAAAATCTAAAAAATTCTCAAAATACTGAGCTTATTTGCACACTGCTACCTTTCCTATACTGCTAAAACTTATGTTGAATCAGGTAATACAAAAATGCCAATGAATTCAGTCAAGTAGCTATAGAAACAAATGGACAACTTGACTGTCTGTAAGGAAAATTAGTAATATGACTTGATTATGTGTCCTCATAGCCAAAGTTATAATATGAAATGGAAACTGTTGAAGTATCTAACCCTTATAAAGAGCACATGTTTGAGTATTTGAGCTAAGAAGAACCTCCATATAATCTCCTATAGGATCAATAAAATCATGATGTGTGATATTTTCTTATAGGCCTTCAATGATTAGTTGAGTAGTTGTGTCTTCAATATTAAACTTTGAACCCACATCTTCAGTTTGGTACTTGACAGCACAATCATCCTCACTACGTAAGTCAACAGGTAGTACAGTTTCCTCTTACTTAGGGGAAGGAACATTTTCCAAGAATTCTTGAGGATCTTAGATATTGTATGACTGAATTTCAGTATCTAAAAGTTCAATAACAGTTTCATATCTTTCAACAACTATATACAGAAAGCATGTTTTAGCTTTAGGAATACATTTCCTTGATTTCAAAATGAGAAACACAACCTCTAGGAAATCTTCATCAAGTTGAAATTTTGATAACTGATTCTTGAATGTATTTAAAACTTCACAAGATAGAAGGTTTGCTACAAACCTTGTCATCTTGTTTAGCAGGAACTCTGGTCAGCATGTTGTGGAGTCGCCATGAATGCTCAAAAGCTGGGTTCTTTGGATCATGGAGTCGCCAGGTGAATAATTGTAGCCTTCTTTATGTCTGATCACTATCCACCATTAGTAATCAGATCTGAACATTGATGTACTTACCTAAGGAAGATAAAAGTTGTTTCTTCTCGAGTATGGTCTCCACTATGTTAGCGTTCTGTAATTTGCTAGAGATTGTGAGAACTAATCACATAGGCCAACATCAAACCAACTTTGGAATCTAGGACCTAACCTTACTAGATTCAAAGATGGATCTCTCTATAAGATTTATCTTTGTTTAAATAATTTTTAGGCTAGTTATGATAGTACTTGGGTTTTGGGTTTGTTTTGGACTTTGGAAGATTGATTGTATTCAATTTATTAATATCTATTGGGAAATGGAGTCAAAATATAACTGGATGGTTTCATCAATATTTCACAGAGTAAACATAGGGAAAGCTAGGAATATTTACTGGATCTCTTGGATTTATAAATGGATTTATGACAGAAATATGAATAAATTCATCAAAACTAAAGAGCAATTAAAAATTCTTTAGTTTGTCCTTCAGTGGAAAACATAATGATCCTAAAGGTATCTAGAATAAGGTACTCAAAAGTAAATCCTATTAATCACAATTTTTGCTTTACAATTAGAATTCAGATGTTATGATGAAAGAGGACAATGAAACAATACTAGCCGAAGAAAAACTTCACCAGTATTTAGGCCACAAGAATCCTATGAATGGTCTGATTATTATTGATGCCCCAGTGCTTTGGAAAAGCTTACAGTACTCCAAAAGACAGTAATGATTCTTATCTCAATCAATCAACCCTTGATACTTCTAAAACTGAAGTATTTATACAAAAAATTACAATAATACAGTCTCTGAAAAACTTGAAATTAAAAATCTAACTTATTACAAAATTATAGTCTTGGTGGAATGCACTGTACAAAGCAAGTGCTGATGTAGTGGGACAGTTACGATGTGGACAACATTTTACTATTGTGCTAGCATAATGAGCACTGCAGTGGCAGATGATCTACTATATGAATATCCTTTCTCCATTTTGTACATACAACCGGATCAATTTTACGCAACCGCCTTGCCCGACTTGACCTTTCTGTCTAATTTTCTACTCAAATCCTTTTCTTCCATTTTTAAAACATTTTTGTTCATGAAATAGCATGAAACAACCAATATACCGGACCTAAAATCCTTTAGCTTTCAATTCTGAGCTTTATTGCATCCATAGAATTATCACACATCGCATATTTTATATGACATGAAAAATGAATTTGCAATGCAATGTGGGGAGGAAGGAGGTGACGTGGCGGGAGTATTATGGTGGGGCCATACTACATTGCAAAATCGTAATTGGGAGTGGATAGGGTTTGGAATATAGTTTAAACTTTAACATTTGCAAAATGCGATGGAGCGAAAAGGTAAGTTATGTGCGATGCGATATCACACATCGTCAATCACAAGTTTTAATGGTTTGGAAAAATGGCATAAGTTATTATTTGTGAAGTGCAATGAGCGCAAAATTAAAATCTATACGATGCGATATCACATATTGGTGATCACATGATTTAACATTTAGCAAAAAAGGAATATGATATAATTACGATCTATGGGCACTTAGGCATCGGGGAATGCGAAACGGTGGAATACAAGGAATAAGGCAGAAAAGAGTTTCGCAAGATATTTTGATGGTGCAGTAAGGTGTGATGGGTCCCACTTTCATCGCATTGGTGGAAAATAAGTTTTGGCAAAGTCTTTTAAAAGGTAAAGCTTGAATTTTACGGGTTGCGAAGTGTGGTCAACAGGTAAAGTTTCTTTGCGCACCTTTAACATATAAGGTGTCTCGGAAAGATTGGACAAGCCATTGAGCCACCGGTTTTGACCTTTTTTAACAAAATTAAAAACTGTAATGCCCAGCCTTGTGACACATTATTTAATCACATTCAAATGATGTGATTAATTCAATAAAAACATATTTAATTATCTCCTAATGCCGCGTTTGAACATGCAAGCATATTTTTCCTAAGGTTTTAACCTTATTTGGAAATAATTTACAATCATGGAATATTATTTACAATATGAAAGATCTGAGATGAAATAATCAATCACCTTGAGATCCTATAAATTAGACGACCCTAACACCTTACATCTGAAGGATCTTATGATAATCAAATTCTAGATGAAAATGAACACGATACTTAGATAAAGGAAGACCAAGATGAAAATCAAATACCAAAGCCAGTTGTCAAGTTAGAAGACCTTTATGACTTAAAATATAGGTTTAAGAGAGTTACTAATTCCAAAACTCAAAGTTCAACTTTAAGATTCGAATTAGTAAATCTTGGAACCGATGATAAACCACAAAATGTCAACTTAGGTCTTGGTCTGTCTTCTGATGAAAGATTATCATTTGTCAAGTTATTAAGGACTTACAAAAGTGTTTTTACTTGGGATTACACTGACCTTAAAACATATGACACTTCTGTTATTCAACACACAATCCCTATGATTTAATATGAGAAACCAATACATCAAAAGTAGAGGAAAATTCATCCTAATCTTGAAAATCAAATCAAAACAGAGCTGAATAAAATCCTCAAAGCTAAGATAATCTTTCCACTTAGACATTAAAAATGGGTTTGAAATTTGTTTCCTGTCAGGAAGTAAAATGGTGACATTAGTATATGTATTGATTTTAGAAATTTGAATAAAGCATGTCAAAAGGAAAATTTTCCATTACCAACCATGGAACAAGTACGACAAACTGTAGCTGGTTCTGAACTTATGTCTTTTCTAGATGGATTTTTAGGATATAACCAAATACTAGTACATCTAGATGACAGATTAAAGATGACATGCAAGAATAAGTGGGGAACTTATGCCTACCAAAAGATTCCATTTGGGTTAATCAATGCAGGTGCCACTTTTCAAAGAGAGAGGACTCATTAGTAAATTAGTGGTTATTTATCTAGATGAAATTACAGTGTTTTCTAGACAAGAAACCAATCATGTGAATGACCTAAAACAAGTCTTTGAGCGATGTAAAAAGTATGGAATTTCACTTAATCCAAAGAAGTCATATTTTGCTTTAGATGAAGGAAAAATTTTAGGATTTATTGTGTCCAAAAAAGGTATTTATATTGATCTCTAAAGAATCGAAGACATCAAAAGGATTCCTTTCCCCTATAATAAGAAAACTATGTAGTCATTCCTTGGACAGATAAACTTTGTAAAAATATTTGGCTGTGACTTTTCACAGATAGTTTTACTTTTACAAACTATGATTAACAAAAATTTAATCTTCAAGTGGGGACATAATGAAAGGGAAGCATTTGATTTAATTAAACAATATATCATCAATGCTCGATTCCTAACTACTACCAATTTTCTTAATCCTTTCACATTATATACATTCTCATCAGATACATCTTATGCTGTTGTTCTGACAGCTTAATGACCAACAAATTGAAGCACCAATATCATTTTTCAGTTCCAATTTTCAAGATGCAGAACTAAACTATTCATCTGTTGAGAAATAAGAATTTGTCATTTCCAAATCAATAAAGCATTTTAGGCCATTTCTCCTCAAAAATCACACCGAGATAATAGTTCCATTCTCTACAGTAAAGATATTATTGATGCAAAGAGAAATATGAGAGAAAAGGGCTAACTGTGTTACTTCTTTACAAGAATATAATGTAGAAATTAGACCTTCTAAAATTGTTAGAGGTCATGGTTTTTGCAGAATGTTAACAAGAGCATTCCATTTATCATCAGAGGCAGATTCAAGTAATGATGTGCAAATTCCAGAGGTAAGCCTCAACGATGTTCAATCTCAATATGCTAATCTCAAGTTTTATTTCAAAAATGGATATGCCCCAACACAGCTTAGTTATAAAAAAATACATGCTTTGAGATTGGAATCCAAGCAATATGAAATTATCAATGATGTATTATTTAGAAGAAACTTTGATTCTGTGTTATTAAGATTCTTAGAGAAAACTAAAGTAGAGAAAGTTTTGCAAGAACTCCATGATGGACCAGCTGGAGGACATTTTGGAGGGAATACAACAACACATAAAATCCTGCATGCAGGTTACTATTGGCCAACACTTTTCAAATATGCTCATGAATATGTAAGGAAATGAAAATTTTGTCAAAGTCCCTATATCACTAGTATAGTACCTTATTGTTGTTAGTGTAACCCCCTTATTGTTATTGTTGTACCCCTGTAACCCCAATATCATTATTATTGTGCCCTTACATTATTATTGTTAGGTTGGCTAGGATTATGTTGTGACCCCATGGACTCCTATATATAGAAGGAGGTTTTGGTCATTTGTATCATCTAAGAATTTTTAATTTATGTAATTTATTGTAGGCTTATTTATAAGGCATTAGTATTTATTTTATTCCATTTTTGGAGCTGGTTTCATAACATTTGGTATTAGAGATTTGGATTCTAGGGTTTCATTGCTCAAAACATGTCATCGTGGAATTTTTGCTATAACATTTTTTATATGGAGATTCAGAAGATAAAATTTATACAGAGCGAAGCCAAAATCTTGAGGAACATAGTGTAAAAATTAAATATATTGGTTCACAATATTTTTGGAGATATTATCTGTGGAAGTTAGGGGTTTTGCAGGTTCCCAAATTTCACCTAAAACAGGTCATCATGGTATTTGTGCCATAAATTACTTTCTACAAATTTTGAGAAGCTGAAATTTTTATAGAGCGAATCCGAAATCCTAAGGAACCTTCTTAATAATTTTAGATCTTGGTTGACACTATTTTCGGAGATATGATATGTGGATGTTAGGGTTTTTTTAGGCTCTCGAATTTCATCTCAAAGGGGTGACCATGGGATAATCATCATAACTTTCTCTCTGAGCATCAGATTGGAATTCTGTAAAACGTAGCCATAATTAAATGGACTGTACTTTCCTTTGTATCAATTTCAGAGCTGAAGGAGGAAACAATGACACGTGGCATGTCATAAAAGTTCACTCTACTAAAACAGTCCATAATTTAGTCATTGTGGGAGATTGAGCATAAATTTGTCTTGAAGAATCCAAATTAGGTTAGACCTGTGGAATTAGAAAGAAGATTCTGAGGGATACTACAGGATCAAATTTTAGATATTGAATATCCAAAATCACAGAGATAATTTAGTTTCAATATCGAGCTCCTCAAAATCATGAAAAATATGTGTATTTTGTTTTCGAACTGCATAAGTCTTGTTTGAAAAAACAGTTTGAATTGATTCCAAGGGCATATTGTAGAATAAATATCAGTATTGGATTTTAGAATGCCTCCTAAAGATAATTCAACACCAATTAAGCCTTCAGAAGGCTCTAATATGACCCATGAATATGAAGAATTGCAACATGAAATGTCAAAATTACAAGAACAAGTGCACCAAATTTCGTTCTCGCAAATATCAACAAAAAATGAAATGGAAGTTTTGAAGAAAATTGTGGAAGCTAATATGGATGGTTTGAAGAAAGGCATGGAAGCTAATATGGATGGCATGGAAGCTGGCATGGAAGCTAATTTGGATGACATGGAAGCTAATATCGATGAAAAAATGAAAGACAACAAGGAAAACATGAAGAATGATCTAAAAGTGGACATGGAAGGTTTGACAAAGTTGATACAAGAAATGTTTCCTAATGGAAAAAAGATAGTATAGGAAACTCATGATGAGAAAAGAATAAATGTTAATCGTGATTTCATAAACTCTAATGTTGGATGGAAGAACCACCATATTCCAAAGTGGATATGAGGATGTTTGATGGCAAGGATCCCGTAACATGGATACTACAGATGGAAAAATATTTTGATCTCAATAATGTTCAAAACACACAAAAGGTATGCATTTCAACTTTACATTTAGAAAAAAATACATTTGTATGGTATCGATGGCTTTGCTCCTATAAAAAAATTGTCACTTGGTCAATTTTCACAGACGAAATGATAGAAAATTACGAGGATACAAAGAACAACACCTTCTTTAGCCAATTGATAAATCTCAAACAAAAGGGCTTAGTGGTGGAGCACATTGAGGACTTCCAAAATTGAATATAAGGGTAACTGATATTCCATAGGAACACAAGATTGATGTATTCATAGGGACTTTAAAGGATAACATCCAACATGAGGCTTGCATTTGGGAACCTAATTCATTGGAGAAGGCATTTAGGCTAGCAAGAAAAATTGAATGTAAAATTATGGCTACAAGGAATCCTACCACTCACATCTATAAGGATGGAAGTTTTCCTACTCCTAGACTTCCACAACCTACAAGATTGACACAACAACAATTGGAAGAAAAAATATCAAAAGGGCTTTGTTATAGTTGTGATAACAAATACACTAAAGGTCATAAGTGTGCTAAGAAGAAATTATTTTACATAGATTGTGAAGAGGAGGAAGAAAATGAACAAGAAGCTTTAAAAGAAGAGGATACACACCAAGAACCAACCCTAGAAGAAGAATAAATGAGTTCGATCATATCGTGTAATACATTGGCAGGAATTACCTCAAAATCTCAAGATAGAAGGACATATCAATAAGAAAAAGGTAATAGTGTTGATTGATTCAGGTAGTACCCATAATTTTATTCATTGTAAGGTAGCAAAGGAATTGAATTGTTTCCTATACCCAGCACAAGAATGTCAAGTGATGGTTGCAAATGGAGGAACTATAAATTTCTATAGAAAATTCCATAATATCAAGCTAACCATGGGGGAATATGTATTCAATAGTCTAATGCTATCTATTCCAATGGGAGATGTTGATGTTGTACTAGGAGTACAATGGTTACAATCTTCGGGGATGGTAGGTTTTAATTTTCAAGAACTTTTCTTGAATTTTTTTTCAGAAGGAAAGGAAGTTCAATTGTGGGGCATAGCAGGAAAGCTAGGAAAGATAATAAGCTCTAATTTCATGAAAAATCTTCTGAAGAAAGAAAAATGAGGCGTAATTTCACAATTATGCTCACTAGAAGTTCCAACGTCAAAATCAATTATTTCTCCAGATCTCCAAGAAGTCTTGGACAATCATTCTGAGGTGCTTGAAATTCCCAAAATACTCACACCTATTCGTGGTCATGATCATGCTATTCATTTGATTCCAAGAAGTGTCCCTCAAAACATGAGGACTTACATATATCCTTATGTCCAAAAGAGGGAAATTGAACATATGATTGCAGAAATTTTAGAGGCTGGTATAATTCTACCTAGTCAAAGCTCTTTCTCTGCTCCAGTAGTATTGGTGCATAAGAAGGATGGATCATGGCGCATATGTCCAGATTATAGGGAGCTCAATAAGCTCACTATTAAAGATAAATTTCCCATTCCTGTGATTGATGAATTATTGGATGAATTACATGGAGAAATTTATTTTACCAAGTTGGATCTTCGTTCAGGATATCATCAAATTAGAATGAAGGCTGAAGCTATTTTGAAAACAACATTTCGAACTCATGAGCATCATTATGAATTTTTGGTCATGCCTTTTGGCCTTACCAATTCACCTTCTACATTTCAAGGGTTGATGAATTCCATTTTCAAACCCTTCCTTAGAAAATTTGTGCATGCATTTTTTGATGACATACTAATCTACAACAAGTCTTGGAAGGATCATGTTCAACATGTTGATAGGGTGCTCAAACTATTAGAGGAGAAAAAATTATATGAAAAGCATCAAATTTTTTCTTTGGAGTACATGAGGTGGAATATCTGGGTCATATTGTATCTCACAAGGGTGTTAAGGTAGACCCTAACAAAATTAAAGCCATTAAGGAATGGAAAGTCCCCACAACCATAAAGCAGTTGCGAGGATTTCTCTAGTTAACAGGGTATTATCGAAAGTTTGTGAAGAATTATGGGAGAATAACAACACTCTCTAACAACATTATTGAAGAAAGATGCATTATCATGGACTCCTGAAGCAACTAAGGCCTTTGAACATCTTAAAGAGGCAATGTTCCTAGCACTAGTTGCTATGCCAGTCTTAACAAAAACCTTTATTGTTGAATGTGATGCCTCAGGAAATGGAATTAGTGTTGTTTTAATGCAAGAAGGAAGATCCATTGCTTTTGAAAGTCATCCAATGAAAGGAAAGTATTTAAAGAAAGCTATTTATGAGAAGGAAATGTTGGCAATACTACATGCACTAAAGAAATGGCAACCTTACCTAATGGGAAGACACTTCAAGGTAAAAACTGATCATGATAGTCTTAAACACTTTTTGGAACAAAGACTATCTTTCGAAGAGCAAAAAAAATGGGTCACAAATATGTTGGGTCATGATTTTGAAATCATCTACAACAAATGGAAGCTAAATTTTGTTGCAGATGCACTCTCAAGAAAGGATGAAGAGGTGGAAGCATTGCTTTGTGCCATTTCTATTATCCAACCAGATTGGATAACCAAAGCAAGGGATGAATGGAAGAAGGATGAAGAAGTGTGGACACTAATTCAAAAGTTGCAGCAACATCCTAGTACATCTAATACATTTAGTTGGGAAATTGATTCCTTATGGTACAAAGATCGCTTATATATTTGCAAGAATTCCCAACTAAAACAAAATATTCTTTTGGAATTGCACACTTCTCCTTTAGGAGGACACTAAGGATTTTTAAAAACTTACCACATGGTGAAGAAAGAATTTTTTGGGATGGCCTTAAATATGATATTCAAAATTTGGTGGCAAAATGTTTGGTTTGCCGGCAAAATAAAGTTGAGACAATTAAGACCTCGAGTGTTGTACAACCTTTATCCATTCCAAGTCAATGTTGGGAGGAGATTTCAATGGATTTTATCACAGGTTTACCTAAGTCTGAAGGAAAGAGTGTCATCATGGTGGTAGTTGATAGACTTACCAAGTATGCACACTTTTGTGGATTATCTCATCCATTTAAAGAAAGTACAGTTGCTACTGCATTTATGGAATCAATTCAAAAGCTACATGTAAACCCAAAGATTATTGTAAGTGACAAAGATCCCATTTTTACTGGAAAATTTTAGATGAAATTATGTTCCTTTTTGGGTACTCAACTAGCTCATAGATCATCTTATCATCCTCAATCCGATGGTCAAACGGATATAGTGAATAAATGTTTGGAAGGATATCTTCGTTGTTTTGTATCTGATAAGCAAACACAATGGGTCAAGCGGTTATCTCTCGCTGAATGGTGGTATAACACTTCCTTCCATACTCCAGTAAAAATGACCCCATTTATGGCACTTTATGGATATCATCCACCATCCATCACATCTTATTTAAGAGAAAATTCTAAGGTTCAAGGAGTGAAAGATCACATCAGCCATCAACAAGAACTTCTCTAACTCTTAAAGGATAACCTGAATTTGGCATAAAATCGAATAAAAGAATAGGTAGATCAACATCATAGTGAGAGAAGTTTTGATGTAGGATGATGGGTATTTTTATGACTACAACCATACAAAAAATGTCCCTCAAGTAAGCTAAGAAGGATAATAAATTATCGCCAAAGTACTATGGTCCTTACAAGGTGTTGCAAAAGATTGGTACTATGAAATACAAATTGGAGCTTCTTGATTCTTTGCGTGTGCATCCTATTTTCCATGTTTCATGCTTAAAGAAGGTTATAGGGAAAAAAATTCTAGTTCAAACAATATTGCCAAAACTTTATGAGGAAGGAAAAATCATATTGTAACCTGAAGCAGTCACGGAAACAAGAACTCGACAGCTACAGAATCGATCAATTTCAGAGTATCTCATCAGATGGAAGAACTTACCCACTAAAGATTCTACATGGGAGGATTAGAATTTTATACAAAAGCATCCAGATCTACTCAAGCGTTGAGGACAACACTTTTTTGAAGGAGAGGAGCATGTTAGGTCCCTATATTACTAGTATAACCCCTTATTGTTGTTAGTGTAACCCCCTTATTGTTATTTTTGTACCCCTATAACCACAATATTGTTATTATTGTGCCCTTAAATTATTATTGTTAGGTTGGCTAGGATTATATTGTGACCCCATGGACTCCTATATATAGAAGGAGATTTTGGTCATTTGTATCATCCTAGAATTTTTCATTTATGTAATGTATTGGAAGTTTCCCCCTTGAAGTGGCTTATTTATAAGGCATTAGTCTCTCTTTTATTCTATTTTTGGAGATGGTTTCATAACATGAGATTTTTCCTAACTCTTCTAAACAACATAAATACATCTTCGCAACTGCCGATTATTTTACTAAATGGGTGGAAGAAATTCCACTAAAGGCATCCAAATCTGAGAATATTATTGAGTTCATTGATCAATTTATCATAACTATATTTGGTTTGCCCACTGCTTTAATGTTTGATAATGCATCTTATTTCTCAGGAACTGCTATGATAGAATTTTCTATTCAAATAGGTTTTAAACTTAAATGTTCTGCTAATTATTATCCGCAAGGAAATGGTTTAGCAAAATCCATAAATAAAAACTGTATTAGAATCATCAAATGAACTATTGAAAAAAAACAACGAAATTAGCACAAATCATTGACATTTTCTCTTTGGGTAGATCGAATAACTCAAAAGGCCTCCATTGTCACTTCTCCATTTAATATTTTTTATGGGAAGGAAGTTGTTCTTCCTACCAATGTAGTCATTCCTTATCTTGCCTTAGTTCAATTTGTTGATGAATCACCTTCCTCAACAATTTCAAATTCTTAAACTTGAAGAAGAAAGAGAAAAATCTAAAGCTACTCATGCTTATCATCAACAGTTAGTTAAAGTTTCATTTGATACAAATTTTGTTACTGTAAAAACATTTCAAATTGGTGATATTGTATTAAAATGGGATAAGGCACACAAGGAAAGAGGTAAACATACCAAATTCCAGAGGCTGTGGCTAGGACCATTTCAAATTATTGAAGAAATAGGCCCATCAACATTTTTATTGCAATATTGATCAGACAAAAGAGATTCTTTTCCCGTTGATGGGAAGATTTTAAACAAATACTTTCATAAGAGGTAAACCCTTCTATTCCCTGTATATTACTACCTTTTATTTTCCTTAAGGAAATAAAAGTTGAAGAGTATATATTTTTGGATTTTCAAATAAATATCTTAGAAAATATTTTTTGATTTATCGCTCCTAGAAATAAGAATTGTGAAGGAAACAATCAAAATATTCGAATATCAAATAGATTTTATTTCACTAAAAAATGCAATTTCACTAAAGTTATTTATTATTTGATGAACCCTCATTTTTATAATGTCTGGTTACTCTATTATCAGTGAAGAAAAGAATCTTTAACATAGTAAACACTATTTTATAGAGAAGCAATCTTAAAATCTAAAATTATCATCCAGAATCCTCAAAAGGACCAATGATTCACCCCATCCGGCAAAATTTTCAATTTTTAGAAAGTAATTCAAAGAATTATGCTAAAAAGCTTAGAAGATAATAAGTCTCATCAAGAGCTTGTTTACCATGTTCATAGGGAAATAGTTGAACTGACATTACCAATACTGCCTACCAAAATAGCGTAATGACTTGAGATTATATCAAAGGACAAGGGGTCTCATCAAGAGCCAACTTGATCAGTTTAATTACAACCATTGAATGGAATTGTCAATATTTGGTTACAAAGCCAAGATAATGGCTTTTAACTGATTAAAAAATACATAAGAAAATATCTACAGAAAAGAAAACAAATTTCAAAAGAGATAAAGTATATAAAATTGAACTTATTTTTTGAAAATTGTAAGAGTAAATCGATGGGACAAAGAATCATTTCTTGGTCAAAGGTAACCCTGCCAAAAGCTTAAATTTACTATTGGATCAAAGGCTTTACTTGTGATAAAAGAGTATATATTTATCAAGCTAATCTAAATGAGCCACATACTTCATCTTTTTGAACTTAGTAAAGACTGATATAGATATTCATACTTTCATTTTTAAATATGAATTATTATGGATTATGATCATGTGATATTATATTACTAAGTCAAATATTATTTGTATTGAGATTCATTCCTCTAACTATTTTTATTTTGAAAAGTTTTTGAAATTTCAAAAAACCAATTAGAGATAACTGGTTCTACCAAGTGAAACGCCAATTATTGTACCATACAACACCCCCCATTTATTAAAATAAATGGGGACCCTTTAAAAAAATAAATATAAATTTATGAACATGATTTCATCTTAGCCTAAGTCTAAAAAATTTAGGAATAAATGTTTTTCACTTTTCGCTTTGATTTCCAAAGCGCTCATCACAAATCACATAACTTACAAGCCGATTAAGTTAAAACATATAAAAGTATTGTAAATTGTGATTTGCGCTTCAAAATTTTCAGATTTATATAAAATCCATCTTTCAAATTCTTTAAAAATCCCTTTAAAGAGAAATCGCATCACGCCTTTTAAAAAATAACAAGCTTATAACAATTCGTTAAAAGTTGTGATTTTTCGGATCTGACGAAACAAAAAAATAACAATTATAAGTATCTAAAGATCAAAGAAAGCGCAACAACGTGAGTCTTCAACACATTTCGCATTTCTCAACGAGAAACCAAATGGAAAGTTGTATTACTGCAAAAATTTGCGATTTGTGATTTGCGTAGATCGCATTTGGCAAGATTCAAGACATAACTATTTGTAACTATTAAAAAGTTGTGATGTCCGATATTAACACTTATTACTCAAGTGCACGAAATTATTCTTATATAATGAACCTCTTGTAATATCTAAGGTTTTAGATTGATAGATTAGTCATATTATGTAAAGGTGTGTAAGAGATTTCATAGAAATAGTTATGGGTTATTAACGACATTTAATAGGTGTAAGGTTCAAAATATTGATATCTTATTCAAGCATGTTTAGAATAATAGATCACCGGATTTTGATTATGATGTTTTAACTCTATCCTTCTCTCTATTCATCTCAGATTTGAGTTTACTATTTTCACTTGAATTCAGGAAACCACCTAACGGAGTGAGAATAACTCGAATGAAAAAGAAAGGCAAGGAAATTTCCCAAACGTTTGCTACAGAAGACACATACATGCCTCCATTGTTCTCAAACACAACCTGCAACAAGGATTGTGACAGTTCTTAATGGGAAGCAATGTACCACATTTTTTAGGAAGAACAACCAAGGGTAATAGTCAAAACAGTAAGAGTAGATGCGACAGTTTCCTCAGACTCGTCCTACTTTGACGTTTCATGTTCGTTTCTTCACAGGATAGAAACGAGGCCAAATTTTTTATCCTACATAGATATGGTAAAGTGGTTAATTGACCACCTTAACATAGAAGATAGATCATTCAAGAATTCAAAGCTACAGAATATTGGTTCGTTTACTACAGAAGATTTACCGATAATGTACCATTTGCCCATGCCGCAGAAGAATTATGGTAAAGCTTTTGTCAAAATATTTATGAAGAAGAATACAAACCTTATGAAAGTAATAAAGGGATGGAAATATGATCAAGGCTAGGTAAAGTGGGAAAAACTTGGTATGTACTCGATAGCGCAGTTACCCTCCCCTTATTGTTATGCAGCTAGAATTCTATGTAGGTTGTTTGCAAAACAAGATACCACTAGGTTTTCCATAGACTAGGTCCCTTTAATTAATGCAATCATCAATTCCTCTATTATGAATTGGGTGAGAATTTTGTCTGATAATTTGGCCAAAACTATCATGGATTATAGAAGTAAAAGAAGTGTTTCCTCTAGAAAAATACCTCCATTATACATGAGTGCTTACATTATGGATGAGATTTGCTTTTGTTCAAGCTTTCCTATCATGGGATGGAAATGGACAACCTAGGAGCCCACTCCAATCCATATTTACCATAGAGCCCTTTGGGAATCTGATTTTCATTTACATTTTTATAAATTTTTCAATGGAGTTATGTTGCTCATCCATAAGATTATCTTTAATGAAAAAGCCCCTAGGAGTTCTAAGGAATATAACACAGACATTTTACTAGTTGCTATATGGTTTGCTAAAGAAAATTTCAATTATATTAGAGTTTTTAGGAGTTATTATTCCCGCCATATTTTTCCTTATTATGTTCTTGATAAGCTTCTAGTGAGAGAGATTTCCTACCAACTTCTAGTAAGTGGCATGTCCAAACAACTCAAAGATGCCAAGAATGCCATTTCGCATGCTTTCCCTTTACAGCGTGGCACTTTTACCTTTCTTGACACTGGTCATGCATTCAAAGAGATTTTAAATGTCACTTCATTAAATCTGGCTCTAATGCCAAAGAGGTCATTTGATCTTAATAATGTGGTTAATAATTTCACCACTGAGCTTAAACTGAAACCTTTCTTGAATGAGAAAGATATGTTCGATGATTTCTTTAAAGGTGTTGAGAAGTTCACAAATGTATTGAAAAATTCATCTAGTTAGCTCAGTAAAACAGACTTTGAGGATTTTCAAGCATATATAGATAAGAGGCTAGAAACAATCCCTTTGGACTTGTTATTTACTGAATATGTCAACAGGCCAAATCCCAATATTAGTCTGGATAATGAGGCTAAGGATATGTTTGAAGATGAATCTCAAGTGAAATCAAATCACGAGTTAGGGAAATCACAACATAATTCTCAAAACTCAGATCAATCTAACAATGAATCTGAGAGCAGGAATGAGAGTCCAGAGAAAATAATTGATAAAGTAATTAAGGGATTAAGATGCAAATATAAGGATAAATTAATGGAGATGAATCTTCTTCTTAAGAAGTTCAACATATCTAGAATACACCCAAGTAGACAGAGAAGCCTCAATCAAAATATTTGAAGAAATAATGGGAGAAGTTTTCCAAAGAACTATAAACACCACCACCAAAGCCTAATGTTGATGAATCAACAAGTTTCCAAACTCCAGAGCATTCTCAAAATTTAGTGGAAACTACAATTCCAGTATAGCAGGTACCAGAAGTTCATGATCAAGAGGTCATCCCGACATACCCTACAGAACAGATTGTTTTAAAGGTTGAAGAGATACCCTCACTTGATGTCTTCTATAGTCTGAGTCATAAGGTTGTAGTTAAGAGAAGAAAGAGAAGAATAATAGATGAATCAATTTCAAATCTTATGGATGAATCCATAGATGTTATATGGAAAGACCTTTTGGCTGATCCTACAAAAAATTTGACTAAGTTATCACAATTCGCAAGATCATATGCTACTACTACCATTGGCAAAGCCACATAGGTACAACTTCTACTGAAGAAAAAAGATTACAAAGTAGAAGAGTTGAAGAAAATTCTAGAACAAGAAAAGTTTAATTCCAGTAAGCAGATTGAAATGAAGATATATCAATTTCAAAAATATTTTGAAAGACTTAAGTTGTAGCACTAGGTGCAGATTACAAATAAAGAAACACAGCTTGAAGCAGCGATGGAAAAATTGAAAAATAAACCTCACGTAGAAAAAATCATAAAAGAAGCACTAGAAATGAATGCAAAGCTAAAGCAACAACAAGAAACCTTTTGTCATCAAGTTTCAATCACCAGTTCTTACTATGATACAAGAAAATTTCCGTTCCAACAAGTTTCTAATAGGAGGCTTGAATGCAAAAAAGTTGAAAAGAAGATTACTGAGTTCATTCAGTGGCAAGGGTCTGATATAGGAAAGAAATATGACCTCCCTAAGATAGATAAATTTCACAAAGAGATTTTATTTAAGGATTGGAAAATACATCTAGACAAGTAGAGAAGGCAATGACAAAGGCATCAAGGCTAACAAATGAAATTATTGAATCTGTTAATGAAAAAATTTTGAAAGCTAAACATATTAAAGAATCCACATATGAAGTGCTCCAAGAACTCAAACCATTAGAAGCATAGTGGAAGGAAAGTACAGACAAGTAGGTGGAAACTATTAAAAATATAA
The DNA here is from genome assembly GCA_034641835.2 of Pinus albicaulis. Classification (NCBI taxonomy): domain Eukaryota; kingdom Viridiplantae; phylum Streptophyta; class Pinopsida; order Pinales; family Pinaceae; genus Pinus; species Pinus albicaulis. Next base: position 923,509,225 of record CM076570.1, read on the forward strand.
ATAAGTTTAATCAGGAACATTACTAGAATTTTCTGATCAAACCTTATCATCAGTACCTCACTCTACAGTCATTAACTGATTCTACAAATAAAGTGTTGCCAACACTTTCGAATGCAATGTTCAAAGGAAAAGTCAGATTTAGGATTGTACAACCACCTCAGCTAAAGCCAGTGATAGATATTTGTCATCTTCGAGATCAAATGTGCAAAGAGGATAAACCCACATAATCATGTTGTTATTTTATTTCCTATATTGTAGTTTAAGTTTACTCCTTATGAGGATGGTTGTTTGAAACATCCTCCATTTTTAATGTAATAATATATTTTAAAAATATTTTAGATTACTATTTAAACCTTCTCATGCATTTAGAGAAGGGTCCAGAAAGTTTGTGAAAAATATTTACAAAGAATGCACTTATGTAAGTTTGTGAATGCTTTGATGAATTAATGGAATGAAATCTGTTATATTTTGACATTGAATTTGTTTAGCTGAAGTTGTACTATTGTACTCTTTAAATTTCTTGAAAGTGAAGAGGAGAAGAAAACTATTGTCAGTTTGAATGAGTAGAACCTCATATATATGGTACTTCTACATGTTATATTAAGTTTTTCTTCTTAAATTGACAATTATCTTTTCATTTACATTATATATTAGAGTTGTTATCATAAGTGAATGTTAAATGCACTTTTATACTAACATTTATTTGTGATTTCTTATCTCATATACAATAAAACATATACATGTGATATACATTTCACAATCCTTTTGAGTAAATTACTTTGTCAAAAGAATTATCTTTACATAATTTTCATCTCTTTCAACTTTTAAATAATCTTCATCACTAATAGTTGGAAGAAGTATTTTTAGATCGCATAAGGAATGAACAATCTCAAGTATATATTAGAATAGATAGTTTAATTAAATGCATATGATAGATTAAATCATTTCCCATTTTCATGTTATATAAAAAAAACACAGCCTCATCATCCTTATTGGGAAACTGGTCCCTTTATCTTGAGTTGGAGCCACTACACCAAACAGAAAAGGACTTGCTCTAAGGTCTGAACCGGGCGGTTTTCCCCCATGTTGTTGCAATAGAATTCTGAGGCTTCAAAAGATCTATAGAACTTTTATTGGATCATTAGATCTGTTGATTGGATTAGTAGATCTATTATTGGATTCTTGGATTTATTGATCAAACGAGCTATTGGTGGTGCTCAGGAGTTAAAAATAAGGGTGTTGTTGAAATTTTCCTGTCACAATGAATTATCATATTGCAGAAGTGTACTTGAATGAGAGAAATAAGCTCGATGGGGAGAACTACACAAATTGGATTTTTAAATTGCAGAGATTTCTCGAGGGTTTGAGTCCATGGGAAATTGAAAATGGGGACGAAGCGAAGCTGACTACAACCGGAGGTGTAAAAACTCCAACAATCTAAGATTGGGAGAAGAGGGAGAAAAAATCGAAGGTGATGTTGAAGATGTTAGTTAAAGAAAAAATTATTCCTCACATCAAAGAGTGAAAAACTGATAATGATATTTAGGCAACTCTTAAGGATCTGTATGAGACAAATAATACAAATTGATTATTTTTCCCAAAGAGTAAGATTCTCTCTATCACAATGGAGGAGAATGAATATGTTTCTTCATTCATCTCAGGAATTAAACAATTGAAAGACAAGTTGGGTGACATAGGGGAGAAAGTGTCCAACATGGATATTTTCATGATTACCTTAAATGGTATGAACCATTATTATCAAATGTTTATTATAGGGATGGCATGAAGGGAGACAGCTCGCACCTTTGAAGAATTGACATGGATCTTGATGCAAGAAGAAGAGAGGAATCTGAATCTGAAGCCTTAGAATACAGATCTGACATTTATGGCGAAGAAAAATCCCTTCAAAGTGAAACCAGGAGGAGGACAGAAAAGCGGTGGCCCATCCCAAAAGAAATCCATTTTAAGGTATGTCTTCGACCATAAATGATTTAGGAGTCAAGTGTTTTTACTATGGTAAAACTGGTCACATTGTTAGAATTTTTTTTAATAATAAGACTAATGAAACCCAACATAGAAAAAAGAGGCATGCAAGGCACTTTGCTAACGGAGATTAGAATCATGATCTCAAACTATTTGTGTCTGATTATGCTCTCTCTGCTAAGACTAATGAGCCCAAAACTTGGTTTGTGGGTTCTGGAGCGTCCACTCATATGACAGGTAACAAGCACTTGTTTGAAAGTTTTAAAGAGACCAACAGTGGTGCTAACATGTACCTTTGTGATGATAGAGCATGCCATATTAAAGGGTATGGGGACATTCCTGTGATAATGCTTGATGGTAATATCGGGAGAATCCATAATGTAATCTATGTGCCGAGCGTTAAAAAAACTTGATATTTGTCTTCTTGATTGTAGATTAGAACTTGAAGGTAGAATTCTTAAAACCCTATTGTGTCATAAAGGATTTGCTGGATCATCGGAAGTCAGATGCATCTATAATACGAGTTGGAGGTGTGTATACATTAAATGTTACAAGCGTGCCACATCAAGCTTTAACTTCGACAATGATGACAACATATAACCTTTGGCATCAAAGATTCAGACACATTAATATTCATGACTTATTGTTGCTACAGAGACAATGCATGATCAATGGTCTTCCTATTCTAAAAAATCAACATGTTGATTCTAAAGGATGTGCACTTTGTAAGATCCACAGGGATGAATTTCCCTCAAATTTTAATAGGATAAAGAGAGATATACTCAAAATTTTTCACACTGATATATGTGGTCCGATGCAGACAAGGTACTTAGGTGGAGCTTATTATATTTTTTTATGTGTTGATGACTGCAAAAGATATACCTGGGTATATTTTCTCAGAAAGAAAATTCATACTTGTTAATATTTTAAAGAATTCAGAAGTATGGTTGAAAAATAGATAGGGAAGGTCATCAAAATTCTCCGCTGAGATCAAGGGGGAGAATACAAGCTTGGAAACTTCATCAAATATTGCAGGGATATCTGGTGGAGCTTATTATTTTTAGTTATTTGTTCATGATTACACAAGATATACCTGGGTATATTTTCTTAGAAATAAAAGTCATACTTTTGAATATTTTAAAGAATTCATAAGTATGGTTGAAAAATAGACAGGGAAGGTCATCAAAATTCTCTGCTCAGATCAAGGGACAAAATACAAGCTTGGAAACTTCATCAAATATTGCAGGGATCATGGGATAATTCAAAAATTTACATTACCTCTCACTCCACAACAAAATGGATTTGCAGAGAGGAAGAACCGAACTCTGGTGGAATGTGCACGCAACATATTGAAAGGTAAGAACCTATATAATAGTTTTTGGGTAGAAGCTATAAATACTACATTATATTTGAAGAATAGAAGTACAATTGTGTGTCTTGATCACAAGAGTCCATTTGAGGCCTTATATGGGTTTAAGTCTGCAGTCAAGCATTTGAGAGTATTTGGTTTCGAAATATTTTGCACATATTCCTAAGGAGGATCAGAATAATTTGGATGCTAAAGCCATAAAATGCATATTTGTAGGGTATTTTGTGAGTTTAAAACATACAAAATTTTTAATCCATATACTCACAAGGTATTTTCAAGTAGAGATGCTATATTCCATGAGCATGTTGATGAAGGGAAAAAATAAAAAAGGTATGAGGAGTGGCACATGCCTTTTTTGATTGAAGATAGCAATGACGAAATTAAAGACAACCATGTGTATTAGAAACTTCAGCAAAAATAAGAAGCAGCTGATGCAGGTACAATCAACAATCCAAGTCCACTAAGGAGTGAGCAAGATAGATTTGAGGCAAGTCCACTACCCAGGAGATCAGGTAGGTAGACTCAAATACCAACAAGGTATAGAGACTATGCTCTTATGAATAGTATGTTAAATTTTTTTGAGCCCATTAATTATAATGAAATTAAAGATAGATCAATATGATGAATGGAGGTAAGCTATGAAAGAAGAGTATGAGTCAATAATTAAAAATAAAACCTAGGAATTCGTTGAACTGCTAGAAGGGTAACACTCCATAGGTTGTAAATGATTATATAAACCTAAGTTTTGTTGAAATTTATAAACACAATAATTTATTTATGGATTCCCCTGATCTAACATATTAACTTATGTTAAATAAATAATCCTTCCACTTAATTCTTTACGGAAATTAAATCGCCAATTACAAAACACATAGGAAGAAAAATCAATCGCACATAAAAATAGTTCTTTAATGGGAAAGCTTAAATCTAAAAACTCCAACTATCATATACTATGTATATAAATGGATTATGTAATAATCTCATACAAATCTTAGTACATCAAGCTCTCAATAAAATCAATAATCATTATACACTGTCATGCAGAAATTTGCATATCTATGCACCAAGTTCTTGCCTCCTGACAGCCTACCTCCACTGTGCAATCCCTACTAAAGAAGACCCATGAATGAATTCAAATTGGCTTTTCCTTGACTGCACAATACTCATTGGCATCTCCAATATTTTCCAGATGCATTGAATGCATCACTATAGTCACAACAGATAGTCCATCTCACCCTTTCACCTATCTCTCCACTGGGTCTCCACTGGAACTAACATGCAAGTAGTTAACTATTGTATTTTTTCAATTGCAAGTGAGTCTCTAGTTGTTAATTAATTAAATAATTAATTAAATAAACTCTCACTAGTGTATCATTAAGTTAGAACTAGATACAACTAGCACGACTGAGTTTAACTCACTTAACTGAGTTAAACTGAATAACAACTCCCGTAACTACTCTTCCAACTCTGTCACAACTTGCCACTTTAGTTATAACGAGGTTCTCCATGCATGAATCACCATCAAACCCTAGGAATGCGTAATTCCTTCAACCCATTGATTTTCCAAATTTTTTCACTGAAATAAAGTGCTCCAAGAGAATAAATTGATATTTATTGTCGGATTATTATTAAGGGCTAATAATAATCCACATGCAATCTATTTTTAGATATGTAGTATAAAAATAGAATTTTTCCATATGTCTAAAAATAGAATCTCATCTATTTTTCCAACTTGATAAACCATCTAAAAATAGCATCTTGCAACTTATAGAATATGCTCACCATGTCTAAAAATAGACATACACCTAAAAATAGCCTGCGGGCCCCACTTAGTGAAGGTGCTTAATTTTCACTAAGCTCATCATCTTGTTGAATCTCAACACTCCCTCTCAAAAAGATAAGGATTATATTTCACCCCAATAATGCCTCTATGGTATTCGAATTTCTCCTGGTGAGCGCCTTCGTCAGAATGTCTGCATCCCGATCTTCCGTCGGAATGCACTGAAGCAACATGATCTTCTACTGCACATAATCTATGATATGATGATACTGGATATCTATATGCTTAGATATATCATGAAACATTGGATTAATCAACAGTTTAATGCAACTCTGATTATCACAATGAATCACTATAGGATCTAAATGAGAACCAAACAAACCTACCAGGATCTTCCTCATCCAGATAGCCTCACATGCAACTTGACTTGCTGCCATGTATTCTGCTTCCAATGAACTGAGTTGCATGGATCTTTGTTTCCTACTGTACCAAGAAACTACCATAGATCTGATACTGAAAACCCCTCCTGATGTGCTCTTTCTATCTGTTGGGCTGCCTGCCCAATCTGCATCTGTGAAGCCATGCAACTTCACCTCATCCATCTATCTGTACCATAAGCCATACTCAAATTTACCCCTGAGATATCTCAAGACATGCTTACCTTCCTTCCAAAAGATCTTGGTAGGCTTAACCATCGCTTGACTAAGCTGGTTCACCACATAGCATATGTCTGGTCTTGTATTAACTAAATACATGAGCGAACCCACTAACTATCGATAGATAGTAGCATCCACTACCTCTATCGATGTAGCATTGTATTTCCTCCAATTTCTTGGTAGAGGAGTATCCATGGGCTTGCGGTCCTGTATGTGAAACTTACCAAGTATCTCCCAAGCATACTTTCCTTGAGACACAAATAGTTCACCTTATCGCTGCCATATTTCCAATCCAAGGAAATAATGAAGGAGGCCTATATCCTTCATCTCAAACTCCTTTGCAAGATCTTCCTTGCATGAGTGTATCAACTACTCATCACCCGTTAGTATTAAATCATCAAAATAAAGAAAAATTATTAAAAGCTTACCCTCCACCACAATTTGGTATAGGTTTGCATCCGCCTCACTCTTGTTGAAGCCAAGTCTAGTGAAATAGTTGTCGATCCATGTGTACCAAGCATGAGGTTCTTGCTTCAACCCATACAATGCTCTTTTGAGTCCGCACACATGTGACTTGCTACTGATGATCTCAAATCATTTAGGCTGCTCAATGTACACTTCTTCCTCAATGATCCCATTAAAGAATGCAGTCTTCACATCCATCTAATGAATGTGCCAACCCATATGTGCTGAGAGAGCAAGGATGGTCCTTATGGAAGAATACCATGCGACAGGTGCAAAGGTTTCTTCATAATCAATCCCTTTGGTCTGTGAGAAGCCCCGGGCAACAAATATTTCCTTATACTTCTCGACGCTCCCATCAACAACTTGCTTTACCTTGTAGATCCATCTTGAACCTAACACTGATTTACCAACTGGCCTTGGAACAATCTCCCAAGCATTGGTTTTGACAATGGAGTCATATTCCTCCACCATGGCATCTACCCATGTGGGCTACTGCACTACTTCCTCAAAGGAAGATGGCTCTATCACGATACACTTGCTCATGAGGGGTATGTATCGAGTGAATCGGTCAGGTGAATTTTTCTGTCTGCACTGTGATGTAGGGACTCCTACATTCTGTATAGCATCAAGCTTCAACCTCTCAGCTTCTGTGGTACACCTTCTGCCTGTTTTGATGTTTGGCTCTGCAAGAGTGGACTCCTCCACTCCTATGGCTGATCCACATCTTGAGGCTCATCTTTAGGAATGAGAAGTTCCTCTTATGCATGCAAGTGTAGCTCCCTCTCAAGCGACAACTTCATGGCTTTCACCTCATTGAATTTTATATCTCGTCACACTATATTAATCCGAATGTTTGGAAAATAGACACAATAATTATGGGGTGTTTCTATGTACCCCACAAATACCCCAACTTCTGTAGTCAGCTCCAGCTTCTTCCTGTATCCTTTGTCACATGAATGTAAATAGATGATCCAAAGATAGTCAAATGAGAAATGTCAGGCTTCTTACTAGTAAAAGCTTCTTCAGGTGTACTCATACCAAGTACTCTATGAGGAAAACGGGTTTGCACATAAACTGTAGTGTTGCATGCTTCCTCCCACAAGTGCATCGGTAGGCCCTAGTCATGCAGCATAGCTCATGTAGCACCTACGATCATTCTGTTCTTCCTCTCTACAAGCCCATTCTGTTGTGGGTTATGAGGTGATATGAGTTCTCTTCAAATTCCTTCTTTCCTACAGAAGTCTTTGAATTCGTTCGAGATATATTCACCACCATTATCACTTCGCAGAGCCTTCACTTACTTCCCTGAATCTTTCTCCACCAATGCTTTAAACTCATAGAACTTTGAGAATTTTTCGCTCTTCTTATGCATGAAGAAGATCCAACATCTAAGATAATAGTCATCAACAAAAATAACATAGTACCTGTTTTTTGTTGTTGAAGCAAACGAGAAAGGTCCACACATGTCTGTGTGAATTCTCCCCAGGATCACCGAAGCACGGTTCTCCTTCTAATGAAAGGTGGTCTTCAAAAACTTACCCATAGTACATCCTTTGCACTTATTTGAATGTGTAAGAGTACCCTTGGGAAGCCTAGTAGAAATCTGCTACAAAATCTTCAAGGTGCCATGGTAAAGGTGGCCCAATCTCCTGTGCCATAATTTTCCCTCATCTCGGCTCACCACTTCTTCTGATTTTCCCATCATTACAGTGCAGCCATCCACCTCCAGCTTCTAGATATTCTTAACTCAAATCCCTATCCTCTTGGTTTGACCCATTTTTTTATGTCGAAGGAAAGCTTTTCCCTCATTGAAAACAATGTCATAACCTCTGTCCTCCAACATCACGACTGAGACCAATTTCTTCTTCAGACTTGAAACATGCATAACATCTTTCAATAGAAATGGTTTACCTCACTCCCTCTCAAAGGTAATGGTTCCAATGTCAGTCGCACTATATTTTCCATTGTCGCCCATATCTATATGCATTTGGAGATATTTCTCCTAAAAGTCACTAAACAACTCTTTGTCTCCCGTCATGTGGAAGGAAGCACCACTATCAAGATACCACACCGATCCCATTGTGCTTGAAACCAAGGATGCGATCAAAGAGAAATCAAGTTTAAATTGCAAGGCTAAGGCCTCACCCATTGCAACTATAGTAGCCTTCTTGTTCTTCTTTTTTTGTGGGCAGTTAGTGGCAAGATGTCCATGTTTGTGATAGTGAAAACACTTCACTTTGGACAAATCTAGATTCTTGCCTTTAGCCTCGAATTTTGTATGGGATTTCTTCCCCTTTCCTTTCCTTGCTTTGAAAGCCAAAGCACAATTCTCTTCATCATTATTATTTTATGAAGAGCCATCCCTGGTACTTCGCCTTATCTCCTCCTGCACTAGATCCAACCAAATTCACTCCCAATTCGGTAGTTTCTCCCGACCATTGACAGAGTCCCGATAACTGTGCCAAATATTTGGAAGCCCAAGGAGAACCAAGCTCACCAAGTCATCATCAACAACCATAATTCCCACACTCCTCAGCTCATCCCTACATTGGACAAACTTCGTGAGATATTTTGGAATACTGTCGCCCTTCTCCATTTTGATTTTTCTGGGCTTATCTTTCAGCGCCAACTTCCTATGGTCGCTACTGCTTTGGAAAAGATCTATCAAAGCCTTCCATATTGCAAATGGAGTGGATTTACCATGAAGGCTTGACACAATATGGTCCTTCACACCTTCCAACAAAATTATTCTTGTCTTCGCACTTTCTTTTGCCATGCGTCAAGTAATGCAACATCGCTAGAAGTAGGCTTACGAATATCTCTGTCAATAAACTCCTTTATACCATTATCTTCAAGCACCACCTCTATCTTGTCCTTCCAGGCTATGTAGTTCAAGCTACCCTCAAGGGCATACTCCCATCGCAACCCATTGAAAGCCATTTCAATGAATACTCAACTTTCGCACCAATAAATTTCTGCAGCAAATTCGAATTGTCCACGAGCACAAAAACTTAGCACCTCTTCATTATTGCAATATCTAATGATTAACACTACTCTGATACCATGTAGAAATTTATAAACACAATAATTTATTTCCATATTCTCCTGATCTAACAAATTAACTTATGTTAAATACAGAATCCTTCCACTTAATTCTTTGCGGAAATTAAATCTCCAATAGAAAAACACATCATTACTCAGTTTCACTTTGTTAGAGAAAAGGTTCAGTCTAAATAAATTTTCATTAAATATTTGAATACCTTTGAGAATGCAGCATATATATTCACTGAGCCAATTGGGAGGATTAAATTTGAATTGTTTAGAGAGATGTTAGGTGTTCAAGTGAACCCTTTCTCCATTAAGGGGGAGAGTTGAAAATAATGGAGAATATGTATTATTGGAGAGATTTCGTTCTACAGTTGTGGGTGTGTCTTAGATTAGGATTAGTTCATATTTTCTAGGAGTCAGTTCTAATCTCCCTAAAATGATGTAAACTTATATAATTGTTATTTTATGATTAATTGAGGAGAGTTTTCTGCTTGGCCAATTTCCAGGTGCAACTTCTGTGAGCTGCTAGTTTCACTGTATAAGTTTCATCTATTTTTCACAAATAATTACTCATTTTATTTCTAAACAATAAAAAAATAATATAATCATCTATATGACATGATGGGATCATATATCGATGGTTGAACCAACTTTTGGAACATATGTGAGTTGTGTAAACAACTTCTTATTGTTCTGCTTTCTGCCACTTCAAGAGAAAGTATTTTCCTTTGTTTCCACGAGCAACATATGAGAGAAGAAGCTTATGAAGTGACAACGATTAGTCTTTTAATATTTGGTTTGTGAGACCCCTAAAGGTCTAGTCATTTCTTTAATGAATTATTGGGCAATGATGACACCATGGTTTTCTTGGTTTTAAAAGAAAACATCAAAGCATGAAATTGAATATGATAAACCTTGTAACCTGCACTTTCTGCGTTTTGAAGGACATTTCATTAAAATGCCTTCAACGATACTTGAATCAAATGCACATCTTAGTGAATTTTATGGCTATATTTCATAAATCCAGTAATAATTAGGTGAAAATTTGGCAATTCGTTTTGTACACTGAATACTTCGATGAAATTTGATAGCACTCACAATATAACAGGTTAATTGAAAAACCATTGTTAAAAAATGGCAGAAAGAGAAAAAAGTGGGTCTTAGGATGGAGCTAAGAGACATCGACATAAAGATTGCTCAGATTTATATGGACATGAAGATCACCCCACCTGACTCTATATCCTATGCCACTCTTGCGAATTTGGAGGCTTGCAAGCTTGAGATTTTAAAAGTACAGGAAAACACATGGAAATTAAAAAAAAAAGTTCAGTGGTTGTAGGAAAGCGACCTAACTACAAGGTTTTTCCATAATTATGAAAATGTCCGCAGGAACAAGAATTCAATTTGGAGAATAAAGGCTATGGATGGCTCCATGAAACATAAAATGGAGGACATACAGGTTGAAGCACTCAAATATTTTACTGATTTTTATAAATTTGACCATGAAATTGATCATCAAAGCCAAGCTTGCATACTACAACATATGCCCTCCATGTTTGACCTAGATGCAAACAATGTTATGGAGGTGGAGATATCTAAGAATGAGTTAGAAGCTGCATTAAAAGATTTTTCCCATGACAAAATTCCTGGACCAGATGGATGGCCAGCTGAATTTTATTTACACTTCTATGATATGTTGGAGGAGGAGCTGCTTATGGTTGTGGAACAAATTAGAATTCTGGGTTTTGTTCATGGCGATATGAATTCAACCTTCTTGACAATCATTCCTAAGTCATCGGGTCCTAAACAATTTTTAGATTTTAGGCCTATTGCACTATGTAATATTGTGTACAAAATCACCTCTAAAATTATTGAAAATAGGATTCGGGGGATCCTATTAACACACATTTCTAAGGAACAATTTTGGTTTTTAAGTGGCAAGTCTATACACGATGCCATTGCTATAGCACAAGAGGCTTTACACTCCATTCATGAAAACAAAACTAAAGCTCTAATTACAAAGATCGACATCCATAAGGCTTATGATTCTACAGATTGGTCTTTCATTAGGCTCATTATCCTAAAAATTGGGCTATCTATTTGGTCTATTATATGGATAATGGCATGCATAACTTCAGGAAGATATGTTGTTCTCATTAATGGACTTCCGACTGAATTTTTCTTGGCCGAAATAGGGCTTAGACAGGGCTGTGCTTTATCCCCGTTCATATTCATCCTTATTATGGATTTCTTCAGCAACCTCATGAAGATGGCAAAGGAAAAGGGTTTCTTTGATGGACTAGCTTTCTCTCCTACGGTATGTGTCACACACTCATTATTTTTTGATGATTTTCTGGTCTTTGGTAAACTTATTAGGAACCAATGGTTTTATCTGCACTACATTCTCAATTGCTTTGGAGATGCTTCTAGTTTATGCACTAACAAAGGTAAATATCTCCTTTTATATGATTTGGGAGATGAGGAGGAAATTAAGTTTATTGTTGAGTTTATGGGGACTGACAGAAGTTGTATAATGTTGGGCATAGCATATCTCGGATTTAGACTCAAACCTTGTTCATATAATAGTAGTGATTGGACTTGGCTGATCAAGAAATTTAAAAACAAGATACAAAAATGGACAAGTAGGTTCCCTTCGCTTGGTGGTAGATATATCTTGATACAAGCTGTCTTATCTCAATACGTGGTCTATTGGTGTCACCTGTACTTTCTCCCAGCAATCACTATTAACAAAATTATTTCCATTATTGCAAATTTTCTGTAGGTTGGTTCCTTGGATCAAACTAAATTCCATCTCTGCAAATTGGAGGTGATCTCTATTCCAAAAAGATATGGCGATTGGGGTCTTTTAAATCTTAGAATTTTCTCAAATGTGCTGCTGGTAAAATATTTACGGCATGCTCTAAAGGGCGATGGAGTATGGTCCAAAATAATTACACACAAATATTTTGAGGGTGATTCTATTCGATCGATATAATTGGGATGCATAAGGTATGTACAAAAGGCCTCAACCATCTGGTGTAGTTTCTTAAGAATGATGCATATCTTGGGACAAAGACTGGTTTGGGAGTTTGGCAATGGCAAAAATATTCTAACTGGAGTTGACTGAATGCTTGGGTCTGAAAACGAAATTCTCTTTGATTCACGTCTACTTCACAAACTTCATCACAATGGCTTTCTTTCTCTCTTTGATCTTATATATTGTTGGAACCTTGGGGTTCCCATATGGAAATCTGCAGAGATGCTAGGGTTATGGGGAAGTGAAGCACATAGCTGGGAATTCCACAAAGCTATTCTACAGGCGATGGGATTATCTTTCAAAGGGGAAGGTCAAATTCTGGTATGGAATGGAAAATTCAAGGCTATGGGATTACTGGTTAAGGACGTGTATGAAAATAAAATTGTAGAAATTACTCTCAACCCTATGCTGTCTCCTTTTTATATTGCATGGAATCTTAATATCCCTACAAAGATTATATTATTTGCATGGTTATTGTGGAAAAACATAATACTAACTTGGTAGGTATTATGAAAATGGGGATTTTATGGTCTTGGTAGATGTCCATTTTGTCTCTAGCATGATGAGACTGCTTCTCATCTTTTCTTCACATGTACCTTCTCTCTTTCTATTTGGCAGCATTTTGCTGGACTTATAGGTGATCCTTCTTGGTGTCCTTCTGACTATATTCAAGTTATCAAATCTTGGGCTATGGTAAGTTGCTCTTACAAATATTTACCCTTTTATATGTTTTGGGAAATCTGGAATGCTCGGAATTGATGGATTTTCGATGTGGTCCCCCCACAACACTCCAAGATTACAGGGAATATTGCTTTATGGATTAATGATCGTCCTTGTATCCCACCTGCTATTAAGGATCTCTCAAAGAGGATCCAACCTCACCATATTGAGCTCCTGACTTTATATTTTGATGGTGCAAATAAGGATGGCCTATGTGGTTGTGGGGCCTAGATAAAGCTTGAAAACAAGGATTGATATCACATGTTTTGGAATGGAGGTGTTGAATCAAACAATAAGGTGGAAATTATGGCATTATGGAGTGGGATTCTGATTTCTTATCATCTAAATCTCCCTTCAATTCACATATATGGAGATTTGAAGTACACAATTGATGGGATCAACAGTAGATGTGGATTGCAATGCAACAATAGCGTTGGATGGGTACAACGGACCAGGTATCTATTGGTAAAGTTTCAAGCATACACTACACAACACATAGATATGGAGAATAATACACGTGCTAACCTTCTCTTTAAAAGTGGGATGGAGTCCACATATGATGATATTCAGATCATGCATTACAGGGCTTCCACTCTGTTGGATTCTCAAACTTTTCCTCTGCCATAATCTAAATCAAGCAAGCTTGATCTTATGAAGGGAGCGAGAATATATATGCAAGAGAGCGGGATATACCTTTTTCATATGCTGCTTTTATAGGCTATATCTTCATTGTGCATATCGGATTCTTTTCTGGTTTTTTACTTTCTTATTTTTTCTCCTTTATGTTGTTTTGAATCTGATGATGTTCCCACTAGCCCTTAGTATGTATCTTGGCTCAGTGATGTTCTATTCAGTTACGTATTGGATGGATTTTATGTGGTTGGTATGTGGAGTTTTGATGTGTCCTATATGGCCTATTGTACTATTCATATGATGGATTTGGTTATGCCTCTTCATGGGGTTCATATATTGCCTGCTATTTGACATATGCTATAGTGTTATGTATAATGTGCTGGAAAATGACTTTTGATCATGAATATGAACTGTTATATATAACAACATTTTTTTCGTCCTGAAAAAAAAAAAAAAAAAGGTTAATTGAATAGTTTGAAGTTCATCCACTCGTTTTTGAATATAATGCTGAGGGTAATACGTGGCTGAACACAAAATAGGCCATAGCAAGGATCATGTCCACTAGAAGGAAAGGAATAGAAAAGTAATTATTAATTTGGAAAATTGTTGATTTTGAATTTTATGTTTTTTCTTTTTTTTTCTTTCCATGCCCAAGTTGAGAAAACAAGGAAGGAAGGAATGTGAACATCAACATTGAAAGAAGGAATTTTTCTTTTACTTCTTCTAATGCCAAAACTGTTAAGGAAAGAATTTGAACATCATTACTGAATGCAGGCAAATGTTATAATGAAGAATCGATTTTCTAAATACATTTTTATTCCATACAGATTTACATAAATAAAAATTAAACACAAATTTTTTAAACATGTATTTATTATTTCTATTAAAAAACATGGTAGAAGAAACCTTTCTATTCTATAAAGGTTTTGAAATGAAGAAAGGTTTTAAATAGAGGAGAGGACTGTTCTTTTTTTTTTATAATCTTGTTGTGAATTTTATTATTGTTATTTATATATATATATATATATATATATATATATATATATATATTTCCGTGGAAAAAAATATTTATTTTATCAGAAAAATAATATACCGGGCCCTTAATGGGGTTTTTATATTTGCTCCTTGAGCTATTTGGACTCTTTATAAGAGTTTTTTCATAAAGTCCTAATGGGTATCCCTCTTTTTGATCTGCAGCGCAAAAAGTAAAAATAATAAAAAATAAAACGTAACTTTTCTTGTTCATTGGATTGATTCTACTGTTGATCCAACTATTCTTCACGCTTCATATTTGTTCATATAATCACCTGTTCAGGATCGATCCAAAATATAGACTTTAGCTAAAAATACTAAAGGCATTTTTTTTCTCCACCGTAAAATTTAAACCAGGTGAGTCTCCTCTAGATTAGAAGAGATATCCACAATTTTTTGTGTGCCTGGAGGAAGAGTGAGAGCCGCCTTTGATAGACCATTATCTTTCAAATTTATTTTCCATTACACATGTTTGAAAGAGAGCACATGATAGCCTTGAGATAAGCTCCGAATGCTTCAAAGGATGGCTTGAAGGTGAGGAGAGTGTATTTGTGATCTTTGAAGAGCCCAATCAATAACCATTTTGGAATCTACGAAACATTGTAAAGAAGAAATGTCTTTGGATTTTTCCACATGAAGAAAAACCCATAAAGCAGCAAGCTCAGCCTTGTTGTTTGATCCATGGCTTGGAGCAAAAAGAATGTAAAATTTTGAGACCGGTGAAACATGAAGGACAACCCCTACTCCTGTCAAAGGAGGAGAGCCTTGACAAGCACCATCAAAAAACGTCCATGAAGAACTCTGGTCGACTATTGGATGCACCACATAGTGAATTTTGGGTGTTTTGGGATTGCATTTGTGATCTAAAGCCCACTGCACAATTAATGCTGCAGTCAGCTCTTCTGGAATAAATTTCTCGTTGAATATAGCCATATTACAAGCCCACCAATTTCCATAATAGAATAATGCAGGAAAGGCTGAATAGGAGTTTACCATGGGCTCCTTCCACCACTGCTTTAGTCTTGACTCAAAGGACATTTATAATTATTAGATTATTTGAATATTAAAAATGAATAAACAAATAATAGAGAGTATTACTAAGATAGATATTATAAATATTTTTTGAACTAAATATTTTTTATCTATCTAAGTGAATCTTACTTTCAATTAGAATTTGGAAAATATGATTTATTAATTAAGGATTTTAAAAATTTTAAAATTTTTCTTTAATATGTTTTTAATGGGTTTCTTGCTATTTCCTTCCACCTTACGAAAGCATATATATATATATATATATATATGCTTTCCTAAGGTGGAAAGAAATAGCAAGAAACCCATTAAAAACATATTAAAGAAAAAATTTAAAAATTTTAAAATCGCTAATTAAAAAATCATATTTTCCAAATTCAAATTCAAAGTAAGATTCACTTAGATAGATAAAAAAATATTCAGTTCAAAAAGTATTTATAATATCTATCTTAGTAATACTCTCTATTATTTATTTATTCATTTTTAATATTCAAATAATCTAATAATTATAAATGAAAATTTTTCTTTAATATGTTTTTAATGGGTTTCTTGCTATTTCCTTCCACCTTGAGAAAGTATATATATATATATATATATATATATATATATATATATATATATATATATATATATATATATATATATTCTATACTATTTCTTTTTATTTTTTCTTTACCATTTTCTCCCACTATCAACATCACCAAATGTGACTTGAAAATATAAAAAAAAAATCTTATGTTGTTCCTACTATTTCATTTCTATATTTTTCACAGTTTTTCTTCCACCCTCACCACCACACCAACCCCCATAATACCATGAAAAACATAAAAAACT
>CM076570.1:923525910-923740329 GCA_034641835.2 Pinus albicaulis
TCTTGTCTTGTCTATTGGATGCATGGAGCAAGTCTTGCTTTTATTTACTGTATAAATTTGCTGAATAATGATTAATTATCCATCGAGACTATCCTGATCACATATCAATTCGAATTCATATGCAACACATAATCTCTTCCACTCAGATCATCACACATGCAGAAATAAAACAAGTGATAGCACATCAAATCATCATACACATTAACACAGTATGTATGGGGAAAGCTTATAGCTGAAAACCCCACAGCTATTGTGTATATTATAATGGACAAAACATGTAACAAACTCAGTACAATAATCCTCACAAGTACTCAGTACTATCTCATGTAGTTACACACAAACTAGCTTGGTTTTGAACAAGTCACGGGTTCAAAACACATCCACTAATTGCCTGCCTCTATTGTGCAATCATGGCCTGTCTAAATAGAGATCCAAGGTTAGAATATCCTTGGCTTGAAAGCACAATCATCATGGGCAATTTCCTCCAAGTGTGGTGCAAATCTCATGCACAACTGATGTCACAACTGATAGTTGTACTCACCCTTTCATCTACCTCTTCCACTGGTCTCCACTGAACTGTCCATGCACTGTAGTGAACTGGTGTGTTCTTGAGTTGAATAATGAGTTACTAATTAATGAACTAAATAATATTTAATTCACTCCACTCATTACTATTTGATTATCTAGTTAAACTAATCTCAACTAGTTCAACTAAGTTAAACCAAACACAACTCCACCAACTGTCTCATCAACTCCACCAAACTTCTGCCACTGAAGTCCTAACTAAAGTCAACCATGCATGAGCTCACCAAACCCTTAGGAATAGCTTAATTCCTCTGTCAGATGCATGAGCCACTTCTGTAGCTCGAACTGAAGTGCTCCAAGAGAGTAAACTGAAGTTTAGAGTCCAAATATTATTAAGGGTAAATAATATTTGACTTCCCTATTTTTAGGATAGGCAGTCTAAAAATAGACTTCGACCTTTAGGTCCAAAAATAGAGGTCCATCTATTTTTACCAACATGACCAATACTCCAAGAATAACATACTGCAACCCCTGGACCATGCTCCATATGTCTAAAAATAGACATAGTCTAAAAATAGACTTTGCGCCGGAATTTGCCTGCGGGCCCACTTAGTGAAGGCGACTTCATTTCACTAAGCTCCATCATCTTGCTGCATTTTCAACACTCCCTCTCAGCAAGATATGGATTATCTGCAACCCCTATCCTGCCTCTGTGGAATTCAAACTTGCTCCTGGTGAGCACCTTCATCAGGATGTCGGCATCCTGATCCTCCGTGGGAACATATGAAAGCATCATGATTCTCCGCTGAACACAATAGCTGATATGATGGTACCTGATGTCGATGTGTTTGGATCTATCATGAAATATTGGATTAGCCAAGAGTTTAATGCAACTCTAGTTATCACATTAAATCACTGTAGGCTCCAAATGCAACCCGAACAATCCAATGAGGATCTTCCTCATCCAAATAGCCTCGCATGCAGCCAAGCTAGCTGCCATGTACTCGGCCTCTGCTGAACTGAGTGCCATGGATCTCTGCTTCCTACTATACCAGGAAACTGTTGTCAACCCAATGCTGAAAACTCCTCCAGATGTGCTCTTCCGGTCCGTTGGGCTCCCTGCCCAATCTGCATTAGTGAAGCCAGAAAGCTTCGCTCCATCCTCCTATCTGTACCATAGACCATATCCCGATGTGCCTCTAATATAACGCAATACATGCTTGCCTGCCTTCCAAAAGATCTTGGTAGGCTTAACCATAGCTTGCGAAAGCTGGTTAACAGCATAGCATATATCGAGTCGTGTATTGACCAGATACATAAGCGACCCCACCAAATGTCGATAGACAGTGGCATAACTGCATAGCATATATCGAGTCGTGTATTGACCAGATACATAAGCGACCCGACCAATTGTCGATAGACAGTGGCATCCACTACCTCCGCTGAAGTAGCATCCTCCTTCCTCCAACCACGAGGAAGAGGAGTGTCAACAGGCTTGCAGCCTTGCATGTTGAACCTCTCCGGAATCTCCCGGGCATACTTGCCCTGAGAAACAAACAGTCCTCCGCGTCCTCCGCTGCGCTGCCAAATCTCCAATCCCAGGAAATAATGAAGGATGCCCAAGCCCTTCATCTCAAACTCTCGTGCAAGATCCCCCTTGCATGAAAGTATCAACTGCTCATCGCCAGTCAAAATAAAATCATCTACATACAGTATGATGATCAACAGCTTCCCCTCCACCACAATCTGGTACAGGTTAGGATCTGCCTCACTCTTGGAGAATCCAAGCCCGGTGAAGTAGCTGTCTATCCGAGTGTACCAAGCACGAGGTACTTGCTTCAGCCCGTACAGTGCTCTCTTGAGTCGACACACATGCGACTCACTGCTGAAGATCTCAAAACCTTCAGGCTACTCTATGTACACCTCCTCCTCAATAACTCCAATGAGGAATGCAATCTTCACATCCATCTGATGAATGTGCCACCCCATCTGCGCTGAGAGAGCAAGGATCGTCCGTATGGAAGAGTACCTTGCGACAGGTGCAAAAGTCTCCTCATATTCAATCCCCTCGATCTGTGAGAAGCCACGGGCGACAAATCTCGCCTTGTACTTCTCCACACTCCCGTCAGCCGCCTGCTTCACCTTGTAGATCCATCGCGAACCCACCATTGATTTTCCCACCGGTCTTGGGACAATCTCCCATGCACTGTTCCTGACGATCGAATCATATTCTTCGATCATGGCATTAACCCATGCGGGTTCCTCCACAGCTTCCTCAAAAGAGGATGGCTCTGTCACAACACATTGACTCACAAGAGCCATGTATCCAGTGTACCGATCCGGTGACTGTCTCTGTCTGCGCTGTGCCGTAGGTGGTCCTACAACCTTCTCTGCATCCCGAGCCAGTCGCTCAGCTTCTGTAGTGCGCATGCGCCCTCTGATGGTTGGCGCTGCCTGGGTGGTTTCTTCCACCTCCCGAACCTCCTCTTGTGGCTGATCCACATCCGGAAGCTCCTCCTTAGGAACTAACAGCTCCTCATCTGCATGCAAGTGTAGCTCCCTCTCAAGCGAACACTGCATGGCTTTCTCCTCCTGAAATTTTATATCCCGTCGCACAACAGTCTTTCGACTGTCTGAAAAATACACCCAGTAGTTGTGAGGTGTATCAGTGTACCCCACAAATATTCCAACCTCAACAATTGGATCTAGCTTCCTTCTCGCATCCTTCGTCACATGCATGTAGACAAGAGAACCAAAAATCTGCAAATGGGAAATATCAGGCCTCTTGCCAGAATAAGCCTCCTCCGGTGTACTCATGCCAAGAACCTTGTGAGGACAACGGTTCTGCACATACACTGTTGTATTGCATGCCTCAGCCCACAAGTGAAGGGGTAGGCCCCGATCATGCAACATCGCCCGTGCAGCACCCACGATCGTTCTGTTCTTCCGCTCAGCCACCCCGTTCTGCTGTGGGTTATGGGGTGCGATGAGCTCTCTCCGAATCCCTTCTGCGCTGCAGAACTCCTTGAATTCAGCCAAGATGAATTCACCACTGTTATCACTCCTTAGAGCAATCACCTTCTTCCCCGACTCCTTCTCGACCAGTGCTTTAAACTCACGGAACTTCGCGAATGTATCGCTCTTCTTCTGCATGAAGAAGATCCAGCACTTTTTAGAGAAATCATCAACAAAGATCACATAATACCTATGCTTTGCTGTCGAAGCAACTGAGATAGGACCACACATGTCTGTGTGAACTCTCTCAAGGATCGTCGTGGCGCGACTATCCTTCTCGTGAAAGGTGGCTTTCACATACTTCCCTAAAGTACACCCCTTGCACTGATCTGACTGCGCAAGGGTGCCCTTAGGAAGCCCAGTAGAAATCTGCTACAGAATCTTCAAAGCTCCATGGTGAAGGTGGCCCAATCTCCTGTGCCACAGTTCGCCCTCATCATCCCGGCTCACCACTTCTCCCGCTTTGCATGCCATAGCTGCGCAGCCATCTACCTGCAACTGATAAAGGTTCTTGGTTCGAACCCCTATCTTCCGGGTCTCTCCAGTAGTCTTACTGCGCAGGAAGGCTTTTCCTTCGCTGAAGACAACATCATACCCCTTATCCTCCAACATCGCCACAGAGATCAAGTTCTTCTTCAATCCAGGTACATGCATGACATCCTTCAATACAAAGGGTTTACCAGACTCCCTCTGAAAGGATATGGTACTGATACCAGTCGCACTGTATCTACCATCATCACCCATCTCGATGTGCACACCCAAATATTTGTCCTCCAGATCTGAGAACAACTCCCGATCTCCCATCATATGAAATGACGCACCGCTGTCCAAGAACCATACCGATCCCATCACACTTGAAACCAAGCATGCGATCAGTGAAAAGTCAAGCTCGAACTGTGAAGCCAAAGCTTCTCCATCTGTAGATCTTCCCGCTTGCTTATTCTTCTTCTTCTTTGGACAATTGGTAGCATAATGTCCGTGATCATGGCAATGAAAACACTTCACTTTCGCCATATCCTGCTTCTTGCTCTTTGCACTGGAATGAGAAGGTTTCTTACCCTTCCCCTTCTTTGCTTTGGCAACCAAAGCGCAATTTTCTTCATCAGCTCCCTTTGATGAAGATCCATCTCGAGTAGTCCTGCTTATCTCCTCCTGCATGAGATCCGCCCAAAGGCGCTCCCATCCCGGCAGCTTCTCCCGACCATTGACACTATCTTGATATGAGTGCCAAGCCTTCGGAAGACCAAGGAGAGCCAGGTCGACTATGTCCTCGTCTTCGACAGTCACCCCCACACTTCCCAGCTCATCTCTGCACTGAGTGAACTTCGTGAGGTATTTGGCGATACTGTCGCCCTTCTCCATCTTGATGTTCCTGAGCTTATCTTTGAGCGCCAGCTTCCTTTGGTCGCTCTTACTCTGGAATAGATCCGTCAAAGCTTTCCACATTAAATATGGAGTAGCCTTTCCATGTAGGCTGGATACAATATGATCCTTGACGCCCTCCAATAGGATCCTTCGACATTTTTCCATCTTCTTTTGCCATACTTCGACTTCAGCAGGATCAGTGGGCTTTTGGACATCCGTATCCACGAACTCCTTCAGACCATTATCTTCTAATACTGCCTCCATGCGATCCTTCCATGCAACATAATTCGAACTTCCTTCAAGAGCATATTCGAGTCGCAAACCGTTGAAAGACATTTTCAACTCCGGCACCAAGAAAACAAAACTGTTGCAAAATTCGAATTCCAAATCAAAGCTCAACCGCTGTGTGAGAAAAAATTATTTCTAGCACAGAGATCGACTGCAGGGGCATTTACTGGATATATCACCTTTCAAAGGAAAGGATGGATCCAGAGGCTACCTGGCCCGCATGCAGACTCTGTCTACCGAAATAAGTTTGTAATCACTGTGATGATCAATCTTTTCTTCAATAGCTCCGATACCATGTAGAAATTTGCTGAATAATGATTAATTATCCACCGAGACTATCCTGATCACATACAATTCGAATTTATATGCAACACATAATCTCTTCCACTCGATCATCAAACATGCGGAAATAAAACAAGCGATAACACATCAAATCATCATACACATTAACACAGTATGTATGGGGAAAGCTTATAGCTGAAAACCCCGCAGCTATTGTGTATATTATAATGGAGAAATCATGTAACAAACTCAGTACAATACTCCTCACAAGTACTCGGTACTTTCTCATGAAGTTACACATAATCTAGCTCAGTTTTGAACAGGTTACTGGTTCAAAACTCACCGCCAATTGCCTTGCCTCTATTGCGCAATCCAGGCCTGTCTATATAGAGATCCAAGGTTCGAATCTCCTTGGCTTGACAGCGCAATCATCATGGACAAATCCTCCAAGTGTGGTGCAAATCTCATGCACAACTGATGTCGCCACTGATAGCTAACTCCACCCTTTCATCTACCTCTTTCACTGGTCTCCACTGAACTGATCATGCACTGTAGTGAACCGATGTGTTCTTGAGTTGAATAATGAGTTACTAATTAATGAATTAAATAATATTTAATTCACTCCACTCATAACTAATTGATTAGCTAGTTAAACTAATCTCAACTAGTTCAACTAAATTAAACAGAACACAACTCCACTAGCTGTCTCATTAACTCCTCCAAACTTCTGCCACTGAAGTCCTAACTGAAGTCAACCATGCATGATGCCATAAAACCCATAGGAAAAGCGTATTTCCTTCTGGCAGTTGCATGTGCCACATCCGTAGCTCAAACTGAAGTGCTCCAAGAGAGTAAACTGCTGTTTATAGTCCAAATATTATTAAGGGTAAATAATATTTGACTTCCCTATTTTTAGGAAGGCAGTCTAAAAATAGACTTCGACCTCTTCGACCTATAGGTCACAAAAATAGAGTCCCATCTATTTTTACCAACATGACCAATGCTCCAAGAATCTCATACTGGAATCCCCGAACGATGCTCCATATGTCTAAAAATAGATTTTGCGCCAGAATTTGCCTGTGGGCCCACTTAGTGAAGGCGACTTCATTTCACTAAGCTCCATCATCTTGCTGCATTTTCAACATCACCCACGATCGGCTTGCCCAACTCATCGCATGTGTCAGCGCGTCTACTCAGGTGTCTGCCCACCTGGGCGCGCAACATGAGTCACCCGGTGATTCGCTGACCATGCAAATGTTCGCCAAGTGGCAGGTGCCCGCCAATATGCATGCTATCACTCATAACCGGATATCGCACCGAGTCCTCATTGTTTCGGGGATTTAACACCCTAGAGGTTGGTTGGGATTCAACCTCCACAGAGCAGGGGCGTACTACTTAACAGAGACTCACACGATCATGCACATTCATAAAAACGAAATCGAGTAGAATGAGAGGTTTACCCGTTGGTCCTACGTTTGAAGTAGATCCACGTGGAGTTCAAACTCCCTACAACCGTCCTTCCTCTTTCACCTGAAATCCAAGAAGAAACCAGCACAAAGGACAAGTTGTACAGTATATTTCTACTCTATATGTTAGTGAGATTCATATAAAACATTAAACGAATCATAATAGATGCTTGTATAACAAATATTCTTCATACATTAAAGCATACACCAACACGTTTACTTCAGGAACAGCATGATACTTCTGTATTATAAAAATAGTACGTACAAAAGTAAGTGGAGAGATCACCTGATCCTTCCAAGGCCTTCGCAGACCGTCGTCCGGATCCGTCCAGCCCTTGCCTCGCTAAGACTCCTTCCAAACAGGTGCATACGAGATAACATATAAAGGGATGTGTATCTCAAGGAAACAAGGGTTTCTTGAAATGAACTGGGAAAGTGCAGGAGGCACGGGGAATCAGACTTGGATAGGGAACCAACAGAGTATAATAATAATAATTCTCTCTCTCCCTTAGGCCATACATATGAGGTCTTTTTATAGTCCCTCCAAGTAGTTTCAGCAGTTGGAAACAGTTGGCCACGGGCTGGGGTAGTTGAACTACTCGAGTAACCATCAACCCAGCGCGAAATTAGGGATTTTTATATATTTTTTAATCATTAAAATGGAATACGCGGAAAATTCTAGCTGTACTCGCGTATACACGCGGAAAAACACGGGCATAGTCGCGTATGAAGGATTTTCCACTGTTTTTAAGTGAATTTGTCCAAGTCTGTAGGAATGGGTGCCCATAAAGCCATGAAGCAATCATAAATCAAGTCAAGGTGAGAAATGATGCTATAACAGATGCCCCCTAATATATGAGGTCAGAAGGGGTACATGATGGCCGAAATGTATTATGCACATAGAAATATCTTCGCAAGGACAAGAGAGGACTTCACCAGATTTCAGCCTGCCAAAAACCAATGAAAGAAACCAGAGAGTCAACACATGCTGAGGCGGGCATACCCATGCTCAGTCAATAATACATCATAGATATAGAAAGTACTGAATAGATCCAACATGTATACAAGTATAACTGAACTGAAAGTACATAGTGAATCATCTGAGCAGGGCCCGGAAATACAAGTCTGTATCAATGTCCAAGTATCACATATAGAAAACTGATCAAAGATAGTGCAACTGGATGTCTGATCAAGTAACTGAATCTCCAAGTACCGGATCATAAGAGGCGGATCAAACGGTACAATCACGCAACTCGGGGATCAACATATAAGATGATGTTGTGCTGAACTGCAACATATAAGGGTGGATGGCAACACTGGCAGAAACTGAGAGAACTGTCAACAGTGAACCGAGAAATGCCGATGCAACCCGAGGTCTTCACCGATCACAACGGCACAATTCTACACACTGGGAATAAATGAGCTGAAGTCGACCATGTGAGAAATCGTTGGATTACCGGGCAATGATGTTTCTCGTTAACCAACGCGAGACAACCCACCGATAATGATAATGAGTGTCAAGGTGCCCCAGTACAATCTGACAAGTGCGAATGAATGAGTTGAAGTCGAACACTTGAAAGAATCT
The DNA here is from genome assembly GCA_034641835.2 of Pinus albicaulis. Lineage (NCBI taxonomy): Eukaryota > Viridiplantae > Streptophyta > Pinopsida > Pinales > Pinaceae > Pinus > Pinus albicaulis. The sequence goes on from CM076570.1 coordinate 923,534,437, forward strand.
ACCAATCAGGAGGCAATGATGAATCCCCACCGTCGATAGCGAAGAGTCTGCCACTGATGACTGCAAACCCTAAGGTACTGACAAAAAGACTCTAGATCTTGTTCCCAGAGCAATGAGTCGGAGTCGATGGGAAAAGATCTGCTGGAAGGAAGGCATTAAGGCATCCTACATCAGTCCAGCGCGAGTGTAACCCGCAGGCCAAGATTTGGAAGGAATCGGACGAAGGAGAGTGATGGAACCAAAACCGAAGTACGTTTCCGACGTGCACAAGATGAAGCTAGCGCACGGAAGAAACCCTCTGAACCAACCAATAATGAAAGCCGACACAGAGGCGAGAAATCCACCGATAGGGTCAAATGGAAATCCAGGTACTGCACGAATCCCAAGTGTGATAATGTGTGCTGACGTCGAACACAGGGGAAACCACTCAGTCAAAGACCCATGATGATGATCAAATGCTGAGCACGAGGTCACTTATCAATGATGGAAATAGGCCCAAGGTGCGACTCTAGGTTTTATCTCAGAGCAATGTGTCGTAGTCGATAAGAGACAAACCCGCCGGCAAGAAGTCAATGGGGACCCTCTCAAACCAGCACGAGCAGAAGACCAAAACATCTGATGTGATAGAACATGATACTGACAAGACCGGGAAGGCCGACTAAATAATGAGTCAAGAGACACCGCAGAATGGCCGACTCAGGCTAGACTTCCCTTGAACAAAAGCACGACTCTGTGATGACCATGGCAGTAAAAAGTGACACTGTATAAGTCCGTCTTGCAGGAGGCAAAACAAACTCTCCATATGATTGGAAGAGATAACCAACCGGGGGAGAACTGACAAGTGAAACATGGTAAAGGCTGAACCTAGGTCAAACTAGAACCATCCCAAGTGAAGGAAATATATATAAGTATATGTGCTTTGTTCAAGGGCGACAAAACTGACTCTGTACTGCCATCAAAATAACGAAGATACACCCCGTTCCCGCTCTTTTTGTTATATTTGATTTTTTTGTCTTTTTCATAATAAGCCTGAAAAAGAATAAAAGAATGCTATGGTACAATGGATAGAACGAGTATCGAAAAAATAGATGCACTAGTTCCGGGGTTTGGAACAATCCTATGCTCAATGCAAGGTGGCGAAAACTGGTCAGTGATACTCAGAGGAACGTTCCATCCATGGGTACAAAGGTGTCAAGTCGTGATAGCTAAATGCATGCAATGGTTAACTTGTACAGAAAGTCAAGGTCAAAAGTTGGCTTAAACATCGAGTCCAAATGAAGCCGGCTAAAGGCCAGGATAAACAAGTAGCCAATATGCAATGCAGTAATACAACTTAACGACACCAGGGAGCCTCTAGGGTATGAGCCAGAAAAAGATAAGTGATGAAGGAGAAGAATGAAGCTTCAACACGAAAGACATGGCGGGACTAAAGAGGACTCCCGAGCCTACATAAAAAGCAGCATGGGCAACAAGTGATAGCGAGGAACTAACTAGGAAGCCCATGTAAAGGAAGGCTCTACCATCAAGTCATGATTTAAAAATCGGCGAGTGAAATGGGTGTAATACTCATAACCTGATGGGATCGACCCTAAGGCAAGTGATCAGTATGGAGGCTAGAATGCAAGATGCAACGGAAAATGATTCCCTAACCTATATGCCAGTGAAGATCATATACCTGCCGTGAAGAGTCTGAACAAATGGGTCAAAAACCGGGAAAAGTCTCGAAATCGTCAAAATGTACCTGAAACATACCAAACTGGGCACTTCCAAGCAATCGAGTTATACAGCATAAGACAGATCGAAAAAATAAGCACAAGGAAATTTTTTGCGAAAATTTTCAATACAACTGACCTCTATCCGGAAAGTGAAAGCATTTAGGGTATGGTACGATTCTGATGACATCCTTCTCCGAGAAGATTCCTGAGCTTCGACCCCAAAGATTGCAATTTTTTAACTTATATTATTTTTTGGATTTTTTCAATATATGTGAAAAATACAAAAACAAGCTATATACAAAAGCAAAATGTCAGGCCAAAGCCTAGGCATAATACTTCTTCAAATAGAGCCCATTTCGGGGCTCCGCCAACGGGGGAGGCAACCGAAGCATTGCCTCAACCTTCAAGGGATCTACCCCTATCCCTTCCGAAGGCACAAAGAATCCCAAAGATCGAGTGGATGTAATCGGACGAAACTTCTGCCTGACCGGCTTAGCGTTTTCATACGTCTTGATCTCATGCTGGACGATAGATGGGTCTATGCCAGGCATTTCCTCATAAGACCAAGCAAAAACATCCCTATACTCTTTGAAGAGCTCGGTATAGATTTGAACTTCTTCACGGGAACATTCAGCTCCAATGAAAACGTTCTCGATAATGTTGGGATTCCTGGAGATGTTCACCGGGATAGTCGGAGAGATCACAGCCATTTTTTCTTCAGCATAAACCTGTGCTGGTGCTAAGGGGCTCAAGACTGGGTGAACAGGTCCAGGAGACTGAGGACTTGGAAAACTAGCTTCGACTTCGCTCAAGTTAGGTAGGAAGTAAGACCGATGATGCAAGTCATCCCACGGTCTCTCTATACCTGTCATTGCTTCCAGGATGGCCTCTTCAGATGGAAGAGTGGTATTTAGACAATCCTGGGCAGAAGAAGAAGCAAGCGTCCAAGCCGGAGCCACATCACCATCCAACTCTTCCAGCGAAAGAGGAGCTGGATCAGACTCTGCAGTGTCAACAACAGACTGATATGCAATCTCAGCTGCAGAAATCGGGAATGCCATTCCACCCACTTGCCCTTCCTCCAAAGTGGCAGTTGGGGAAGGTAAGGTCCAAGGGTCCGGAAAATAATGAGTTCGAAAGAACTCTCTTCGAAGGGGAGCCTTGGAGGATGAAATAGCATTGATAGACACCTTAGGAGGAGGAAGATCAAAAGATCCCATCAGGGAAGAATACATTCCCACTCCTAAATTCTCGATAGGCGCCTTGGTATTATCCAACTTAGGAACAGATGAGTCAGGAGGCGCATCCAGGTCTACAGGAGGACAGTCCAGTTGATCCACCGTGACTATCCTCCCTTCGTGGGGGAAACATACTATCCGAAATAGTGAAGATGCAATGGCATCCATATCATATATCCAGTTCCTCCCCAACAGAAGGTTGTAGTCCAAGGCCGCATCTACTACCTCAACCTCTATGTTAACGGTTTTGCCCCCAACACAGATGGGCAAAGCCGGGACAATACCATGGGGCCTATGAGAATGGCCATCGAATGCAGTAAGAATAGTGCTAGATGGAACAGCTTTGGGAGATCCTAGTGTCTTCCAGCATGCGAGAGACATCACGCAAGTAGAAGCACCCTCATCCACGACCGTGCAAAAGATATTAGTCTTCCGGTACGATGATTTAATATGGAAGGCCATATGATGAGGAAGTCTCTTCTTAAAATTCTTCATATCAAAGGTAATCAGAAGAGAATTTTTCGGATCTATAGCTCCAATGGCAGTGAGAAAAGCACTGCGCTGGGCCGGACAAGACTGGAGTACCTCTAAAGCTGACATAGCACAAGGACTCTGCGCCAGATCTTCTACAATCGAGTAGTTCTGGGCAGCCTTCATGTTCGGATTAATCGTTGACCGCTTAGAGGATGCCTTCGGTATCCGAGGCATAGACTCGACAGTTGGCTTCGTGATATGAAGCGGCTCAGTAACATCAGGAACTTCCTTAGCTTTCGAAGATTCCTCTCCGCCATAATCACGGGATCTCGTAGTGACATCTACGTGAGCACTCATCATAAAGATATTTGATGGAATTTCCCCTTCCTGGGTACCTCCAGAGGAAGCCCCAGGATTTTGGTTCGCGCCAGCAATTAATTGCTGCCCTTGGGGAAAAGGGTTTGTTAGCACAGCCTGGGAACTAGAAGAACCTTGCTGAGATAACAGGCGCTGAGCATCCTGAATTTTCGGGCAAAGATGCGTGAGATGGTCTCCAGCACAAAGCTTGCACGAAAACTTAACTTTCTTTTTCTCCTTTTGCCCTTCACCAACACGCTCGTTGGTCTTATTTGCATTGCCCTTCCCATTCTTGCCCTTCTTCTTGTTATTACGCCCCTTCTTCTTCCCATCGGACTGTTGATTTCCTTTGGGTTCAGAAGATTGGACAGCATTAATGGACAAAGACTGGGAAGGTGATGAATCAGCAGGCACAGCCTGACCAGAAGAAGCAGATTGTAAAGAAAACTGCTGCAATTGAGAAAGCAGGCTGGCTGCACTACTACTGACCGATCCGACAAGTCCGTCACCATGCGGACCGGGTTTGGGTTTCGATAGATCCACTTTGGAGCGAGGAGCATTGGGAAAATACTTGTAAAGCATGCCAGACTGAGAATAGATCAACTCTAACTGCTGGGCCCTAAAGATGGCCTGCTCCTCGGAATATACCCCCGACATGGATACATCCTTTGAAATATCTGACTGAAGCGATTTCAAAAACCACTCGAGAAGGAACTCACCTGGAATATGGGCTTTGATAAGCCTCTTCCTTCTCCTCCATTCCTGAATATGATCAGAAATGTGAGTTGCCTCATCTTGCTTAAAATTAGCCAGGAGTTCGGTCCCAGCCTCATATCTGACAGGCAACTGGAAATGGTTAAGAAAAGTGACATCCAGTTCTCCAAATGTGGCGAAACTGCCCCCAGTGAGCTCTATATACCACTTGGCTGCATTCCCAGTTAAGGTGCGCTGAAATAATCTCAATCTAATCGAGTCGTCGATCAGAGAGTTGGAAGAGCACCATAAATGGAATGTGGTGACATGGTCTGCCGGATCTTCACCATTCTTACCTTCAAACTTAGGAATGTCTGAAGGAAGTTTGGTTGGAACCGGAGGCCACCCCGGACTATACTGAATCGGGTCATTAGTTAACTTCGCCAAGTCTGGCAAGTTTAACGTTGCCAGAAATGGTAATCGCGGCGGAGCCTGAGAATTACATCCTTGATGGGATGGATTTCCTACATTCTGAAAAGAATAGCCTGGATTTGATGAGGCACCAGGCTGCCAATAAGGACCCGTAGAAAACGGAGAAGAACCTCCTCCCCACGCCGAGTTACCAAAACCCAGGCTAGTTCCCCCCGCTGAAGTATTGACTGAAGATGTAAGCCCCTGGTAGGGGTTCCATGCATTAGATAAAGGGGAAAAAGACTGACCAGCACTCGATGCAAGGAAAGAAGCATTCCCTGGATGACTCGCGATGAACTGATTCCCTGCCCCCGACGTTGCCAACATAGGATTCCATCCCGTAAAAGCAGCCGAACTTGGCCCCTGAGCCCAAGGATTGACATTTTGGGTCTGGGACGCAAAAGGAAACGACCCTAAAGAAGGATTGGGACTAGGAATATGCCCAGTCCCAAAGGGGAAACCCTGAAAAGAAGCTGATCCACTAGCCATGTTGGACATGGGCGTAGATCCAGCTGCACCGGCGGTAAAGGAAAAAGAGGGATTTCCAGCAATGGACATCCCTGAAACGAAGGGACCAGATTGGGAAGCATATGCTTGGGTGAATCCAGAGCCAAACATAGTAGTGCTAGAAGCACTCAAAGATAGAGCAATAGTGCCCCCTGCCTCGACAGAAGCAGGGGTCTGAATGCCCGCAGCACTCACGGTAGAAGCCGCGTTCCCAGTCGTGGCCATCGAAAGATAAGAAAGATATGGAAAATCTGGCGGTCTCTCAGACTCCGGTCCGACGTACTCTATAACAAACGGATGATCAAGAGGAAGAGGAGATGGACCTGTAGCTGCAGGCTCAGGTATATCTTCTATCTGAAAATCTTCCTCCTGAGGAAACAATACCCCGAGGTGAGCGAAACGCTCCTCTCGGAACCGACACCGGAATCAACAACGAAACCTTCAGACCTTAGTGGAGGATCTCTCTCCACAGCGTCAGACTCTACAGGGTGAAAACCACCTGCTAGATCGCTCCTACGCCTTCTCGAAGAAGGCTCTGCACTCTCGGGAGATAACCCCCGGACTCTCCTCGAACGTCGTGGCGCTTGATCAGCCACTTTTACAAATTTATTATATTAGACTCAAGAAAAGTGAAAAGCTAGGCAAGCTAGGAGCAAAGAGCACTCACTAAAATCAAACCCCTGAGAAACAGCAAGCAAACAGCCTCCAAGTATTTCCGCTCCGGGTGATGAGGACCGGACACCAAAATACAGGAAAGCGAAGTATAGGACCTTCCGAAAGCAGTCTGGGATGATTAGGGCCCAGAACAACTAGCGAAGGTATCAGAAGCAGTTACGCCGACCTCCTAACAACAGCCTTTGCCGGCTCAAGCACCCAAGCTTCGCAAGGGCCCCCCCCAGAAGTACTGCTGGAAGTGATGCGACGTCTGCCTCAGGTACCACGGGTATTCCCCCCCGCAGTCACCTGTGTGGAACCTAGGAACAGCAACTATGGACACCAATCCGTATCAGAAGCTGGGCGGAACGGTCTTGAGGTTAGATTCAGCTAATCGGAGGGGGGTATCCCTCTTCTTAACCTTCACTTCCCCTCGCGCTTGACTCTCGGATGAGAGCTTTCCCAGTCCACCTCACGGAGTTGGATTTCGCTCAATTAATCAACTTCTATGTTTGCTTGAGCGGCCTTGGAGAGTTAACTCTCCACTCTCCTATTCCAAGGCCCTACAACCTAGCTAGTTGGTGATTGACACTTAATAAAACTTGCTAGTTGATTTTAGATTAAATCGCTTATTTTAAGGGCTGTTGTATTAAGTCACAAGGATATGGAGTTGAAACCAATGATGTTCTGACGCAAAAGAAATTAATAAAAACCCGACTACATGCACATGCAGTTCTTAGTCTTTCGATGAAGAGCAATTTCTATGTAAGTTCTACGAGGCTAAAAATGTATTTTTCTTTTCGAATTACAAACTCACACGCACAAAAATTAAGAAGCTAACTAGATGATTCAATGCACCTAATGCAAGTGACCACTAGCATGTAAATTCTAAGATGCAGAAAGTCCCTTGAAACCAGGTGAAATTTCCAAAAAGGCTCCTTCAGTTTCAACTAATCTTTTTGATATCCGGAAAGCCAATTCTTGCGAACAAGAACTCTCAACATAAGACACCAAAATACTCAACAAGAAGAAGGAGAAATCAAAAGACAACCTCTCTTCAAAATCAAGCGGAAACTAGAAGCAAGAAACTTCACTAAAGTCTCAAAAAGATGAAGCCAAACGAAAATGAAAAAGGCAACAACAAAAACAACAACAAGAAACAATGTTTTTTGAGTTTTTGATATGCAAAAACAAAAAGCAAAACAAATATTTTTTGGCTTTTTTGTTTTATAAAACAAGAGCTTCAAGAAAACCAAGAACAACTATCCCAATCCAAGCCAAAACGAGACCGAATTTGAAGCATAAACTCCAACTATGCCCCCAAACCTTATAAAGCTAATGATAGCAAGGTCAAATAAGAGCAATGGAAGACTAAAAACTCAATCAAACAACCAAGAGAAATAGTGCAAATTCGTTGCAACACAAAACTCCAAAGAAACAAGAAAAGATCTTCGAAAAATGCAACAAAACCCTAGCTTATGAAACTCAAGAAAACCAATCGAAAACAAAGCAAAGAATGCAATGCAAAGCACAACACAAAGACAGGAGCGAGTTAATGAGCAAAAGCTCTCTGTTCTGGTAAAGCAGAACAGCCAAGAACGCTCAGAAAGCGATCTTGGAACTCAATCCAGGAGTGCTAGCACCAACAAGAACACTTCGCCAAAAGATCAGTTTTCGGGCAAACGAAAGAGAACCAAGATTTAAAACCACTTCTGTCACACTCCAGTAAGTACAGAGACTCTGCAGGCACAGGCCTCCACAGCCAGAAAAGACCAAAAACACCAGAATCTTGAAATTTCAAATTCAGCCTAGGTATAGGCGACCTTGCAGTTAAGAAACAGGCGTGTATACGCGTCTTTGTTGAACGAAACCCGCGTATACGCGGTTCCGTCTACACAAAGTCGCGGGTATACGCGACTGTGTGTAAGAAAAACTGCGTATACAAAGAAAGATAATGAAAAATAAAAAGTACAAGCCTGGGAAAGGTATAAAAGCTTCAAACTGACTGCAAGAAAACAAACTGGACTGTAAAAGACAGAAGAAACTGTTGGCAACCTACCAAACAGCTGAAACAACCCACCAGGAGAATCACAAAAATGTGATCCCCAGCGGAGTCGCCAGTTCTGTTTCGGGGATTTAACACCCTAGAGGTTGGTTGGGATTCAACCTCCACAGAGCAGGGGCGTACTACTTAACAGAGACTCACACGATCATGCACAGTCATAAAAACGAAATCGAGCAGAATGAGAGGTTTACCCGTTGGTCCTACGTTTGAAGTAGATCCACGTGGAGTTCAAACTCCCTGCAACCGTCCTTCCTCTTTCACCTGAAATACAAGAAGAAACCAGCACAAAGGACAAGTTGTATAGTATATTTCTACTCTATATGTTAGCGAGATTCATATAAAACATTAAATAAATCATCATAAATGCTTGTATAACAAATATTCTTCATACATTAAAGCATACACTAACACGTTTACTTCGGGAACATCATGATACTTCTGTATTATAAAAATAGTACGTACAAAAGTAAGTGGAGAGATCACCTGATCCTTCCAAGGCCTTCGCAGACCGTCGTCCGGATCCGTCCAGCCCTTGCTTCGCTAAGACTCCTTCCAAATGAGTGCATACGAGATAACATATAAAGGGATGTGTATCTCAAGGAAACAAGGGTTTCCTGAAATGAACTGGGAAAGTGCAGGAGGCACGGGGAATCAGACTTGGATAGGGAACCAACAGAGTATAATAATAATAATTCTCTCTCCCTTAGGCCATACATATGAGGTCTTTTTATAGTCCCTCCAAGTAGTTTCAGCAGTTGGAAACAGTTGGCCACGGGCTGGGGTGGTTGAACTACCTGAGTAACCATCAACCCAGCGCAAAATTAGAGATTTTTATATATTTTTTAATCATTAAAATGGAATACGCGGAAAAGTCTAGCTGTACTCGCGTATACACGCGGAAAAACACGGGCATAGTCGCGTATGAAGGATTTTCCACTGTTTTTAAGTGAATTTGTCCAAGTCTGTAGGAATGGGTGCCCATAAAGCCATGAAGCAATCATAAATCAAGTCAAGGTGAGAAATGATGCTATAACACTCATGCTTCCTGAGTTGGTCAATATGGGCGCCCATCGCACATGGGGTTGCACCCACTACAACACAGTTGCACATTATCCCAACACATGGTCATGAGGCTTCTTCTTTCACTAGAATGTGTACCCATATTGTCCTTTAGATGTATGAGTACGGTTCCATGTTTTCTCATTGCACACATATAAAAGGTAAGGTTCAACTGCAAAGGCCTACAAGGTCATCTTTTCATTTTTCTTGAATGGTGTCAAGTTGTAAACCATATTCATTTTCTTGGATAGTGTCAAGGTGTACACTATATTCGATGGATCATGGAGGTGAACATGTGAACCTTATGTAAAAGTGTGTTGCACAAGGCAATCCAAGTTTCATCACTCATGTGTAGTATTTCACAAATTGGTTCCCATTTGCGTTCACGTGCTTATATGCTGTCATATGTGAGTATTTCTTCCAAATATTAAGGTTGTTGTATAGTTATTATATGTTATTTGTTAAGAAATTTTTTATTAAATCTTGTATTATTTAAATTATATTATTAGTAAATATATTAATTATTTTAATTTTAAAATAATTATAAATTTATATTATATTACTCCATATATATATATATTGCTATATTTATCTATAACAAATAGATATATATTAAATATTATATAATAAATTAATAATATATTTATTTTTATAATATAGTTAATAAAAAATAAAAAATAATTATTTAACTATTAACTTAATACATAGTATTTAAAAAAATACTTAACTAGTTTTAATCTCACTTCATTTCACTAGTTTTAATCCCACTTCTTCATCTGTGTGAGCATCATCGGATGCAATGAGTGCTAAATGGACTATTCAAAAATCATGAGAAATTAGTCAATTACGACTACCTCTCATGGAAATGGTCATAGATGAATGACTTACTTAAAGTACTTAAATCCCAAAAATGATATCTAATATAATGCATTACGAAAACCCCTCATACTTAAAATATTTAACTAATTAATTTACACTGCTTAATATTTGTGTTTACTTAACAGTCCAAATTTTCTCATTTCGAACTTATCATATCATAAAGTATTTTGTCATTGGCGTGAGGGCACAATTTTGTCTTAATGGCGAAATTTTGTCTAGATGTGTAGATTTCTTTTATCGATATTTCCATTATTTTCCACAAGAAATTGTGACTCTTGCCAAAGTTTCTCACTTTTCACTTATGAAAGGTAAAGTCCAGGTACCTCGCAGCTACTACGTGTACATCATTTACTTGGATGGTGTCAAAGAGAGATCGCCCAGTTCATTGTACTGGCAGGTGGATTATAGATCGCTGAAGGGTTTAATGTCTATCAATTCTTGTGCAAACCATCAACAATCTTTACTGAATTATTTCTCAGGATTTTCGTTCTTCCCAGACTCAAAGCTATTTTCCTCCCCGGTAAACTGCTTCTGTAGCATCGAACATCCAATTGGAAATGGCTAAATCTTCCTCTGACTCCCCCTCCGCTCACTCCAACTACGATGTGTTCATCAACCATTGTTGTTTGGATGTAAAGAAAAAATTTGCGAGTCATCTCTACCGGGGCATTCTTTCATGTGGACTTAGAGTCTCTGGATCAACCTGAATTGCAACGGGGAGACTATTTAACTCGTCAGATTGAAAAAGATATTCGATCAGCCTCTGTACTTGTGGCTATTTTCTCTCATAATTCCAGTGTTCTACGACGTGAAGCCTACTGAGCTTCGTTGGACAATAGGGAAAAGGGGAGGTATGCTGAAGCCCGAGAAAAACTTGAAAGGAAGAACCACTTAGAACGTATTTTGATTGGTCCTATTCTCTAAGAAAGATGGGCAAGCATAACAGAATTGCCAGAAGAGTTTTGTCTTCGATAGTCGTTAAAGGTGCTGGTGTTAACATGATGTTTAGAAATAAGGTCACTCCCGGAGTCTGCACCATTAGTGGCTGTTATAACTTGATGGAGGTTGGAACATTACAAAATACTCTCATATATTTGTTATTTGCGAGTTGTCTTAATTTGAAGAAACTAGATAATATTTATGGCCTTCAAAACTTGAAATGAAATGTTGAGACTTTCTAATTTGAAAGAAATATATTTATGGTCTTGCAATAACATTGGTATCTTTAAGGTCTTTCTATGAACAATGTCTGAACTTGAAGAGCATATGGGGATTGGTGTAGCTGACAAAGCTTAGAGCCTTCAGCATTTATTGGTGTAGAAAGATAGAAGTGGTGGAAGGCCTCCAAGATTGTATGTTGTCCGAGTAGTTCAGTGCCACAAAATGTAGAAACTATGTTGTTTAATTAATAATTGATTATTTGAGGCTCCGTGCCCCTTTAATGATGTAGAAACTGTCGTTGAATTAATGAATGATTATTTGAGGTTGTCTACCTGGGATTATAAATGTGAGAATCATTGTTGTATAGCAATAATATATAGCTAGTATCAATGTATTAATGAACAAATGTAAAAAAATTGAAGCGTTCATTTTTTTCATTAAAATTATTATTATTTTTATTTATTTATTTATTTTATATTTTTTTAAAGGTTATTATATATTGAAATTGTGAGAATATATATATATATATATATATATATATATATATATATATATAAGTTTTAAACATATTGATTATATAATAAATAATTTTATAATTGATACGTTTTATTAAAATTAAGAGTAAACTGATAATATTATTTTAAGTTATTTTCAATTTGTGATAAGTTTAGGTGTAGCTTAATTTGACAATTAAAGTGTTATGAAATATTATGTAAACCATTGGTTCACATGAGGAGATTCTCTTGAATCCCAAGGTAAACCAAGTGTTACATAATACATGGGTCTTGGCAAGAGGACAAATAATCTGGCCGAAATGTTCTTCAATCCACTAAGTGTGATATCCCCTAAATTGAAGTTATGTTTCAAATTTTTATATAATTATTATGGTTATGTTTTTAACTTTGAAGACCTATTTTGAACTATTTTATGAGTAAATAAATTTTAAATATAAAATTGTAATTATTATGATGTTAATAAAATAAATAAATTTGGAAATTAATGTTAAAGCTACATGTTTATGTTGTAAATTTGTATATGATTATTATAGTTAACTTTGAAGACCTATTTGGAATTAATTTTTCAGTATTCTATTACTATCAATGTTAAATGTAAATTTGTAATTATTATGATATTAATAAAATAAAGGAATCTAGAAATTAATGTTGAATCTACACTTGGTTGAAAGAGATAAGGCTCCAAGTTAATGTTGGATATTGATTATCCCTATTAATTAAGTCCTAAGCATGTCATCTAGACGACTAGATTATAAATCATCATTAATGATCTAATAACTACCTGCCACTTGATGGAAGAGGTAGAGGTAGTTACCAACTACCAATTTTTTTGGTAGTGGGGTATTCTATCTTGTCTTTTGCAAAGGAAAATTCAAATAGGAAAACAAGGAGGGGCATAAGGTTGACAAGATAAATGAAAAAGATTGCATGTCTCTACTAGGGACATTTTTTGAGAAATTTATCAAGACTTGGAGGAGTTGGTTACCTCTAATTTTAATCTCAAGATTAATAATTTCAAGTTGGTCCTTCTAACTCTCTGAATTTTTAATAAATGAATTATAAGTTAATTATTTTTTTGCAAATTCAAAATTTAAAATAAAACGCTAAAAATATAAATACAAAGTTCAAAATTTACATGGAAAAGCCTTATATTTATTTGACTTGCTTCATGCATTTGGAACAATGGAAAAGCTAGAGTAGTCGTTGAAAATAAAGAAGGAAATTCAAATAATTAAACTTATTGTTTGAGATACACATCATTTATATTATTGTGTAAATTTCAAAGAGAACAAAAATTATTAGTTTTTTTTTTATCAAATTATTTTTATCAATATGTTAGAGAGTTTACAGATTTTAGAAGACATAAATATTATTCTTTTAAATTAGAGTAAAACACAATATTATCTTTAGGTCAAAAAGACCTAAAATACTGGTATATATATATATATATATATATATATATATATATATATATATATAAGTGTTTAGGATATAATCGCTAACAAAAGAAATTAGAACTGGTTTAATTTTTAAGCTAATCTCTATATATTAACTAAGTCATATGTATAATGACCCAGGAAAAACCAAGATAGTATTTGAAGGACTTAACGAGATGTTAAAGGGAGTGAGGCAAAGAGGAGACTTCAAAGGTGTAAGTGTTTCCCATGATCTAGCCATTTCTCACCTACCTTTTGTAGATGATATTTTAATATTTTGTAATGGCTTGTTAAGAGACCTACAAAGTCTTCATGAAATTCTTGATCTATTTAGCACGGCAATTGGCATGGTTATTAATGCAACAAAATCTATAGTCATTATTCACAACATGGAGGCCTAAGAAATTAACAACATCCAAACGATCTACCATTTTGAGCTTCTAAATTTTGAATGTGATCTCAAATACCTGACCTTTCACTTGAAGCCCAACTACTATAGGATGGAAGACTCGTTTTGAATTCTTGCAAAATTGGAAATGAGGCTCTCTTGTTGGAGCCACAAATGGCTCTCAAGAGAAGGTCATCTGGTGTTGGTTAAATTAGTCTTTATAAGCAATCCCCTTTTACTATATTTCATTAGCATGGATTCCAAAAGGATTTATGGAAAACGATAGGAGGATATACTTCAAATTTATTTGGAAGGAACTCAGGAGAAATTTGTGCTTCCATGGGTAAAATGGTCAAGGATTGCAGTCCCGGGAGGATGGGGCTTAAAAAATATTTTTTTGTTCTCCAAAGCCCTAACAAAAAGGTTAGGATGGTTGCTATTTTCTACAATAGTCTTTGGACATGGTAGTCTCTTAGAAGTACATCATGCTTCACTCCTTGGAAGACTGGATCATAATTCCGAACAAGCAAGAGGCAATATATCAATATTGTGGAGGTTTGTTTTGAATTCCTTTGATTTAATTGCTTTCAGGTTAGCATGGAATATCAAGAATGGTCTGTGAGCGATGAGGGACACTTCCTATCCCAAAAATTCATAGAACATATTCATGATGAAGGATTTACAAGGTTGAATAAAATTGGAAATCATGTTGCTACTAATATGTGGAGCTAGGGGTTGGAGATATGTGGATGATTTAAACATTCTGAAAGGCCTTCAGGATGAATGTAGGAAATATACTGAAGCATTTTCCAGGGCTCACATCAGGTTAAATGATCACAGTGATGAGCTTATTTGGGCTTTGTCTCCTCATGGAATCTACACTCTAAAGATGGGAAATATCCATCTAAATGTAAAAACTCAATTGGATGACCCAGGTTGGTGGTCGCATGATTTCTGGAAGGCTAACTACCCTCCAAAATATAATTTTCTTGGATGGCACATCATGGCTAATAAGGTCCCCACCTAGGAGTTAATGCAACACAAGTATGTGATAGTCCCATACTTGTGCATTTTGTGTGGAAAGGAAGTAATGAAACAATCGATCACCTCTTTGAATCCTATTCTTTCACTCAATAGATCTGGAATGAATGTAGGGAATATCTAGGATTACAGTGCAGGCAAAATGGGCCAAAATTCGCTACCTCTTGGCAAAGTTCGCTATAGGATCACGAAAATAGGGTTACCAGAGCCCTCCTTCTAATTATCAGCTAAGGTATATGGCTTGCACAAAAAAAAAAGAAATATTTTAGTAACTTTCCTCGTATCTCGGAAAGATCGATGTCGATGATCTAACCATTCTCAATTATTATCCACAAGTTAAAATACAACAAATTATTAGGAAGGTTATAGAGGAGATGCTAGATAATTCCATTCCATGGGGTATTTTGATCGAGCATCTCAGAGGGATGGGGAGTGAGCAGGAGGGTGTTTTGTCCTCAATCTGTCTAAACATCATGTTTTCCATGTCAAAATTGGTATAGAATTTGGAATGGATGACTGTGATGAAACTCTTACAAGTATATATTTGATTATTTTTCCCTTAAGAATGGTTGTGATAGATTAAAAATATATCGAGATTCCTTACTAGTGATAAACTCGGTTAATGCTAGTCGATTATGTAGAAATATAGATTTGGTCAACATTATGGAGGATATTCAGAGATTATCCCTTGATTTTGCACCTGTTTCTTGTAAGAACATCTACAAGACAAGAAATCAGGAAGTCGACAGGTTTTCTAGGGAGGGTATTCTTCTCGACTAGGGGACCGTTATGGAGGATATTCACAGATTATCCCTTGATTTTTCACATGTTTCTTGTAAGAACATCTCCAGGTCAAGAAATCAGGAAGTCGACAGATTTTCTAAGGAGGGTATTCTTCTCGACTAGGGGACCTGGCAGGTAACATAGCTTCACGGATCAAACCATTTTTAGTGCTACTATCAAATTGACATGGGTGAGGAACCAAATTTTTGAAGCTTGGACTATGTTTTAAACATTATATCTATGGCTCAAAGTGGGAATGAAGATCTATAGTTAAGGATCTTGTTACATGTTTTTTTAAGTGTATATATATATTTAATTGCATCTATGTTTAACTTCTTAATAATAATAATAATAATAATGTTGTTGTAATTTAGTTAACTTTATGATATTTTTAATTTTAGCTTATGTATCAGTTTATCATGGATCGTTACCTAAGTACATAGTAGTCTAACTAATACACCAAATGACATAGTAGTAGTTTATCATTGGTTGGTGGCACCGGTCCATCGCTTGTGACCTTTTACACAGGTTGGAATCTTGTTATCTATTCGAAGTTTCCAGATCTCCTACCGACATCTAACGGCGATGAAGTGGAGAATTCTGGCCCTCTCTGATCTGTTGATCTAATCCGACGGTCATGATGGAGGCCGAAGTGGTGAGGGTAACGAAAACCCTCCCTAGTCTTGGTCCTTGGCTCATTCGGACTCTGACGCGCTGCGCTTGGAGTGGAAAATTTTCTCGACCTCTCGAATGCTCCTCCAGGAAATTAGATGGTTACCTGTCTCTCTTCGCCAGGGTTAACGCCACCAGCTCTACTGTACATGTTTGTCTAGCACTTTGCGATCATTTGATTAAACTATGTCCATAGTGTATAATCGAGCTTGCCAGTTAGATTGGTGGTAAGGGTTCTATTTTTTTTGTTTTGCAAGGATGGAAGGTATTTCTCGTTGAACTCAGATTGTCGTAAGGAGGTCAACAGGTTCACATCAACGTTGCATGATAGGTAAAAACTACCCTTAAATATTTATTTTCTCTTTAATGTTTCCATTTACCTCGTAGAGTTTATTACGATACTACTTATGACTCGTTTGCGTTTGGGGTAACAGGTTTGGTCAATTCGTCAGTTCTCTGAGTGATTCAGTATTGTGTGTCCCCAACGCCTTACAGCACTGGATTAACTACTTTCTCAGGTAAGTTTGTCTCGTCCGACCAAGTTAATAGTTTATTTTTCCAACTCGAAAGATGTTAAGGGACTCCAAACCCTCTTTCTTCTATGGCAGGGTTCGACGCCCCTATGCCCGAGCGTATTCCGGAGGAATTTCATCCAGGAACTCATTTTTGTCTTTTCTGTTAGTATTAAAGTGGATTGATTCTGTAATTAGGCATGAGGGTTTCTCCTTGGTACTGTTTAAGGCTGTGTATGTAAGTCACGACGCTCTGCCTTGAGCTGTCGGGAATTGTTGTTTGGACTTATGAACTGCTATCGGCTACTGTGTATTTAAATATTGAAAAATGTTCCAAACAATTTACCTCTAAATTTCATATGTTTACAGTTTTATGAATATCCGATTTAGCTGCGTATTTTTCTTCTACATTCATGTTTTCGTTCATACTATAAATTTGTCAGTTCCTCAGTAATAATGTACAATTTTCTTTCCTTCCAGATTTAAACGTTTTTACTATTTTTCAGTAACTGTATTTGTATTATATTTTGGAATAATAAGAGTATAAGGAATTCTCTGTTACCACAACTCGAATGATGCTAAAGCCCGGTTCGAACTATCGTGTTGGTCTGGGGTTCAAAACTTCGTGGTCTCGATCAGAGTTAATTTCTCGTTATTGTTGGATTCTGGGTTTTTGAGTCTCTTTGACACCCGAAACAATGCTTCATCAGTTATTATTTCCAAAGGCTAAAACATAACTTAGTACTCCTCATCAGACCCCGAAAGTCCAACATAAGCGTGTCTATTTCGTATGTTGTTTCGAGTTTGATCAATTTGCAGTTAAATACCTAATATTTTAATTACAAACTCCAAATATATTTAGGAGTACTATATACTTAATCCTTACCAATAGTTACCGCTATACCACATTTTCAACTGTTCATTAATTTTTTTGTTGAACTAGTCATTGTAGAGAATAGTACTCACATGATTATTCCGTTGGCAAATTTTCAAAATAAGCTTTTCCTTACGATGTTTTTTTTTTCTTCTTTTGGTCCTCTTTTGCTTCAAGAGTTGCTATATCTAGTACAGATAGTTCCAGGAAAATCATCTGGAGTTTTAAGGAATACAGGAATATTAAATTTATACTGTTTTGACAAGAAGTTTCTTTGATAACTAGAAGGATAAATTCCCACTCTTCATTTATCATTCATTTCAATTTCTTTACAAAAATTTCTAACATTAAATTTAATTGTCACTTCTCATCATAGTTTAGCTATTTATCTCAAAATAAGAAAAACTAATTTGTGCCTCCTAACCTTGAGTGAGGAAATGACGTCCTTCACTCCCCCCGTGCTCCTCACTAGAGCGAGAGATAGCAGTGTTTTCCCAGAGTTAGATCTCAAGACCCACATCTAGCCTGTTAGACTTCAAGACCCACTTCCAGCCTCTTCTCCTGGTTCAGATTATAGAGTTCCACTGGTTATTATCCAGCTTTGGACCACTCTTCTTCATAGCCATACTAATGTTACTTATTTTGATTTTTCACATAACTCCTTTTCCTCTGTTGGATTTCTCTTTTATCCTTAGAGAAGAAGGTAACTATCAAGAACTGCTTCTTCCCAACTTCTATGGAATTATTGGAATTATTTTACCAATCAATTATGTAATTGTGAGTTCATTCATAAACATATAACTCAAGTTCCTTAACCAGTTTAACACATTGTAAAATCTATTTTACTTAAGATTCAAATGTAATTTTGTAAAAGTTAAAAAGAAAATGAAAAATTTAAGCTGGGTGTTACATCTTCCCCCGCTTTGGGTCA
Source organism: Pinus albicaulis (assembly GCA_034641835.2). Taxonomy (NCBI): domain Eukaryota; kingdom Viridiplantae; phylum Streptophyta; class Pinopsida; order Pinales; family Pinaceae; genus Pinus; species Pinus albicaulis. The sequence goes on from CM076570.1 coordinate 923,552,862, forward strand.
TGCGCATATCGTTTCAATATGGATACATGAAACACATTGTGCACATGATGCCAATCGATAGGCGTCCCTACTCTTTCCATAATTTGGAAAGGTCCACAAAGCCGGTAAGCCAACTTGGCACAAGTATTCCATCTTAGAGTTATTTTCTTGGGTCTCGTTCTAACATACACATGATCACCCACTTTGAACTCTCGATAAGTTCTTTTATGGTCGGCGTAAAAAATTTTCCTGTCCTAGGGAATGTTTAGATTTTGTTAGATCTTCCTCACTTCACGCTCCATCTCTTCTAACATTTTTGGCCGAAGCAATAGCTTAGTTTATGGACTGCTCCAATTTATAGGAGTCCGGCATTGCATTTCTTATAATGCTTCAAAGGGACTCATTTTGAGAGATTCTTGGTACCCATTATTGTAAGCAAACTCTACTAAATGAAAATACTCTTCCCACTTTGTGGGCTGCTACATCACATACATACGTACAACATCTTATAATATTTGATTCACCCTCTCATTCTGCCCATCTGTTTGCGGATGATAGGCAGTACTAAACTAAATTTGTGTGCCTAAAATACTGAACAATTACTTCTAGAAGGTTGAAGTAAACTTCACATCTCGATCTGAGATGACATTTTTTGAAATACCGTGTAATCTAAACACTTCCCTCGTAAATATGTCAGCAATTCATACCATTTTATATGTCAACTGGAGTGGTATCAAGTGGGATACCTTGCTAATTCTATCCACAACCAACATAATGGAGTCATTATGTCACTTAGTCCTTGGTAGACATTTAATAAAATTGAGTGAACTAACTTCCCATTTCCACTCTGGTACAGGTATGGGTTGTAGTAAACCCACTGGGTGCTGATGCTCCACTTTGACATGTTGACATTCCAAACACTTTATCAAGTATTTAGAAATATTTTTACGCATCCCAAGCCAAAAGTAGTCCTTTCTAATTGTCGTTATCATATTTTTGTATCTCAAATGCCCGAAATAAGAGCTTTGATGATATTCATCCAAAATCAACTCTTTCAAGCTCATCTGATTGGGTATTCATATATTTTCTCTGAAAACCAATAGTTATTCATTATTGATCTTATAATCTGATTATTTTTCCTGATTTTCTACTTCTTGTGTTTGTTGCCACAAAAATTGATACTCGGGATCTTTTTGTGCTGCCTCATTCACTTGCTCCTAGAACTTCAATTCCACTTGGTTAAAGTAGAGTTCATAAACATAATGTAGTTTTCTAATTAAGGCATCAACGATGCAGTTTTCCTTACCTTTGACTTGTTGAATTTCAAAGTCAAACTTACTCAGAAATGTGTTCCACGTTGCTTGGCGAGTATTCAAGTCAGATTGCTTGAAGTAGCTGGTCAAGCTGCTATAGTTTGTTTTCAGCACAAACTTTTTCCCCAACAGGTATTGCCTCCATATTTTGAGCACATGAACTGCTATGGTCATCTCTATATCATAAGCATAATACCATTACTCTTGATCTTTTAGTTTTTGGGATTCATATGCGATGAATTTTCCATCTTCTGACAACACCGCTCCCACTACTTCTTTACAAGCTTCGGTGAAGACTTGAAACTCCTTGTTTGGATTAACCACCTTCAATACGGGGGAAGTAGTTAACATTTTCATTAACCGTTCAAAACTAATTTGCAATTCATTAGTCCATTTAAAAATTCACCCCTTCCACTGCAAAGAGGTAATGGGAAAAGAAATTTTAGATAAGCCTTCAATAAAACGTCTATAATAGCCAGCCAAGCCCATGATGGAATGTATATCTACTACATTTATGGGTACTATCCATTCCATAATATTCTTTATTTTTTTGGGGTCTACTGATATCCCTTCAACAGAGATCACATGACCCAAATACTAGATCTGTTCTTTGTAGAAATCACACGTTGAATTTGGCATGGATTTTATGGTCCCTCAACATCTTCAACACCAAGCGTAAATGTTGTTTATGCTCTTCCATGTTTTTAGAATAAATTAGTATATCGTCTATGAATATCAAAATGAATTTGTCCAGAAATGGATGAAATATGCCATGCATCAAACTCATGAAAGTTGTTGGTGTGTTGGTTAATCCAAATGGTAAAAACATGAACTCATATTTCCCATATCGGGTAAAACCATGAAAGGGGTCTCCCTGGTATGAAATCAAAATTAGAACTTACCCTATTTATAGTAGGAGCCCGAACCGGGAAATAATACCATTCACCATTATTCTTAGGAATTTTCCTTGGCTAGAATTATCAACATAGGAAATTATACAAACAATATTTGAATCAAGTAAGTTGACCCTCTACGACATACAATTGCAGTGTATATGAGGTACTTTCATAGAAGGAAAAAGAGAGAGTGCACCTCTGCAAGAAAATTAATAGTGCTATCCTAAAAGAGACACATAAGAGCATGGAAGGAATCATGAATTAACCTCCAAAGTAGTTCACAAGGTAACAATAATCATAAAAGTAAGTAATAATGCACATTCAATAAGATCCATACCAAAAGAAATAAAATAGTTTGTTTTCATTAGTATGTGTTAACATAACATATTCCACAAACAATGAAAGACTAGTCTGATAATAATTCACGACATATGAATGAAAATTCATTGGCTCAAAGAGATTCATATATTAAGTGAAAGTCCTAAGATATACAATTAAAAATTTGCCACACTAGCCCCAATAATGGAACATTAAGCTGCTGGTTAACCCTCCAAAGAAATATCTTCTCTCCTATTCCAAGCTAGAGAAGCCAAAGTGAAAAGTTCAAAAGTCAACTTTCATGAGTTGTGAGGGTGTATATATATTAAATGAGGTGAATCTCCACCTCCCTTGTGACTCTTTACCTTCCTCATGACTCTTCAACATCTATGTGATCTAGGTGGATATTGGTGGCCATTTGCCTATTCCACTTGGAGCTCCATCATTGTTCTTTTGGTTTTTCAGTTTCCTTTATTGTAGCACAATTTACTATTTTTAGCATTTATTTTTGGGTCCTAAACTTCTGGAGCCATTTTCAGGCCCTAAACAATGTTTTTTGGGAAAACTGAGAGAAACATTAGATAAAATTTGTAGTCCTTAGATAGATATTTCAAACGAGGCCCTTTGCATGTCAACTGAAAATCCTATGCTAAAGTTACTTCCTCGTGAAGTTGATGAACAATTTACCCAAATAGGGCCCATAGCTTTGGCGCTTCATCTCCTAAGGTTAGGTTTTTGGATGTTTAGGGTTTTCCATTGTTTATCAATAATAAATATGCCTTTGATCCTCATTGTAACATAGTTTAGAGGAATGCAGCTGCCACATCAATTCTCAAAGATCAGCTACCAATGCCTTAGCTAGTTTATTTCCATTCTGTCTATAAGCATATTTAAGTTATGCGATATTAATTAAATGAAGTCTTATTTCTGTTGCATCTCTGCGTTTATGTGTATTTCTATATTTTATTGCATTCTGGCATAATTCCGGATCAGTGGTATTAGAGTGTGCTACTTTTTCTCGATCCTTCTTTGCATGTCCCCAATGAGGTTGGGGTATAAGGATTTATGTCTCGATGTGTTTGAACCTTTGCAACATCAGTCTTACAAACCCTGATGGTCGCCCATGGGGGATGAAAAGAAAGACAAGGGAGTAGGAGATCCTATCAAAATATTTCTTGAGGAGGCCCTCGAGAAACAAAGGAACTCGATGATGGATAACTTTGCCAAAATCCTTCAAAAACTTCCCACTAACGACACATGTGCATCCAGGAGCCACTCTGGAGGCATAACTCCTTTTAAGGTACAAGTAAACTTTGACATTCCAATATTTGAGGGCCAAATAGATGCAAACATCGTAGATAAATGGTTGAATCTATTAGAAGTGTATTTCTTAGTTGATAAATTTTCCAAACAGGAAAATATTACTTTTGCACTCCTCAAAGCGACCCCCATGTCAAGGAATGGTGGGAAACCTACTCTGAGCAAAAGGATTTGAGGGAAACTTCCCTATTTTTGGTCACACACACTTGGAATTATTTCTGAGGCACCATCAAGGAACAATATTATCCTATGGGGAGATATGAAGACAAGTACATATAATGGACTACACATCAACATTAAAGGGATCAATATGTGCATGAGATGATGAATCTGTTCCATATGCTATGCATAAAATTTGGCGTCAAAGATTCAGAGAAGCATTTGGTGTTGAAGTACCATATTTTTTTGCATAGACACATTTAGGAGGAAATGGAGTCCCTCGACATATCCTCTCTTGGCACAACATATCAATATGCTACCAAGATTGAGCAGAATATCAAACAGAAGAAGCAAGACTTTGGATATTTGCATGACATCAATAAATGGATAAGGTGCTGGAGGAGTACGGGGACATATTCACCTCACCCGTAGGGGTACCTATGCACTTTCAAGTTAGGAAAACCATTGATCTGACCCCAGGTGTGCCACTGCCCAATGGACCAATCTATCATCACTCTATTATGGAGAATGACGAAATCAAGACTGAGATTGAGGAGCTACTATAGAAAGGTCACATCTAGCCATGTTCGTTGCCCCGTCAAAGCTTGATTGTGTTGGTGTAGAAGTCAGATGGGGGTTTGAGACTCTGTATTGACTATCAGGTGTTGAACAATATCACTGTCTAGAATAGCTACCCAATCCCGTGGATTGATGACCTTTTGGACCAACTCAAAGGGGGGAAATATTTTAGCAAGATCGACTTGAACTCTAGGTATCACCAGATACCAATTGAACCCTCTGATGTGTGGAAAATGACCTTCAAAGCTAAGGAGGGCCTTTTAGAATAGTTGGTCATGCCTTTTGGGTTGATGAATGCTCCCGCAACCTTCATGAGTCTGATGGATGACATCTTGTGTCCATTCACCAACTCATTTGTTGTAGTGTACTTGGATGACATCCCAATATTCAGCCAAAATTAGGAAGAGCACCTACACCGCATCCGATAGGTACTCTAAACACTACGACAACACAAGTTGTGTGCTAATTTGGAGAAGTACACTTTTGGCATGACCTAGGTTCAACATCTCGAATACATTATTAATGAGTAGGAAGTGCATGTGGATCCAACCAAGATCCAAGCCATTCAGGCTTGACCAGCTCTAACCACTCTAATAGAGCTCCGCAACTTTTTGGGTCTTTCCAATTCGTACCACAATTTCATGTTGGGATTCTCTCATATCACTTGGCCCTTGAGCCAAGTCACCAAGGGAGGAGTGAAAGAAAAAAAAAATTGGTCTGAATCTCAAAAAAAGGAGTTCCTCACGTTGAAACATCACCTCTGCTCTGCCCAGTGCTCACATTAACAGACTTGCAACAACCATTTGAGATTGAGACATATGCCTTAGACTATGCTATTAGGGCAATTCTTACTCAGCATGGGCATCTGGTGGCATATCACAATGAGACACTATCTAACATAGTAAAAAAATATACCACCTATGAAAAATAGATATATTCCATTGTGAAAGCTTGAGGACAATGGAAGCATTACATTTTGGGGAAGGAGACAAGCATCCACACATTCCACCAACCCCTACAGTTCATGCAGACACAAGTCAAGTTTCAGAACAATCACCATCAGAAGTCGTCCGTATATCTGAAACAATTTCATTTAAACACCAACTACTATAAGGGGAGCATGAATAATGTTGCAGAATACCTCGGCCGACCACCGATCATGGTGCTAACCATCATGCTCAACTATTGTGGGCATGAGACTTCTGATTGGTCGCTTCTCCACAAGAGCGATCCAGAATTAGGCCACACATACAAGACGCTCTTGGAGGGAAAACAAGTTTGAAATTTTCACCTCCAAGATGCACTACTATGTCACCTTGGACACATTTGTGTTCCTTCAAGTGAGTGTGCGAAGATTATCTGGGAAGCACACTACAGTCAGGTAGCTGGGCATTTCGGGGTTGAGAAAATAGTGGAAGTACTCCAGAAGTATTTCTATTGGCCGAACCTTCAAGTGGATGTTAGGAAGTACATCATGTTCTACACTTCCTATTTCATTGTCAAACTGACCATTAAGAAGAAAGGACTCAATACTCTGCTGCCTGCCCCTAGTCAACCTTTGGAATCCATCTCCATAGATTACATGCTGGGCCCTCCTTCTACTAAGCATGGCAATGACTGTGTTTTCATGTTCATGAACAAATTCTCAAATATGGCCATTATGACGGCCTGCAAGAATAATATCACAGTAGAAACCACTGCTAAACTCTTCTTTGAACGAGTGTGGGTACACTTGGGGATCCCACAATTTATCATCTTAGATTATGATAGCAGGTCCCTTAGTGCATTTTGGTCCAACCTCTACTCAATTCTGGACACCAAGCTCACCAAGTCCACAACTTTCCATTCCCAAACTGATGGCCAAGAAAAGGTCGTCAACAGGATGATCATACACATTCTACGCATGTACAACTCAAAGCATCCACACACATCAGATGAGAGTCTCCCCTATGTACAACATAGCTATAACTAAGATCTCCACATCTCCACTAGCCACAACCCCTTTTAGGTGGTCTTGGGATTCCATCCACTATGTCCCATTGACATAGCCATGCCATTTACAGCTACTCAAGCTAATTTGGCTCATGTCCATTATGAATTTGACAAAGCGAAAAATTTCATTGAGAACATTCAAGACATCCTCCAATAGGTTCATGACATATTAGGCATAACTAGTGCTAAGTATAAGCAGTGAGATGATCAACATCAGGTACCACACAACTTCGAGGTGGGTGAAGTGTGGCTACATTTCGAGGAGTTTCTCGTAGGACCCCATCGTAAGATTTTCTTGCTCCAATATGGTACATACACCATCAGCAAGGTTGTAGGGGATAATGCCTTCGAGTTCAGTATTCCACCATTCCTTGGTATGCACCTAGTGTTCAATGTGGACCACCTTTGGCCCTACTTCCCACCTCTACTGGACATCTCCAACATTGTGGAACAACTCACACCAACAAAGTTAAACCCATACTGCATGGAACAAGCCACCACATATCGTATCATGGACAGTCAAATGAGCAACACTCGCCGGCAAAATATCCAGCGGTATTGGGTTGTCAAAGTTGGCCAACCCCTGCGCCAAGGCAAGTGGCTCACTAGGGACCAAGTTCAACATATGTTTTCTCATGTCATGGAGGAACACAACGCAATGGGGACCATTTCTTTCTAAGGGGTGGGGAATGATCTAGGTGGATATTGGTGGCCACCCATCTATTCTACTTGGGGCTCCATGAGTCTTGAACTTCTAGAGCTGTTTTGAGGCCCTAAACAACATTTTTTGGGAAAATCGGGAGCAACATGAGTCCCTGATTGATGTTGCTCACTTCAAAATTTGTAGTCATTTGATAGATATTTCTAGCAAGGTATGGTACATTTCAAACATAGATCATATGAAAAATTTATGTCCCTAGGAATTTGATGTACCATGGGTAGTGGTCAGGGGGATGTGAGCCTATGGTTGGAGTTTGGGGTTGCTAGAGTTGGTGTCTCAGTTAGGGTTTCATTTTCATTTTATGTTCATTTCCTATGGAGTTTCTATCCTAGCTCAGAGGTAACCAATGGTTGAGATTATGAACCATTGGGTATATTTCTCAGAGGAACATGGACAACCCATAGCTAGCAATCATTTCATTACAAGATAAACTATTAAACTCTTAATATTCATTTTAAATGTTTGCCATGTTCATTTATTATTTTTACTATTAAGCACTAGCTTTTGGGTTCAATATTAATGGCATAAATGTAAAATTATTTTCACTACTTATTTTACCGCCACAATTTATGCATGAAAGATATTGCATCTGACAATTTAGTGTCTCTTTCATACTAAATATAACATAAAATATCATGTTAAATATTATGCATGAACCAAGTATGTATGCTTCTGCATTTAACTTGATTTAATTTAATTTTAATTATACAACATTCGATATAATGTTGTTTCATCGCTAGTATTTTGGGACACTACGTTTAGTGGGGAACAAGTTCAAAGCCAAGACAGATCATAATAACTTTAGATTCCTTATGGACAAGAACGAATTGAGTGAGATACAACATAAATGTGTTAGAAAAATACAATATATTCCAATGAAATTAGGTAGGTCAAGGGAAAAATTGTGATAGTAGATGCCCTTTTTGGAATTCCAACCACTCCTTCACTCATGGAGATCATCAATGATTGGAAGTTGCATGTGTTGGTAGAATATTCCAAGAGCACATTTTATTCTTAGATTCTTGATGGATTGATCCATGATGATGGTTATTGTGTCATAGATGACACCATTTACTACTAGACCTAGATGTACTTGTACTATACTTCTATCTCAAAGAGAAGATTATGGAGGCAACTCAGGGTTCACCCCTTTCAGGATATCCGGGGTGCCTGAACACCTATAAGGATATCTTGGAGAGGTTCATTTTGAAATGCATCAAGATGTATGAGATAACATTTGCAAGAAAATGGATTGCATGATGAAGGGACATCACAAAAGGTATTTAATATTCACATTAGAGGAATTTTGAGGTCTAAAATGGACCTCCTAAGGAAATTATAAAATAATAGTGGAAATAATAAAATAATATTAGATTATATAATCAAATTCTAGAGGGAAAAAATAAAAACTACTTTTTCAACTCATATTTTCAAATTATCTCCCTATGGGTTTACTCAAATTTTGAGTGGGAAGACTCATTGGATGAATAATTTGATTCTTCATCCAAGGAGTACCCATGTTACATACTTTCGATGGACCCTGCTATGCGAAAAATGAGAAATACATGAAAAACATGATTGAAATCACATTTTTCATGTATTTCTCATTTTTTTATGTAGCAGGGTCTATCGAAAGTATGCAACATGGGTACTCCTTAGATGATGAATTAAATTTTACATCCAACAAGTACTCCTGCTCGAAATTTGAGTAAAACCTTAGGGCGATAAGTTGAAAATACAAGTTGAAAAACTAGTTTTATTATTTTATTATTTTTTAATCTTTTTATTTTTTTACCCCAAAAATTGTGAATCATCCCCCATGGTTGACATAATCATCTTGAATCTTATTGGTTTTTATAAATTTTATTTTGGTTGTACTTTTTTTTTAGGAGGCCCATTTAAGACCTCTAAGGTTCTCTGATGTTTTTGGTTTTTAAATAACATCTAGATGGGTTAATGTAGGGTTATTCGAAAAAAAGTTGTGGATTTCATCTACAACTATCACTCATGTAGTGGGATGGAAGATTCTAATGAAAACATGATGTAGAAGAGGCAATTTTATGAAGGAAATCCATATGTGGACTAGAAAATCGTTTTCAGATAAAGGGAAGGATGACATGAATAACTTGAGGAAAGTTATGTATGGACGATGCCCTACAAAAATGAAGGATCCATAATACTAAATATAAAACTCATAACATGATCTCCACCAATGAATAAAAGGTTGTTGCTCGAAACACGTCCCAATTTAAGTGGAAGCTTTGGGCAAGTAATTGGCTAAGAGGCATCGTGGAAGAAATTCCATAGAATATTGTATAAGCCCTTAATAGGCATTAGGGGAATTTTTAGGTCTAAAATGGGTTTCCTAAGTAAATTATAAGATAATAGTGGAAATAATAAATTAACATTACATTACATTATCAAATTTTAGAGGGAAAAAATAAAAAAAACTATCTTTTCTACTCGTATTTTCAACTTATCTCCCTACGGGTTTACTCAAAATTCGAGTGACAACACTTGTTGGATATAGAATTTGATTCCTCATCCAAGGAGTACCCATGTTGCATACTTTTGATGGACCCCGCTACACTAAAAATGAGAAAGACATGAAAAAACGTGAATGCAATAACAATTTTCATATATTTCTCATTTCTCATGTATAAGGGTCCATCAAAAATATGCAACATGGGTACTCCTTGGATGACGAATTAAATTTTTCATCCAACGAGTACTCCTGCTTGAAATTTGACTAAAACCTTAGGGAGATAAGTTGAAAATATGAATTGAAAAAGAATTTTTATTATTTTATTATTTTTTAATTTTTTTACCTTTTTACTCCGAAAATGGTGAATCATCCCCAATGGTTGACATAATCATCTTGAATCCTATTGGTTCTTATAAATTTTATTTTGGTTGTACATTTTTCATAGGAGGCCGAGGTTAGACCTCAAAATTTTGTCTAATGAATGGGTATGTTCTCCATAGTTGAGAGGGAGAGATAAACACGTCATTCTTGTCTTCACTTAGGATTAAATAATGGAGGATTGGGTAACTAATTTGCATTTGATACTCTTTGAGGATGTTATATGGTATCCAATATAATATTAGTCATATAGGACCAATATTATTTTAGGACTAGGAATCCAGGATAAGAATAGTCCTAGAAGGACATACCATGTGGACACCTAGGTGGTGTATGTTCTTGGAGTGAAAATGATGAAGGTGTATATAAATCATTACATTGTGCTATGATGTTGTGGAGAGATAGAGTTGTTAGTAAATTCCTTGCTTTATGACGATGATGGATATGATGCTATACAAATAGGTTACAAATCCAACTCTTCTTATGAGAATTCCTTAAAGTGAGAATTTCCAAGTGCCTTGTATGGATTATGAATACCTACCTAGTTAAGAGGGAGTGTTGAAATATGTAACTATGTTCGGTCTTCATAATGAAAAATGTAATCATCATTTTATGTATTTAATGGAAAGAGAGAAATAAATTTATTATTGTAAGTCTTGAGGCATGAGTTTCATGCTCAAGAGAATTTATTTATAGGTCAAATCACCCATTGAGTGCTTCTAGGTTTGTTATAAATTCATTGAGTCATTTTCATGTATGAATGACCCATTTGGGCATGTTACATATTATAAAGAAAAAATTTATTCAGTCATAATCAAGTCAAAAGACCCTCCAAGACTTCGTCATGGCACAAAGTTCAAGTCAGCCTAAGGAAAATTCTGGTCAACCTAAAGAGAGAAATATTTACCCCTCACAAGGCTATAAATAAGAAGGAATTCAACCTCATTTACACACTCACTCAATAAAGTTTGATCTCCTTAAGATAGAATTTGGGGAAGGGCGAATAAGGAGAAGAAGAACTAGATCGAAGATTTCGAGCCTCTCTCTCTCTCTCTCTCTCTCTCTCTCTCTCTCTCATGTTAGGGTTTATACTTTTGTTGGGAAGAAGAATTTACTGGATAGGAGAATTTTTTGGCCAGGTCAAAGTTGTAAAATAATGTGTGGGTCATATCGAAGTTGCAGAACAATGTGTTGGGTAGACCGAAGTTGTAGAAGAATGTGTTGGGCAGGTCGAAGTTGCAAAAGACTGTGCTGGGTAGTTCAAAGTTCGAGAAGGATCTACCAGGAAAGTTGCTAGAATTAAGCTTTTACTTGGTCTTGGAGGGTCTTGCTCAAGGGTCATAGGTCTTTGAATTCATCAATTGATGTTCTATAGGAAGACAATAATTATTGTGGGTTTTCCTCTCAGTCAGAGAGGCTTTGGCCCTTGATGATTTCCTAAATCATGGGTTCTATTGTCTCATTTATTTTATTTTTTTTTAGTTGTTTGATGATAAATAACATGAATAATAATCAAGTGAAATAATAAGCTAATAAAGTTAAGTAAAAATACATCACAAAGAATTATTAAAGTAAGCGAAATCACCTAATCTGGCCACCCGTAGATTTCTCAACACTTTCTAGTGCCAAAATACTATTGACCATGCCACATGCAAACAATAGGGAAAGGGGTATCCCTGGTATGAAGTAAAAGTTATACCTCACACTATTTATAGTAGGAGCCCCAACCTAGAAATAAGGTCATTTTCCTTTATTCTTAGGAATTTTTCTTAGCTAGAATTATCAACATAGGAAATTATCCAAACAATCCTTGAATCAAGTAACTAAGTTGCCCTCCGAGGCATAGAATTGAAATGTATATGAGGTACTTTCATAGAAGGGAAAAGAGAGAGTGCGCCTCTAGAAGAAAAGTAATAGTACTATCCTAAAAGAGACACACAAGAGCATGGAAGGAATCATAAGTTAACCTGCAAATTTGTTCACAAGATAGTAAAAAACATAAATGTAAGTAAAAATGGACATTCAATAAAATCCATACCAAACGAAATGAAATATTTCGTTTTCCTTAGTATGTGTTAACATAAACATAAGCCGCAAAAAATAAAAAAGTAATCTCATAATAATTCAGGAAATACGCATGAAAATGCACTGGATCAAAGTTATTCATATATAAAGTGAAAGTCCTGAGATATACAATTATAATGTTGCAACACTACCCACGATAATGTTACATTGAGTCACTACTTTCTCCTCCAAAGAAATATCTTCTATCCTATCCTAAGCTAGCCAAGGTGAAATGTCCAAAAGTCCACGTTCATGAGATATGAGGGTGTATATATATCCGATGAGGTGACTCTCTACCCGCATTTTGACTCTTTACCTTCCTCATGACACTTGAGCTCCTATGTGAAATTTCAAATTCTTATGTGACCTTTGAGCTTCTACATGACTCTATGACTCTCTTGTGACTTTTCATATTCCATGTGTGACCCTTGGGCATCCACACATTTAAATTTTTTCATTTTTGGAAATTTCATAATTAAGTTCCATAAATGATGTGGCAAAATACAATGATACATAAAAATCTTCTGGTGACACTTGGATAAGCCATGACTTGGGCATGATGAAATGGAACTTCATTGTGATGCGTCAATGCCAAGCTCTTCTCCTTGGTTCTATCACTTTGACTTATTCATGATGGGTCTATTCATGATCTTCATCTTCACCCTCCAAAGGATATATATGAGTGTTAGAACCATCTAAGTCATCATGAGTTTCCATGTTATTGTCTTTGTCCATGATTTCTTCATGTCCTTCATGATGGTTTTTTCATCTACTCTTTCTTCATATGTGTGGCCCTTGTAGCATCTCCTTGATGAAATCCCTTGGGTATCAATATGCCATGTTGCAATGATAACACATATAGAAAAATTCCACTCATGAAGGGCCAACATCATTCCAGAAAGCACCTATTCTACCTTTTCTTTCTCATGGAAGGAGTTGACTGTATTGAGGCAACAAGAAATGAATTTGGGAGGAAGAAGTTCAGAATTTTGCAATTGATGACTATAGGGACATAGGTATTACCACTCTATCCTTTATAACTACACAATGTGCAATTAGGGAAGGCTTATGAAGATTTTGTGAAATGGGGAAGTCTAGGAGACAAGATGATGAGCTTACCGACTAAGGATGCATAATGTGTAATGCTCAAGGAAGAGGAGGAAAATATTGTGCAGATGAGCATAACAAGGGATGATGTATGGGCTCACTATCCACAAGAACTATACAATGTGTAGTAGGATGGAATATGGGACAAGGTACTACATAATGATGGGATTCTATTATAAAGAGGCATAGGACTAGCGATTATAACTACAAAATGTAAAGTGATTGAGGGGAAGACTCTAAGGATTGCATAGTTGAGGGTTGCAGTGACTTAGAGGTGACCTAATTGCCACTAGAACTATGAAATGTGGAGTAGGATACCCATTATATGAAGGGATTTTGTATTTGAACAAGTAAGGGAGACACAGAGGCATGTTAGGACACTATAACTCCACAATGCACAGTAGTTGAAGAGGAAGCTTAGGAGACTAAGTTTTTTGGAATTACAATGAAAAATCGAGGGCCCCAATTTCCAATACAACTACGCAATGTGCAATATATGCCAGGTAGAACCAGAACTACATATTTGACAAGAATAAGAAACCATATTGATCATCTAGGCTCCAAGGTTACTCAATGTGAAGGTCAAGGATATTTTCTATAAGATGAGCAAAGTGCACGAGTCCAAGAGGTAAGTATTTCATCACTAAGACTTAGGGGTGTGCAAAGTACTCATCTCTTTTCCCGAAGATTAAGTATGCTCATGAGTTGTGCAAGTTGTGAGGACATGGATGAACTCCGAAATTGGCTAAGTATTGGATCGATGGAACACGGGAGAAAATATGATATAAAAAAGTTTAAGAACTAAATCACACACATGTACACCATAAAAAAAATACAAAAAATTCATTGTATTAAAAATCCACATGTATATCTTGAAATGACAATAAAAAAATACTTATTTCTAAGTGTGATAGTTGAAATGTACCTTTGTGACATTTAGAATACAAGTTACGACACAAGTGTTTACTACAACTAGAAAGTGTGTTAAGTTATGGGAGAGTGTGTAACCCATATAATTATGATGTATATGATCAACTAATGAAAGAGAGTGCACTAAATCTAGGTTTAATGGTGTGATAAAATGAAACACATGCAAGAGTGAAAATGATCAAAAGAAAAACTTGTAACAATAATAATAAGTGAAAATGACACTTGTAAAAGCTAAAGAAAGTGGAAGCAATATTAGAGAAAGTGAAATAAATAAAAAGAAACACTTGAAAAAGTGAAAGAAAGAAAAATGACAGTCACAAAAGTGAAAGCAACACTTATGAAAGAAAAAGAATACAAAAGTGATACTTGAGAAAAATCACTTGGATTTTGGTACAATTACAATTAAGAGTGAGGAATATTTTCTACTGGAATTGCACATTGATTGTCCACATGGACTGTGAAATCACTATTCTTGTCAGCACTACTCTGAGAGACTGTGTAATGTTTGATAGTTTGCATAATGTTTGCCACTAAATACTACACAATCATTGTTACCAAGGATTGCACATGCTTTGTCCTCCAAGAATTCACAATGCCTATCTTCAAAGGAAGCCATGGACTACTAATTAGCTTGCTAGGATGAGGTTTTCTTGTGAATGCATCAAAAGTTGAGCATGTGTAACCAAGTGAATTCGAATGTTAGAATCTCACAAGAAGAATTAAGGACTTAGAAATAATATCAACCAATCACAAAGTAACCATGAAAAACTTGAGATGACAGATCATAATATCATTAGGAGGATTCAATGTTCATGATATAGGAAACATTTTGGAGGGTGTTTGTCACAACTAAAAAAACATGGTACAAAATTAAAATTCAATACTTGATGTTATCCCTAGTCAGATGAACACGCTGAGTGTGTAAATTAAATAATTTAAGATATGTTATGGATGTATGCTATTGATAAACCATTTGGGTGGTAGGACTACCCCCATTTCAGGGAATTTTCATATAATAACGGGTACTAGGAATCATTAAAAATGTTCCCATTTGAGGCTTTGTTGCGTCGAGAAGTGCATATACAGCCCAATATGACCCCGATGTCAGGTGGGTCACGTCCTCATACAAAATGTCGGCTTAAGTTTTAAATTAAAAAATAAATAAATAAATCACATTGTGCTAGAACATATATCAATTTCTAATACAATTATGTATTATTTATATAATTTGAATGGATAGTAAATTATATACGTGAATTTGAATGGATCATAAATTTACCTTTAACAAAAAAATATTACTACATTGAATTTTCAAATTAAGTAAAATTTTAAACATCTTTACTCTTCACTAAAGTCAATACCATTTCCTAAATCAAAGGAAAGAGTTAATTCAACACAAACAATCAAAATCCAAAATATTTTAATATTTCTTTTAATTAAATATTTGTAAAATGAATTTATACTTACTCCAGAGCTATGGTAAATAAATAAAAATATATATAAACTAGATGTATGGTAAATAAATAAAAATTATTTTTATATTTATTCCATAAACCTTTTTATATTTAAAAAAACTTTAAAAAGAGGTTTTATTTAGATGAAGCCTATGGGACAAATACCATGGGACAAATTAATATTGATACCATGGGCCAAATACCATGGGTAAATAAATAAATATAAAAGAGTTATAAACAAGTATGATAAATAAATAAATAGATATAAAATAGATATAAAGAGGTATGGTAAATAAATAAATATAAAAGAGGCATAAAGAGGTAAGGTAAATAAATAACAATATATCAAATAGGATTATAAATAAAAATCTAATTATATAACAAGCCTATGGGCCAAATACCATAGTAAAGAAAAGGGGTATAGTAAATAAATAAAAATATAAATAAACTAGAGGTATGGTAAGTAAATAAAACCTCTTTTCATATTTACTCCATAATCTGCTTTATATTTACGAATATTTATGTTCATTAGTTTACATAACTAAGAAGAAATAGAGAGAGAGTGTGATAAGGGAGAGATGGAGAGAGAGTGTGTATGTTTAGGGGTGAGATAAAGAGACAAAGTAAGATGTATGGAAAGAAGGGGGGAGAGAAGAAGTGAGAAGGAGAGAGGGAGGGATATAGTAATGTAGTTGGAGAGAGAGAGGGGTGGAAAGAGAGAGAGAAAGAAAGGGATGGGGGAAGAGAGAGGATTAGATAGAGAGAGAGATATGGGGGAAGAGAGAGGATTGGAGGGAAAAGAGAGAGAGAGAGGTGGGAGAGGAAGGGAGAGAGAGGAGGAGAGTGATGGGGGAAGAGAGAGTATTGGAGAGAGAGAGAGAGAGATCAGGGAAGAGAGAGGGATTTAGGGGAGAGAGAGAGAGAGGAAGGACGAGAGGGATCGATAAGAGAGATGGAGTTGGAGGGGGAGAGATGTAGGAAATAAGAAATATAAAGAGTGAGAAGTGGAGAGAGAGGAGTGACAAGGGAGAGATAGAGAGAGAGCGTGTATGTTTGGGGCTGAGATAAAGAGACAAATAAGGAGAGATGGAGATAAGGGGGGAGAAGGAGATATAAGGAGAGAGGGAGGGATATAGTAACATAGTTGGTGGGTGAAGAGAGAGGGAGAGAGGGAGAGAGAGATGGGAGAGAAAGGGAAAGAGAGGAAGGAAGAGAGAGGATGTGAGAGAGTGGAGAGAGGGAGGGAAAGAGAGATGGACTTGGAGGGGGAGGGGGAGAGAGGTAAGAAGAAAGAAATAGAGAGATAAAGGTGGAGAGAGAGAGAGTGAGTGAGTGATAAGGAAGATGGAGAGAGAGGGAGAGAGGGAGAAGATAGAGATATAGATGGAAGGTGAAGAGAGGGAAGAAGAGAGAGATGGGGAGAGGAGGGGATTGACAAAGAGATTGATATATATGGATTGCGAGAGTGTGTGTGTTTGGGGGTGAGATAGAGAGACAGAAAAGAAGAGATGGAGGGGGATATAGATATGGATGGAGGGTGGAGAGAGGGAAGAATATTTCTCACACTAGATGGATTGATATAAGTGGAGATGGTGATTTATAATGCTATTTGATTATTTGCACTATATGCATCTATTTTAGTGTAGATATTTATTTCTAATGATATTTGATTACTTGCACTAGATTCATTGATTTCATTGTAGGTGGTGATTTCTAATACAATTTGATTGCTTGCACTGAATTTGTTGATTTCAATTTAGATGTCAATTTATAATTATATTTGATTACTTGCACTAGATGAATTGGTTTCAATGTAGATGATTTCTAATCCTATTTGATTGTTTGCACTAAATGCATTGATTTCAGTGTAGATGGCGATTTCTAATCCTATTTGATTTATTTGAGTAAATGCATTGATTTCAGTGTAGATTTTGGTTTCTAGAGAGAGAGAGTGTGTGTGTGTGATAAGGAAGATGGAGAGAGAGGGAGAGAGGACAAAAGGAGGAAAGAGAGATATTAATGGGGGAGAGGAAGAGAAGGGGAAGATAGAGATATAGATGGAAGGTGAAGAGAGGGAAGAAGAGAGAGATGGGGAGAGGGGGTGATTGAAAAAGAGATTGATATATATGGAGTAGAAGAGTGCATGTGTTTAGGGGGGTGAGATAGAGAGACAAAAAAGAATATATGGAGGGGGATATAGATATGGATGGAGGGTGGAGAGAGGGAGGAATATTTCTCGCACTAGATGGATTGATATAAGTGGAGATGATGATTTCTAATCCTATTTGATTATTTGCACTAGATGCATCATTTTTAGTGTAGATATTTATTTCTAATATATTTGATTGCTTACACTAGATGCATTGATTTCAGTGTAGGTGGTGATTTCTAATACAATTTGATTTCTTGCACTGAATGTGTTGATTTCAATTTAGATGTCGATTTATAATTATATTTGATTACCTGCACTAGATGACTTAATTTCAATGTAGATGATTTCTAATCCTATTTGATTGTTTGCACTAAATGCATTGATTTCAGTGTAGATGGAGATTTCTAATCCTATTTGATTTCTTTGAGTAAATGCATTGATTTCAGTGTAGATGTTGGTTCCTAGAGAGAGAGAGAGAGTGAGTGATAAGGAAGATGGAGAGAGAGAGAGGACAAAAGGAGGAAAGAGAGATATTAGCGGGGGAGAGGGAGAGAAGGGGAAGAGAGGGAAGAAGAGAGAGATGGGGAGAGAGGGTGATCGACAAAGATAATGATATATATGGAGTGCGAGAGCGTGTGTATTTGGGGGGGTGAGATAGAGACAAAAAAAAAGAGATGGATGGGGATATAGATATGGATGGAGGGTGGAGAGAGGGAAGAATATTTCTTGCACTAGATGGATTGATTTAAGTGGAGATGGTGATTTATAATACTATTTGATTATTTGCACTAGATGCATCGATTTTAGTGTAGATATTTATTTCTAATGATATATGATTACTTGCACTACATGCATTGATTTCAGTGTAGGTGATAATTCCTAATACTATTTTATTGCTTGCCCTGGATGTGTTGATTTCAATTTAGACGTCAATTTATAATTATATTTGATTGCTTGCACTAGATGCATTTATTTCAATGTAGATTATTCCTAATACTATTTGATTGTTTGCGCTAAATGCATTGATTTTAGTGTAGATGTTGGTTTCTAATCTTATTTGATTGATTGCATTAGGTGCATTGATTTCAATGTAGAAGTTATTTTCTAATCTTATTTGATTGCTTGCATTAAATGCATTGATTTCAATGTATATGTTGATTTATGATTTTATGTAATTGGATATATGACGGTACATTAATATTAAAGTGATTGGATTAACAATATGCATTGATTTTAGTGTAAGCACAAAAAGTTTTTAACAATGTAGATTGATTTTTGTGTTATAGTAATTTAAGCTATTAATATTGGAGAGCAAGAGAGACAAGGTATCATGTTTACTACAACAGATAGAGCTAAAGATTTAAATGGTTCACGATTTAAATTTTGTTTTTCATATAATCGATATGAAAAGATAACAAAACTAACAAGGGAGGAAATAAGAATAGTAGAAGAAAATAGTTTGAGATTGATTGTAACATGAGTACCTTCTTATTATTCACATTTTCTATCTTTCAACACTATTATTGTCACTTTGCATTTAAAAAAAATATTTCATCATTTTTCATCATTATAGTTATTAACAATAATTATCATCTCAATGAACTGAGGTAACTAAGAAAATTTAAAATTAAAATGACCAAGTTAATCTTAGAAATATTTAGCATATTTAAAATGATTATATTAATATTTGATATATTTACATATTACTGATAAAATTAATCATATCTTTGATAGATTTTACTTGGCAGCACATGACTGAAACTAGCCTAGATCCATCTTACATCTCAAAAATATTAAAATTTTTTAATAATTTAAAAAATGTGATGTTGTTGCCTCCGATTGGAACCAGCCTAGATCCATCTAACTCTAGATCTATCATGCGTCAAGAGGGATCAAATCTCTCGAGGTGAAAACCTTTCCTCAAGTTTTGCACTCAAAAAATAGGTTTGCACCTCAAGAGATTTGATCCCTCTAGGCTCATGATAGATCCAGAGTTAGATGGATCTAGGCTGGTATGGAATAAAATGCAATACTCCCTTGAGTTGGAGCAACCTAGTGGAAAGAATTATGGTGGGTCCTAAATTTATTAATGACATGGAAGAGTATCTGTTTAATACCAAAATGAATTTGAAATATGACCATGATAGGTAGAATTAACATCCATTCCCTTCCTTGTTATACATTTACTTGAGTATAATAATGATTTCAAAAGGTCGCCACAATTTTCTTCACCAGGAAATTTGATGGCAACCTCCTTCAAAGTCACAGTTTATATTGAACGATTGTACAGAGGTTTTCTATTTTTGAAATAAATATGTAAGTGAATGGAAAACAAAAATTGCTTTGCTGAAACTGATTCTTCTTCCTCGCTGCGAACCTCTATATATTCGTTGTTGTTTTGTGGGAAAAGCTAGAACAGTATCAAGAAAACCAATTATAATCCCCTCCTGTGAAAAGGTTGGTAGAGTTTTCTTAGCTTGGATAGGTGATGATAATTCCTCCCAATTATAATCCCTTCTATGAAAAGGTTGGCAGAGTTTTCTTAGCTTGGATAGGTGACGATAATTTCCTTCCCACTCATTTATATTGAAAGATCTTACATATCAATTTTCCATTTTTGAAGTAAGTAGACTAAAAATTATCATTTTTCCATTTTTAAAGTAAGTAGATTAAGAAAATTAATTGGTTTAGTGAAATTCTGAGTTGGTGAATTAGAAAAGTTGAATAATAAATACAATCACTATTATGAACAAGGAAATTAGTACGGCTTAAGATACACTCTCACAAAAGCTAAAAAAAGTCAAAAAATAAACACAAACTATTATTCATTTTACCCTTTACAATATCAAGAAAACAAGGGAGAGTCCACTTATGTCATTGTGATCATAAAAGAAGGTTATTAATTTACATTGTTTGCACTCATTTTCTCGGTACAAATCTTTGTAATTGTTGTATTGATTTCATGCTCAAGACATTACATTACATTCAAAGATAAAACCATACTAAACACAATCACTGTAACCTTTAAGAGTTGTGGATCACTTTGTGGCATGCAACTATATTGTAGGGATCCTTTCAATGAGTTGGAAACAAAGTAATAAACTAGGTGGACCTTTTAACAAACTCCAAACTTTAACAAATCACCCATGGCTTTATAGACAAGGTTTGACAATCATTGAATGAGAGGAACAATCATTGAATGAGAGGAACCTATTATGTAAAAACCACCCAATTTTTTTTAGTTGTGTGCCTTCACATCCCTGCTATTCATAGAAAACATGTGTAATTTCGTTGAAGATTTAGCTAAAGTTAGGGACTGGGACTAAAATAATTCACTCAACACTACCTCAAAGTATTACATTGTCTCACAATACTAAAGCACTTTTGAGGTTCTAGGTTGGTGTAGAGATGTGATCACATTGCTATGTTATATATTTTTTATTAAGCAAGATTATGGTGAGTTAATAAAATTTATGCATCATTATAAAGTTGCTTCATGCAATAGGAAAACACTCAAATTAAACTTTACTCGAAAAATAATTTAATGCTATGATCTGACCTGAAAAAATTAGCAAATTATCAAAGTGTGCTCGGAAATTCCAATTTGAGACTTTCAATCCACCACTGATAGCACCCAAGCCACATGTCCAGAAAGAAACAACGAAGCCAATGAGACTACAAGGATTTCATTTATGTGATCTTAGGGCAACAAATTGTAGGAATAAGCCTTGGGGTAATGGGTTGGGCCAGGACAAAAGTGTATTACCTCATTGATAACATACGAACGTGCCCATTTCCAATTGCTTCCTTTCCTATATTCCAACTTCCTCCATTATAATGGATGGTTAATGGAACATATCCATCATTCCATTTTCTTGGGCAATCATGTAGATAGCCTCGAATTCATCCAGATTATTAATATCTCCACTAGTAAATGGCCTGGACAGTGAACATTTTCATGAAAATGATAGTGAACTTGCTGGAAGGGAGTCCTTGGCACTTGGGTCATGAGTGCTTAAGATTGAAATTTGCACGTCTCATCAGATTAGATTTAGGATGGTGGCAAAGTAAAATTTAAAATTGCATTGGTCTCCCACTCTCATCTGAGTTATAACCATTAGAAAATTAGGTTTAACATGGTGCCAAAGTAAAATTTAAATCTACATTTCTCTCCCACTCTCCCCTGATTTAGAAACGATTAGCCGATGGTGATTGTAGGCTATAGCTCTCGATTAAATAACTTCGCATTAAATTTGCACACCATCATTCGTATGGGCAAAGCCGCCAATGGTAGCTGAGAGTTACTGCTATTAGGTACTACGATAGTATGCAGTCGAAGGCTAGAGAATTTATAAATGCCTTAAGTTCGAACTGTGTTGTGTACTAGTCCCAAATCTCTATTTCTATTCTATGAAATAGAGGTATAAGAGTTTTTGACGGTTTAGCTTTGAAATTAGTTGTCAAAACGACGAGTTGCAGATGTATATGACACATCAATTCTGACGTGGAAATTTTTTCACTCGCCATCATATACATCTTACAGGACGTCAAATTACAGGCCCGGTGGGGAGTAATCGTGGATAATCCATATTCTCAATGGAATTTGTATATGAAAAAAATACATAACTTTTTTTGTGGAGCACATCAACCTTTTCCAAGAAAAGAGATGTGGGATAAGCCATAGTCTAAATGCACTGCCTTTTTTCCCTGAAAATCATTGAAATTCAGGGAAGATTTTAAGAAAATCTGGCAAGGATTTTTGTAAATCCAGGTTATAGTTATCAATTTTCAATATTTTGGGTGCCTTAGAAGTTTTTGATGGTGTTGAATCCATTTCCACCATCAAAAACATGATTCAAACACTGCTATTGCAAGATTTCTGAAAAAATTTGCCTAGATTCCAGCCAATTTTGGCCATCCAGGCAATTCCTCTAGCTAGTTAGATAACTATGTGAGATAATAGGTGGGAGAGTTTTCCATTGGATGTCTTCTCAGACAAGTCCACGTGCACCCTGAGGCTGAATTTTTTAATATCCGCAACATTGACAAATAGTTCGATCGGAAACTTCGCAAATACTCTATCCCAAATTCACGCCGTAGTCTAACTAGCCGGAGGAATCGCCCTGAAAATCATGAAAATTCCGGTAAGATTTTTAGAAAATCCGGCAGGAATTTTTCCAAATCCATGTTATAACTATCAAAGTTTAATATTTTGGGTGTCCTACAGGTTTTTGATGGTGTTGAATCCATTTCCAATGTTAAAATCAGGATTCAAGCACTGTTTCTGCAAGATTTTTTAAATTTTTTTGGCCCGGATTCCAGCCAATTTTGACCGTCCGGGCAATTCCTCTGGCTCCTTAGACAACGCCCAAATTCACTAGACTATCAATTTAGACTTGAAACTTGCTATTTGTTAAAGTGGATGTCACAATGTGTTTTTGGTATGGAAAATTTTAGAGATTAATATTAGTAGGTGGGCAAATTTTTCATGTTTTTTCAAAAAAAACAGTTCATTAATTTTTAGTTTTTCTAAAAGTTATTTGCCCAGCTTTTATAGTATAAAATTATTTCATGTTAAAAATGGCCAAAACTTTATATGCATAATATATAAAATTATTAAAAATTTGAATATTTTTACAAAAATATTGTCAAACATTTTATAAATTACATATAATGGAATAAAAAATTAACCAAAAATTTTACATTTCAAAATAAATCTCCATTCTTAAATTTTTTTCTTAATTTTCTAATTAAAATATATATAATTATGTTTATTTTTTATTTTATTATTATTATTATTATATATAATTATGTTTATTTTTTATTTTATTATTATTATTATTATTATTATTATTATTATTAAAAATTGATTAGTATTATCAACCAACAAATTTTTTGAAACATTCAAAAACTTAAAATTTTTGAACCATTCAAAATCTTAAAATTTAAGCATTGTAACTAGCATTTCCAAAAAATTTCACAAATTTTCTCAAAAACGTATCATTTTTTTTTATTATTTTTCGAGCAAAATTGTTGTCGACTTAAAGTATGGGTTTGTGAATGAATGTTTCCAGCGTGTGGCACGATTGCGGAGTAAGCTAGGGGCTAACAAATATGGTATAGAATACACGTTATCATGTTATTGGATAATTTTATAAAAAATTAGTGTTATACTAATATAAATGTAATTTAGAAATATATATAATTATATATAAATATTAATATATTGTTGAATTATTTTATTTAAAAAATATTATTTTCCATGTGAACTTATATAATTATATAAAAAATAATATATTATTGGATTATTTTGTTTAAAATATTACTCTAATAATATTTAATATTATTTAGGAGTAATTTATTATTATTTTGTTTTGATATTATTTATATTAATTTTCATATATATGCATGCGTTTTTTTACCATGTTTTTTCATAGTTATTTTTAATGATATTTTTTAAAAAGTTTTTAGATTCTTTTTTCTTATTTAATTTGTCTAAAATTTTAAAGGGAATTTAATGAAATCACAAGTTTGATGGGTAAGAAGTGCTCTAGGGGGTTTTCAAGTTGATGAATCCATATATGTAGTCAAAAAATCAGTTTAAATAACACAAATCAAGATTTCACCTCAAAATCAGTATTTTACCTCAAAATTTTTGGGTGTTAGAAAATCCATAGAAAAATCCAAAAAGTCCCATTAAAGACAACTCCTTTCCTTCCAACCCCTTCCAACCCCTTTTATCCAATATTAATTGGAAACATAAAAAGATATGTTTCCACCACCCTTTTATCCAATATTACTTGGAAACATACAAATATATGTTTTCATTTTCCTAATATTTTATTTTTATGTTTTCTCTATTGTTTTGGCTCCACACCAACAACACCCTTATATTGGTATAGAAACATTAAAAGTTATTTTGTGTGTTTTTCTTGTTATTTTATTTTTAAGTTTTCCCTATTATTTTCCCCTGTGCTTACCCTTATCCAATGTGACACACAAGCATAAAAACATTATCTTATTATGTTTTCCTAGTATTTCCATCCATCCTCATCTATCTTTGCTCTTGCCTAATGTGACTTGGAAATATTAAAAAAAATAAAAAAATTCTTTCTACTATTTGGTTATTTATGCTTTCTCTACTATTTCACCCCACATCTAGACCATCTTCATAATAGAATAGAAACATTAAAAGAAAATTTTAATCTTTTCCATACTATTTAATTTTTATGTTTTTCCTATTATTTCCTCATACCCTTACTCTCATCCAATGTCATATGGAAACATAAAAATACAATATTTTTCCGCTTACTATTATGTTAATATTTTTTCCTCGTATTTCCATCCATCCTCACCCACGCTCACTCTCACCTAATGTTACTTGGAATCATAAAAAAAGTTTAAAAAGTATCCATGCCAGTGGATTTTGAACCCAAAGTCATGGGCTTAGAACCCAAGTTTATTATTTGTTTATTCTAATTATTTTGAAGAAGACACTTTAATGAGTTACCTCTACTCAATTTATTCAGTTGGTTGAGTTGAACCAACAACATCAAAGTAAGCACCAGGTGAAATTGACCCCGCCAGGGCACCCGTTCCTTCACCACCAGTAGATCAAGATCGAGATCTAGCCTTTTCTATTGATCCCTCAGTGAATGATGCGGGTGGAGAGGTCGTTTGTTATATGGCGGGAAAACTCCATTATGATATGGAGCTCTGTTTCCAAGGCAGTGGGCTCTTGAAAATGTATAGCATTGAATCCTAAGATGTGGTAAAATGTATAGCATTGAAACCTAAAATGTAGGAAAGAGAAGCATTAGAAAGGCTCACCGCCACTCTGGCATAAGCTAATCATTCTCCTTTATTTTCTAATAACTATGTTACGACTCACAAACCCTTCCCTCCTTGAAATACCCTACCCCACCCACACAAACACAAGCAATTTTTTAGTAAAATACGCTACATAAATTCCAATCGAATTTTAAAATAAAAAACACGAAGAATCTGATAATTTAATTCAATACCCACGTATAGAGTAAAGCCATAAAGTCCAGGAGGAAGAAATTTACCATTAAAACGTAGGTCAATCTAATCTTGCAACTATTCCAAAGCTCCAACAAGCACGTCCAAGCACAAAGCATCCAATATCCTCAGTTCCACCATCAATCTCGAGTTAGCCACAAATTAAAGTATTGCATACAGGTAGATCTATATAAATTGTATCACAAATTTATACAACTTGTAGCCATCTCCAAATGGGTAACTGAACAACGAAGAAGGGATTAGATCATAGTGCAAACATGCTAGCATTGATCCATATGTTTTCCGCATTTATGTAGTTTACGACCACTACCTTCTCTTGAATCTCGGGTTGTGGCTGACTGAACGCCATGGAAGAGAGCCATATTCCAAACTGAAGACCGTCTTTTCTACCCTCAAATCCAACGCGAATTAATCCGGGAACCCCATGTGAACAAACTGTGAACTCTTGGGCCCTAAAATAAAGGGCAAATTCAACGTTGGGCTTGATTTTCCAGGAATGGAGAGGGCAAACTATCCCATAACCAGTCTCATTCCTAGAAATCGGGGGGGTGTTAAGAAAATTTTACAAACAAACTAGGTGGATTGGGCTTGAATGTTTATTCGCCCTATTTTTTGATGGGTTAAAATACAACAATAATTTTTTTTAATTTTTTTTGGGCTAACTATAAAAAAGGTGTAATTTAAAAAATTCGCCTTCCAAAATAAGAAACCTCTTAAATTTCGCCCATGGGATAAGATTTTCCCCTAAAATTTTATATGTTTTTAAGTGCTTTTAGGTCCCATGCATGTTATTTCAATGTAAATTGTAGCTATGCAAAAATTGAACCTTAGCATGTTAAGTTGCAAGCTACAAGTTGTTCTGACAAAGCATAACATTTCATCACGGAGTTAACAATCCCAAGAGAAGCTTCTAGTCTCATGAGTCTATGTAGACTCGGACTGAGTCTAGTAACCATGCTTCCCGTAACTCAGAATTATGCATTTTTTACGTATTATGGGTCCCCATGCATGTTATTTCAATGTAAAATGTGAAAATTGAATCTCAACATGTTAAGTTGAAAGATGCAAGTTGTTATAACCAAACACAAAATTTCACCATGAATTTAAGGATCCCAAGAGAAGCTTCTAGGCTTTCCAGTTTGACCAAACTAAATGTTATATGAAAACAACACAAGTGACAAAAGAAATATAACCAGAATTTGGTTCGGTATTTCTTGTATTTTTGTGACCACAATAATTTTGAAGCATCATGGAATTGATAAATTAATTGTTCCAATCCAATTTACAATCCCACTGTGTATCACTGCCCTCAACTTCTGAAATATATGGCTGTGTGACCTAAGGGAATTTGGTCTTGGACATTGGTTTTTGTAGGTTTTGGAGACAATTGTACAGGAGTGCGGGATGGTTATTAATTTCATCACAAATCACCATATATCAAGCTATTTCGAAGTAATTCTCTAAAGTAGAGTTATTGAAAAGGTTGTCTCTATATTCGTCTACCTTCATTTTCTTGAATCACCTCATATAAGTTAAGTAGAAAAAATTGAAAATAGCTTTTAGTCGGATGTGGGTTGTTTGGAGGCAGTAAAAAACTGAGAAGGAAATTGTGATTCCAACTTTTATTCTTAATGAGGTTTCAAGGAAAAATACTAAGTTGGTTACTATTTTCATTAAGACTAATGTTGCTCTGAATTAGAAAGTGAACACTAACAAATGTTGCTTTGGGATATGTATGAGGAAATGAATAACATAATAGAGGGAGACAAAAACCTTGGAGAGGGAGAATGCAACAAGATAGCCCATGCAGGTTTCATCTCACATATCAATGTTGACTCATTCATAGGTGTGACATATTTAACAATCCTCTACACATTTTTTCAAATGTGATCAATCCCAAACATTGTTATGACAATTTTCTTGATGGTAGTAAGAAGAGGAAGGCCCCATACAAGGAGAATAAAATGTATCAGAGTGAGGACATCAATTTAACATAATTTTCCAACTGTGATAGACACTATACTAGTTTGGATACAATTCAAACAACTTTCTTCAAAGATTTTTCTCTTAGAACGACACAACTTTTAGATATATCTTCCATTTTTTAAGCAATGACATTGGACCTAATTGTTTGGGAGTTAGTTTATGTGATTCGATGAGAGCCTAAATACTGTAAATTTTTCAATAAATTTCAAATATAAACTTTCATTAATGCATTTTTACAAATAGTTAATGCATAGATATTTTTCAAACATCTCATAGGCATACTAGAATACCAACAAAACAGTTGTAATTTAAAGGAAAATAATATTTTATTCAATTAAAGAAGAAGAGATATAATTATTGGGAAACTTGAGACATTGTACAGGAGTGCAGTGTGACTATTAATTTCATCACAAACCACCATATCTCAAGTTATTCTCAAAGAATTTTCTAAAGTAGAGTTATTGAAAAAGTTGTCTATATATTCAACTACCTTATTTTTTTTGAGTAACTTCATAGAAGTTAAGCATACAAAATTTAAAATAGCTTCCAGATGGATGTTAGTTGTTTGGAGGCAATAAAAAAATGAGAAGGAAATTATGATTCCATCTTGTATTCTTAATGACTATTGAAGGTAAAACACTGAGTTGGTTACTATTTTCACTAAGACTAATGTTTCTCTGATTGAGAAAGTGAATACTAACAAAAATTTCTTTGGGATATGTACGAGGACATGAATAGCATAATAGAGGGACAAAAAAATCCTAGAGAGGGAGAATGCAAGAATAAATCACACATGAAGGCTTTATCTCACATATCAAGGTTGACTCATTGACAGGTGTGACAAATTAAACAATCCTCTGCACATTTTTTCAAATTTGATCAATCGAAAACAATGTTATGACAATTTTCTTGATGGTAGTAATAAAAGGAAGGCCCCACAGAAGGATAATAAAATGTATCAGAGTGAGGAAATCAATTTAACAGATATTTCCAACTGTGATAGAGTCTATACTACTTTGGATATAGTTCAGACAACTTGATTCAAAGATTTTTCCCCTGGAACAACACAAATTTCAGATATATCTTCCATTGGTGAAGAAATGAAATTGGGCCTAATTGTCTGGGAGTTAGTTTATGGGATTGGATTAGAGAAATTAATGAACATTTCCATTCATGTGTTTTTAGATGTCACTAATTGATCAACATGTGAAAGAAACAAAAAGACACACAATATTATCAATTTAGTAAAGTGCAACAGTTCGGATTCACAAAAGGTTGAAGACTTGGTCTACACCCACACCAATCTATGACTCCTCTCTCAGCGGAAGGATGAATATAAACTACGGCCTTACAGAAATAGGACATAAATAGTGAACGTAATGGATTGGAAGAAACTTTTGAGACTCTTGTCTTGTCTTCACAAGAACAAGGCACTTCTGCAGTTGAAGGATCTTCTCCCGACTCCACAGTGACTTCCGGTGTCAAAAATAATTTTCAAGTGTTGTTTATTTTGCATAAGTTCACATTAAAAATGATGGTATGGTGTGATGTTAGAACTTAACTCCATATACATCTAAAAAATGAGACCGGAGTTGTCTTGGACAAAATCCTAGAAATAATATTCGATGCATAATGTCCCTATATAACTATCAGCGAGAACACTATCAACAAACCAATTCAAGTTTCATGTTTTCCTTTCACTTACACACATAATTCAAATCTAAATTCTAATCTTAATTATAAGGAACCTGAAAGTCAATTAGCTTGGGTAGCTTATGCCTCTTGTATTTTTAAATATCTCATTTATCAATCTCAACACAATACCATTGTGAACATTCATTCCTTAAATGAGAAGATAAAATAATATATTACAATATATCGGATGTCAGAATTATAATTATACATCCATGATCCAACACATTCCATAGTTAATTTTGACCTCTGAGGGAAATTACAATGCTTAACGATTTAGTAAGTAGAAAGGTTTTAATTTCCTTTACAGTTTCGGGATTTAAACTAAAATTTTCCTGGGCTCCCTAAATACCAAATAACGTTTTATACAACATGAAAAAAAATTCCAAAACATAAAAAAAAAAAAAAAAATCCATTTGTGTCCTTTGTTTAATATTATAAAAATTCCCTTGAATATGTTTAGAAATAAATTTGTAACCACAAATTAATGAGAAATCCAAAAAACAACAACAACATGTAGAAGATAGTAGGCCTCAACCTGAATCATCCTCCTCCAAGTCCTGTTCCTTTGTTGACTCCCTTAGATGGGACAAGTCATGAAATTTTCCTGAGTCAGGTAGATCTGAGATTTGATTTGATTTGGCCTATTCCAAAGAGTCAATTTCTTCCTCAATTTCCACATGATGTTGGACTAAGAATTCTTTCATCTCATTAACCAAAATAACCACCCTTAAAATCACCCAGTACCACCCTTGCAATCACCCGGTGGGATTTTATCATTTCATCCAGTCTTGTCGCAATCCAATCTAGGTCCTATCCATGAGCCATCAAATCATCCTCACACTCTCATTTGTCCTTGCCCATATATAAGGATATCTTTGTAATATTTCTTGGAATTTCTCAAAGTGTAAAATTTCACATATTTAATAGAATTAATAGCCCTTGTGTCCAAAATGAGTCAAACCTCATTGAAAAAAATTAATCTAGAGCAAGTGTTCCATAATGCAATGGAGTTTGATCCTACTGATAGATATGATTTAGAAACCTGACCAGTAGATCTGCTCATGAAACCCTAGCACAGATTTCCCATTTCAAGGGGAGGGGAACTTGTTATTTTTGTCATCCTAAAAGAGAAGCCATTGCTACCCTCAAGAGGGTACTTGACGTATCTTTCCCCATTGAGATGAAGCCTATTTCAATACTGTCAGCCATATGATCAACACCTACTTAGGCCTTCTTTCTTCCAGCAATGGAAAGGTTGTCTTTATATTCCACTTTCCATACTACTCCATATTCACCAAAGCTAAAAGTTGCAATTGATGGGTGTCCTAATAATTCCCAAGTCGAAGGGAATTTTGTTGCAACTGAAGGACTACCTGCTCCTTCAACTGTCTCTTCTTGCAACTTCAAAGGGCGAACTTGATGGCTACCTTTTGGCTTGAGTGAGTAACTATTCCAAATACCGAGGGTTTCTTGCTACATCTCTTTATCTGAAACCTCTATATGTTTGAAGCTCACACCCATGAACAAAAAAGGGAGGTAATGAAATTTCCCTTCATTTCCCATTACTGGTGTGAGTATGGCTTCCCAAACTTGTTCACCTATCTCGTATATTTTCTTCTCGGGAGCATCCACTGCCCCTACACATGTAAGGGAGGATCCATTACTGGAGACTCTTCAAATTCTGAGGAAAATCAAAGTAGGCCTCAATTTATAGAAATGGATTATGGTAGATAGTGCCAGGACCTAGAAATCGGGGGTGATTGAAGAAAATCACAGCCTCAAACGAGGCTTGGAAATAAATTTTTATAGGAGAAAATATTTTTTGACAGGCTAAAACGAGGGGAATCAGGCGAATCAAGGTTGGAAATTTTTTTTTTAGAGAGGAATCAGGCGAATTAGAGTCGGAAAATATTTTTTTAGAGGTGAATACAAATTTTATCATGTTATTTTTACACGAGAAAATGTAATATTTTTATTTTTATTTTTAAAATATTTCTGGGATGACTATAGAAAATGGGTGTAATATAAAAGATTCATCCTATAAAATATAAAAACCCATAAAAATTTTCCCATGGGCTAAGATTCTCGCCTAAAATCTTTTATGCTATAGATTAATTACTCAATTGTTTCCGAGGTTCTCCTAGAGAAAATCAAGAAGTTTAGTATTCCACATTTCCTTGGCTTGCACCCTATATTTAATGTGGAGCTAATTCGACCATATTATCCCCCTCTATTGGATACCTCAGAGGTTCCCAACATTTGGCCGCTACATAACTCAATCTTGACTACATTTTTAGATAATAGGACCACAAAGTATTACCCTGTGTGGTATCATCAGAAATTTGGATACCATAAATGTAATATTATTTCAAGGTTTGCCCTTTTGCCCTTTGGAAGGTTTCCAAAAAATTAAATATGTTTATGAATATACAAAACCACCTCCAAAGATGACGAAACTTCGAAACCTTGAGCCTCAAAAATTGACAAATCCATAAGCTGGGTTTTTTATTTATGGACCAAGGCCGAGTAAACTTGGCCCATGGAACTAGTGGGATGTTACATACGCCTGATCAATAATACTTCTAACTCAATATTATATTAGGAAGTGTTGAGGAGGTAAATCCCCTCTGCGGACAGAGGTGATCCCTACTAGCCCAGCAGGGGTCTAGCAACAATCACAAAATGTTACGACGCAAGTTCCAAGTTACGAATGAAGAGACCAAAGATAGAAGCCTACCTGGAATCTAATGCTACGATCTGAAGAAGAGAGCATTCCCTTTCCTCAGCCCCGACAGATCACAATCCTCCCACGATCTCCGTGGATGGACACCTGCACAAGCAAGAAACAACAGATACAAGCATAAAATCCAGCATACGTAACTAAATATCAGTCAGAAAGGATACTACTCATATTAACATAATGGAAAACAGAGTGGAACCATAATCGTAATCATTCATTACATAACAATCGAGAGAGATTACAACCAATGTTCTGACGTCGTGGTCTCCTTCGGATGGGTCTCCAGTCGTTCACGTCTCGCAAAGCTCGCCAGGGAAAGGGCAAACCTTTCCAGAGTCTCTCGACGATAGTCTCCTTACTTGAGTCGGCCTTAAGGGAAGAAAGAGGGCTCTTGCAGCACAAAGGCTCTTGGGAATGTGGAGATTCAAAGCTTAGGCACTTCAAGACTAGCTTGCCATGGAATTGAGCAGGCTTTTATAGATGGGAAAGGAGGGAGTTGGGATCCCTATTATTGTGGGATTGGCCCTATCAACAAGGAAGGTTCCATGGGAGGTGGCAAACCACTTCCCTTCCATAGAACTCCCGCAGCCAAACCTCCCCACTCAAGATAGGCAATGGTTTCTGAGTTTGTTGAAACACAACTTCTGCCATCTTTATTTAAAAAACACTCCTTAAATTGGCTGGCGTGACTACTGCTCTGGGACAGAGCGACAGTTGGTGCGGACTATTTGCAGGATTTTCCCCATTGGCGCGAGTGGTGAACTGACTGCCCGCACCAATGCAAAAGGAGATGTTTTTATGATTTTTTGCAAGGATATGTCTTTAGGGAAATTGAAGCTCATGCTTAGAGGGATGCATTGATGATGTTTTCAAGGCATGAAAATGTTCACAGGTCACAAAATGGGTCCTCCATTGTGCGGGACGGGGAATGGTAGGGACGGTGACAAATTACTGTGTAACAGGAAGACATAAAAACAAGTGGGTTGAATTTCGTGCCCTCTTAAATGTACTAAATAGTAAAGATTGCATGAAAAATGTCGCTCCAAACTACATGTTTTTGGATATTCAAACATGGTTCTTGAATGTATAAAAGGATCTTTAAGTCTTCAAAACTTCACTTTAAACCCTCTACTAGAATAGGTATTAGTTGTTATGCTAGTTGAAGAATTTTAGTTTTATCATATGAAGAGAGCTTTCAATCGGGATGTAGACAGTTTGTCAAAACAAGGATTGAATGTGTAGGTTTTAACCCTATACAGAAATTATCTATGAAAAAATTCTTAAAATTGAAAATAAACAATAGTGAGAGCATAAAACATAAAACAAATATACACATAGATTTTCCCCTGGATCCCAAAACCAAGACTACCAAATTGATTTTTCATTATATTACTTTCAATTTTACAACACACACACACACACACACACACACACACACACATATACATATCGAATTATTCATACACCCCAATCCATTAAACGTGGATTAGAACATAATCGTAGTTCCCTTGATTGTATCTAAAAAATACCATGGACAGAAAACCATCATGCCCAAAACCATGTGCAGAACCCATCCACAAAACCATAGGCAGGTCCTCCCACCTAATATAGGGTCCAAAACAATTTTCCTAGAGTGCTACCCTGGACCTTGTGTAGAGGGGTTATCATCCCCCTACTGCGCCTAACACAACAAAGGGGGTGCTACTGCCCCCCTCTTCGCACGTGGAGCTAGTTGTGGAAAGAATATAACACACACCCATGAGTTCTAATATATATATATATATATATATATATATATATATATATATATATATATATATATATATATATATATATATATATATATATATATATTCATGGATTTCACTAAATTTCTAGTGTTTCTTTAACTGACAATAACAATTTATTTTTGGGTTGACAATTACCTAATTTGAGGTGTTCGGTAAATTATGATGTTTAAAGTTCAAATCCTTCAATTAGCCTGTATCTGCAATAGGGGCATACTGTAAACACCTACAAGTACAATATAATAGCATAACATAGAGATGCATCATCAAATTGTTTCTTGGCATAGGAATAATAGAGTTCCTCCTTTTTGAAAAAAAAATATATCATGTAAACACATTTACCCCTACTTATAGGAACATTATTATTTTTTGATATCCAATAAGAAATAAAATGTTTCTTTTTTCACAACTTTACAAGAAAAGAATCCAAAAACTAACCATGAAATATATGCATAATAGTAATGGATGTTCACACTGCGAATAAAATTTACTCTACTAGTGGCTCGACTACATTCTTTACAATAACCAATATAAAAAACCTCAAATGAGAAAATTGAATATATTTTTACACAACATTAATAGAAAATAGTATAAACCCCAAATATGAACATGTATGCATAACAGTAATTGTTTTTCGCAATGCAAATTAAATTTACTCTACTGATGCCTATACTACATCCATACACACACATATACAAGGGAATGGAAACACTAGTAGAAAATGATAAAATTAATGACTAGGTGGCTAAAAAAATTAGTCACCGCAATGATTTCAAGTGAATTACTACTAAATTTGAGCAAATTTAATTGACTGAACTAAAAATGACTAACTTAAATGGCTAATTTAATCTAGGGATAAAAATATACTACTAGATAATAAGTGACTAAACTAAAAATGACTAACTTAAATGACTAATTTATTCTAGGGATAAAATATACGACTAGAGAATAAGTGACTAAAGTAAAAGCGACTAACTTAAATGACTAATTTAGTCTAGGATTAAAATATATGACTAGATAATAAGTGACAAAATTAATAATCATTAATGTAAATGACTATTATAGTCCAAGAATAAAAATATGACCAAATAACAAGTACACCAAGTATATGAATTAGTCATTTATGTTAGTAAATTTTAATTTTGTCACTCCATAAATGGAAAATTGCAATTTTGATACTGAAGTGTTACATCTCACTATAGGGGTCTCCGAATCCATTTGTAGTGTTAAAATTTAGAGACAAAGGGGTGTCCGAATCCATCTATAGTGTTAAAATTCTGAATACCCTTTTGTCTCTAAATTTTAACACTATAGATGGATTCATCTACCATTAACAATATAATTGCATGTATCATCGATCTAATTTAGACTAATGCCTTCATTATAATTTTAGTAAAGGTAATATTTATATAGTCAAATTAATATTTATATTTATATTTATTTGGCCATAAAGTTTATTTTTTAAACTTCATTGATTTATGTTAAAAGTGTGAGTTCATTTAAATCTAGTGTTAAATCGTTATATTTACATTTGATAAATACTAAATAGATAAACCTAAAATATATATTTATATACCTATTTAGTAAATAGGTATGAACCTTTATTTTTTGTAAGCCAATGTTCAATTCATATAGGAAAAAAGGAGTACATTTGGTCTCTCAGAAAATAGGTGGTCTCCCCATGACCAGGTTTTTTCACCAATAATTGCACCAGATGACAAAAATACAAAAGGGAAACTAGGTACATTTTCCATAAAAAGTAGGGCTAGAGGCACCAAAATAAAGATAAAACATAAAAAACACCAAAGAGCATACTAATCGTTTGACGTGATGGAGGTAGGGTTATCCGGGGATGTTCTTGGAGGAGGTGGATAATTGAAGTCACACTGAATATGCCCTTCAAAGTGCGTCAGCCAAGTCTCCAACCTTTCAAATTTCTTGGTTAGCTAATTTTGGCCTCGCTAAACCAACACTAGTCTCTCCCAGACTTGGCACTAAAAATAGTACAGTCGGTTCAACTTTTCCATTTGCTTTGCATGCTCCTTGTGACAGAATATATCTGCTGTGTCCACTCTTTCCATTAGGCTATTGATAAGTTCTCTATATTTCTCCAATCTGCAATGTTGGATACCTTTCCCTTCATTTTCTTCAGCTCGACCAGACACACAATTCCCTTTTCCACCCCGGTTTCCTCCACCCTGACGACATAGTTTTTGAACTCATGCACCACCGGCCCACTAGTACCTATCTTACCTCCTCCATGAACTCCATGCACTCCCACACTAGCCATATATGCACGTCCAACATTATTACCACCCTAACAGGGTGCCAAAAAGACAATTTTTGAGTCTGCCACACCCGTAGGGACAAGGGTGGCTAGGGAGGGGGAACTTCAACGTCATGTAGGTTGTTTCATATTTCACAGAGTTACAGGAGCACCACATTTAGAATCCACAGGACATACTCCCTGCAAGAGAAATTGAACACCACTGCCAGAGGAACCAAATGCCTCTACCCACCACATCCTAGAACCACAATACCACTGCCCAATACTAGAAAAGGACTAGTAACATCACGAGAGAAACAAAATGCCTCTTCCCACCACAACAACATTGAAAATTGAAAGATAGAAAAAGAAAATGTAGTCGACCACTGAGTGTAGCTTCCCCTAGAGCAGTGACCAACCTCTGAATTTTCCTCACAAACACCACCTACCAATCTGCCAAACACCATCGCGCCCATGCCAGAGGTCATGAAATTGGAAATTGAAACTAGTTTTTTGTCCCCACCCATGCAGTTTCAGATACTATTGATTCCAACTTCCCTAGCTAGCCTGAGAAAATTGGCTTACCATAAGCCAAGGGGAAATGGAATGGAACAACTCTCTTCCCTCCAACTTCCCACCCTTACACACGGAGACAATAACAAAGGGACTGTGTAACAGGGTCCAACTTGACACCTTACTCGAGCAAATTCCTAGGATGCATGAACACAAACCACTCCCACCAAATAACCTAACATGACCCCTAGGTTTTCTCCCTGTAGGCCACTGTGAGGTCTAGCACCAGAACAAAGCACAAATAGGAATGTTGGGCTCTCTCCTCTTCCCACACCTTAACCATTCACCACCCCCGAACTCCAACATGAAGTAAATACTCACACAAGTCACCAGCCTCTTGATAGTACTCCTCTTATTACATGGCCTTTGCTAAAGGGAATAAAAGAACCCTCCCTCACCCCCACTCCACCTGTGTTCACACATGAGGCTCATCCTCCACGTATTGCAAGGATTTCACCCCCATCGGGGAAGGTATGAAACTTTATTTATTTATGTATGAACCTTAATTAATTTTTTAATGGTTTATGAACCTTTGTTAATTTAGATATGAACCTCAATTAAAATTTTAATGGTGTATGAACTTTTATTAATTTTTTGATATGAACCTTGGTTAATTTTTAATGGAATTATGAACTTTTTTTAATTGTTTAGGTATGAACTTTATTTATTTTTTAATAATATATAACATTTATTAATGATTATAAATATGTAATCCAAAATATTTTAGTATGGTTTATTGTGTAATGATGGATAAATGTGTTTAGTTTTATCAATTTATATAATATTTGTACCAATGAATATATTTATTTCATTTAATGCTTAGTAATACATAATTTACATGCCCTAGATATGGGTGACATGACGCACATGCATTCCCTCCCATGTACGAGCTGTCAAAGATCTGCAACACATGCCTTCACCTAAAGTGGAACCACCTCTCTGCAATAATTTGCATGAGGTTACGAACGCACGCGATGACGAAGATACACAACACCAGCAACCACCTCGAGTGGAACCTCTCCACTGCAATCATTTGAATGAGCTCCTGGATGAAGATGATTCACTACCATAACTCGAAACACATGCTACCACATGAGAACTGTCGCAGCATGCACCTAAGAGTGTTTCACAATAATGCACAACATCTGTGCTTGTGCCACAGGTTTACAAAAGGGGAGGCCCCTCCACATAGTGGAATTCAATGTTTTCTCTATCTGGTTTTCCAAGCCCTCTTAGCCATTTTGCTTTAGTTTAAGCACATTTGTGCACTCCACCCACTGCGTAGCCTCCCCCCTAGTGCCAACTCGCTATGCACCCTCTCAGCTACGCAACTCCCTGTGGCTCCCCCTGCCTTACTATTTTTTTTCAACTGTGTGCTCCCATCAACACGCTCCGCAAGCTGTGCACCCCCCAGCTATGAGCCACCTTGCCCAATAGCACTCAGTGTCACACTTTTTTTCTCTACTCCTGTATTAATCACCCCCCCCAAAGAGAAATTTTTCAATACCATTCATCCCCCACCCCTTTTTTTCTTCACTATCCCATGGCTCTGCATATGTGCCAAAGTACAATCAAGGGTGACCAAAGAGGCATGCTCCCTAGACACTACCAGTGAGGGAAAAATAGTTGTTTGGAATCCTTTGAGGGCTCCTCTTCTGGCAGCCATGCTAGGGATGCTCCTCAGAGCCCTACGCACGACCAGGAGGAGGAGGCCCATGTTCAGGAAATGTAGAGGGGAAAAAGCGGACCCAGGAAATCCACCATTGTGTAGCAAGAGCACCCCATGCCCTGTAAAACTGAGCCTCTTCCAGTTCAGGAGGCTGTGGGGTAAGACACTAATGTATGGATAATGGACTCGGATGGTGTTTGGATGAGAGTACCGGATGTTGAGTACCCAGTCACTCCCCTTCTTTGCGCACCTACTTCTTGGCCTCAGTGCTTACCTACTATTGAGGAGGAGGCCATAGCGTAGGAGTATGGTTTCCTTATAGAGGAGGAGGACCCAAACACTGAGGATGATGCAGGAACACCATGACTGCGAACTCACTCAGCTCTTTTTAGTTTTATATTATTTCAGCTCATATAATAGAACTTTTATTTTCACAAGTGCCATGACACATTTTATAATTTTATGTATGATGTTATTACAGGGCTGGTTTCCTCCATGGAGGCAGCCCCATACCTGCACTACTTTGAAAGTAATGAAGGCTAGGATTGGATAAGCACAACTTACCAAATCAACCTGTAGCATATGTAATGTTTTACTTCGAATCAATATAGTTTAGCCTAACTTACAAAAAAAAAAAAAAACGTAATTTGCATGATTATATGAAATCAAGCTTTAAATCAAACAATATATTTTGGTTTTATACTTGATCAATAATAAAAATAGTGTGATCATGAGAGCTTAGTAAAGTATTATGTGTAAATTTTAATTATTTTCAATGTTTATATTTCAATTATTTTTAATGTTTATATTTTAATTATTTTTAATAGCACATAGATTAAGTTGAATGTGCATTTCATTAAAATTGAAAGGTGTAAAACTGCCTATGAAAGCCCCAAGAACAAAAACCAAAGATTTCTTACTCGTGAAAACTTGTTCTTCTTACCTTGAAAAATGAAAACTGGTTATTCTGACTATGATGAAGAGGTCCACTCTAGGTTTACCTTGTTTTGAATTTTCCATTAAAACTGGATGTTCTGTCCATAACTATGGCTCTTTGGCACCAAATTTTTGTCGTTGGTGGGAGGGTTTTGGTATATTTTGAGAGATTTGAGAGAAATTGATGATGTGGTTAAATATTTTTGGGGATCGTCAAATTTTCTATATAATTATAGCTTCTATAATTGATATAAAATCATTGGAGAGAACTTCGAGGATTTTGAAGAGGTGGGCAACAAGTAATTCACAAGTGAATTCTAGGTTAGTTGTACTTATAGGTTTATATTTTTATATGTTAATGCATTTTACTACCTGTTAATGCCTACCTTTGTTCTATGGTTTTTGGTGTTTTTTCTATGGATTTTTATTTTATTTTTCGAAGGGATCGACCAAAAATGAATGTAGAGTACATCTAGAAGAAGGGCCCTTTGCTCAGTGAATTTTTAATGCTCATTATATGGTGGTTTAAACTACTACTATCCCCCACTTTCATTTTTTTCTGGATCCTTTATGTTGTTAACCTATTTTTTCAAATCTTGATGTAACACATTTTATTGGTCTTCTATGCAATTTGATTTAATACACTTTATTGGTTTTCAATGGAATCTGACCGACTGAATTAGACATGTTTGTGAAAATGTCTATTGTGATTCATGTATTTTGTTTCAGCAATTGAATATACATTCATGAATGGCGTTGAATATAAATAAATGAATGTGATATTTCCAAATTTCCATTTATGTATTTATCATTCACTGAGTAATTAAATTCATGGTGTTCAGATTCAATATTTATCAGAATTATAAGTTTCTTCATCTCCATGAATAGACTTATAGTTAGTGTCGTTGGAAGAGGATAATGATTGATTTGGAACTTTCCTTGTATTTATTTCTAAACTCCTAAGACAAAATCCCCATATGGGCCTCCACTCAACTTCATTCTTTCGCAACAACTTAATCAATTGTATGAAAAATCTAAGAGTTGTATCAATGGGGAAGTAGCGTTGTGATTACCCATGGTGCCCACTAGAGCCATTGAATTGCAGTTCTCATATCCATTAAAACTTGATCAGTTTCAGAGGATGTTTCAATCAGTTTTAAAAAGGTTGTTTTTGGATAATGCATTAATTGATATAATTATTTGCAAATCCAAAACACAATTGCCCTTAATATATTTTTTTTCAACCCCGAAAAAATTTAGGCCTTTTAAACAAATGATTGATTGCACAAGGGGATTGAGGTTGCAGAGAAATCTTACACTTATGGATCAATAAAGGATTGGAATTATTTGGGAATCTAAGCCTCCAATCCAGTGCAGGCTCTCATGTCCTATAATCTCAGCCACAAAATTCCCATATCGATATTGTTATGCGGAATTATGATCTATGGCTACATCAAAATCCCTAAATGTGGTGCTATTAATTTAGAACAATATATTAAAGACTTTGCAGTCACTTTCTCTAAGAGTAAATAGACACATAGAAGGATGGAAGGACCTACTTATGATCCAAGCACTTCCTATTCTCCTTCTGTCACTTTTTCTGTAGCTTCCAATCCAACTTAGATAGCCAGACGAGTTCCTGCAAGTACAAACACTAAACAGCAAAGAGATTGCAATATACAGATGCATATTTATCCCAATAAGTTAAATTGATTAAACATGAAACATATATATCAGTTAAAAATCCATAATATGAGAAATAGAAACATAAACAGATACATATATGGTAAAATGAGCAACAATCTTTATTAAAGAATAGAAGGGGGAGGTTACAACCAATGATCAATTTGATGTCACCAACTCCAACATCATCTCAACCCCATCATAATAAACATATCACCAGTAGCATATAACTTCTATCACTCTCTCAATTGAGAATCCAACAACATTTCTTTACCAAAATTATTCCTCCCCTAACACTAGGATCTATTCTCAATTTATAGGGAAATTGATGGTAGTTTCTCAATAAATGAATTTCTAATAATAGGCAGGACATGTTCCCAAGCTCAGAAGTTTTATATGGACACATGGATTTGAATTTTGACACATATGGACTCTTCTATAAGGCACTGGCCATGTGGAGATTGCGGAAAAATGAGAATTTTGCTCCCATTTGACCAACACACTCTTGAATGTCAGGAAGTGCATTGCAGTGCACCCTTGAATGGAGGGAGATGTATATGAAATGTCGTTAGTCCCTTGAGAGGAAGTGTTGGTGAGCTCATAAGTGATATAAGATATACTTCAAACCTTGGAAATCTTGCAATAGAAGTCATGAATGGTTTGTTCTTGTCTTAGGGCATGTAGCAACTAAAATGATAGGGGATGATAGACCCTATTTCAGTGGTCCTGGGGATGATGTCCAATTTGACTAGGTCATGGGGGATGATGCCCAAATTGACCTATAACAGTTGCCCCCTAAAGCATGAAGTCAGAATAATAACAATATTTTTTGAATGAGATGCTTTACAATGTGATGGGTTGGAACTGAAGTAGAGTGGCGACCTGCATCAATTTTACAATACATTACATCATGATATTTTCATTTTGATCATGAATTGTTGAGGGAGGCATTCCCATGCTTAGCACATAAACTATCTGATAACATGTACATAGTGTAGAAAGTCCTCTACATTGGAATGTTTCCCAATACAAACATGGCTACATATATAGGTCTATGTTCAGATGATGATCTGTATGTAAGGTCACCATATAGATGATGTGTACAACAATCATGAAATCGCATCCTAGATGGCTGAAACTAGATCCAGGGTCTTCTTATCTCATTCACTTGTTTGTTCAGGTACAAGTCTATTGATGTGAATATATGATTTGTAGTTGAACATGGTAAGACATCGTTTGATTACCAACCAATGATGTGAGTTGTTAACAAATGCGAGAGAACCCTCATTGATGTTAATGGCTCTCAAGGTACTACAGTATATTTCATAAGGCGTGAATAGATGATTTTATGTCGAACACCAAACAAAATATTTTGGTCAAAGGTTTGGAAGTGAGGATCTTGTCGATGTTGTAACAAGCCTCATGGTACTAGAAGCTGATGTTTCTAAGTAAACTTC
Source organism: Pinus albicaulis (assembly GCA_034641835.2). Classification (NCBI taxonomy): domain Eukaryota; kingdom Viridiplantae; phylum Streptophyta; class Pinopsida; order Pinales; family Pinaceae; genus Pinus; species Pinus albicaulis. Next base: position 923,595,544 of record CM076570.1, read on the forward strand.
TAGGATAATGATTTGATTTCGACAGGAAGCCAATTTATCATGAAACGAGAGTTATTGATTTTAGAGACAAAATGTGGCTTGATATAGCAATGTTCAGAGATGACTGTCATGAGAATGAAGGTTTATGAGTATTACAGAAGGATGAGTATTCACTGGATGACTTCTCTTGAACATATCAGTGACACCGAGATGAGTTGGCAGCATTGACCCAAATCTGAAGTGAAGGTATGATGAACCATAGGTATGAATGAACCGTTAATAATATTACCCAACCCAAAAAATCATGACGATGGAGTGAAATGTCATGTTCAAGAGCGACCTGCTACCATAAAAGTTTTGTTCACTTTCCCAAATTTTCCCTGATCATTTGTCGACCAGTACCTCTTTATTTTTTAACAAGCTTGAGGAGGATAACATATGCTTGATCTATAATTCAACCCTTCAGGTGAATAATGTATCGCTATTTAATAATTTAATGAGTCTAGCGATGAATGAAACTCGATTCTTGCCATGATCAAGAAGCCCATTGTTATTTTATGTTTTAATGAGCCTAACGCCAATGATAACCTGATCCTTTTGCATATTTAGAGAGTTTGAAAAAGATTACAAAAGAAAAATCCATCAACACTTTTTCGTAAAGTTGTCGCTCAGATCCAAAAAATTGTAAAAAGATATTTGAGAGAACCTCCTAGCCATGTTCAACTAAGGTTTTCCATTTCATAAATAATCTATCTTAGTCTGGAAAATAGTTAAACTTATACTGAGTAGATATCAATTTATTTACTTTTACGATCTCAAAAATACAAGTGCTTGGTAATCTTTTCACATTATCAGAGTTTGCAAAGAGCTAAAAGAAGAGTCCAGGAGTTCCTTTTTCACTGTTATTGAATCTCAAAAAAGAAATCAAAGTGCGCTTCAAGTCCTTTTTAATTTTTATCAAAACTCGAAAAATAAGGATAAAAGTATGCTTTGTGGTTAAATCATTCTTGAAATAAATGTGCACGACTAATCTACTCATCAGTTGAAAACCTGTTTAGAACAACATCAAATGGATTAAAAATACCTATTTTAGGATAAAAATTGAATAAAACAATAGTCACAGCAATAAATATTATTTTCAAATAATCAAATGACTAATTAAAAGAGTTTTTACTATTCATTTTTTCCACTTGAAAGTTACCATTTTCATTTTGGAGCCTTGAACCTGCTTTTTCCCTCAAACTACAATTGTTGATTGTGATCGATTATGTGGATATTTTTCATCGTCTTTTGATCTAGGTTGGTGCTGTAAACCCCCTATTTCTTTCAGTAGTCATTTCATTTCATTTCATTGAAATTTTTTAGGGACTTGGGCCCCTTAGGAGAAATATTTTTCAAAAGAGGGAAACACACCCTTAGGCATCGAAAATTTCATTAGAATGCACTCAAAATGAAGCTTAGGTGCATATGCAATGCAATTTCTATTGACCAAGACTATGATGGGTACAATTCACATTTTTTATTTTTGAATTGTACCCAAATTTGCCTAATTTTTTGCATGAAAAGGAGTGTAATGAGTCTTATGGTTATGTTTTAGGGATTCATCGGACTAGAATGATAATTACTTGGAGAGAAAGAGAGCATGAAGAACAAAACATGATTTTCGTTAATGATTCGGGTACTGTAGGAGCCCTCAGGGATTGTGGGTTATTAAAATACTTCCATTTATCAGGTATGAGGCAACAAATGGAACTTTTGGAGTTCCTTGTTCGTGCATGGGATACGAAAATTGAGGCATTTCACATTAGGAACAAAGTGGTTGAAATTTTAGGGGAGGACATCTATTTTCTGGGAAGTTTGTCGAGGAGAGGCCTACCCATTTCTCTCTCAGGCTCTACTCTCGGAGGAGAAATAGTGAGAGAATATATTTTGTAGTATTGACATCCAGGGGCAGAGCCTAGAAAGGATGGGAAAATAAACATCGGTGACGTTCATGATTTGACATTGAGAAGCATATTATTCACGATCGCAAAGCTTGTTGGTACCACTACACTACATACAACGAACAGATCTTATATGCAATATGCACTAGAGTGCATGGAACCAACAGTTTTCAACTAGGCTGAAGATGTACTCTCTCAAATGAAAGAACAACTGAGCAAGGCAAAGGGAGGAAGGAAGAAAAACTTCAATTATGTTTTGATCCTCATTTATTTTTCCTTAGAGCGGATTCCACTGATGAAGCCTCAGCATGTGACGCTAGGTGTATCTAACACTAGATATCTGAGGATGCAGAGATGGCTAGAACTGATGGCTAGACATGCAGGACAATCGTTCATTGTGTTTTTTACTGCATTCTTCACCTGGTTCAGGCCATAGATTATCGCCATCGATGAGTGTGCATATGCAAGCATTCATTTCCAAGGAGATCTAGACTTACCTTTACCAAAAGGTGCTCAGTGGGGTGAAATCAGTAGGAATGGTTTGACCATGTTTTTTATTTTTCTAAGGTTTATACATGTTTTTGTATTTTTGTGTTTTCCCAAGACTAAACTAAATTTTTAATGTAATGTAGATGTGGGTTGAGTTCAACTAGTGGAAGAGCCAGAGCATGGAATGGATGAGCCAGTAGAGAGGGTTGTCAAGAGAGCAGTCCTTCAGGATTTAGATATGGCTGAGACTCTTGCTAAGCTTCGGTAGCACATAGAGGGGTTAACCTTCAGGATTCCGGATTACCAGATCAAAGAGTTACCCATGCAACTGTAACGTCACACTATTGGCGTTCTTAACTGTTGGATGTGGTTACTAGGTAGGATAGCTAGATCGATATCATGTTACCATGAGCATCACTATTTTACTTTTGACATGTTGCATACATTTTGAGTTCAGATGACCAATGCATCTTGGGCACAAATTTTTGTAAAATCATATAACTATCTATATATTTTATTTCAGTGTTTTCCTTTGTTTATTGCATGATCTTATTCAATTATGTGAATGTATATTTATATGTGTTGAAAATGTCTGTTTATAACATAATTCGCTAAAGAATAAGTCAATGTGTTCAATTTTTTGGAAAAGTGTTGATATTTAATGAAGTCAAAATTTCTTTCCAAAATTTGAACATTTAGGAACATATGATGCAGTGTTGGATTTCTAATTGTTTAAATACTAGTAAGATGTAATACCACAAGTTGTGAGTCTAACCTTGTGACGATGTGGTTAATACCAAATGAAATGGCATCAGAGAGAAGTTTGATCAACGCGCTATACTTAGTGATATTGTTTGTATATGGACTGATACAAATCCATTGGAAACTCACTAACTCGTCGTTCGGAGAAAAAATGGCCCACGTTGTAGAGGATAAATTCTGCGTACTATGACTAGCACCATAAGCATACCCAACAAATGGTTCCAAAGAATCAGACATCTACGATGAAATGTAAAGTGGATTACTAACATCAAGAAAAATCTAAAAAGAAAAATAAGACAATAATTGAAAATCAACAGCATATATATATATATATATATATATATATATAATATAATACAAAAAATTACTACACTCATGATTAAGCATAGTAAATTTTCAAATACAACCCATTTTGGGGCTGCGCCAATGGAATTCCATTGTAATCTACCAAACCATAGGCACCCTAAGCAAGAAATATTTTGAAAATATAGGGACCATGCCATAACAGCTCAAATTTCCCTATACCTATTACATCAGCTTCTTGATCATAAAGAAGGACCAAGTCGCCCTCTGAGAAAATGTGATGCTGGAAATGCTTGTCGTATTGTGCCTTTATACGTCTCTTATGCGCTTTGTTGGCCAATTGGGATTCATGACGCATTTAATCAAGATGGATGAGGTTAAAAAGGTGCATTTATTTAGAAGAGGTGTCAGGTAACAAGTTGATTGCGAGTTTTAATGACAGTATTTCACATTGGAATGGAAAGATAGCTTCCAGACCATACACCAATTGAAAGGGGGTAAATTTGGTTGTGTTTCTCACCGAGGTTCGGTACGCCCACAAGTCCGGGTACAGGATTAAATGTCAATTTTGTTTATGAACTCCTATCATTCATTGAAGTATTCGTTTAAGAATCTAGTTAATAGCCTCGACTTGTCCATTTGATTATGGATAATAAGGAGTAGAACTATCATGAGACAATCCTACTTTGGCAGTCAATTCAGTCATCATGTGATTACGAAAATGCTAACCATGATATGTGACTATAGCCTATGGGACCCCAAACCGTGCAATGACATGATTAAAGAAAAACAATGCAGTTTTTTGTCCTGTGTTGTTGAATGCATGGAAAATTTTAGGGGTTAATATTTGCAAGTGGGCTAATTTTCCATGATTTTTCCAAAAAAAAAATTCACCAATTTCCAATTTTTATAAAAGTGATTCGCCCACATTTTACAATATAAGATTATTTTACCTTAAAAATCGCCAACATTATATAAAGATTATATATATAACATCACTATAAATTTGAATAATTTCACAAATACATAGATAAACATTTTATAGTTTGCATATTAGGACTAGTGAGATTCCCCAATGTTTAAAACTTCAAGATAGTTTTCCATTCTTAAAATTTTCCCTGGAACTTGAATGTAGGTATCATTTCGGCCCACTTGGTAAGGTAGTCTACTGCGACAATAATATAACCATGCCCCCTAGAAGAATGAGGGTTACAGGTCATGAAGTCAATGCCCCATTTTGAGAATGGTCCCACAGAGACAACATGATGCATTGGCACTAGTGGTTTGCGTATTTTACGATCAAATATCTGGCATGGACGACAACTTCTGCCCGCGAGGATGCAGTCGTGAAATATGGTAGGCCAAAATTAACCAGCATAGAGTATCTTTTGCACCATAGCATATCCAGACAAGTGTCCACCACAAGCCCCAGCATGGCAATCATTTAAAACCTTTTTGGCCTCTTCATGACTGAGGAACCTTCTTAAAAATTGTATCGACACCATGAAGATAAAGTGTATTTCTGACAATCAGAAAATATTTGGCTTGGTATCAAATATGTTGCTAGTCAGAGCAAGAGGCATCAGGCCAAAAATTTTGGGTTTGAAGATAAATGATAAAATTCCCATACCAAGTATAAGATGATCCGATTATAAACAGAGATTGGTTCGGAATTGATGGTTCTAACGTAGTAGCAATACTATCAGAGGGAAGGTCATAGAAAAGCTCAACCAAAACTAAAGACTTCTTTGACTTGGATTCGATGAATTCCAAATTAAATTCCTACAAAATGACAATACATTTTGAATACTTTCCCCCCAGCAATTGACGTGATAAGATGTAAGTCATGGGGTTGCAATCCAAAATCACAAGGGTCCTCTGGAACAGGATATAGTGGCAAAATCTTTGGACAGCTCAAACAGCTGCCAAGGCAAGATTTTCTACGTATGAATACTTCACTTCTATATCATTGAGATTATGACTCAAATAATAGATCGGATGTTCTTTCCTATTTTCTACTTGGACCAATACCATAGCAATGGTTGTATCAACCACGGATATATATAAGAAATAATCACTCTGATAATTGGGGGGATACATTAATGACGCTCGGACAAGAGGATCCTTGACAGTATCAAAAGAAGCTTGCATAACTTGGTCCCAATGGAAGGGAATCCCCTTTTTCAAGAGCTGAGTAAATCCTTTAGCCATTTCCGCATAGTTGGGTATGAACCTCCTTAGGAAGCCAGCCTTTCCTTGAAGTTTCTGTAACTGAAGCAAATAAGATGGCGCGGGAAAATCAAGAATGGCCTGGACCTTCAACGGGTCTATTCGAATTCCTTCGTTCGAGATGACAAATCCTAGCAAACGACCAGAACCAACACAAAACACACATTTATGTGGATTGAGGCATATTTTATAGTGTTGGAAGCGTAAAAAGATAGCTCTTATATGCATCGATTGATCAGTTTGGTTTTGTGAATGTGTGGGTAAATCATCTAGATAGGGTTGAACATGTGCTTGAGGTCATTGAAATCATAATCCATTGCTCTCTAAGAAGTTGCCCCAACATTCTTTAAACCAAACGGTAGTTTCCGGTAAGTGAATGTGCCCCAGAGACAGATGAATGTTTCCTAATATTGGTCCTCTGGGCAGATATTGATTTTATTGTAGCTATAAAATCCATCCATGAATGAAAATATTTTGTATCCAGCACAATCATCAATAATCTGGTCGATAAGGGGGGTGGGATAGTTGTCTTTTGGGCAAGCAAGATTGACATCTTGATAATCGATGCACACTCTAATGGTTCCTTGTTTTTTCATAACAGGAACGATGTTGGAAACCAACTCAGTTAGCAGAACAGGGTAAATAAAACTAGCATGAAATTTTTTTTCGACTTCTTCTTTAATGGCAACGACCTTCTTTAGATGAACAGGACGATGGCATTGACGTACCAGTTTGACATCAAGGTACATATTAATTGTGTGTTCAACGATACTAGTATCTATGCCTAGAATTTCCTCATAAGACCAAGCAAATACATCACAAATTTCACGAAAGAGAGAGCGATATGTTTCAAGTTCTGATGGAGAAAAGGGCACACCAACACAAATGTTTTCTACAATGCTGGGTTTGTTCGAAATATCGATAGAAATGGTTTCTTCAATATTTGACAAATTTCACTCGGAATCGCTTGCATTAATGGGAAAATAATTTGAAAAGAAATTTTTGTTCTATGGGTGATATAATTCGCTAATATTATCTTCTTCATAATATGGAAGATGGGAATGATGATGATGATCTTCCCATGGTTCTCCTTCTGACATCATGTTTTCCAGAATATTCTCATATGTCAAGAAATTTGAGGAAAAAGGATCAGATGGAGTACCATACTCTAATGAAATATCAACCCAAAAAGCCGGCGACAATGATTTTGGATTCACCACCCAAGCCAGATAGATTGATTTCTATGCTAGCTCAATGGGGCTGGGTGGCAGAAACTCATCCAACGTAAAAATTTCAGAATCACCCGTACTCTTCCTTAAGCTAGATGGAGTGGAAGAGATCATGTAGAAGGTCTCTATGCTTGCAATTTCTTCCAACATCGTAGGCAGCGGTAATGAAAAGGTTCCCATGAGACTAGAATCCTTTAAGATTCCTACACTAATGTTCTGAAGTGTGAGTTGGGGTGCGTGAAATAACATAATAGTTCTAGTTACCTATGAACTGGAGGCTAAGAAGGATAGCTAATTGATGACTATGATGACACTTTTATGTGGAAAGGCAATCATTCTAAAATATGTAGAGATGATCGTAGTCATAGCGTATACCCATAGCCTTTCGAGTAAAATATTGTAGTCAAGGGGTCCGTTAACAACCTCAATTTCAACATTCATTGCTTTTCCCAAAAGTTTAACATGCAGGTTATTGATAATACCACAAGGCTTATATGTAAGTCTGTCGAAAGATTTCAACGTCATTGGCAATTGATATAGACGCGGTGATCCAAGTGACTTCAAACAATTTAGAGATATAATTCATGTAGTTTCTCTCTCATCAATAATAGTACGATGAACAAGGTGATTGAGAACATTTACATGGATGGAGAATGCCAATTTTGCTGGTAATTGCGACACATAGCCCGTATGATTAAATACTACAAGATTAGAATCAGTCAAATCAATTCCACCAATTACCGACAATAAAGCATGTTTCTGGGAGGGAAAATTTTGTAGCACTTCAATCGCTGACATAGCTAAAGGGGATTGAGCCAAATATTCAACTATATTATAATTTTGAGTAGATCTAGCTCAAGGATTAAATGTCTATTTAAGAAAAAATCCCTTCGGTGGCTTGATTGTAAATTCACGAATAGCAAGTGGAAGTATTGATTCCGTAGACAGATTTGTGGTCGAGGTAGTAGGTTGATCAGTGGCCTGACTACTGTAATATTTATTTCGCATTGACACCAAAACATTAGTCGATGGCTTCGTGACAGACAAAATGAGCGCTTGTGAACTAGAATTTGGATCTGTAGCAACCAAATTTGTGTCCAGATTCTGAAATGGATCTGTTAACACAGCTGACGCATGTGAGGTCTTAACCATTTTCAAGACTTCAGCACGGTGAGGAAAATCCCAAACAAAATGTTCCTCATTATAGATTATGCAAGGGTAACAAGGTTTCCAATTTCCAGACAATTGATCAGATGATCTTTCCTCTAGGGTAGAAGTTTGATTTTTCTTTGATTTCCATTTTTTCTTACTTCCGGGTTTCTTGTCACTTTTTTCCTTGTCGGATGACACAACATGGATTTCAGAAGAAGGCATAGGATCTGACACAGTAGAGTGATGTGTTCTTGTAGTACCGATCATACCATCTTAGGCATGAGATTCCTTTGATGGACAAGGAACATTGAAATTAGATTGTGGTGCATTATGAATTTTCTCGTAAAGCATGCCAGACTGAGTATAAATCAAGTATAAATATTTGGCATGAGAAATGACTCGTTATTCAGTGACGATGCCACCCTTAGCCACATCCTCATTTATATATGGTAACATGGACTTAATGAACCGCTCAACAAGGAGATGATTAGGAACAAATGTTTTAAATTATTCTACAACGATGACGCCACTCATAAATATGATCATAAATGTGAGTAGCATTAGTCTGTTTAAAAATAGTCAAGAGTTTTGTTCTAGTTTCATATCGAATGGGTAACTTGAAGTGGGTCAAAAAGATAGTAGCTAGGGTAGTGAAATGATCAAAAGAAGCTCTTGGTAACTCAATGTACAATTTTTCGGTCGGACCAGTGAGTGTACGCTGGAAAAGATGTAATCGAATAAAGTCATCATTTAAGGAGTTAGATGAACACCATAAATGATAAGTCATAACATGAGTCGACGGGTCCTCCCCAGGGTTTCCATTGAACTTAGGAATATCTGAGGGTAATTTATGAGGTATCACCAGCCACCAAGGAGCATAGTTGATTGGGTCATTGGTGAGCAGGTTTAAATTCAGTAACTCTAAAGTTGCAACAAATGGCAACTGTCGATTGAGGTCGGGTTGAGCATAGCCAGGGTATGATGGAGTTTCTTGGGCGACAAGCCTTTGAGCACCAACATAAGGAATCTATTGTTACGAAACTAGATAGGGGTTGTTTTGATAGGTAAATACCTGAGGATTATGTTGACCAAAACCTGGGTATGATACTTGTTGAAATGAAAGTTGTGGCATTTGTGCTTGTGGCTACCAAGGGGTCTATCCACCAATGTTATAACTCAAATTTGGATAACTTGGATTCAGTTGAGTATAGGTATAACCTAGTTGCGTCTGCGACATCCCATAACATGGTAATTGAGCTTGTGAATAAATGAGTCCGGATACACGTGGTTGTTGTAAACCGGCCGAAGGAGTTAGAGTATGAGGGCCCAATACTTGAGAGTATTGAGTTGAAGGACCCTCATGAGATGTTTGAGGTACAAAATTTTGAGTCTGTAATAGGGGTAAAGATGTATTAACAAGTGGAGTTGATGTGGGTGCAATAGGTTGAACCAGTTGATACAAGTGTACAACCGTTTGTGGCTAGATAGGCAGAGTGGGCTGCCATTGACAAACACTCATTCTGAAATTAGGATGACCAAATAAAAATGGAATACTGTTAAAGTGGGTGACCATAGGTTGCCCCCCAGCATGAGGAGTATAATAAGATGGAAATTATTGTTCTCCAAATGTGGGGAGTCTAGTCGAGATTGTACTGGATGGAATATACCCAGATGGACCAACTTGATATTTCCCTGATGATGGAAATAAATGATCAATTCATTCATTACTCACTATAGATTTACTAGTTAGAATACCAAACAATGACATTGATGAAGTCCATGGGTTTGAGGATGCACCAGAGAAGGTTCTTGATAAACACTGGTAACCAAGTGGGACGAAAGGACCACCATATAAATGTGACTCTAGTGAAGTCATGAACATTGACAGGGTAGCGAGAGCAGGTGTTGTCACAATTGGAACAGATGGTCCAGCCGAATGTGTTAGCTCAAGCATGATTTTTTGACCAAATGTATACCGTATTGGATCTACGGTAACTCTAATAGACACATGATCAACAAAAGCAGATGTAGGTGATTGAGTAAAAGACTCATACAGGTAAATCTCCGCCCCAAAATGAGTTGGAGTTAAAGGTGTTTCACCTTGTGGCATTTCTTCTATCAAAATTAGACCAGGTGGAAGGATTTCACCATCAGGCCTAAAGTATATTTTAGGAGGTTGACTACATGATATGGGAGAATCAATGGCTACAATAGATTGTGGGGTGACCGATACAGGAACAACTTCTGGTCGTTTGATTTTAGGATGCAGATGTTTGGGCAAAAAAGTGATAGGAACTGGATCGAATTCCAATTGAACAACGTCGGGTCTAGACGGTACGTTCTCACTGATTAGATGGATCGTGACCATTACGAGTAACTGTAAGGACTCCGTCTCGAAAACGGTAGATGAACCAAAATTTGTAGAAACAACTTGTGTTGTCTCTGGTATATGTGAGGATGATCTCACTCCAGAGGTACTGATAGTACTAGTTTCAGTAGAATGATGTTGCCTTCACTGACCAAAAGTGGCTTCTGGTGGTAAAGGTGGTTTCAGTGCTATTATATGCGAATGATGTGGAAAAGGATGTTTTGATTCCACGATGACTGATTTATTTTATGACCAAAAAAAAATAAACAAAATAAAATTATAACTTTAGGAAAAAGGTTTACCAAGAAACTGTCAACTATAGAATACCTCCTGGAAAACCAAGAAGTACGGCCAGGAAATATCCCTGAATGTTGTGTTTGGTGTATCACAATTTACAAGGCGGCTGAATCAGTTCACTATGGATGGATAGCAACCTAAATTTTTCTTCCCAAATATACCCGAAGGTACGTGGAGGCCCAAGTCTGTATTAGTGCTGTCTAATGCAAAACCGCACAGTGAGATCACCCCTTTATACTTATCATACTAGAACACCGCCCGATATACCCGAAGGTACGTGGATGAGCTCTGATATACTTACATACGTGGAGTGAGGTATCACACTCAGAATGTATCGCAGACAATTAACGATAGTTGCTATGTTTAACGACGCTACAACACATCTCTAGCCTATACCTTCTAAATGTTATCATTATGGTTTCGATGCTTTTTTAGGTAAATCAGTGTAGATTTTAAGTTGATATTGTTTATCAATTTTCCTTTCAAGGTTCACCACGATAATGTGATGGAAATTCATAAAATTCAAACTAAAATGATAAGCAAACTTTTCAATTTTAGCTTTTTCAATGAAAATCCTAGCTACTAAAGGGAAAGAGCAATTAGTTTGATAGAAAACAACAAAGAGAACCAACTAATATGCAGCTTTCCTAACTTGTTCCTATTCAAAACAAAAAATTCACTATATGCAAATGTAGGTTTTTATTTTCAGTCCCCTTCATGTGAATGCAAAAAGGAAACTATATGCATCAAATCAACAAACAAAAAAAATCTTTCTTCTTTGAGAAACAGTGAATTTAACAACAATTTCTATTTTAGGAAAAATGAAGAATGGAACTACAATTTTTCCTACAGGAAATGAAGAATTAAAAAAAAAATTCCTTTACAAAAACAAATGGATCTAATGCAGAAATAAAATACTTTGAATTTTCTTTGTCAATGCTAAATAAAAACAATTAAAGAGACATTGAACAAACTTACTTTTGAAAGGAGGAAGAATCAAGCAAATTCACTGGTCTCTAAGAGGTATCAGACAATTGAAAACATCGAAAACAAATGGCAGAGAATGATGGAAATGAAAAATTCAAAGGGAATTTGGTTGGCTAAGGGGGCAGCGTAGTCTCTAAGGGGAGATAGTGTGTTGCAATGCACCCCTAAGTGGGAGACAGTGCACTGTGTCTTGACCAATGGTGCGTTGGGTGCAACAAAGATTCAAAATTCAAGCTACATAACACACTTCTAATGCAATTATTTGATTCAAAAGTATAATAACTGACAATAGATGCTATTTGGTGGATAAGCAGAGGCAAAAATACCAGGAATGAAGGGAAATTTCCTATTGTAGTTGCCAATTTTTTATGCAGAAATATGATCTACGGATAAATCAAATTCCCTAAATGTGGTGTTATGCATTTAGAACAAAAAATTAAAGACTCTTCAGTCACTTTATCTAAGAGTACAAAGAAAGATATAAGGACCTACTTGTGATCCAAGATCTTCCTATTCTCCTTCTATCGCTTTTGTTGTAGCTTCCAATCCAACTTAGATTGCTGGACTAATTCCTACAAGTAAAAACACTAAACAACAAATAGATTGCAATATAAAGATGCTTATTTATCTTAATCAGTTAAATCGATAAAAAATGAAACATATATACCAGTTAAGAATCCATCATATGAGAAATAGAAACATAGACATATACATATATGGGAAAATGAGCAGCAATCTTTATTAAAGAATAGATTTAGGGGAAGTTAACACCAATGATCGATTTGATTTCACCAGCTCCAACATCATCCCAACCTCATCACAATCAACATCTCACCAGCATCATATCACTTCTATCACTCTCTTAATTAAGAATCCAAAAACATTTCTTTACCAATTTATTCTTCCTCCCCTACCACTAGGATATGTGCTCAATTTATAGGGAAACTAATGGTATTTTCTCAATCAATGGCTTTCTAATAATAGGCAAGACATGTTCCCAAGTTCATAGTTGTTAGATGGACACATGGATTCGAAGTGTGACACATGTGGACTCTTCTAGAAGGCACTGAGCATGTGGAGATTTCAAAAAAATGATAATTTCTCTCCCATTTGACCAACGCACTGTTGAATGTCGGGAAGTGCATTGTAGTGCACCCTTGAATGGAGGGGGCTTCATATGCAACGTAGTTAGTCCCTTGAGAGGTAGCATTGGTGAGCTCATAATTGATATAACATATACTTCAAACATTGGAAATATTGCAATAGAATTCATGAATGGTTTGTTCTTGTCTTAGGGCATGTAGAAAATGAAATTATAGGGGATGATAGACCCTATTTCATTGGTCCTGGGGATGATGTCCAGTTTGACTAGGTCATGGGGGATGATGCCCAAATTGACCTATAACAGATATTACGTGGCCCATCATAAGTTGATGGTGAATAGTTTTAGTTGGATTTTATGTGAAACTTCACACAATACATCCATCTGTATAGCATCTTGATTTGGATATGTATATCTGAAACTACAGAGAGTGCAAGGATATAATGAATTGATAGGACCTAGACACCACTACAGACATTTTAGGACCAAATTTACTGGGCCCCCTTCCATGTGCATGAATATATCAATCTAACACCAATCTATTTTCTTCTACCCTTTGGTGTTTCTTTGATAATATGTGGGACACATTAAGGGCACTAATAGCATATTTTATATAAATGATAAAGAGGTTTGGTTGCCACCCTTAAATCACAAATTTCATAAAATTAAGATTGTTAAACTTTGGTAGAAGAATCTAACATACCTGTCCAGCCTAAAGCTGTTGAACTCAATTCAATTATAGATTATGGGAATATTTTGGAGCCTTAAGAACAACATTGAGATCAAATAATTAATTATCCAAATTTTAAACTCTTGGAACACCTTGAAATTCCAAAGACAACAACAAAGTCAAAAAATTGACCTTGTTGATGTCTAGTAATTATCAGATGGTTCTCCTTATCTAGATGGCATATTTTGGGAATATCCCTAAATGTAGAAGAGAAATGGGTTTAGGTTTCTCATCAGGCTTAGTTTATTGTGTTAATTTTTTCTTACAGTTTGAGTCCCTTGAACATTTATCATGAAAATATTTATCAATAATATCATAGCAAGAAATAAATATAATCTCAGTGGTACTCTCATGTGGCATTTCAACTTCAACTACTTATAGTGCATTTTCATTTTCTTCCAAGCTCTTCCTTACACCATTTGTGTATGTATATAAAAAATATGATAAAATTGAGGCATCAGATATGAAATGACATAATTATATATCTGGGCTACATTCCTATTCCAGGTATTGAAACCGGGGTTCTTCATTATTGGATTGAGTTTAGCGTTGGAAATTCAAAATTTAAGAAGGCTATTTGGAGAGTCATAGATATGAAAAATGTGTGTTGTAAGTTGTTTCTAGAACCACCTAATACTTCTACACTGACATCAATAGATGAAAACAACTTGAGAAGGGGAAAAATAAAAATCAATTAAGAATGAATTGTCCTAATTTGCATTTTGAATATATCTTTGTGAAAATACTGGACATATCCAAACTCCACCAACTTTATTTTATCAAGACCAGATTAAAAACATGTTTTTTGAAGATTTTAAACAAAACCTATTGGAGAAAAAAAAAGTCTTATGACAATGTAAATCATGATAAAAGTGATGAAATTCTAAAGATAACAAAGGAAAAAATTAGGAGTAGAAAATCTTTCAATCAAGGAATAGTTGCGTTGCAAGAGGATGAAAGTGTCTTAAAAATTGATTCTACTCACCATATTGTATCTGTCAGTCCAAGGTGTTGGATGGTTGCACTATGGATTCTGGACTATTTCTATTTTAGGCTTCCTAGTGGTTTTTTCAACACTATTTCCAAGACAGAAAAAATATGGACCTCGAAAAAAGAATCCTTGCAACAAACAAAGGCATTATCATTCCAGCAATTTGAAGACAAATGGGGATTTCCATCATTTCTCAGACAAGAAAATTTACCTCAAAAATCTTGTGGAAAAGCCTTACAAACATCTACTACTACTTTGTAATGTGATTCAGGCGTTTAGAGTTCTATACTCTTGGAGAATGGGGATCCTTAAGCTACGTATTTAAGAGAAAAAATGACAAAGGAAAATAGAAAAAAATATCATTTCCAAGATATGAAGTTTCAAATATCCTGAATTTAGAAGGATGTAGAGTGTTGGTATAAGTTTCAAGCTAGAAAATCATGAAAGGTACAATAACATGGATTAAAACAAAGGAGAGCTAAAATGAAATGTTATAGTTTTTTATATGAAGATGAAAATTCTGATGAGAGAAGCATGATTTCAGAATCCTATGTTTCCAAATAGGTCCTCCCTACATTTACTAATAATGATAGTGTGTTTTCCTCAGTCATGATATGAAGAGAGTCTAAATCCTTGTGAAAAACTACAAACTCTACATGAAATATGGGCTACCAACTTTGTTGTAATTGTTCTTATCCGAGTCAGATGAATGAATAGCATCCATATTGAATGTTGCATGACATTTCCATATAAATGAGATACCTGTTAATCTTATAGAGTTCCATATTGTCCACCATACTATTTAATCACCTATATGTCCCCATAAATGGCCCCTATTCAATGGAAACTTCTCACAAAGAGTGTCGAATTCAATGGTAACTATTATGTATAGTGTGACTTCAAATATCCCGAAAGGTATCCTTGACAGACTCTATTTTGTGATGATTCAAACAATAACATTTGTTAGACCTCAATCACAGCTAGTGTGAAACTCCCAAACCATGGTGAGAATGGAGGTTCTTATAGCCAAAAACCAAAAAGAATATGTAGAAAAGCCTTGAATGGTAATGATTAAAATTCTAATTTCAAGTTGCTGCGAATTCAAGATGATCAGACAATCATCTTTCTTGTTCCTATTTTAAAATATCATTAAAAACCTAGAAGTTCTTAAAGTATCTCAGATGAAATTAGTGCATGAAGTTTCAATCAATTAGCAACATTGTTAGAAAGCCCACAATCACAACATGTAGTAATGCACTAAAACGCTTCATGAGTAATTCCATTAAAGATTATTTTCCAATATTATCACATCCGCTTTGATAGCGATAAAAAATTGTTGTCGTAATATAAGGCTCCTTTCCTAGCCAACCCATTGACTTGAGAAAAATCATTAGTAGACAAAAATTACTAAAACAAGTGAAACATCAAATCCATTTTTGTTACACGTTGTTCATCAATTCACTTCAAAATGTATGGATGACAAGACATCTTTGTTACACTCTTCTGATAGACAAGACATGGTACTGGAGATCGCATCCATGTGAATAATTTAAGGAGGTTTTGTTACACTAATTTTTGGTCATCTAACCTATTACTATTAGATGGACTAAAGTACACAATGTAAGACCAATTTTACCATAGTAAAATTTCTTTCACTATGAGAAATAATTTAATAACCCATAGTTTATTAAGTTATTTATGGTCTAAACAGGAAACCCCATGAGGAATAATTAAATAAATCCTTATTTGTTTGATTTTCCTTTAGGGATAATTAACTAAACCACTGTTTAATTAATACTCCTAGTCATATTTAATCCAAAACATGAGAATTAATTAGATAAATTATTATTTATCTTATTATTCTCTAGGAATAATAATTTAAATCATTATTTAATAATATTCCTTGTTGAATTTGACTAAATAAATTTTAAATAATTAGATAAATTATTATTTATTTAATTATTCCTTAACCTCATCATTGAAATAATAAATAAATCATTTATTTATTTATTATTTCTAATTAAAGAGATTTAACCAATTCTTAATTCCTTTTCCCTCCACCAAAAATAATAAAATATTCTAAGTAAGTTGGATCTAGATTTGGTTAATAATATTTTAACTATGCACCAATATCTAGACAAACTCAATATTTTGTTATAAATAGAAGGGTTTTTCCATTCATTCACTACCTTTTTTATCACCTTTTGATCTATACTTTTGGTCTGACTTTGATCCTCCATCATTGTCATATTTTTTCTACTTTTTCTCATGAGCTCCCTTTGAGTTCTATTTTGTGTAGGTTTTTTGCACCATCAAGAGAGAGAGAGATCTTCGATCTGAAGCACTGAGGACATAAAAGAACTTAGCTGATTGAGGGGGATTCGTAACATCTTTCTGTGTTCCCTTCCTAGGTGTCATAATACAAAAAATTCTTTATAAATTCATGTCTTGTCTATTGGATGTATGGAGCAACTCTTATTTATTTTCACTGTTTAATGTCTTTAACTACATAGATCTGGAATTTTGTAACATTTATTTTGATCACCTACTATAGATCTAAGGAAATTGATAGCCACATTTGACGTTAGGGTTGTTTGTTATGCACATATAAAGTTGGATTTTTTCATACGTTTGCGATTAGAATTCACTCTAACAGGACTTCTTTCAACAGAAGAAAAGGTAAGTGAGGTGGGGTGGTAGGGGTCATTAAGGTACGCCTAAATGTCATTGGTAGAGTCATTAATTCTAGTACCATGAGCTAGGTAGATGGATACCATTATGTTTCTCTAAACTTGTGAAGGTTTTTTGCAGAGTCTACTACATGAGGGTCTATCTTTCCAAGGACATAATTTTGTTAGTGTTATTGTGCAGTAAATCCCTAGTTTTTGACAAGGGCTAGGGTGGATAAGCATAGTTTGTTGAGAAATTTTATTTTTCATCTATTATAGGCCTTAGGTTTTTTCCTATACTGGTGGTGTCTAGTTGTTTGCATGCTGAAATTGCTGGGGCTAGTGAGCTTCAAGGTGGAGGAATTTTAGTGGATATTAGCACTCTTCCAAAGTCCTTATATTGCAACTGAATGAGTTTTTTCTGTAGTATCTTTCTCCCACTCATGACCTTAGTTGGAATCTCTTGTGGTGGGATTGGGCTCAAGGAACCAAGTGTAAAGGAACCTATGAAAGGACCAGATGGAAATTAACTGTAAATATTCCCTTGACACACTCAATCGAGAAGATATTCATCCTCATGGTTAGATCATATCCCAGTCAAAGTAAATATTGACGCATAATTCCTACTCCCACAACTGATGCTTCTATGAGTCACAATTAAGAAAGGAATTTAAAGACGTTTCAAACTAGTTGCTAAGGGGGAGGGTTGGTTACCTTAACCTCTACTGTGCTTCTGTACCTTGCTTCCTCTCAAGCCAGACCTGTTGATTTAGAATATTTCCCCAAATAAAAAATAACAAGAAATATTGTTTCTCTGCCTGACAAATACCATACCATCTATTGGTGTTTTTCACATTCAATTACATAAAATAGAGCTTTGATCATATCCTTGAACACCCCCCAGGTAGTCACTAGTGTCTCATTTTATATTTCCTTTCTAATTGCATCACTTTCCCACCATGCCAAAGCACGGATTTCAAGATTTAATCTAGAAAATGCAATATTATTTTTACCAATTACTTCATACATATTGAACTATACATCCAATTGTTGTATCCAATGATTTAATTCAATGGGATCAACTTCCCCAACATAAGGTTTGATATCCACCTTCGCTTCTACATGAAAATGTACTTGTGCCTTACTATAGTTACATTCTCCTTTTCTAATCAATCCTTTCACTTTTTATTTGGTCTCCTTTATTCTTTCTTTTGGTCTTCTTTTTTATCCTTTATTTATGGCACTTCCCCACATTTCACCACCAATCATTGTGACACCATTAATTTATCTAGAATATGCTGAAGCCTATCTAAGATAACCCTTGCATCTTTATCTTGATCTGCTCCTTGATATTACCCTACCTTTATTGGCTCTATACTTCACTAAAACCTTGGAAATAACTATTGTCCACTTCAATCTATAGTCATTATAGGTACTTACCATATACGTCTCGAAAGGTGGACTAGAAATTCTACAATGATACTATCGATTTTGTAAATAGTAGGCCTACGACCCATCTATCTCACCAATATGAATACCTCTCAAATCTTATTTGTACAATTTTTCATTCACTACTCACTGACTAAATTTTGTAGCAGTATATTATGTCTATAATATTCCATAGCACTAGATTCTATGTAAAATATTCCATAGTAATATCTTGCATTGCAGAAATTTATTTGGAAAAAACTATTGGAATAAAAACTTTTGTATTAGAGTTAGATTTATTGTTATTTGTTAGACAAGTAGATATTCCCAACTATAAGAAAATAACATGGAAATTAAGTACATAGATTAATGCATAAAACTAGTTCTTGAAGGAATAAAATGAGATGCCCAATGAGAAGATAATACTCAATTTGATATCCTAACCGACTAGTAAGAAGAAAATATTTACTGAATGGATTTAAAATTCTTAGTGGTAAGTAAGTTTCCAAAGGGTGAATTTATGAACCTAACAACTATAGAAAATACCTAAAAGTGTATTTATAAACTCAAAAAATATTAATTCTTGGAAAAAATATTATGAAACAAAATTATTGAAATTTAAAATTATTAAATTCCTCCCCAAAATTATTAAATTCCCTCTCAAATTTCAAGGTCAGGCTTAAATTTTTCATGTTGCCTTCCGCCAAGGGTTGTGACCCTTACTTTGGATGAATGGCACAGGGTCTCGGCTCAGGGTTTTGGCACAACACATAGGAATTTCATTGTATAAAAAGATGGATGTTCAGTGGGTCATGACTCGAGCCAATCCATAAACCAAAATGGGTTTAACATCTTGGTTTTTGGTGGAATATATGGCCTCCTCCAATGCAAGGTAGACCTGATAGTTGACTATCGCTACACTTATTCACAATATGCAATCACTGCAATTCAACGCCTTTTTGGTAATGCCATTGGTGGCAGTATCTGGCCTTTTCACTGCTTCTTACATTATGAAATCTATACTTTCATCGGACAACTGGACACAGATTTAGGGTCAAATTTCGTAGGGGGCTTCGCTGTGGACACGAGTGTCTTCATCCCCAATGAATTTCTAGTGGCTACTAGGAATCTCTTAAATAACTTGTCATGATAAGAAACATTTGAAACGAAATGATTTATGGTACAACTCTGGATTCTTTCTCTCAAATGATTTATGGTCTGGTCTACTGCACCAAAGATCTAAATACAGACGGCTACAAGACATGTCTGTCATACAATATTCACATCTGATACGTCTCCCAAAGCTCAATGTTGGAGTGAAATATACATCCTTTGTTATGAAATATATCATTTCTATAATTCATCTGTGCTTCCACCAACCCCTACTAGTAATGTACAAGACAAGTCTTTAGTCAGAACAACACACATAATTCTAGGTGTCGTGTCTGGCTTGGTTTTTGTGTGTGGTTCATGACTCTCTCTTCATATTTTTTTCAAGGTATACATGGTTTTATTTTATTAGAACAAAGGACACATAAAAGTATGACTCACATTTTATTTTTTGCTATATATGCATATGACCAGTCTACTTACTTTACATATTTACATAGACATAGAGATATATAGACTTAAAAATGTTTTTTTAATGTGCATTGTATATTTTGGGAATATTTTTGAATTGGAGTGTCTAAAACCATTGACTCTTTTCAGATTTTCAGATTTTATGATACTATTGAAATTTGCAGTCAACATAAAAATCCCCTTCTAATGTGCATTCTCTAAACCTGAGGTTGCAAGTTTTGTGTCTCCGGAAGAAATAATTTTTTGTCTTTCAGGGTCAAGTTTAAATAGAGGCACAAATTCTAGGTTGGACAGTTGATTGCAGGGAACGGTTCCACTGCCTTCCTTCTTGTAAACATAAAACTTTGCAATGTCCATGAAGAAGATCATGTTGAGGAAACAAATGATGGAAATGAAATAATCCAGATTTTATGCCCTCCTCGTCCTGTTATGTTAGCTACCGTTGTGAGTGGAAAACTGTTGATGGAGTTGCATATTCCCAGCCTGCTAGGGGAAAGAGTGGTGCCCAATATTTTCATGTCTCCAAGCGAATGATCATAAAATAATTCTGACATGGAAATAATCGTAAACGGATCTGCAACTCCCAACAAAACATACTGAGGCAACAACCCAAAAATACTTATGGGAACAGGTTCCATAGTACTGGCCAGATTATGCTTTATTTTAAGATGAAGCCTCTTCACTTCTGTGGCAGATGCAATGACCATGAAAAGAATTTGAATGAAGTATCTGATTCCCATTCTCTCTAGGATATTTATTTCACTACGGTTTCCCGTATGATGCCGAATGAAAGCAACGAAGTAGCAGTCATATATTGGGACTGAAATGAGCATGAATATCATTATGAATGCACTCAGAGTGGTTGTGGGGATATGTAATCTTTGTGAACCCACATGCATGCCCATGGTTTCTCCTTGCTTCACAAAGAGAGTGCTCACTTGTGCTAAGATAGTGTTGGGTACGAGGGTTGCAAGCCAAACCAAGAGCATTCCCATCATAAGCTTTGTTTCTTCCACCTGTGTTGCCATGCACAACTTAATCAATTCAATATTGACATCTTATACATCTCTTAGAGCTCATTTTTTGAGTCAAAGAAGAATTTTCAAGAAAGGGCCCTCTAATTCAATTATGAATTCCTAGTAAGCTTCCACATCATGTTTTTTTTCCTTAATTGTTATTTTACTTTCTTTTTTTAATCATGGAATCAATAATTAGATTGAGTAAATATAGTAGATTCAACTATACTCTTCACCAAGGGTCCTTTATATATCCCTGGTTATGTGTAAAGTCCTTGTGTAAAAGTAGTATTGATGCTTGGTGTTGTATATTATTTTTTAAATGATACCTTCTTACAATTGACTTTCTCCACTAAGTGTGTCTAATTCCTTGAATGGAAAGTCAAGAAACTCCATGTAGCCAATCTACAAAAACAAATGTATTGTTCTCATGTTGTTCATTATGAACTGTGTGTTTGGCTAAGTCGCTGCAATAGGGCTTCTTATTGTGTCAAAGTATTTAGGTACTATTTCCTTTGTATGTGATCCTAATATCTATAATCATGCTCTTGGGTAGTCAAATCTTGGTTGGTGGCCCCACCATTTGATTATAACCTCAATTCAGAAACTCAAAGAAAACTCAAGTTAAAAACATGCTTGAAATCTTGTGAATCTTGAGAAATAATGATAAAAAAATATACTATAGAATTCTACATAGGATAAACTAATTAGCTCAAAATTCCCCATGGAAAGGTGATACTAACAAATTGTAAAACTTTACAAAGGGAGAAACTAGAGGTTACCATTTATTATTTTGTAAGGAATTGTTAAAACAACACATGCTTGACTCTTGATATTCCAGAAAAGGACATAAAAAATTAGGTGGAGGAACTTTCCCTACTTCAACTTTAGAGGGTAATGTTGATGCTATATATTTTATCAAAACAAAATAGGGATTGTTGTCTAGAGAGAAAAGTTAATAGAACCTTTAAAACATAGAGATGGATTGTCAAACTACAGTGGCAATTTGATTTAGTTTAATGAAAAATTAGAATTAGTTTCAATCACAAATTATTCCCCATTTTCTTAATGTAGGAGTTTGAAGAGCATTAGCCATATTGTCTTCTGCAAGTAGGTATTGTGTCTTGAAATGTCAAAGATAATTCCATTGATACATCTTCTTTGCTGCAAAGTAGTTGAGGTGCATTAGGACATAGACATGTAATGGGTTGGCCTCCTCACTTGAAACATCAAAATCATAGCACAAATTCACAATCAAGACTAAGAACACTTCAAGTTCTTCTCCTAGACACAACAATTCCAGTTTTGGATTTGCATATTCATTCAACTTAAATCATTAAATTGGTTACCATGTGGATTAAAAAAATGAATCTAGGATAATATGTATAGAAATACCATTAGGAATGGTACAAAAATCTCAGGAAAAATTTTCATCCCTTTTCTCTCATCCCCTAAGATTTTAATTCCTGTCACATGTCACACCATAATCAAGCGACATTCCTTTCTCACAAAGGCAATAATATATGTCCTTAGGAAATATTCAAACATAATGGATTGAAATATTATGCCAAGGGAACACACCCTCTAGTATTTGAAACACATAATATCTCCTAATTGAGCTGAGTGTAATGATATGGTCTAGTTCATTTCACAAATAACGCTTTGGTTATGGTCCATGTTCAATCTGCTAATTTTTTAGAAACAGTGAAATTACAACCCTTCATCTTCAGTTTGATAGAATACACATGCCGTACAAGCCACCAAAATGGCAGTGGAACAAAGTCATGAAATCAGAAGAACGTCTACATTATAAGCATCCCGCTAACATGTTTGTAGAATACTCAAAGTATATCCACATAAGTCAATGCTAAAACATCTCAAACGAACCCAAACCCTTAGTGTGCTAGAAGCATATTTAAGATTTATAAACACAACTAAGAATGCTTGAATATGATCTAACATTTTCTTCTCTCTTTATAATCCTGCTTAACATGGTCCAGGATATAAATATCAAGATTTTAACCTCCAACAAATTAGATATGTCTGATAATATTTTTCAAGCTAAAAAATGGACCGTTAAAAGCCATGGATGCTTGTGTTGTTTCATTATCATAGTCTTGGAACATATATGATTGGAATATATTGCAATTAGATGGTCTGTGAGGTATCACTTGCTGAGGAGACCCTACCCCCCAACTATCATTTTCTTTCAATCAAGAGAATCAAACAACCACTCAACAGTCTACAGGAAACCATTCTAATTTCCTTGAACTAATTTTTCAGATCCTTGTCATTGCTAGAATAATTGCCACAATTTGAAGATACAATTTGAGGGGTAACACAATCCACTGTAGTTTCCACTATGTAGGCAATAAACTTTAATTTCGTTTCTCATATGGCTTGAGTTGCTGGGTCATAGCATGGTTTCTCATATGCCTTGTGTTGTTGGGTCATATACATACACATTGTTGCATTTACATCCACAATTTGATCCCCCTTTAATTATTTTTCTAGCACTATTCCCTACATTATGAACACTCCACTACAGAAAATTCCACCCTGAAACCATTATATGGGTTAACCCTTTGCATGGACTGTAACATCTATACTCCATAGAAGCAGAGAATCATTCAAGTTGTAAGAAAAGTTAACAATGTTGTTTTCCATCTAATGCCATGGGATAGATATAAGAATTACTAACAAAATGAAAATAAATTTCTATCTACATTTGTTGATTCTTTTTTCACCAATGAAACATGTTGATTAAAGGATTATGAATCTCATATAATTTATTTGGAATATTTCCAAGTTTGAAGAATTTATAATTCCTTGGATGAGGAAGATGAAAGAGTATGCAAGCTATAAAACTATGATTCCAAAATTCCAACCGACTGGACAAAGAATTTAACAACCAAAGAAAGAGAGAGAATGAATTAGGTGTACATAAACTTGGATGGGGCATACCTTGATAAACAATAGGGTGATCCTAAATATTTCTACTACAAGTAGAAAACTATCTTTCTTAATGTTGGGTGTGGAGCCTAATTTTCATCCTAATTCAGAGGTATTTGTTTCAATCGGATGTAAGCCCCAAGAAGACTATACACCCCTCCATGCAGGAGGGTGCGTGGGGGGGGGGGGGGGGGTGCTTGTTCCCCCCGAAGCTAAAAAAGAAGTAAAATTTCCATGTAAACTATTTTAATTTCATAGTCAATCTAGGCCATTCATTAGGTGGATGATCTAACGGTAGAAATTATGTTTAATCTAGGGTTATTTTTCCCTAGAAGGCAACTCCTTGTTTTGCAATTAGGGTATTGTATTGTGGTTGTGCATGTTTGAGTATTATGAGCGAGAAATAGAAAAGGGAACTATGAGAGAGAATAGAGGATATTACAACAAATCTGTTGTAGGTTGTGTCTCTTCATTTTATTGGATAATATAAAGGAAGGAATGGTTGTTCATGGTGGACATAGCCCAAATGGGGTGAACCACATATATTTGTGTCTCTCTTGTTTTATATGTTTTATGTGTTTTTGTTTCCACATATTTTATGTTTTCCATTGCTCTATCATATATAGATTTTCTAACAACTAGTATTAGAGACAAAGGTCTATTTGGCTGATAAACTCATAGGAAAGAAGGGTTCTTGGTTCGAGTGGGAGAAATGGCAGAAGATGGTAAGTTTAGGGTGGTCGAGAAATTTGACAGCCAAAATTACCCGCTGTGGAAGACGCAGATGGAATATTATCTGTATAAAAAATATATGTACCTACCATTGAGAAGAAAAACAAAGAAGTTGGTGAGTATGACAGATGCAGAATGGGAGATTATCGATAGAAAGGAACTTGGAACAATATGGATGTGCCTCGCAGCATCGGTAGCCTTCAATATTTTGAAGGAAATAACAATAGAGGGTTTAATTAAGGCATTGGAGAAACTATATGAAAAGCCTCATATTTAATATGAATATGTTGGAAGGTGGATTTGTTGCTGACGATATAAATGATTTTAATACGGTTACCAGTTAGTTAAGTTCTGTAGGGGTAAAATTTGATGATGAAGTTAGGGCTCTATTATTTCTATGCTCATTGCTAGAAAGTTGGAATGGTTTAGTTATGGCTATTAGTAGCTCTGTCTCTGGATCTAGTACTTTAAATTTTGATGGTGTTATTGCTGCAATCCTTAGCGAGGAAATGCGACAAAAAATCTATAGTGAGACATCGGGTAATGCTTTGCATGAAGAGACTAGGCGAAGAAAATGGAAAAAGGAAAGAGCTCAGGATATCGCAGTAAATAAAGGAAAGGTAGATCTAAGTCTATATTGGGGATAGTGTGCTAGAAATGCGGAAATAAAGGACAACTAAATAAAGACTATAAATCTCAGAAGGGAAAAGAAGGAGACACACAACATGAAAAGAATCATGAAACAAATGTGACAGGTGATGTGTTACAAGATGCTTTGATTCTTTCTTTAGAAAATGTTACTGATTCCTAGGTGGTAGATTCAGGGGCCTCATTCCATGCCATATATGATAAGAAATATTTGCATGACTATGTTCAAGGATATTTTGGACAGGTTCATCTGGGTGATGATAAACCCTGTAAAATCATTGGAATGGGTAAAGTTTTTGTAAAACAACAGAATGGAAACTAATGGTTATTAAAGGAGGTAATGTATGTTCTAGATCTGAAGAAAAACATGATTTCAACAGGGCAGTTTGGTGGTGAAAGTTGTCTGAAAATTTTCACAGATAAAACTTGGAAGGTCATTAAAGGAGCCTTGGTAATATCAAAAGGCGAAAAGGTTGGTACATTGTATTTATGCAATGGTATTTCTAACTCTGTTAATGCTTTAACTTCCAAAGGAGCATATGTATCATTATGGCATCATAGGCTTGGACACATGAGTGAGAATGGGATGAATATTTTCACTCAAGAAATTTGCTGTTGGGTTTGAAGAATATTTATTTGGATTTCTATGAGAATTGTATATATGGAAAACATAAGAGAGTCAGATTTCTCAGAGTTGGGAAAGAAAAAAGAGCGAAAAAATAGAGCTAGTGCATACAAATGTATGGGTACCTACTCATGTATCATCTCTCAGTGGATCTCGTTATTATGTTACTTTTATTGATGATGCAACTAGAAAAACTTGGATTTATTGTATTCAGAATAAATCTGATATATTTGATACTTTCAAGAAATGGAAATATTCGGTTGAGATTGAGACAGGAAAGAAGTTGAAGTGTCTAAGATTAGAGAATAGAGGTGAATATTGTAGCAAAAAGTTTTATTGGTACTATTCAGAGCATGGAGTTCGCAGAGAGAAGACAGTTCCAAGAACAATACAAGAAATTAGTGTGTCAAAAAGGATGAACAAAACAATCATGGAGCATGCAAGGTGCATGAGATTGCATGAAGGATTTCCTTTAAAATTTTGGGAAGATGTTATAGATATTGTTGTTTATCTAATAAACAAAGGGCCTTCAAGCTCCTTGGATGGTGTTATTCCAGAGGAGGAATGGCAGGTAAAAAGGAAAACTACTATTTTTTAAAGCCTTTTGGTTGTGAGTCCTTTTTCCATATTAATAAAGAAAATAGAAAAAATATTGAGGCGAAATCAAAGAAATGTACCTTTATTGGATATGGTGTTAATGATTTTGGTTATCGCTTATATGAATATGAAAATCACAAAATCATTAGGAGAAGAGATGTAATATTCAATGAAAAATTCTTATATAAAAATTAGTTGTAGGAAAAGAAACAGGAAAAATAAAACAAAGAAAAATTAGTTCTTGATGAGATCACAAAAAAAGTAAAGGTGCGTGAAAATAATAATAAAAAACAACAACAAAAACAACCACAATAGAAACAGGAACCTCAAACACTTGAAAGTGGTGTCAAAAGATCTATCAAGATAAGTAGACCCCCTGAATGATACTCTCCTTGATTATATTATTTATTATTGATTGATTCTGGTGAACCTGAATATTATGAAGAATAAATGCAGGCTGAAACCAGGAAGAAGTGGGAGCTAGCCATGAAAGAAGAGATGGACTCCTTAATAAATAAGCATACTTGGGACTTAGTGAGGTTTCCTGCAAGTAAAACAACATTGCAAAATAAATGGGTTTAAACGCTGAAGGAAGAAGATGGAGGAAAACAGAGGTACAATGCTAGAATTGTGGTGAAGGGGTTTGCACAGAAGAAAGGTATTGATTTTGATGAAATATTTTCTCCTCTTGTTAATATAACTTCAATCAGCACTATTATAAGTCTTGTAGCAACGGAATATTTGCACCTTTAACAGTTAGATGTAAATACATAATTTCTCCATGGATATTTGGAGTAAGAGATCTATATGAAGAAACCACAAGGATATGAGGTCAAAGGGAAAGCAAAATTAGTGTGTAGGTTAAATAAGAGCTTGTATACCTTTTAAAAATCTCCAAGGAAGTGGTACCAAAAATTTGTCAGGTTTATGTCTGAACAAGGTTATACAAGATGTCACTCTATTTAACTGAAAAAAAAAATGATGGAAGATGTATTATATAGTTAGTTTATGTAGATAACATGCTTGTTGTGGGATCTAACATGCAGGAAATAAATGTGGTCAAAATAAAATAAGTAAATTCATTTGCAATGAAGGATTTGGGAGCTGCAAAACAAATCCATGGTATGAGAATAACTAGAGACATGAAAAATTTCAAACTAACACTGTCTCAGAATGAGTACATACAAAAGGTGTTGAAAATATTTAATATAAAATTTATGCAAAACTAGTTAGTACACCTTTTGCTAGCCATTTCAAACTTAGTAAGGAGATGTGCCCTAAGACCCAAGAAGAAATGGAGTATATGTCTAAAGTTCCATATGCATCAACGGTTGGAAGCTTAATGTATGCAATGGTCTGCACAAGGCCTAATATTGCACATGTAGTGGGAGTTGCAAGTAGGTACATGAACAATACAGGAAAAGAACATTGGATGGCAGTGAAATGGATTGTTAGATATTTGAGAGGTACCACAAATAAAGCATTATGCTTTGGTGGTTCAAACATTTTTCTACAGGGATATGTTGATGCAGATATGGAAGGTGATAGAGATAACATGAGAAGCACTACAGGGTATTTATTTACTGTAGGTGGAACAACTGTCAGTCGGGTTTCAAATCCAAAGTGTTGTTGCACTTTCAACAACAAAAGCGGGGTATGTTTATACTACAGAGGCTAGTAAAGAAATGATTTGGTTACAAAGGTTTATGGATGAATTGTGTAAGAAGCATGAGATGGTCATGTTATACAGTGACAACCAAAGTACCATTAATATTACAAATAAATCAACATTTAATTCTAGGACTAAAAACATATAGCTCAAGTACCATTTCATACAGTCAGTATTGGAAGATGGATAGTTGAAGCTGGAAAAGATACACACTAGCCAGAATCCTACAGATATTCTAACAAAAGTTGTAACCAGGGAGAAACTGATATTATGCTCAGTTTCAATTGGTCTTCAATGATGATGATGAAGATGAGAAACAACGAGGTCCAAAGTGGAGTCATTGTCCAGCAAATGAAGTAGTAGTGGATATGCTAGAATCAGTCTCCAAGTGGGAGATTGTTGGGTGTGGAGCCTGATTTTCATCATGATTCAGAGGTCTTTCTTTCAGCTGGAAGTAAACCCCAGGAAGAATTTTCACCCATCTTGGTGGGGGTTTCGGGGGAAACGCCCTCAAAGCTAAAAACACATGTAAAATTTCTCTCTAAAATATTGTAATTTCGTAGTTAATCCAGGTCGTTCATTGGATAGATGATCTGACGGTAGAAGTTATGTTTAATGTAGGTTTTTTTTCCCTAGAAGGAAACCCCTCGTTTGGTAATGAGGGTATTGTATTGTGGTTGTGTATGTATGAGTATTATGAGCAAGAAACAGAAAGGGGGATTTTGAGAGAGAAAAGAGGATATTGCAACAGATTTTTTTGTATGTTGTGTCTCTTTATTTTGCTGGATAATATAAACAAAGGACTAGCTGTTTGAGGTGGACGTAGCCCAAATTGGGTGAACCATGTATATCTATGTCTCTCTTGTTTATATATTTTTTGTGTTTTTGTTTCCACATATTTTATGTGTTCCATTGCTCTATCATATATAAATTTTCTAACACTTAACTCAAAATGTTCCATGAGATATTTTAAGATGTGTTCCCCTCAATCTCATGTGGTAGTATAATTCTCAAAATATATTGTAATCTAAGAAGAAACAATTAGCATATCTTCTTAAGTAATACAATTCGATGAAAGGGAACCGTCAGGTGCCTAGTTATGTTCCCGACATTGATTATTTTATATTTTTTATTAATGGATGTAGGAGGGATCTCTATTTGATAATTATATAGCTACTCATGTGTTCATCGAACACTGATCCAAAGGCCATAAATAATTTTTTACACCTCATATTCCTCTTGATGGATCAGAGTGGCAAATTTTTCGGAAAAATGGGATTTGAAGACCAGACATTTGGTAACAAAATCCCATTATCATTTTCTAACAAGTATCCAACAATTATTTTTATAATACATCAACAAAATGGAATAAAGGTTAGCCTTCCTTGGTTACCTTTGTAGGCTAGAGGGAGAGGAAATATTAGCATTAACTACAACCTAACGTATAACATCCTAGGAAAACAAACCGATTCCATTTTCTCACACATTTATCACCAAATATTATCAATTTCATGTCAAACTAGTTTGGACCTCGTATGGGCCCAGTAGGTGGTGCTTATCTCATAGTTTTACAAAAACATTATGTACCTTGAAAACACTTTTTGATAGGAAAGAAGAAACATTTTGGACATGCATTATCACACTTGGAAGGTCATTGCCTACTTTCTTGAGCTATGTTTGAAAGGTCAAGTTGCCACCTTCACCATCAAATAGTGAAGGTGGAGGGCAAAATTCACCTTGACCAAAACTTGGGTGAAATATTATTAAAAAAAAATTTCTTGTTATCTTTGATGATATACATATTTACAATGTAGTAAAACCTTGAAGGACCACCTCAAGCACATGAATTAGGTATTGTTTATGTTAAAAGAAAAATATTTTGATGCAGAATGTACCAAATTCATTTTTGGTGAAAATGAGTTGACTTATTACATCGACCTTATAATATAAAAAGCCCGTGTAAAGGTAGACCCAAACCCAAAAAAATCTCTAATTGCAAGGATTCAAAGAGTTAATGGGATATTACCAAAATTTTATAAAAAGGTATGCTCATATTACAACACCCTTATCTGAGATACCTAAGGACTCTCTTCGATGGAATTAGAAATCATAAAATATTTTCATCCTATGGAAAAAAGTAACATCCTCCACTCTAGTACTCCCTATTCCATACTCCTTTAAACAAATAATAATTATATAGGATGCATTCTGATTCAAAATCAAAATAGTACTAATGCAAGATGAACGTGGAGGTATATTCCTTGTCAATGGAACATGTACAACTGGTAGAAGGTTGTGCGATTTTGGAAGAGGTTAGAGGAGGCATATATGCCACCTTTACAGTCACCTTATGAGGAAGCCTTTAATTTCCTTTCTTTTCCATTCTGGTTAAGGTATCTATGCACACCTTTTTTATTCCATTGTGAATCATATGTAGGGCTTATCAAAGTGCTTTTTCTTGAGTTTTTTCTACTTATATAGAATATGGTAACTGGGTAACCTTTATGGGAAGCTGTAAGGACATAAAAGACATGTAATTTTGGGCTAGTTTGCATTTTTGAAGAAAAGGGAAGAAACAAAGTCCCTCTTAAATGCAAGTGAAAAATGCACATAAAAAATTTAATTTCAATTCAAGGCAGGATAGAAATCACACCTTCTTCTTTGAAAAATAAATAAGTCCATTTACTACTTTGAACAACATCAATGACATTG
This sequence comes from Pinus albicaulis, assembly GCA_034641835.2. Taxonomy (NCBI): domain Eukaryota; kingdom Viridiplantae; phylum Streptophyta; class Pinopsida; order Pinales; family Pinaceae; genus Pinus; species Pinus albicaulis. The sequence goes on from CM076570.1 coordinate 923,626,734, forward strand.
CGACTATTATAGAAAACACAATCAAAGAAAATACCTATAGGTACAATACCATAAAATGCAAGAAGAAACTTCCTTATAAATGAGATGACAAAGCCTCTCCTAGAAAGCTATAAAATACCTAGCCAAAGCCATACATTGAAAATATAAAAGCAACATAACAAAAAATATTGAAAATTTGCACCACATGTATGGAGAATTGGAGAAATGGTGACCAATGTTATTAGAACCATCTAGTCCAAATGAGTCTAGTGTTGTAGAATTTTGGTTCAACATTTTGGACTGACTAAGGCTAATACTATACCATACTTGCTGGTTCAGAACAAAATCGACCTTAAAGCATCAAACCATCTGGTTCAATATAACGCATGTATAGAGACCATCCTTTTACTCAAATTTGTAACATTACCATTAATTGTTTTAGGATGTTTGAGAGTGCTCCAACCACATTCAACTTCATATGGAGAAAGTATAATTTTAGACCCCAATCAAAATTCAGCAGACTTAACAATTTTAGAATTTGTAGGATTGCGACATTTCTGCTAGATTCTATCATTTATGATAGTATGTAATTGAAATTTAATCAAGAAAACCAAGCCTTCTATGTACCCTAAATTTGGCTGCAATTTTGCATTTTTCAGTGACCTCCTTTCTCAATATCTTAGTGAAAGCGTACACTTCAACAAACAAAATTCATTGATTTGCATGTTATGCTCTTTCTATCTTATTTTAATCCATAGAAGGTTTCATTCTCAAGGTATTTTATTTTAGATGTCAAGCACCCATTGAGTGCTTATAGGGCTTTTCCTAGGCCAAGAAGCCAAAAAAGTCATTGGTATAAGTTGAAGATCCCATTAGACATGTTGTAACTTATAAAAATAATTATTTTTGTATTTTACAGTGTCAAGGACACTTCCAAGACCAAGCCAGACTTCTAGGAAATAAGTCGGCCTAATTTCAGGAACTTCGTCTACCTTAATGGAAGAATATATATATAAGGTAACTGAACCTCCTAGGGACACAATTCATCCTCTCATAAAGTGAGCGAAGAAGAAGAAGAAAGAGGCCAGCGAACAAAGGAAGACAAAGTTCAAGTGTTTAGACTATTTTCTCTCTCTCTCCTCACACATGGGAAGGAATAAAGCTAGGGTTTTTGTTGTTGGGTTATGGCTTTGTTTTAATATAGTATGATAGTACAAACACCAAGATGATTATTTCCCAATGACAGATCAAAGATTGAGAAATAACTCTAGATTAATATTGTGGCATTCTTATCTCTTTTGTAGATATTTGGGTTTTGTGGAACGCAAGTTTAGTCCCTTATTGTACTTCTTTCTCAACCCCATTGCATCATTCCACCATTTTTTTGCTATAACATTTATTTTTCTCTCCTAGAATATTACACCTTAGACATAAGACTCAATTGGGAGGAATAAAAAATGGAAATTCTGCTATTCTAACAAATGTTTTAAAACTTGGGGTCTGGCATGGAAATGGTGGAGAGTTCACTTGGAATCGGACTCGGACTCTACTAAAATAATAAATTTTGATGAAAAATATATATTTTGGGGATTCTAAGCCATGATTCAAAAAAATTATTGAAATTTTTAAGCAAAGCATTATGAATAGTTGAGTAATAACATTTAAATGACAAGCATAATTGACATACAATGTTCTACTTGCTTATATTGGGATCCTCATCATTAGTATCACCCTTTTCCTTGTTTATCCTTTTACTCTACTTGAATCCTCTACGGATGTCAGTTAACACCATCCTATTTTGATGTAACTGTCTAATCCAACATATCTGAACTAAAAATCTTGCAAATGACCACCTCAATAATGCCATTAAGTGTTCCCTCTAGATCATCGCCAATATGTGTAAAAGAGAATGTTGTAAATTTGGACAAACCTCCATACTTCACAGCCTCTTATATTCATCCTTTAATTAAATTATAATATATTCAACTCCCAATTTCCAGTGCACCACTTATATCAATTCCTCAATCAACAGTTCCACGTGTAGTCACCCAAAGATAGGCCAACATGCAGGGTAACATGATCACCACTCATTAACTTCAAGAATCAGAGGATGTAGCTGTCGTATGGAAAATAATACGAAGTTTCCATTCAGTGACACCGTCTACAATTTCTTCCTTAATTTTTTCTATAGAAAGAAAAACTAAGACACAACGCTCACTCACCCTCTCAACTAGACCTTTTAGTCGAATCAATTATCAAAATGCTTTACTTGTTCAAGATGGACTTCACAAAAGGCATCAGTTTGTGCCTATAAATACAACTTGCCTTGCCCAAGGAGTTCTAATTAGGAACTACAAGAGTCTCAATAAATATTCGTATATCATATACCATGACCTTCTAGAAAGCCTCTTCATATATTTGAGTTTTCAAAGCTACTTAATGCCCTCAATACTACTTTTGAAAATATGAAAAGGATGTCGATGGGAGTTTAGAAGGTATTTCCAAATTGTTTTGACTCATTTTGACCATTAATTTGAATACCTAGAAATAATTTACAATCCTATATGTCATGTTTGGATAGTTAGATGAAATTTGACATGGTAAGAAAGGCACTAGCTTTAGTTCATGGCCAAATTGTTAGAACATCTATAATTAATTCTTAGTAGCCACCCTTTGTGGGAGTGTTTTCAAAACAAGAATGTTCATTTCATTAGATGGATTCTCATGAATTGGTTAACAGTCTAATAATCAGATGAGTAGTTCAGGACAATGTCCTTAATTTTCCTAGTATGGTGTCCTCTTTCTCATGCAATTCCCCAGATAATTGATTAATCTCAATCTACAAATTGAATCATGTTAGATTTGGTGAATTGCAAAGAATATTAATCTATGACCAAAAACTAGGATAAAAAATGATATCCTACACTACAGAAGTGCTATCTCTATTTGTTGTATTATGTATCCTCAATTTCTCCCTTAAATCACTAACCATCATATTAGCAAATGCTCATCTTATCTTCAATAAACAATTAAAGGTGAGTTGATGGCTACCAAATCTACTCCTTGTGAGCTTAATTAATTGTAACTTAGAGTGAATCTAGTGAATTTAATTTATCAAACGATGGTTTTTAAAAAAATTTGAGTCATCAGAGACAATGGAAACCCAAATATTCAACCACTCATTAATAAACTATCCTATAGACCTCTGGACATCAACATTTTTCATGTCTAGCAATACAGTTTTCACTTTTTCATATCCAGGGATTTTGTATCCATTAGGGGCAATTATTGATCGAATAAACCATAGCATACCAGTAGGGGAAGCGAAAAAAAATGAACAGTATATGCACATAGAATCATTCTTCTATACTTCCTAGGTATAATGTATTTTCACATCTTATTGTGTTAGAAATAATGACTGGAATATGTTATCATATGTGGTTTTATCAAACTCTAATATGGTGTAATCAATTATAACAGTACAATGGTTCCAGGGAAACAAATTTTATTTCAGAATTAGTTTTACTTTCCTTCATATATTAGCTTTATTTTTATTTCTTGAATAAATTTCAGAGCATTATGAATTGGTTAATAGTCTAATAATCAGATGAGCAGGTCGGGACCAAGATTTGGTTACCATATTTTCACCTCTATCTTTTTTTGTTGCCATTTTTGACATTAATTTCCTTCGAAATGTCACTCATGATGTAAGCTTTTCTTTTTCCCAGATGCCCATGAGGTCTCATGGAATGTTAAATAAAAGTATTATATGTAATGACTTGTCGCTTAAATTCTTATCAAATCTTAAATGTGAAAATGGTGCTTCTTACCTTTTTAATTCCTTCATTACTCTAGTTAGAATGATTTTTATTTTCAGTGATTTTTTTGGATTATAGAATTTCATATTGAGATGCAATTGAGATAGTGAAGAATGTTAAATTAACTCATGATATCAAACTATGACACCTTAGAAAAATAATTAATATAAAAATGTCTATGGAAAATAATGTCATCTAAAATATTTGTCAAGTTAATGTGATTTATACTGCAAAGTTTACATTCATAATATCATATTACTTTACACAATTAATATCATGTCGAGAGGTTTCTAAAGGAATATCTAGTTGACAATTTTTTTATTCATGTCACATCAAGCAAAGGAAAGTAGATGCCTTAATTCAAAGCTTTGGCATGCTTATGTCAGACAACTTGTGTTCTTACCTGTTGTTGGGAGCAAGGTTGTTTATTTTCCACAGGGTCACAATGAGCAGGTGAGCTGGTTTCCCACTAATTTTTAATGCTTATATTCTTTTCATCATAAAATGTGATGCCTTAATTCAGAGTTTTGGCATGCCTATGTTGGACCACTTGTGCTCTTACCCATTTTTGGGAGCAAGGTTGTTTATTTTCCACAGGGTCACAATGACGAGGTGAGGTGGTTTCTCACTAATTTTTAATGATTATCTTCTTTTCATCATAAAATGTGACCCTAGTATTTTGAAATTTTAATGTTACATAATGAAACTGATCATAATAAATGTGATTTTAGGTAGTTGCTTCAACAAACAAGGAGGTTGATTCTCATGTATCCAATTATCTGAATATTCCAACTCAACCAACTTCACAATGTTACAATGCATGTGGGTTCTCTGCATTTCATCCTCGCTTTGGTTGTGAACACTTTTATTCATATCCCTATATATAGAATATTTAAAATTTAAATGTGGAAACAGATGAAGTATATACTCAAATAACATCGCAACATCGCAACCTCTTAATGTTGTAAGACATTTTCAGTTTCATTATAAGTGCTTTGCTTTAATTGCCAATTTTGGTGATAAATACTTTGGTACTAGTTCCATTTGTGTAGGGAACTAAAAATTGATAATAACTTGCAACAACAGAAAAAATATTATTATATTGGTTTTGACCTCGGCACACCAAGCAAGAAACCAAATAATTACTTTTGTAAAACGTTGACTACAAGTAACACTAGCACCGATGATAGGTTTTATGTGCCACGTCCCCCCGCGGAAAAAATATGTACTTCACTTGTGCAGTTATTATTTTCCTGTAGTTGTTGTTCTATTTTTTATTTAAAAAATAAGTTCTTAGACTTTTAGACTTTTTAAAGAGAAGACTGCATTCTTTGAAGGAGCAAAAGGTAAGGGTATTTGTCATATTTGTCTCCTATTAAGTTTTGTCTATTTTGAGTATGATTTCACTCAGCAAACACCTTCATAGGAGCTGACAGCCAGGGTAACCACAAAGGGAGAACTCGGCATCTTTTCATGTTTAGAGAGTTTGAAAAGGAGGTAGAAAAGAAAACTCCATCATGGCCCTTTTCGTAAATAGACTCTCAAATCCGAAAAGGTAGAAAACAATATCTGGAAGAACCTATTAGTCGTGATAGGCTAAGGTATTCCTTTTTCATAAATAATCTATCCCAGCCCAAAAAAGGGGTAAACGTATACTGGGTAGATACCATTTTGTAGCCATTTAGCGAGTTTGAAATGACAAGAGTCTTGGCAATCTTTTCAGTTTTTAGAGAGTAAAAAAAGAGCTGAAAGATGACTCCTCCTGGAGGAACGAGTTGTTTTATGGGTAGCAACTAGTTCCAGAATTGCTTAGAGAAAGTAAAGGTAAAGATGCAGGCTAACAAGACCACTCATTACATCGGTTCCTCAAGAACGGGAAAAACAATCAAGTGAAGGCATATGATCAACCAAGCAGATGGTGATGGTGGAATGAGAAAAGAAAGGTTCATCTGGAAAAACAGGCTGATAAAATGGCAATCACGAGAGTAAAAATAAGAATGGTTTCATTTTTACACAAGTTTCAAATCATGGGAAACTCTTCTTGGTGTTGGTTTCATTTTTACACAAGCTTGAAACAAAGATAAACTATGCTTGAAACAAGTTTCATTTTTACACAAGCTTGAAATGGAACAAACTATGCTTGAAATGATTTGCATGCCCCCAACATGGTGATTCAATTTTAGGTACATCCCCCAGCATGGTGACTCAATTCGAGGTACATCCCCCAGCATGGTGACTCAATTCGAGGTACATGCCCCCCAAGCTTTAGTGTATTCACTGGAGTAGACTACTGGTTACTAATAGGTGGATGGAATGAAGGTTCAATTATGAGACCAAGAGAAAAAATCAACTGGGATTTTATGAGATCTAATCAAAGACTCGAATTGAACTGGAACGTGTTTCATAATTTTAACAAGGTTGACATGTTAAAAGAACTATCCTCATAACACCTTGTTTCATTTTTTAACGAGCTTGACACAAGAAAACGAACTATGCTCTAACAAGATTGTTTCATTTTTTAAGGAGCTTGACACAAGAAAACAAACTATGCTCCGAAGACAACTCATCATGTCGAATAAGAAGTCATGGATTCCAAGAGGTTCACAACATCTTGGAAATCAGGACCCAATTCCCCCAGCACACGATGCACAATGGCACTATCACTGAATGTGGGCATGGGACAGGTAGCCACATAATTAACCTGTGGCAGGGAAGATACAACCAGTGGATAAAGATTTGGAAGAGATGATGGTGGGCCAACTGCCACCTCAGGACCAAAGAATGAAAGTTAATCAATGGTCACGATCTGACCTTTGTGTGGAAAACTGATCACATGAAAGAGGGAGGAGAAAATTGTGCCCATGGCATAAGCATAGTCACACCCTAAGAGTAAATTGAAATCCAAGGGGCCTAGAACAACCATCACGTCTATATAGATGGTTTTCCCTCTGAAAGTAACAAGAAACTTCGAAAGGATCCCTAATGGTTGACTGGTTCCTCTGTTAAAAGCCAAAAGAGTCTATCTAATAGGAAAAAGTAGTGGAGAACCAAAATCTTTCCAAGTAGTTGAATATAGAACACTAATAGATGTGCCTTCATCTACAATTGTGCTCGGTATGACCATATCAAAGGCATGTACCGTGATCTCAAAAGGTACATAAGAAGGAAGGTGGTATCTCGCAAATCAGCTCCAATTGAAGGAAGCGACCAAACTACTTAGAGGGGGTACCATCAAACTGAGATGGTCTTCCCCTGGTGTTACCAGAGCAAGAGGAGCATCCTCTTAGACCTCCATCATGGGAGCAAGAGGAGCAACTTTTTGAACTATAGGGACGAGAGAACCTTTCTCCAAGTCCAAGGAATCCAAAGAAACAACAAGAACTTGAGGGGGATGAGATACTCTCTCGAAGGAAAAGACCTGATGAAACATGGGTGGGACCAGATCAACTGATTCCATGACCAATGGTTGGTTGGGAATGGATTCATGAAGTTTAATTTCCGAGGGAACGAGATCGACCAAGGATGACTCTTGACCGCTCATTGAATCAACTAGCAGAGGACTCGAAGAAAGCTTCTAGTAACCAAATGAAAGGCAGGGTGTAGAAATAGTAGAGTTATCCAACACTCTCTTGGTTTCATCCATGTACAAACAAAGGTGAACGAGATGATTCCCTTCACACAACTTACAGGGATTGGTAATCTTACCCTGTTTCTTATGAGTCTTATCATGGCTAGTCGAAGATGTGTTACCAACATGACTTCCAGAAGCCAAAGGCAATGACGGATGGCCGTTGGACCACGCTTCAAGTACATTGGGAATGCCAGGGCAATCTCGAAGAAGGTGGTCACCTTTGCACAACATGCAAGGGAATTTGACTTTTTGTGGAAGGTTGGATGGTTTATAAATGGATGGTTTATCAATAGCCACAGAGTTAGCCTCTCTCTTATCTGAATTTTTCTTCTCTGTCTTCTTCTTCTTCTTATTCTTCTTAGCCACCTGGTTACTAGAATCCAAAATTTCACCAGGCGAAGTAGAAGAGGAGGACAAAGAAACAGGCAAAGAAGGGGAGAGTTCCACTTTAGAATCAACATGATGTTATTCAGGTGGAGGGGATGGTTGTGCGGCAAGCGAAATACTCGAGATCATAGAAGTCGAGAATAACCAAATAGGTAACCCAACAGTTAGCTCAGGCAGGGACAATGTTGCCATATAAGGAGCACCAACATTTCCAAAAGCAGGAAAAGTACCAGGATTCCCTTCAGAGGTGATTCCTTGGTTGGAAAACTCTGGAAAAGTTGCCATTGGAAACAATCGTGAAACAAAATGCTAAGGAAGATAAATTTAACCAGGAATATTTCATGGGCAATCCATATTTTAAGACATTGAAACAAAACTCTGTCGTTTCATATTTTAAGAGTCGAGAAACAGGAGAAAGGTGACTCTATCACTTTCAAGTTGAAACGAGCATGAAAGGACAAGCACTCAATGATCTCTTCTCTTTTTAAGGATTCATGAAAAGATCAAAATGACTACTTAGGTACTCTAAGAAAGAGGGTATACCAAGTTTCCGTAAATTGCCATATACACCTTGGTGATCAAATGAAATAGAAATGACCAAGGACCTAACATACATGCAGGTAGTCTCCCTGAATGCTGTGTTTGGTGTATCATGGATACAAGTTGGCAAACTCGTCTTCCTACAGATAAAAGGATTGAAACCTAGAAGGGTCTCCCTTTATATAATCGACGGTACAGGGAGCACAAGTCCGTACTAGTGCTGTCTATAGCTAGAAGGTGAACGATAGCCACTAGTTTTTAAGACACCAGAACACATCTCTAGCCTAGACCACTAAAAATTTTTCATTAGGTTTCAATGCTTCCTTAGGTTAATTAAATAATTTTTAAAGTTGATCTTGAATTATGTTTCAGTTTTAAGGTCATATCGATTTTGGATCTCAAAAATCCCTAAATGCAAGATATATGCAAATGAACATAATTTTCGATTCAATGAATGCTAGTTATGAGAAGGATAGAGATTTTTCAAATGAAAAGAAAACAAGGAGATTGTGCAAAGAAATCCACTGATGCATCTAACAGAATATAACGAAAATGAAACTCTTTCCTAGATAATCAGATGCTAGTTATGAAATAGAGTATTTCAATTTCAATGCAAAGAAAGAATGCAAAATATGTTTTTTATTTTTTCAATGAAAATAAGTACATGATGCACTAATTACATGAAAAATGAAAACAAACACTATCTTAAGTGTTTCGTAGAAATAGAAATTGAATGACTCAATAAAACACGAAACAAACACAAGAAATCACCCAAACTAATGTCGCAATCTTTCAAACCAAGAGACAGTTTTCAAAATGATCCAAAACAAGAAATGTAATCTATGCTTGGATCAAAAGGGCGAAGAACCAATCAAGAAAACGAAATGACTCTGCAACCAAGGTAACTGTTCAAAAGATCAAGAAAACTGAGTGCAATCAAGCCACAAATGGGACTGACAACAATCAAATCGACTCGATTTTTTAATAGAAGGCTCAGTGCACAAGGACACCTGGAAACCCTAAGGCCTCAACTGGCACTGATAAGAAGATGGACAGAAAACTGAGAAAATCAAGTCAAAAACAATTAAAACAATCCCAAAGGCAAAATCATGCATAAAAAATAACCCAGAAGCAGAAAAATTGACCAAAATACTCATGAAGGAGGTAAAACCAATTCATACAGGGTTTGGCATGACTCTAAGGCTATAATCCACGCCATACAGGGGTTGGCGCGACTACAAAAAGAGAAACCTAGGCCAATTGGCATGAATGTTCAGAGAAAAAATGTTCCAAGCCTGATAACTATGGGAAAAAGAGGAAAAACCAAAACCTAATGAGCAGAGGTCAATCTTGACACTCTGGAGCTAAACAGAGGATGAAAACTAAACAAGAAAACTAGAAAATATAGATAACTAAAGCAATAATTGAAACTAAACCAAAAAAATGAAACGAAAAATTCGCACTGATCCCCAGTGGAGTCCCCAATTCTTTATGCAGGTAAATCCTCTCTACGGAAAGAGATGATCCCTCTAACCCTAGAGTGGGTCTAGAAACAAAGGGACACACTAAAGTGTTGCTTCCTAATTATTGAATGAACAAGAGAAATGGTAGATCGACCTACCTAAAATCCAACACTGTCGTTGCTGCTGTAGTACTGGTGGCCTCTCACTCCTGCTTTGGCAAGTCACAATCCGTTCACCATTACGCTTGGATACCTGCACAAAGAACAAGAAAACAAGAACAACATACAAGATGACAACATTTCATTCATAACTATTAACCAATCAAAGAAGGCTAAACATATTGCGTTAAAAAAACAACATAACACAAGAGTGGAACCAAACAGTAGTAATGTATATAAATGAATAGAAGGAAGAGTTACAACCGATGCTTTGACATCGTAGTCTCCTCCAGTAGGGTTCAGGTGAAGCGCATCTCAAATTCTTGTCAGGGAATTCAGATGGGATGAAGGCATTGACTCAAGCTTCCTCAACGTAATTCCTTCTTATTCTATCTTCTCTAGTCATTCAACTATAGTATATCTAATTCTCCAAGTTCAGCTAGGTTGTTCTAAGAGAGATAGCTTCTTTTATAGATGAAAAGGAGGAGGTTACGATCCCTAAAAAGGTGGGAGGGAGGCCTATCCTTTAGGGAGTTCCCATAAGAGGTGGAAACAATAAATCTAAAGGAGGCAGTCTATGGTTTATCAATTCAACCACTCCTAATGACTCATCCTCGAGGTGGTTGGAGTGGAATATCTGCCTCTATTTTTAAAAACCATTCCATAAACAGATTGGTGTGGGTGGAAAAATATGACAGAGCACCAGTTGGCATGAGCCCAGTGTTAATTTTCCTCTTTGGCGCGAGGGCATAACTGATTACCTGCGCCAAGGCAAAAACAAGGGTTTTTGAGTCTCTGCTTAGGGAATTGTCAACAAGAGGAATGTTACTCTCATGTAAAGGGACACAATGATGGTTTTTGCAAGGCATGACACTGCGTATTAGCCACAAGAATGACCCTCCAATGGGTGAGATGGGGATTGTAGGGATAGTGACAAAATGTTGTGTGACAATGTTAAGTGCTAAGTATAATAAGTGTTCTCAACGAAGTAATGCGGCACAAGTAAGGGTATCATTAGAGTATGAAAATGGTGGAATATTCATTGAAAGGAAATAAGACGTGTGTCTATTTTGAATACCAACGAGAAGGGTGAAGTGAAGGTGGAAGGTGTGCACATGAAATTCTATAACAAGGTGTTGATATCGGTAAGGATCACATACAGTCAGAGAACAGAAATATAGTTAGAGACTGAGCTCTCTAGTCCTAGTGTAGAAAAGCACACGATGGTGCAAGATGGTGCAGAAAAGAAGGACTGGGTTAAAAATTCAATGAAGAAGTAGTGACAAGGTCTTGGAGGAATACAAGGGTCAAGGGTTTGTGTCATGGTCATGGTACTTGTCATCTAAAATTCTATAATAAGAATTTCTTGTGGGTTTTCCACTCCAAGAGGGAGTGGTTTTGGCCTTGGGTCGAAGAGCCTAAATTTGTGTCTCTTGTGTTTTGGTAATTGACTTGATGAAAGACATAATGAGCTAAGGAGAGAAGACATAAGTAAAAGAAGTAAGCTCACAATTAATTATCAAGAAGAGAATTTTAATTAAACCTATCCCTACCTAATTCTCAACAAAAGCTATGTTGTCCTATTCACCTTATGCACACAAGAATTAAGGAAAATCACAAAAAAAAAATATTTTTACCACCTTAGAGGCATCCTTCTAAATTTTCTCCTATATTATCTTATAGAGTGTATTTTTTCCTTTCTAATGAGCCCTTATTTGTCCCAAAACTCGTAGTATTTTGTGAGATGTTGAATTTTTAAGACTAAGAAAATTACACCTAACAATGAGCTGACCTGTACTTTGGCACACATGTTAGTGTCCCTTTCTAGAAGGATGTTTCCTTTAAAACATGGTAAACTACTTTAAATATAACCTTCATTCCTCAGTTTTTTACAATAAAATTCAGTGAAAAATTTAGAGTATAACTGCAGGAGTGACTTGGTAGTCAAGGAATAAAATTTGTTTGGCTAAAAAATATGTGATGGTTATCTATTCCTTCAGACTTGTGATAATAATTGTGCTAGAAGACAAAATTTCGGATTGCAAACCAAGCTACCACACTAGTATTTTTTTTTGGTGAACTCCTTGATCGAACTGTGGAAGATTATGTTGATTCTTGTGTAGTAACTATAGTTGTTTCAAACTTTGTATAGACTCTTGGCTCAGATTTCTCTGCTAGATAATCCAGACTTCACATTTCTCTGAAGATTTCAGTGGATAAGACAACAAGATACTCTTCGTATTTTGGACCTGTAACAAAAACTTCCATACCTTCAGACATGTAAGAGGACACTACAAAACCCTTGGATCAGTGGAAACCAGAGTTGTGGACAAAGCTATAACACTATTTTGAATTGCAATCCTCAAACAAATTTGGTCTTAAGGATACTCTATGGAGACTTGAGCCTCTAGTAAACAAGCTAATTAGCAGCTTGGTCCTGTGAGGAGGGCTCATCATATATATTCCTCATATCTACAACTCGTATCTGATATTTTCTCAAGAGTTTAGACCTGTGTCTGGACAAAAGGCTATTCGGACTTGTGGGAAATATTTTGATCTTGGTGAGAAGGTGTGTCTCAACATTTAGATTCGAACCTATTCTTGACCTCTACACGTGAATCTGGTGCTTGATCAGTACTCTGTTGGGACACATTCTAGGCTAAGAGCTCTAAATTAAGATCATGTGTACTTAGTCCAAGCCTCTTGCAGAAAAATTTAGATTCCTTTTGAAGATGATCTTGGCAAACATTTTTTAGCAATCTTGAAGAAAACTTGTTTTATCTTGAGGACAATGATTAGTAGCTTTAGAATAGGATTTGGGCATTATTTGAAGTGAAATAATAATAGGCTTGAAGGAACTGTTTGGTGAATTTATTTTAAGGTATTTTTGAAGGCCTATAACTGCTTTTTCTTTGCAATATTGGAGACATTTTAGGAGCAAGATGTTGAAGAAGAGCTAAGGCCTACGGACTTGGAGCACCTTGAAAAGAGGTAGAAGATATCTTGTTGAAGATCTATTTGGAGAACCTTGGTGACATCTTGGAGCATGTTGTGAAGACACTTTGAAAATGAACTTGGAGATATTTTTATCATGATGCATCATTGATTACATCATGAGGTGACTTGGAGAATTTACTTGGGTACGATTTTGCTTGGGTATGATTTTCTTGGGTAGAATTTTGATTTACATATAAAGGGAGCTCAAAGGGAGTTTGAGCTGATACTGGGGGTATTTTTATTGACTTAAAACTAGCTAAATCCATAAGCTGGTTTGGAATTGGTCCTGACAGAGAATTATTTGACATGTCCAAATAAAAAAGACATTGAAGAGTGTTTAACCAAATAGGAATAACTTTGTTGAGATTATTCCAGGAAAGATCCAAGACCTGTAAATTTATACATTTCAAGAGCCAAACTAGAACTTGCCTGGAAAGAGCACAATTTCCAATACTTAATGTCCAGAGCATGGAAAATCCATGTATATCAGCTGGAATCATATCCCCATTAAAATTATTTGACAGAACCAATGTGGTAAGGTTATGACAGTCCTGCAGAGCTGTTAGGGCACTTGTAATATTGATAAAATTGTTGTTTGAGATGGAGAAAAAAGAGAGAACCTGAAGGGATGCCGTACCAGGAGGAATTTCACCTCTTAATTTGTTTCTTTCCAGGCTCATAGACTGGATATTTTTGCAGTTCCACAAGCTAGGCAGAATACTGTCAGACAAATTGTTGCTATCTAAATGTAGATAAATTAGTTCAGGCATGCTTGTAAAATTCAATTTAATACCTCTCATGAGAGTTGTTTTTCAAATTCAAAACTTTCAACTTCTTGCATTGGGACAAATGAGAAGGTACCTAAAAGGAGCAAGCTCATCACGGGTACCTGGAGAATGACTTCTAGAGTAGGTTTCTGGTGGAGTTGGAATGATTTTCTCCATTGTAGATGTCCGTTATCACCTAGCTTGCTGCCAATTCAGCTGATGCCTTTGCTAAGGTGTTAACTTTAGTATTATTCTTTTTGTAGATGTGACAGAATGATATATGCTCAAAGAGTGACATTGTTTTTGACCCAAGTTGAAGTAACCTATCGATAATGATGTTGTCTGAATTATCAAAGAAAACACTTCTAAAATACCTTCTTCTGATACAATGTGGTTGAATGCCTCAAATGTTGAAAAATGGGAGCATAATGACCCCTTTGTCTTAAATTCCATAGATAAATAAGACAATGAAATTAAAATCAGGACATATGATCATGTCATTGGTGCCCCTGAAGATAGTTTAGATTGCCAAAATTATGAAAGGGCATATGATCTTTAGGAATCCAAATTTGAGCAGTATTTTGAGTTTGAAGACCCACCTTAGGATCCCTTGAAAACTAGAAATGACTAAAGAATTGATCGCTGACTCCGTGAGGGTATGTTTGTTTTCCTAGATGTTGGTGGAAGTGATAAACATACCTTCGGTACTAACAGACATATTTATCTTCCGCTCCATAGGATCCATAGGTATTAATCTGATATCTTTGGAGCCATAGCTACCTTTGCAACAATAGTTACCTTAGGAGCCCTTGGAATTATCTGATATCTTTTTCTAAATTCTAGCATACTTCATTTTTACTTGTAACTTATCCAACTTTCCATGTCATGGATTTTTTATAGCCATTTACTAAGCCTCTTACTACATAAGCTTCATTTAGATCCCCTGATGATGGGTGAAGAAGGTTCAATTGGATCCCTTGATGATGGGTATAGTTTCCACTTGAAATTTTGGGACATTTCTACATTCTAACACAGTTCATATGCAGAAAGTATGGCATAGTTATGGCTAGCAATGAAAATATTCATACTAAAATCATACTAATTTTTCACTAGATTTCCAACTGATCAATTTTTCATTTTATTGTTCTACTGTTCTCTAAATTAATTTTATCATTCAACACAAATTTAAAGAGAAGCATCAGCCATATATATTCTTGAAACATATGGTAAAAGTATATAGTTAAAATGGGAGAAATTAAGCTCCAAAATGTCATATGCACATCCTTGAATATCGCATACCTTCCTTTGTAAACCTTAAGCCTAGTAATCAATAAATTACATAAAGAAAAGTTGAAAAATATGATATAAAGCCATCACAACAGTAGCTTGTTAGATAATCCAAATTCTCAAAAGTCGCAGGTTAGATTCATCTGATTTCTCAACAAAAGAGATTAACCAATTATTGGGGAAGGTGACTTAGCATCCTTTACAAAAGAATTTCAATAGTAATCATCATTCATGTTGGAATGCTCCCTAAAAAAACAATGATTGTTAAAAACATATATCTAAAATAAAATTTGGCTATTTAGTCATCCAACTATATGAGTGGCAAACTAAATGTTTCATCTTTTCCCCCTCTTGCAATGTTAATAGATATAAAACTACTCAGTGTATTTTGCCATTTCCACGAAAAAACGCTAATAAATGCATTAATTTCATTACGAGGACTTTACAACTCAGTTTTACGAAACCATTCATGTTCTTATCCTTTTCTTTCTTGAACTAGTTTTCTATTTGTTATGAATTGTTCTCAAATATTAGATATTTTCTTATTTATGAAAACTTAGATATTGAATCTATTTTTTATTGATTTTTTGTGTAGCTTGGGAGGTACTCCAAACCCTAGTGATCGAGGGTTGGAGGTCAAAGCACCACAAATGGGCTTGTGGGCTTGAGGTCCATGCTTGGGGCTTTTTCACCCATCGTGTCTGAGCCAAAACCATGATGAGAAATCGATGTGTGATGGATGAGGATGATAGTGCTTGATGATACGATTCCAACTCATTAAGAATCATTTGAATCTGAGTTGATTTTAGAGAGAAATAATTTTTGAAGTTGACTAGGTAATTATTAATTGCCAAGTCATGTAGGCTTGGTGTAAAAGGGTGTCAATAGATGGGTCTCTTCAAGAAAATTCGTGGAGGCTTAAAAGACTATAAATAAGAGGTGTGTGATCCTCATTTTAGCATGCATACTTGTAAAACACAACACAAACATAATCATTGAAGGGAAAAGACATATCTCCGATCTGGACACAGTGAGAAGAGGGCATACGAGCTTTGGAACAAGTTTGTTTTAGGGCTGCAGGAATGTGACCGAGAAGTTAGAGAAGGGTTAGAGTAGCTGAGTGCAGGACCAAAGTGTTTTTCTTGAAGGCCAAAGTAAGGTAGGGTTGTTTTGAGTTGAAAGGAAGGTGGGAAAACTCTTAGAAGGGATGTCGCAGCCCTACACAACCTTGTTGTATGGTGTCGCAGTTGTTTGAAGGGAGGTCAAAGGGTTGGTGGAGGGTTTAACAGCCCAACGTCATCAACGAGGGTCATATCCTTTTATATAAGGGTGTCCATACCTCCTTAAGGAAATTTTGGGAAGAAATTAGAGGATTGTTAGGGATGGGTTTATGTGCCCTAACTAGGCATAGATTGCAGCAGTGGAGCTACAACAAAATAGTCAACAAGGTATGTGTGTTTAATGAAGTGCCTATAGGTGTTGGATCCTAGATAGGACTAGTTTCAGATCAGTTTGATAAGGAGCCTGTGGAAGTCAAAGAGGAGGATCAGACCTTGCGGTTAGAGACCCTAAACTAGTGAAATTTTCCATAGTGAATGAGTAGCATACTTGTAGTAGAATGTTGTTGTGCATTGGGTCAAAGTGTTGACCATTGCTTGGGTAAGTTTATGGGTTTCGTGTAGGAGGCCTTAGGAGTTTTTTGGAGGAGACCAAGTGGACAGTTGGGAGGCCTACCAAGCAGCCAAGGTGACAGCATGTACATTAGATCAGAAGGTAAGAGGACAGTAGCAATGTGGGTTGCATATGGACCCATCTATGAGGTTTGATGGTGTCCTAGGAAAGGACACATGGAGGTGCCTAGATTTGCGCAATAGCTCCTCTATTGTAGCGAAAAGGGAAGATTGGTGGAGTCTGTGGGCATCCATGTGTAAGGGTCTCCCAGGTTTGGGGATGCCCTAACTAGGAGAAAATACTATAGCATGGACTTGGTCTCTCATGGATTGTTGGAGGAATGCATGAGAGAGGACCAAGTATGGATGAGATTAGGCACTTATGGTCTATTGGAGGATACTGTGATAGTTTCCATGTTGGAGCCGAAGTGTAGCACCTCGATGAACAAAGGTGACTACTAGCCTGGCAGTTGTTGTTAGAGGTCGAGGGTTTGATCAACCAAGAGCAGGATTCAGGAGCCCAAGATTTGTGTGTGAAGAAGGACTTCTACATTAGAGGATGGGCAGTCCTCCTAGCCCATTTTCATTGTAGGATATGGAAATTTTGCAGTGATAGGTGGCAGCCCTTTGTGCCCTATGTTGTTCTTCATCGCTACAGCACAGGAAGACCATAGTGGGTTGAAGTCCCTGAGTAGATGAGGAGCAATAGTGAGCAGATTGAGAGTTGTTCACAAGTGGAGCTGTGAACAACTCGACAGGAGTCTCAATGTTTTGTGCCCTTGATGGATGAAGGGACAACTAGAGTGCAGAATGGACAATTGAGATTCAGTGATCAGATGGAATTGGAGCATTAATAGAGGCGGGAGCTATAGATCAGGAGCCAAAGGAATGAGTAGGTACAAGGTACGACCAAGAGGAGCTGTTAGATGCTATAGCTAGATGGTTAGAGTATGTCTTGTACTAGCTAGATGGTCAGAGTATGTCTTGTATGAGGGCCATTATCATTGGTACAAGAGCCATATACTGTTGTATTATGTGTTTTTAATATAATGAAGTTGGGTTGAAAAATTACAAAATTGTGTATATTTGTGCATATATGATTTACAGCTTTATATTTCCACTGTGCAAAGTATATTAGTGGTTGATATTCTTGGTTTGGTAGCGTCAATGATTAAAGACTCTAACCTAGACCCAAGATGACGAAAATTCAACATGGTGTTAGAACATATTTGAGCTACTTTGGAGGACAGTGAATCAGAGTGTGCACATCGAAGCAACTGAGAGGGAGTTTTCAGTGTCTAGATCATGGAGCAGAGGATGTAGCTGAAGACATGTAGATGTGGTCTTGATAGGTTACATGGTGTGATGTGCTAGGTGTTCTGGTGGATTGGAGGTGAGCCCGGTGAACAACAGTTTGTTTTAGGGAAGATTATTCATCATGGACTTTCGTAGATGTGTCATGGATGGTTGGGAGAGCTTGAGGGGTCCTTTAGCATGGACGATATCGGGTTGATCGAGATGGGTTCGTATGATGGATTAGATATTGGCAGGCTAGAGTCTTCATTAGATCATGGTGTTTCATATCCGATATTCGTGGGATTTGCATGAGTGGTATTTGATCCAGGAGGATGAGTGCTTGTAGTACTGAGCCAGTGGAGATCATGTAGGCTTAGAAGGAGTATAGCCTCAGAGGGAGCAGCCCTATGGAGGTTCGAGATCTTGAGGTTCGGATATGATGAGTCATAGGCACTACTAAGACTATTGGATTCATCTATAGGGTATGTTGAAGTGATGAATGCCAGATGGGCTAGTGTCGTTGCTGGAGATAATGGTTGCTTCCTAGTTTTGGAAGTACCTCACTCTCTAAGAGGGACTGTTAATTTTTTGTGTAGCTTTGGAGGTACTCCAAGCCCTGATGATCAAGGTTTGGATGTCAAAGCATGAAAAATGGGCTTGTGGGCTTGAGATCCAAGCTTGGGGGTTTTTCACCCATCATGTTTGGGCTAAACCTGTGATGAGAAATCAACATGTGATGGATGATGATGATAGTGCTTGGTGATACAATTCCAATGCATTGAGAATCGTCTGAATCCGAGTTGTTGTTAGAGAGAAATGAATTTTCGAAGTTGACTAGGTAATTATTGGTTGCCAAGTCATGTAGTCTTGGTGTAAAAGGGTGCCAATGGATGGGTATCTTCAAGAAAATTCATGGATGCTTAGAAGGCTATAAATAAGAGGTGTGTGATCCTCATTTTAGCATCTATCATTGTGCAACACAACACAAACATAAGCATTGAAGGGCAAAGACATATCTTTGACTTAGACACAGTGAGAAGAGAGCATACCAGCATGGGAACAAGTTTTTTTTAGGGCCGCAGGAAGGTGACTAAGTAGTTGTAAAATGATATGATTTGTTGAGTGCAGGACCGAAGTGTTTTACTTGAAGGAAGAAGTAAGGGAGTGTTGTTTTGAGGTCAAAGGAAGGTGGGCAGACTCTTAAAAGGGATTTCGCAGCCCTACGCAGCCTTGTTCTAGGGTGTTGCAGCTATTTGAAGGGAGGCCGAAGGGCTCGTGGAGGCTAGAACAACCCAACATCATCAACGAGGGTCATATCCTTTCATAGAAGGGTGTTCATACCTCCTTAAGGCATTTTTGGGTAGAAATTAGAGGATTGTTAGGGATTGCTTTATGTGCCCTAACCAAGCATAGATTACAGCAATGGAGCTATAATAAAACAATCAGCAAGGTATGTATCTTTGATGAAGTGCTTGTAGGTGTTGGACCCTAGATAGGATCAGTTTTATATCATTTTGATAGGGAGCCTGTGGAATTCAAAGAGGATGGGAAAAAATTGTGGTTAGAGGCCCTAAACCAGTGATATTTCCCACATTGGATGAGCAACATATTTGCAGCAGATGATTGTTGTGCATTGGGTCAAAGTGTTGACCATTGCTTGGGTCAGTTTGTGGGTTGCTTGTAGGATGCCTTACGATTTGTTTTGAGAAACCCACGTGGAATCCTAGGAGGCCTACCAAGCAGCCAAGGTGACAACAGGTACATTATATCGGAAGGCAAAATGACAACAACAACATGAATTGCAAATGGACCTGCTGTTGGAGCAGGGTCCCTTGGGTAGAAAAACTTTGATAAATTTTGGATAAGTTTTTGTTGTAAGTGTTGCACATAGATATCAAGGGGATTTGGGGCAGGTAAAAGTCCCTTAACTATTGTAATGGGTAAAAGGGAAAACCATGAGTCTCAAACCATAGTTTGAGACCATGGTATGTGCAGATTTGAAAAGATATAAATATGTAATAGTTGAGTGAAAAAGAAGAGACTTGAATGAATGATAGATAGATCGATAGATGTTGACGTTTTGATTAGCTTTGGGTTGGTCTAGGTAGAAAGGCTTCTGCCATCTGTGTGCGTGGAGACCTCATCCTAAGCTGTGTGCGTGAACTCTATTGTTGTGTGCGTAGAAGGGAAATCTTGTATAGATTGAAGATCTCGTAGTAAAGAAGGCAATTTTTGCGAACTATGACTTTATATGATTGTAATAGTGATTGTATTGGAATTGTTATGTGCATTATCTATTGTTTATTATAGATTTGGATATTTTCTATTGAATGAATATGTGTTTCCATAGTTGTTGGTCACATTGGTACATTTCATTTATGTGCGAGTATTTTTTCACTTAAGCATTAGATCTAAAGTATAATAATATGTCTATGTAAGGATTAATTCTATAAGAATCTAAGAATACGCAATGGATAAATATGTTTATTACTATCTAGGTGCGTGCATCTACTTTACTATTTGTCTATCATTAGATCTGGTTCTATGAAGTTGCACACAAGGTAGTAGGTATTAGATCTATTGGATCCACATCAAAAGCTCCCTCAGGATGCAGAAACCTGGTTGCAGCACCCCCCCCCCCTATATTGCTTTTGGTGAGACTTTGGTATGTGCAAGCAGATCACTGTTGAAAGGGCCAGTAGTTGGAGGGTTTTGTTGGTTGCGCGATTACTCCGAACTTGGGTCAAGAACCCTCACGCCAACACTTGTGTATGATGGTTTGAAGGTGTCCTAGGCAAGGACACATTGAGGTGCCTAGATTTGCATAAAATCTCCCCTATTGGAGGGAAAAGGACATATTGGTGGAGTCTGTAGGAATCCATGTGTAACGGTCTCCCAAGTGTGGGGATGCCCTAACTAGGAGAAGATACTACAACGTGGACTTGGTCTCTCAGGGATTTTTGGAGGGTAGCGTGAGAGAGGACCAGGTGTGGATGAGATTGGGAACTTATGGTCTACTGTAGGACAACGTGATAGTGTCCATGTTGGAGCTGAAGTGCAGCACCTTGATGTAAAAAGGTGAATACTAGCCTTGCACTTTTTGTTGGAGCTCAAGGGTCTGATCAACCAGGGGCAGGATTTAGGAGCCTGAGACTTGCGTGTCACTGTGGAGAAGGACTTCTGTAGAAGTTGATGGGAAGTTCTCCTAGCTCCTGTTCATTGTAGGAGATGGACATCTTGCAGTGATACGTGGCAACCCTCTATGCCCTATGTTGGTCTCCGTCATTGCAGCATAAGAAGAACATAGTTTTTTGAAGTCCCTAAGTAGTTGAGGAGCAGAAATGGGTCTATTGAGAGTTGTTCACAAGCAGAGCTGTGAAAAAATCGATAAGAGTATCGATGTGTTATGCCCTTGATGGACAAAGGGACAACTAAAGAGCAGATTAGACAACTAAGATTCAGTGACCAGATGGGCTTGGAGCATTGATAGAGGCAGGAGCTTCAGATCAGGAGCCAAAGGAACGGGGAGGTACAGGGTACGACCGAGAGGAGCTGTTATATGCTACAGCTAGATGTTCAAAGTATCTTGTCTTGTACTAGTGCAAGTATGAGGGCCATTATCCCTGAAATGATAGCCATAGACTGCTATATTATATGTTGTTAATATAACGAAGTTGGGTTGAAAAACTAAGAAGTTGTATATATTTGTGCATATATGATTTACTGCTTTATATTTCCATTGCACAAAGTAGTTTAGTGGTTGAGATTCTTGGTTTTGTAGCGTCAGTGATTTAAGAATCTAACCTAGATTGAAAGTCACAAAAATTCAACATTTTTCCACTCCCACTTTGTACTAAATAGGTTATATATCTTAGTCCCCACTAGAGTAATTTTTGTGGTCTTCTAATGGAATTAATTAAATCACCTTATTTTGTTTTATTTTTTGAAACTTAATTCTTAATGAGCATTCCCTTATTTATGTCGTTGTTTAAGCTTGCTCAAGACACTTATGAAAATATTTTTTGTAGTCGAGATTCTCACATAGGCCAACCATGAAATGACACAAACAATATTCAGTGTATAGTATATATGCAACAACTATAAAAATATGAAACTCACCATTATTTTTTGGACTAGACTTCCAGGTACATTTTCATCACCTTCCATAACACTATATGTAGCCAAATTCAATAAGTAGGCTTTGCGCCATCTTGCAGTTGATTAGCATGAAGCACAATACCCACATCTTCCTTTGGTGGTTCCATTTATTTCTTCTTATAACTTTGCCAACAAAATTAAACAACTGCCTTTCCCCAAAAAATTACTTATTATGATATTGTTCTTGAAAGAGTCTTTTTAAAAGGTCCCCACCTATTCACTAATATATTGGCTTACACTAAGATGGATACTAGATTAGAAGTTGCAGATGCAACATTATTACCTAGAACATAATAAATGATGTATGCATTTAGTTTGAAGCTTGCTTTACAAATCAACCTATTGGTACCCAGATCTATCTTTCATAGCTACTATACCAATATCACCAGTTTACTTATGGAAAACAAGCATGTTAATTATACTCCCATGCACTTGAACACCTATACTATTGTCCTCTTTGGCTTGTTACTTCCCAGGTATGGGACTGCTCTTAAGAAAATCTAACTGCATAGTAGTCCTATTAGTGTCAAGATCAAATAATTGTGTTAAATCATTCTCACATTCTTTTGAATTCCCACCCATTGAGATGTTTGGAACAATTTTTGTAGCCTCTTGAAGAGTTTTGATATCAATTTCTTTCAAATTATTGGGACCCATTGAAAATAATTCATTTTCTTTGTCATAATGTGTCTTGTTCTGAAACATGTAAACCCTCATGACCATGAACACTACAATCCTTTTTTTCTTTTATTTTAGAGCTCACACTTAGAAGACCTAATGCACTAACATATTCAACCAGATGTTCAGAGATAAACAGACATGACAAGGCTATCAAGCTATTTCCTTAAGTCATGTATGTCTTTTGAAGGCAAGTTGAATCTTGTTTTCCTTCTACAACACCCCAATACTATAGTATTGAGCTTTTAATGTCATCATAAAAAGGACCCAATAAATTTGATTTCTTCAAGACCCTTTTCAAATCCCTTTTGTTGTGATACCTACAAGTGGTTTCTGGATTTAATGCAGAGTCAAACTTGTCAGACAATGTGTTATTTCATATCCATTTTGTCATGATACCTATAAGTGGTAGTTGGATTTGATGCAGGGTTAGAAATGCGACAATATGTTCAAAGAAGAGATTGAATTATAAGCAAATTTGAAAAAACATACCACATGAATAAAGAAATATTTTCCTCCAAACTAACCAAGGGTTAAAGGTGAAAACAAGATCAAATGAACCCCAATGGTAGTTAACCCATGTAGGTCATAGGAATAATTGTTCCAAACATAATTTTGAAATTAAAGAATATCATTAAGCCTAAAATATACAGTTAACATTGTGCTACTCCAAACAATTCATTAAGAAGTTTGACTTACAGCAGTAGGTAGCCACAAGCACCAAATAAGACATCCCCATATGGATCAATATCGAATATCCTAGCTACATTCAATGAATCTGATGATGAACTACAATGCGTGGTTCAAAACACGTCAACTTTAACTTTCATGTGATTTATCTAGAAGAGACCTGGTATATGATAATGAATCACAAAACCCTGCATTAAGTTACTCTGATGCTCTTGATCCCTCAACATCAATTTTCTCCATAGCACACCCGGGACAATATCATGCCCCTTCCGGTAAATGAAATTTGGAAAGACCAACACATTTAAAATGATATGCAAAAGGGAAACCTTCACAACAAATCAAATTCCCATCCATTCCACAAGCAACATTAATAACAATTGAAATCCTATACATCATCCATCCCAAGAGTCATAAACTTGACATGTCCATTCTTAGAGTAATTATCTTTGTTCTATAATATTGAATCATTTGAATGAAAACTTGTCTTCTCAAGTGTCAGTTGACAAAAAATTGATCTCCTCTTCCCATTTTATTTGGTACAAGAAACCCTCTTTCTTTTTGAATAGCAGGTATTTCTTCCAATCAATCTTGTTGCACCAAAGGAAAAATTCATTTTTTGTATTTGCATCTGCATCTTGTTCAAGGTTTTCCATCATTTTGATCTCTGTTCAAACTCCCTCAACCTTCATGATATCATCGCAAGGAAATGAAAAAAAATTAGCTTTGTGTAAATCAATATGGTATAGTGCTCACAATTCAAAAGTTCAAATCCAAAACTTTCTGTCCCAACCAACTACTGAGACCCTAAGCCGAGAGATATTCTACCAAATAAACTAGCCATGTTACTACATATAGGAAATTCCAATCAAGTTACCTTCAAAAATATATTGAAAACAATAATGTTTTTATTATAGATTAGTTACCAAGTACGTGCCTTCAGCAGTCACTTATGGCATGTGTATAAAGGCAACAACACTTTCATATAAGCATGTTTTAATGAAAACCTACATAAAATGTTGCCAAAATGGAAAATTCAAAAAAACGTTCAATAAGAAAAACCTATATATTTCAAACATGGAGGAAATTTGGAAAGGTAAAGTAGTATTACAATCCCAATTTCAACAAATAAGTTAAATGGATCCAGAGAGAATTGATGATGGACTTGAAGTTTACGGTATGTTTCTATGGTTCATGGTCCTTAGAGATCAGTGATGAATACACCAAAGGAATATTTGTATTATCAGACCAACTCAAAGGAGTTTTCTTGTTGGCTCAACCACAGAGCTTGACCCCAAAAGTATTAAGAGAATTGAATCTGTGACCTCTCAATAGCAGAGGTGGTTTACCATGAGAACCCTCATTTTACTGTATGTTTATTTTCTATCTTTTTCTTTTTCTTTTGATTTTGGTTTTTCCTTGGATTGGGAATGGGTGATGTGGTCAAAATTAGTTAAAAAAATCATAAACAACCATTGAACAGGGGTTAACCACGGTCAAGTCCCATTGGTTGTGTTCTATTTAATATATTGAACATTTAGCTTAATATCTAATTTGGGAATGATATTTAGTAACTCGGGTAATTGGAAACATAATGAAGTACACATATTAAAAACTGAAAATAAAATATACCTAAATCTTATTACCCTTAGTTGAAGTTTTTTCTACATTTACATAGATTGGGGTTGACCATTACAGAGACCTATCTGTACATTCCAATGTTGAAACCTTATCTCACTGGTGTGACAATTTCATATCAAATACACATATGGGTATGACGATGCATTGCTGAATATTATTATCGATTTCCAGAAACAACCACGTAGAACTCTTACTCCGCCATTTATAGGTTGACCATTGCAGAGACTTATGGAGTACATTCCAATGTTGAAGCCTTAACTCAATGGTGTGACAATGTTGAATCTAATACACAGATGGGTATGACGATGCATTGTTGAATATTATTATCGATTTCTAGAAACAACCACATAGAACTCTTACTCCCTCCAATTCCTCCTCTACGCCCTCCCCTGCCTTCCCTCCAATTCCTCTTATTATTACCAATTTCTAGAAAGAACCACGCAAAACTCTTACTCCCTCCAATTCCTCCTCTACGCCCTCCCCCTGCCTTCCCTCCAATTCCTCCTCTTCGCCTACCTCCTCCCTTCCCTCCAAAACTATAAAGCATTAATCCACCTGCACGAATCTCTTATTTTTTCCACCTATCATCATAATTCAAACCCTATACTATCATATGACTTCTTCATTACTATTTTTTAATTAATGTGCATATCTCTTACTCTCTTTGGAATAATGGTATTTTTTCAAAACTTGCAAATAAAATGGTAGGAATTTGGAATGTGAGCCACTATTAAATGTGTTTTTTTTTTCTAATTATGCTATCTTGGATAATAAAGGCTGAGGGGGTTTTATTTTCTCATAAAAAACATTATTTAAAAATAAAATATAAATTTTGTCTCTATAATATTAAGTTTATTTTGAAAAATTAAAAAAGAAGATGTTATTCTACTCACTTATATGATTTCTTCAAGTATTTTTTTTATTGATTATAATTTTAGTAAATAAACTATTGATTAAGGTTCGCAAGGTACTAATGATCTATTTCTTACTTTTGGATTAGAGGGTGATACAAATAGTTACATGTTTGATAATGAAGATGAAAAGAGGCACTGATCTCCCTGTCAACTTAATGGCACCTCCCTCAAACCCTTTTAGGGTTCCACCCATAGGTTTCACAATGATTCTTGATTTTGAAGTAAAGCGAGGAAGTCATTGAGTTCAAGGAATTAGAACCACAACACTAAATATCACTTGGATTCTTGTTGTGTGTTTTTTATGACCAATCTCAAAGCATTTCTCTCATGTTATATGTGCTTTTCACAATAAGTCAACCTTGTAGACCTACTTCAAAGGCACATTATCCAACACAACTTAACAAGCTTCCAATGATGGAAATGGGCATACATATTTTGATGATGGTGGTGTCCATGTGTTTTTTTTTTATGGCAATAGAGTTTTTTATCCTATTGAGGGTGATAGGGTACCTCTATAGTCAAATGTAACACTTCGGTATCAAAATTGCAATTTTCAATTTATGAAGTGATACAATTAAAAATTACTAACATAAATGACTAATTCATATACTTGTTGTACTTGTTATTTGGTCATATTTTTATCCTTAGAAAATAATAGTCATTTATTTTAATCGTTATTATTTTTGTCACTTATTATCTAGTAATATATTTTAATCCTAGACTAAATTAGTCATTTCAGTTAGTCATTTTTAGTTTAGTCACTTATTATCTAGTCATATATTTTATCATTAGAATAAATTAGTCGTTTAAGTTAGTCATTTTTAGTTCGGTCACTTAAAATTGCTCAAATTTAGTAGTAATTCTCTTGAAATAATTGCGGTGACTAAAGTTTTTAGTCACTAGTCACTAATTTCATCATTTTCTACTAGTGTTGGTCCTTTTCTCCTTTCGAACATGTACATATGCATCACATCCAAATACCCTAATATGTGAAAGAGAGGGTTTCTTACCAGTCCATACCTAAAATGGAGTATTATCCTCCAATGCTAATGAAGGTGATCTATTAACCAGGTAACATGCAGTCTCCACTGCCTTTACCCATAATTCTTTTCCTAACCCAATATTACTGAGCATGTTTCTTGCCTTTTCCATCAATGTTTTGTTCATTCTTTTTGCAACTCCATTTTGATGAGGTGTGTATGGAGTAGTCTCATATTGTGCTTGTTGGGTGTTTTAATGATACGTTAAATCCTTGTCATTTAATTGTCAACCCAAGGGTTTTGTAAACTTAGAATCAAACCATAGTATATGGAATCTTAGATTAAACTAGTGTAGGAAGTAGTTGTTTAGATGAAAATAATGGAAATGCATATTACAAATATAAAATCGAATGAAGAAGTTTCTAATACAATATGTAATAAGCAAGGGAAGAGGCTCCTAACTTAGGAGATCCTGGTTGTCCTTCCCCACAGTACTACCTTCATGAAAAGAAACTAAATAAATGATTAACAATAGCTTATGATGTATAAAAATTAGGAGAAGAGGCTCCTAACTTAGGAGGTCCAGGTTGTCCTTCTTTAAAATTCTATTCCATCATTGTTACCATTGCACTAAAAATAGAAATTCGAGAAATAACTCAAGCAAGGAAAAGAGGATGAATTTTAGTTATTGTTCATGATCAAATAGAAGGAGAATTTAACTTACATTCTTGTTTGTCCCTTCATATGCAAGTTATAATTAAACTAATAATCATCCAACAAAAATAAGAAATATTCACACATCTAAATGACTGAATAAATCTAAAGCAAAAATAGTTTATGAAAACTATGTTAATTTAACCAAAAAGTGTAATTAGATTGGTGTGGCCTCCAACCTTTCCTTGCACAATTGAATAAATTCTTAGCTACAACAAATTTAATAAAACATCCACAAAATGAACAGAAAATAGAAGAGTAGAATTGGTTGTTCAAATTATCTCAAAGTCTCCAATAATATTAATACCAAATTACACATTGTTAGCTTCCTTTGAAGGTTGCTACTATTATTTATATATGAATTAGGGATATGCTATCAATAAATGTAAATCCCTAAAATATCTACTAGATCCATACTTGTCTCAAATTATCCCTAAATACTAGATACAAATCCCATGACACATCAAGATCTCCATGATCCTTCTCCTTGGAATATGGTCCACCTCATGAGTTGAAATTCGAATTTGTGCTTGGAATGCCAAGTAAGACCCCTCTAGAAAATCCAAGTAAGCCTACACATGTCACATAGCTAATAACACATATATAGATATGGATGGAGATGGAAGAAAATTTTGAGACTCAATAGTGCTATATGACACTTCTTAAAGAACTCTTCAAATTCCTTCTTGCAAAACTCTCCACCACTATCTGTCCTCGACACCTTTATCTTCTTCTCTGTCTAGTTTTCCATCAAAACCTTAAATCCTTTAAATACATCAAAGGCTTCAGATTTCTTCCTCAAGAAATATATCCATGTACTCCTTGATAAGTCATCTATGAATGAAACACAGTACCCAGTGATGGAACCGACATAGGTCCAAACACATCACTATGCACAAGATCTGATATCTTGTTTTCCCTCCTAGCACCAGAAGGAAAACTCACTCAATTACTCTTCTCATATACAAAAAGTTCATAGAAATTGAAAAAAGAGAGCAATTGGACATACCTTCTACCATACCATTACCATGCAGTTCCCGAAGGCCCTTCTCTCCTATATCTCCAAGCCTTTGATGCCATAGCATGGTATTTTCTCTAGAGACCGCTAGGCTTTCCTCTCCACTTTTAGGACCACAAAACTGTTGCACCCATCAATAATAGTGCTACCCTGAAGCTTTTAGAGAGTTCCAATCTGAACTCCTTGCATTAATACCAGTGCTCCCCAGACCATCTTGAAGGTATATTTCTCAAACACTGTTTTTACACCTGCATCATCCATCTTGTTTATAGAAATATGATCTCTGGCCAATGTAGGAATATTCAAAGAACCAAGAAGTGTTCTAATCCTTCCACCTTGGAGCTTTAGCATGACTTTTCCACGTTCGACGATTTTGGCCTTCCTATCATACCCTAAGAAGACATCACTACCATCATACTTCTCATACTCATAGAACCAATCTTTATGGGGAATAAAGTGAAAGGATTCACCTGATTCAATCAACCATGCCTCATGATCCACATGTGTATTTGAAGAAGAAGCCAAATACACATCCCCACCTTCATTTGAGGTGGTGTTTGCCTCTACATAAGGAGCATCATCAGATCTCTTTCCTTTCTTGGGAGCTTTAGATCTGCAATCCTTTTTGAAGTTCCCTTCCTTTCCACATTTCCATCACACCTTTACAGGCTTTCCTAAAGATTTATATCTCTCTCTGGATTTATATCTCCCACTCGAAAACTTATTTTTGTTTCTATTCTAGGACCTTCATGGTGGCCCTCAATTTTGGTTATTTTTGCCTTTCATAAAACCACATATTTACCACCACATTCCATATTATGTCATCCATATATGTCTCATTTTGGCTTTATTATGCATATTCAGGTAATTAAATTAATCTTTTCAATTTTTAGAATTTTTTGTAAAAATTACGTTTTAAGAGTATTTTTGGACTGCACTAAAGATTCCCGTAACAGCTTCATTAAAATCATATGTGAAAGACAAATGGATGATATTTGAGCATATATTTTCAAAGCTTAGGAACCATGGATGGAAAAATACCTATTTTTTTAGTCAAACTAAGCTAAAACAGGCCCGGTCAAACTTGACTTGTCATTCAGAAATCCCAAGGAAAAAGAGCAGAATTAGTATTTTGTGGGATTTTTCCTAATTTTTTGAATTAAAATGGATGAGTTCGACCTATATTGATGGGATTAAGATGGATATGACTGTTAGAGACAATATAACTAAGTTTTTTTTATTATTGTCTATTTAAATCAAGATTATGGACCATTCAAGCATGTAGAATTTCTGTAACTTTGTATTGAGACTTTTGAAGACTTTGAGATAATTTGAAGAACCAGTTATATTGTTATATTTATTTTTCATGTTGTGGATGATTGATTAAGTTTTCTATAGATGATAAGTCCTTCAAGTGTGCAAGGCAAGGGTGGAGGGCCCCCACACCAAGCTAAGTACACTTTGGTTAAATTAGCATAGTTTTAATGCAATAGTTCTTGCGTCAGATTTATAATTCAGTCATTTAGATGTGTGAAAATTTATTATGATTGTTGGATGATTATTGGTTTAATTATAATTTGCATACGAAAGGACAAACAATAATTTAAGTTAAATTCTCTGTCTATCAAATCATGAACAACAAATAAAATTCATCCTCTTTAGTTTCCTTTCTTGAATTATTTCTCGAATTTCCAGTTTTAATGCAATGGTAATAATGTTGGAATAGAATTGTAAAGAAGGAAAAACAAGACCTCCTAAGTTAGGACCCTCTTCTCTTACTTTCTACACATCATAAACTATTTCTCTTGAGTTTCTCTTCTTGAAGATAGTACCGTGGGGAAGGACAACCAGGATGTCCTAAGTTAGGAGCCTCTTCCTTCACTTACTACATATTGAATCAGAAATTTTTTAGTTAGATTTAATGTTTGTAATATGAATTTCCATTAATATTATAATTTATAATATATTTGTAATATTCATTTTATTCAACTTCTAAATTTTGACTTATAAAATTGACTTCACTTGAAATCCATATATTTTGGACATGCCTCCAAGTCTACAAACCCAGATTAACAAGTAAAACACCTGTGTTAGTTTACTTAGGAAATTTACCCAACATTTTTGGCGTCATTACCAGGGAAGCATACTTCAATATATTCAACTAGGAATATTCTAAAAAATAAAAACACAACATCAAAATATAGTTTTTTTTTTAGTTATGTTTCTTTATCCCTACAGAAAGAGATAAGAAAGGTAGATTTTCCAAACAAAATTCCCCCAAAACTCAACCACCGATAGGAGGATGACCATCAGGACTAACTACACCAGTTGTTGGAAAACCAAATTTAGAAGAATTGGAAGAAAAACAAAGATCGGGAGAAAGATCAACTCTTATTGAAAGACAAACCTTGTTAGCCTATGAAGTGAAAAGAAAGCAAAAACTGATAGAAACATCTTTCATAGAAAAATAAAAGGAGACAAGGAAACCAATTGTTAAAGAATTAGATAAACCAATTATTGAAGAAATAGAGAAATTTGAGGAAACACAAGCTCAACCTCTTATTGAGAAATTTCAAATAACTGAAGATAAAATGATGGAGGAAGGAGAAGAATAGAATATATACCAATATTAACTCTGGAACAAATGATTCAGTATGAGAGGCAACAAAAAGAATGGCAGAGAAAAAGAGAGGAAGAAAGGAGAATAGAAGCAATCAGAAAAGAGAAGAAGATGCAAAAAGAGAATATAACAATAAGAGATGTAATGATATAGAACCAGACAATGATCAGGAAGCTACCTTTGGCTTCCCAATTCTAGACACAAGAGAAATTCTTGGAGAGGAGGTAAAAATGAAGAATATTCCACCTTCTGTTTTACCCAATTTTTATGGAATGTATACTGAAGATCCTGATTCATTCATGTTTGAGTTTGATATTTTGTATCATACTTAAGGATATATAGATGACACACATAAAATCCATCTTTTTCCTTCTACTCTTAAAGTAGTTGCATTGAAATGGTTTATGGGACTACGAGAACACACTATTTCCTCTTGGGATGACATGAAGGGAATTTTTCTTAAGAAGTATCAAGACTATTGCAAGCCTAGAGATTCAAAGGAAGATATTTTCAGGATGTCTCAACAAGAATATGAGAGTTTGGAAGAATATTTAGAATTATTTCTTTATAATTTAGAAGAATACAAACAACACTAATTAAATCCTGATACCATTCGCACAATTTTTCTGAAAGGTATACGAGATGAATACCTTGATATTCTCAATGTAATTGGGAAATGAGACATCTTAAATTTTATGTTTGATGATATTGTTGAACTATGTCAAAAATATTCTAGGGTAAGAGAAAAGAGTGGAAAAAGAGATGTTAATTCAAGAGCTTCTAAATCAGTAGCAGGAGGAGTAACAAGAGCAGAAATAGGGAGTTTTTTAGAAAACTTTAAAAATGATCTTCTGAGAACTTTAGGAACACAAGTCGATGTATTGAAAGCCAAGAAAATGCAATATGAACAAGATCATATACTATCAATATTTTGTCTTAAGTGTAGAAAGAAGCATCCACTAAGAGAATGTCCTTTGGATAATATTCAGGTGTGTGGAGTTTGTACTGAAAATCATTCAACTGAAAATTATCCAAAGCTTAAGGAATTTCAATTAAATTCAATGGAATAAGTACAAGGGATTTATTCTCTTTACTATATGACACCAAGGAGACCTTGGCAGCCAAGGTTTCCAGGTATGACCCAAAATTTACCTCAGCAATTTTCTCAACAAATCCCTCAGAATTATCAATATCCTCCTCAAACTTCATGGAATACTCCTATGCCATGGTAGGCTTGGCCTCCAAAACAATACCAAAACCAACATGGATAAGGTTGGTGAGGATATAGTTATGGGACCCAGCTGCCTCAACAAATCTATCCTCAAAAACAATACCAACCATATCCTCAACAACCATATCAACAACCATATCCTCAAAAACCATTTCAATATCAACAATTCCAACAACACCCTCAACCAATTCCATTTCCACAAAAAACTCTTGCACCCTTACTAACTCAACCAAAGTAGCTTTAGTTGTCATCTAACCAACCCCCACCTAGACCAACTCAATTACTAGCACAACGAGTAGCAAATCCGAGTAATAAAGTGGAAACACTAGCATATAATGTGGAAGAAGAAACATATTTTCGTTCATATTATATTCTTCCTATTCAAGACATCCACTTAAGGTCTAGAAAATTATTACACAAATATTCTCCACCAATCATATCAGAACAAACTTAGAAAGTAGAAAAATCTGAAAAATATAATCCAGAAAATCAAATTCAAAGAGGAAAAACTATTATGACTCAAACACCACCTTTTCTAGAAAGGTTAGTAGAGTAGAAAACCTCAATTTATCTTCCTGAATTTGATATTTTGGATGAGTTAAAGAATTATTATGTCAAAATTTCTCTGTTGCAAGCTATCAAAGACATTCCAATATATGAAAAAACAAAAAAGGAATTATGTATTAAGAAAACTGGCAGAAATAAAAGAGGTCCACCGACAATCTGAGTCATTGGAAAATTAGCTAGTCTCATGTCTACAAAAACAACAATTGAAAAGTATATTGAGCCTGGTATACCTATGGTTACCATTTCAATAAATAATTTTTCAGTTCCTAAAACTTTAATTGATTTGGGAGCTGATATAAATGTCATGACAATAGAGACTGAGATATTTAAAATTGCCAAATATTTGACCTACTACTACAATTTTAGAGCTATAAGATAGATCTTATAGAAATTATACAAACATATGTATATCAATGGATTCGATCCGATCTAACAATGTACTAAATATAGATACTCAATCTTTCTACAGATTAATTGTTGAAATTAAACACAATCACCAATCACATGAAGCAAAGAAAGAATCAAATCAAACCACAACACATATAACTTCTTGATGAAATATTTCTGCTCAAAACCCCTCTATCCTCTATTGTATATTAACCATGGAATCATGAAACAATTACAATGCACTCTTCTCACAAGAGTCTCCTGCACTCTCACAATTGCCTCACACTGTCCTCGACAAAACTGACAAACACTTAGCCAATTTTTAGCCTCTAAACAACCTGCCTTGCTTGCAAAATTCCTAATGAATGCAATCCCTATTCTTTAGGAATTTTGGCCTTCCAAAATTGCGCAAGGATCATGGGCACTCCAATGGATGTCTGGTTTCATGAGACAACCTACTAATCACACAATTGATAGTTAACCTCCCTTTAACCTTTGTCTCAACTGGGTTTCCACTGGAACTGACATGCATGCAGCTATTAACAGTAAATCATTAGTTGCATGGCATATCACTGATTGTGAATTAAATGATATTTAATTCACTTGATCTCTCACTAGTGCAAAAAATAGTTACAACTAGTTCAAATGACTCTAACTCACCTAATTGAGTTAACTAATTACTCATGCATTAAACATGCACCAACTGCAATTCGAACTCCATAACTAACAGAATTACTCTGCATACCTCACCAACCAACCTCAACTTAAAATACATGAGCTAACTGAGTTTATCACACTTAGTTAACTATTAAAAGTGATCATGACATAAGATTACATTTTATTTTCCAATTTAATTAAGGGATAATTAAATTAGATACTGCACAATATTAATTAATTAATTTGACCATCACACTAATGTATCGCTAGCACCTATTGGTCCCACACTAGTGTGTGTGCTACAATTTCTTCTTGGACTTCAACACTCCATATCAACAAGAAAGGGATTATCTGCGACCCTGATCCTGCCTCTATGGTATTCGAATTTTCTCATGGTGGGCACCTTCATCAGAATATATGCATCCTAATCTTTTGTGGGAATGTACTGAAGTAATATAAAGAGCCTCGAAACAAAATCTCTGAGATGGTGGTACCAGATGTCTATGTGCTTGGACCTATCATGGAATACTAGATTAAACGAGATTTTAATGCAACTTTGGTTATCACAATGTATCATAGTCGGATCCATCTGAGAACCAAACAAACAAACCCGGATCTTTCTCATTAAGATGGCCTCATATGTAGCTTGACTTGCTTCCATGTACTCTGCCTCCACTGAACTGAGTACCACAGATCGTTGCCTCCTATTGTACCAAGAAACTGTTGTTGATCCTATGCTGAAGATCCCTTCTGATGTTCTCTTTCTATCTGATGGAATCCCTGCACAATCTACATCTGTGAAGCCTTGAAGCTTAACTCGCTCTATCCGTATGTACCATAATCCATAGTTTGCAGTGGCCCTAAGATATCTCAAGACATTTTTTTCCACCTTCCAAAAGAGCATGGTTGACTAACCATAGCTTGACTTAGTTGGTTAACTATGTATCAAATGTTTGGTCTAGTGTTCACCAAGTACATTAGTGAACCCACTAACTGCCTATAGATAGTGGCATCCACTACTTCTCCAGAAGTAGAATCCTCTTTCCTCCAATTTCCTTGAACAGGAGTGTCCATGGGTTTACATCGCTCCATGTGAAAGTTATCCAGTAACTCTTTGGCATAATTGCCTTGAGAAAAAAAAAGTTCACCATCTCGCTGCCATATCTCAAAACCAAGGAAATAGTGAAGGAGTCTCGTGTCCTTCATTTCGAACTCCCTTTCAAGATCCTCATGGCATGAGTTTATTAGTTACTCATCACTTGTCAAAATTAGATCATCAACATAAGATATGATAATCAAGAGCTTACCATCAACCAAAATTTGGTACACGTTTGCATCAGCTTCACTTTTAGTGAAGCCCAACCCAGTGAAATAGCTGTCAGTCCAAGTGTACCAAGCACGAGGTGCTTGCTTCAGCCCATATAGTACTCTCTTGAGTCAGCATAGATGTGACTCACTGTCAAAGATATTGAAACCTTCTGGCTGCTCTATGTACACTTATTCCTCAATAACTCCATTGAGAAACATTGTTTTCAAATCCATCTGATGAATGCACCACCCCATCTACGCTGAGAGTTAAAGGATAGATCTAATGGAAGAGTACATTGTGATTGGTGTGAAAGTATCTTCATAGTCGATCCCCTCAACTTTAGTCGATCCCCTCAACTTGTGAGAATCCTCGGGCCACAAATATGGCCTTGTAATTCTCCACACTCCCATCAACAACTTGCTTCACCTTATAGATCCATATAGATCCAACCATTGATTTTCCGACCGGTCTTGGGACAAACTCTCATGCACTGTTCTTGATGATGGAATCATACTCCTCTACCATAACATCAACCCAAATTGGTTGATACATTGCTTCTTGAAAGGAAGATGGTTCTGTCACAATATACTTTCTCATAAGAGCCATGTATCCAGTAAAATTGTATGGACTCTGTCTCTATCTGTGCAGTGAAGTAGGGGATCCTACATTCTCTACTACATCAAGTCTCAATCTACCAGCTTCCATGGTGCACCTTCTATTATTTCTAGAGGATGGATCTACATGAGTGTTTTCTGTTGTTAAAGTCCTGTAATTTACAGTATCACAAGGTGATTGATTATTTTCTCTTTGAAAAATTTTCATACTTTACATGGATGTCAATATTCAAAATCCTTTCCAAAGAAAGAAACAGAAAGGCAAGGAGCAGCATTAGACCATTAGCAAAGACAAAGGCAACAGAGAAAGTAGTTAAGGAATAAAAATAGCAAGAGCAGAGTATTGAACAAGATTGGGTCATGTCATGCATGCTTGGGTTGAGTCGTGAACGCAGGCAGGTCATGAACATGGACAAAGTAGACAACATTCAAGTCTTCTACGAACAAATAGAAAGAAACAAATGGGCACGTCCAAAGAAAAAAAGTCGTCAAACCACGACAAGGGAGTAGTGAGGACCTTTGATCTGAAAATCAATCAACGACAAAAATTAAATCACAATTGCAAATCACAAGTTTTGTAGGATATGCACAAAGGGTAAATGTTAAAGTTGTCTAAGTGCGATGTGCAATGACGGTGGGATCCATTCACCTGCCACACTTCCTTTTCAATTTATTTTCCTTAAAAATCATTAAAATTTACCCTTTATCCACTTTTCTGCTTTATTCTTTCTATTTCACCTTTTCATCGCTATATCATTCCACCTACCTCCACCTTTCTTGATTTCCCAATTGCGATTAAAAGTGGGGCCATTTATCCCTGACACGTCATCCCTTCCCCCACCATCCATCGCAAGATCGAAGCTTTACCTGTTTAACCACAAATTTTTTCATCACAGATATTATAACGAACATTTTAAGCACCCACAATGTATTTTTTTCAAATTGCGATGCGGTTGGCCCCACCACAGCAGCTCCTCCCCCCGCTTCAGGTTGCTTGAATCATTAACCTTACCTTCCCGCAGAAACCTTCCAACTTGCGATTGTTATGTGGGTGGGTCCCTCTCCCCGCACTTCACAAGTTTTAGAATTTAATCCTCATGCTCATAGGAAAACCCTTAAGATTTGTGATTTGCGCTGCGGTCCGGTCCCACCTTACCTACCACATCATCTCCGTACTTCGCATCGCATCACTGATTCCATTTATTATAACTTAAACTCTAAAACATGTGATGTGCGATTTTCTGTGGTTGCAATAAGGTTCAGAAATAAAATCTAAACATTTTTAGGTTTGGATATATGTGTTTTTTACGATGTTTTTTTTAAAAAGGGTCAAGTCAGGCATATGATGTTTGAACATCATTTTATGAAGAAAAAAGTTTTGAAACACGGCAAGAAGTATTTGGGTATAAAATAAACACCATAGGTTGAGTCGGGCAGCAAAGGGCATTCATGCAGAAATGTTATGTTATGACGGTATAAATGGAAAAGGCAACAAAGCACATCAACACTGTCACTAGTCGATGAAAAATGGCTAGCCCTACACCATATTTAATTACCCAACACTGATCTTTTAAAAAGCAGGGCCAGATGTCAAAGCTATCATTCGTTGCCTCTTTGAGATCATCACATGCCACCTTCAAGCCTACTTTTGATTTATAAAGAGCCACCTAAGTTTTTCATTCTTGAAGATCTACCAAAATTAATTCCACAGGCGGTGTTTTGTTAGATATTTTCTTTTTTCGGGCCTTGCATGGCCATACCTATTTAATTTTCAGTTGTTTGTAATAAATGAAGTTTTCCAAAGTATATTAGGGCAACCGACTCAAGTTTTAGTTAAATACTATAATTTTCATAATCAAGGGTTGGACATTATTGGCCCCTGCATTGTAATAACTACTATATTGGAGCACTGTAATTTTGGAGCTGGACATCAATAATCATATACCATTTATAGGATTCTTGAGTTGTGTCGAAATGGTGATGTGATACTTCTTTGTTTAAATTTTTCTGTTGTTTTCTCTGCTATGCATATATTCATCTAATTGTAAATTAGAAATTTTAGATTAAGGTCTTCTATCAGAGCACCTTAATTTTGCCTACATTTACATCCTAAATGTTTTTTGTTGAATTCTGATTAAATAATTCTTAACTTCTCTTCAGTCACTAATGAACCTCACTCTTTCTTTCACGTCATAATTCATACAACTCTTAAGATCCATTTAGCATATTTAGCTTGCCCTGTGATGCTCTTGAATGTGGATGTTCCATTCTAGCCTTTTGACTCCATAGCCCAATGGACTAGTCCCTGTAGCCCTATCTGTCTCACCACACCATCAATCAAACAGAAAACCCCCATCACTATAAATATCCTAATATCAACACTTATAATCATCAAGTTAAATCATAAAAATAGGGATTGCCCTCTCTGAGTCTAGGAAGGTTAGGTCATAGACTCCAAAGTGGTTTGATGTTGTCCTTTGTCGTTTGTTCTTGCCAATCTCACAAATTACGGAGTGATAATATAATGATGACCATAATGGGGAGGGGAGTTATTGAAAAATATTAATATTTCATCACAAATCAGAAACCCCAGTCAAAATATTGTATGATTCAAGTATGTTCCAAGATTGGTATCTGGTTGTTGATGGTGGAAAATAGTCGGGCACAAGAAAGTTGAAATCATCCACCTGGCAACTCCACAGTTTTCAGTTGACCTAAAGACTCCACTGGTAGAAGAATCGATATTGGTTGTGAATATACAATGAACCCACTCTCTGACTGATTGACAAGATGGATCCAAGAATACAATGTTGGTATGCTCCAATAAACAGAGATCACATTCCTAGATTCCCACATAAAATGCCTCAGGTAAATTGGCAAAGAAATATTCCTATTTTTCAAGATGAGAATGTTGATGATGCTTTTTTACTTCTCATTAAATTTCATATACACTCATGGAAGTTGAAGGTCGAATGGCATGAGGATTGCCTCATGAAGATGTTCATGGCAACATTAGAAGGAAAAGTGAAGGAATGGTATGAAGGTTTGAATCATGGTAGTTTTTTAATTTAAATATTTCCACAAGGTGTTTTATGAGCATTATAAAGAATATTCTCCATTGTTATCATTAGCTAAAAATTGTTGTGATCAGTCTGAGGATATCATACAATACCTTGTAAATATTGATGAAGATCTAAGAAATTGTCATCCTGAGGATCTCTTAGAAGAAATTCATGAATTTCATTCTCAAGTTAATTGTCATGATAACCAAGAGAGGTTAGTTGAAAATGAAATCCATCAATAAATGAAAGAAGATCCAGAAGATCTCTCTGAGGGGAAAAATGATAATTCATCTACTCTTTTGTGTGAGGCTAAAGAAGACATTTAGCCTTATGATCAGTCTTCACAAGAGAAAGAAATTTTTTTTTGTTCAATCCAAAGAAAACAAAGACTCCCTCCTCCTTTAAATGAATAAGAAATCAATTAGATTCTAAGCATTCAAACCAACCTCTAAATTTTTATGTAATGAAGATATTATTTTTATTTTTTTTACTGCTAATTTATGTACTAAGGAATTTCCTCATGAAGAAAAAAAAGAAAATATTGATACTAATGTTGTTATACTTTCTCAAGAAGGCCTATGGCCAAAATGTGCTCCTATTCATGAAAATGATGGCCTTTAAATATAATTCAACCAACTCAGTCAAGACATATCAGGTTTTCTTGAGGACAACATAGTGGTATATAGTGAGGATGCCATGTTAGATGACCATTAATAATGTGTAGAGATTCTCTTTGAGAAGGATCCTGAGCATGATAGAGTGGAACAAGGAGCATCCCTAAATGAATCTTGTTATTTAAATCCTCAGGGCTAGGTATTGTTCCAATATCCTTTCTCTGGTTTCTTATAATCATCTAAAAAAGGAGTATGCTTGCCAGGAATGGTTTGTTGCAAATTTTAAGGAAAAGTTTGAGCACTGCTGTCTACTGGTAAGTAAGATGGGAGTGGCCCTTTTGTTTCTCCAGCCTACTCAAAAAAGTGAACAAGAATCAATGATGTAGTCATTTACTTGATTGGTTGCATTGGAGAAAGGAGTTCACTTAGTGTATATATCATCTCCAAGTTAGATTAGGGTAGGTAGGTGTAAAAATAAGCTCAACACTCTGAGCATCTTTCAAATTTTAGCTTATATTTATTTTCATTTTTAGATTGGTATGTTTTAGACTTTAGTTTCAACTTAGTTCTGGTTTCACCATTCAAGTTTTCAAGGTGCAGTAGTATGTTCAACTTGATGGACTGTAGTGGATAGGGGAAAATGTAGCTTCAGTTCAGATTTTAGTATGCTAATAAGTTGGAAGGCCTAACAAGTGGTCTATTTTTAACAATAAACGTTAGGAGAAAAAATCAACTAGTTTCTAGTCACAAACTGCCTGACATATCAAGATACAAGTTGTGGGATCAACCTAATATATCAGGCTACTAGTCTACAGTGTTCTTGAAAAATATTGAGGGAGCTTCCATCCCCAGTTGGAGTCACTGTTAGAGTCCTGTAATTTACAGTATCACAAGGTGATTGGTTATTTTCTCTTTGAAAAATTTTCATACTTTACATGGATGTCAATATTCAAAATCCTTTCCAAAGAAAGAATCAAAGAAAGAATCAGAGAGGCAAGGAGTAGCATTAGACCATTAGCGAAGACAAAGGCAACAGAGAAAAGAGTTAAGGCAGAAAAACAACAAGAGTAGAGTCTTGAATGAGATTGGTTCAAGTTGTGCATGCTTGGGTCGAGTCGTGAACGTGGGCAAGTCATGAACGTGGGAAAATTAGAAAACATTCAAGTATTCTACGAAAAAATAGAAAGAAATGAACAGGAACGACCAAAGAAACAAAGTCGAAAACCCACAGCAAGGGAGAAGTGAGGACCATTGATCTGAACATCGACCAATGGCGAAGATTAAATCGCAATCGTAGATCGCAAGTTTTGCAAGATAGGCACAAAGGGTAAATGTTAAAGTTCCCGAAGTGCGATGTGTGATAATGGTGGGACCCATTCACTCGCCACACTTCCTTTTCATTTTATTTTCCTTAAAAATAATTAAACCTTACCCTTTATCTGCATTTCCACTTTATTCTTTCTATTTTACCTTTTCATCGCTATATCATTCCACCTACCTCCGCCTTTCTTGATTACTAGGTTGCGATTAAAAGTGGGGCCATTTCTCCCTGACACGTCATCCCTTCCCCCACCATCCATCGCAAGATAAAAAATTCACCTGTTTAACTACACCTTTTTGCATCAAAAATACTATAACGTACCTTTTAAGCACCCGTGATGTATTTTTTTAAATTGCGATGCAGTTGGCCCCACTAAAGCAGCTCCTCCCCTTGCTTCAAGCCGCTTGAATCATAAAACTTACCTTACCATGGAAACCTTGCAACTTGTGACTACGATGTGGGTGGGTCCCTCTCCCTACACTTCGCAATTTTTAGAATTTAATCCCCGTGCTCATAAGAAAAACCTTAAGATTTGCGATTTGCACTGTAATCCAGTCCCACCTTACCTAACACGTCACCTCCGTGCTTTGCATCGCATCGCTGATTCCATTTCTTATAACTTAAACTCTAAAACATGCGATGTGCAATTTTATATGGATGTGATAAGGTTCAGAACTAAAATCTAAATATTTTGAGGTCTGAATATATGGGTTTTTTTACGATGTTTTGTTTAAAAAGGGTCAATTCAGGCATATGAGGTTTGAACGTTATTTCATGAAGAAAAAAGGGTTGAAACATGGAAAGAAGGATTCAGGTAGCAAATAAACACCACAGGTCGAGTCAGGCAGCAAAGGGCATTCATGCAGAAATCTTATGTTATGACGGTAGAAATGGAAAAGGCAACAAAGCACATCAGCACAGTCACTAGGCAATGAAAAATGTCTAGCCCTGCACTAGACTTAATTACCCAATGCCAATATTTTGAAAAGTAGGGCCATATGTTAGAGCCATCATTCGTTGCCTCTTCGGGATCATCACATGCCGCCTTCAAGCCTACTTTTGATTTATAAAGAGCCACCTGAGTTTTGCATTCTTGAAGGGTTACCAAAATTAATTCCACATGCAGTGTTTTGTTAGAGGTTTTCTTTTTTCAGGCCTTGCATGGCCATACCTATTTAATTTTCCAGTTGTTTGTAAAAAATGAATTTTTCCAAAGCAGATTAGGGCAACTGATTTAAGTTTTAGTTAAATACTACTTGAATTGTCATAATCAAGTGTTGGATATTGTTAACCCCTGCATTGTAAGAACTACTATATTGGAGCACTGTAATTTTGGAACTGGACATCAATAATCAAAGACCATTTACAGGATTCTTGAGTTGTGTCAAAATGGTGATGTGATACTTCTCTATTTAAATGTTTTCGTTGTTTTCTCTGTTGTGCATCTGTTCATCCAATTGTAAATCAAAAATTTTAGATTAATATTTTCTATCGGAGCACCATAAATCTGTCTACATTTACAATCTAAATGTTTTCTGCTGAAGTTTGATTAAAGAATTCATATTTTCTCTTTAGTCACTCTTGAACCTCACTCTTTCTTTCACCTCATAATTCATACAGCTCTTAAGATCCATTTAGCACAATTAGCTTGCCTTGTGATGCTCTTTAATGTTGATGTGCCATTCCAACCTTTTGACTCCATAGCCCAATGGATTAGTCCCTGCAGCCCTATCTATCCAACCACGCCATTAATAAAACAAACAACCCCCATCATTATAACTTGCCTAATATTAACACTTATAGACATCAAGTTAAATCATAAAAATAGAGAGAACCCTCTCTGAGTCTAGGAAGGCTAGGTCCTGGACTCCAAAGTGGTTGGATGGTGTCCTCTATCCTTTGTTCTTGCCAATCTCACAAATTATGGAATGATAACATCTGTCACTCCATGATCATCCACATGTTGCTGCTCCCATCTTAACATTCATTCTTTGGAACCAAGAGTTCCTCCTCTACATGTAAATCCAGCTCCTTCTTAAGGGACAATCACATGGCTTTCTCCTCATCAAATTTTATATCACGTTGCACAACAATAATTCTATTGTTTGGAAAATACACCCGATAGTTGTCAGGTGTTTAAATTTAACCCACAAATATCCCAATCTCAGCTATTGGTTGGATTATTCCTGACGTCTTTGGTCACATGCACATAAACATATGAGCCAAAAATATTAAAATGTGAAACCTCAGGTTTCTTACGAGAAAAAGCCTCTTCTAGTGTACTCATGCCAAGTATCATATGAGAACAACGGTTTTGCACAAATACCGATATGTTGCATGCCTCTGCCCATAGATGCAATGGTAGGTCTGGATCATGCAACATCACTCA
Source organism: Pinus albicaulis (assembly GCA_034641835.2). Taxonomy (NCBI): domain Eukaryota; kingdom Viridiplantae; phylum Streptophyta; class Pinopsida; order Pinales; family Pinaceae; genus Pinus; species Pinus albicaulis. Next base: position 923,670,288 of record CM076570.1, read on the forward strand.
TGCTATACCCACAATTGTTCTGTTATTTCTTTCTGCAACCCCGTTCTGCTATGGGCTATGAGGCACAATCAAATCTCTCTAAATTCCTTCTTTTCTGCAGAATTTCTTCAATTCATTGGAGATGCACTCACCTCCATTGTCACTCCTAAGAGCCTTCACATGATTCCCCATGTCTTTCTCCACTAGTGCTTTGAATTCAAGAAAATTTGAGAATGTTTGATATTTCTTTTGCATGAAGAAGATCTAGCACTTTCGATAAAAGGCATCAAAAAATATCACATTGTACTTATGCTTTGCTATTGAAACAGTAGAGAATGGTCCACACACATCTGAGTGAACTCTCTCAAGGATTTCCGAAGATCGGCTCTCCTTCTCGTGAAAAGTGGCCTTTGCATACTTCCCCGTAGTACATCCCTTTCATGTGTTTGAATGTGTAAGAGTAACCTTGGGAAGACCCGTAGAAATCTATTGAATGAACTTTGGGAAGACCCGTAGAAATTTGTTGACTGACCTTCAAGGCTCTGTAGTGAAGATGGCCCAATCTCCTGTACCATAACTCACCCTAATCCTGACTCGCCACTTTTTCCACCTTATCCATCAATACTGCGCAGCCATATACATCAAGTTTATAGAGATTCTTAACTTGAATCCAAATATTATTGGATTGTCTTATATTTTTGTGTTAGAGGAAGGCCTTTCCCTCACTAAAAACAACATCATAGCGTCTATCCTCCAAAATTGTAACTGAAACCAAATTTTTCATCAAGCCTAGTACATGAATTACATATTTTAATTGAAAGGGTTTACCTAACTGTCTCTGGAGGGTAACTGTACCAATCTCGGTAGCACTGTACCGCTTGTCATCACCCATCTCGATATGCATCTAGAGGTAATTCTCCTCCAAGTTACTGAAAATTTCTTTGTCTCCTATCATGTAAAAGAATGCACCACTATCCAAGTACCACGCAGATCCCATTTCACTTGACACCATGCATGAAATGAGAAAGAATTCAAGATCAAATTGCGAGGCCAAAGCCTCACCATCTGCATATTCTAAATCCTTATTTTTATGATTCTTTTTTGGACAATTAGTGGCATAATGTCCATGCTCGTGACAATAAAAACACTTCACTCTGGACATTTTAGCTTCTTGCCATATTTTCCAGACTCAAATTTGGAATGAAATTTATTTCCTTTCCCATTATTCTCCTTGGTAGAAAAAGTGAAATCTTATTCATCATCATGCTTACATGAAGAACCATCCCTGGTATTCTGCCTGAATTATTCTTGCACCAAATCTGACCAAAGTCATTCCCAATCTGGCAGCTTTTCCCTTCTATTGACAGAGTCTTGATAACTATGCCATCTCTTGGGAAGTCCTAGAAGAGCTAGGCTCACCAAGTCATCATCCGTGATAGTAATGATGATGCTCCCAAGCCCATCCTGACATTGGACAAACTTTTATAAATATTTCTGCATGGTGTCGCCTTTCTCCATTTTTATCTTCCCGAGCTTATCCTTCAGTGCCAATTTTCTATGATCACTTCTTCTCTAAAATAGATCTGTCAAAGGTTTCCACATTTCATATGGTTTCGCTTTACCATGCGGACTTGATAAAATGTGGTCTCGTACTCCCTCCAATAAGATCCTCCTCGTCTTTGCAACCTTCTTTTTCCAAGCATCAAGATTTGCAGCATCTGCTACAAAAGGTTTTGGAACATCATTGTCAATGAATTATTTTAGCCCATTGTCCTCTCGTACTGCCTCCATCCTATATTTCCAATAAATATAGTTAGATTTTCCCTCGAGTGCATACTTCGATCTCAAGCCATTGAAATCCATTTCAATCCTGAATCGCCTGTTGCACCAAGAATGTCTTTTGAAAAATTAAATTCTATTCAGTCACAAACTTAGCTTCTCTGCTAGTATAATTATTTCATGTGCTATGATGCCATGGATCAATTATAAAAACATATGTATATCGATGGATTCAATTTGATCTAACAATTTACTAAAACTAGATACAAAATCCTTCTACAAATCAATTGCGGAAATTAAACACCATCGCCAATCACATGAAGCAAAGGAAGAATCAAATCAAACCACAACACATATAATTTCCCGGGGAAATATTGCTACTCAAAACCCATCTATATTCTATTGTATATTAACTATGGAATCATGAAACAATTACAATGCACTCTTCTCACAAGAGTCTCCTGCACTCCCACAACTGTCTCACGCTGTCCTCGACAAAACTGACCAACACTTAGCCAATTCTCAGGCTCTAAACAACTTGCTTGCCTTGGGAAATTCCTGATGAATGCAATCCCTATTCGTTAGGAATTTTGGCCTTCCAAAACTGTGCAAGTATCATGGACATTCCAATGGATGTCTGGTTTCATGGAGGCAACCTACTAATCACACAACTGATAGTGAACCTCCCTTTAACCTCTATCTCAACTAGGTCTCCACTGGAACTGACATGCATGAAGCTATTAATAGTAAATCATCGGTTGCATGTCAGATCACTGATTTTGAATTAAATTATATTTAATTCAGTTGATCTCTCACTAGTGCAAAAAATAGTTACAACTAGTTCAACTGACTCTAACTCACCTAACTAAGTTAACTGATTACTCGTGCATTGAACTAATGAACCAACTGCAATTCAAACTCCATAAATAATATAATTACTCTGCATGCCTCACCAACCACCCTCAACTCAAAATACATAATCTAACTGATTTTATCACACTCATTTAACTATTACAAGTGATCATGAGATAAGATTACATTTTATTGTCCAATTTAATTTAGGGAAAATTAAATTAGACACTGTACCAAATTAATTAATTGATTTCTCCATCACACTAATGTATTGGTAGGACCTATTGGTACCAAACTAGTGTGTGTGCTGCAATTTCTTGTTGGACTTCAACAAATCTAAATCTGTACCAGAGGGAATATTAGAAGACATCATTGTTTCTTTGGATTGATGGGAATATCTTGTAAACTTTCAAATTTTGCAACCAAAAAAAAATCTATGAGGCCATCCTTTAATTCTAGGGAGACCATGGTTAGCCAAAGCAGATTCCTTCATTGGATGTAGATCAGAAAGCATGATCATAGCACATGGAGATGAAAGGAAACATGTTACACTCTATCCTCCAGCTTAATCACCTTCTTTATTATCATGGGTTGATCACCAACAACAACAAGAAACTCAATATGTTCTAAGTATTAATCAAGTATTTAATTTTAGAGAAGAGGAAGAAAATGAGGTCTTAATAGACCTTTTTATCTCAAAACATAATATTTATGAGTAGCTAAGAATAACACAATATGAAGCTGCAAATCAACTTTTGAATCAATTTTTGCAAGAAAATTGTACTATTCAATCATTGCATAATTCATTTGAAAGAAATTTTCATGTTAGCTCAATTACCAATTCACAAAGAAAAATCATTGAAATCAATCATCATCAGGAAATTATATTGGTAATAATCTACAATCATCACAAGAAAAATAGGTAATTGTATTATTACATAAATATTCAAAATATTTTTCTTGGGATTATACAGACATGATCACCCAATATTGTTAATAATCTACAATCGTCACAAGAATAACATGTAATTGCATTATTACATAAATATTCAAAAGCTTTTTCTTGGGATTATACAGACATGAAAGGAATTAATCCAAAGACAGGTATTCACCATATCTATATCGATGATCATATAAAACTAGTTAGACAACCACAAAGAAGAATTAATCTTATGATGAAAGAAATAGTCAAAGAAGAACTGCAAAAATTGTTACAAGTGGGATTCATCTATCCTATTTCAGATAGTCAATGGGTTTCTCCCTTAGTTGTGGTACCAAAGAAAATTGGAAAATGGAGAATATGTGTAGACTATAGGGAACTGAATTAAGCCACATTAAAAGATCATTTCCCATTACCATTCATTGTCTAAGTACTAGATTCACTAGCAAGAAAGAAGTTATTTTATTTTCTTGATGGATTTAGTGGTTACAATCAGATTAAGATATCATTGGAGGATCAAGATAAAAGTACATTTACTTGTCCTTGGGGAACATATGCATATACATTTTTTCCTTTTGGATTATTTAATGCACCTAGTACTTTTCAAAGAGCAGTCTAGCCATCTTCGCTGATTTAATTCATGAATGTGTAGAGGTCTACATGGATGATTTTACTGTCTATGGAGGTACATTTGATGATTGTTTGAACAAACTTGAAAAATTTCTAAAGATATGCATAGAGACAAAGGTATCCCTCAGAAATGAGAAATTTTTTATGATGTTAACCGAAGGGATAATGTTTGGACACCATATTTCTTCTTCAGGAATAAATGTAGACCTAGAAAAGATACAATTCATTGTAAACTTAATGCCACCGACAACGAAGGTAATAAATTTCTTGGGATATGCAGGCTATTACAGAAGATTCATTGAAAAATTTAGTAAATAAGTCTACCCCTATTCAAATTACTTCCAAAAGACATTAAGTTTAAATGGAAAACAAATTGTCAACATGAATTTGAAAAAGTGAAAGAAAAATTGTCAATAACACCCATTATTAGAGGCCCAAACTGGTCATTTCCATTTCACATATCTACTGATGCATTAGATAAAACTATAGGAGCATCACTTGGACAAAAAGAAAATCAGTTTAATTATGACATTTACTTCATAATAAAAAAATTAACTCTAGAAATATTGAACTATATAGTAACTGAAAAAGAAATGTTATATGTTGTGCATGCGGTCAATAAATTTAGACGTTATATAATAAACTATCAAGTATTTATTTGTTGTGAAACTAGCTCCAAAAATATAATAAAAGAGATATCAACACCTTATAAATAAGCCACTTCGAGGGGGCAACCTCCAATACATTACATGAATGAACAATTCTTAGATGATACAAATTACAAAACCTCCTTTCTATATATAGGAGTCCATGGGGCCACAATGTAATCCTAGCAGACCTAACAATAATAATTTAAGGACACAATAATAACAATATGGGGGTTACAGGGGTACAATAATAACAATAAGGGGGTTACACTAATAACAATAAGGGACTATACTAGTAATATAGGGACCTAACATGCCCCTCTCCTTCAAAAAGTGTTGTCCTCAATGCTTGAGTAGCTCTGGGTGCTTCTGTATAAACTTCTCATCCTCCCATGTAGAATCTTCAGTGGGTAAGTTCTTCCACTTGACGAGATACTCTGAAATTGATCGATTCTGTAGCTGTTGAGTTCTTGTTTCCGTGACCGCTTCAGGTTCCAATATGATTTTTCCTTCCTCATCAAGTTCTGGCAATATTGTTTGAACTGGAAGATTTTCACCTATAACCTTCTTTAAGCATGAAACATGGAAAATTGGATGCACTCGTGAAGAAGCAGGAAGCTCCAATTTGTATGCCATAGTACCAATCTTTTGCAACACCTTGTAAGGACCATAGTACTTTGGTGATAATTTATTATCCTTCTTAGCTTGCTTGAGGGACATTTGTTTGTATGGTTGTATCCATAAAAATACCCAGTCTCCTACATCAAAACTTCTCTCGCTGCGATGTTGATCTGCCTGTTGTTTCATTCGATTTTGTGCCAAATTCAGGTTATCCTTTAAGAGTTGGAGAACTTCTTGTTGATGCTCGATGTGATCTTCCACTGCTTGAACCTTCGAATTTTCTCTTAAAAATGATGTGATGGATGGTGGATGATATCCATAAAGTGCCATAAATGGGGTCATTTTTGCTGCAGTATGGAAGGAAGTGTTATACCACCATTCAGCGAGAGGTAACCACTTGACCCGTTGTGTTTGTTTATCAGATACAAAACAACGAAGATATCCTTCCAAACATTTATTTACTATCTCAGTTTGACCATCGGATTGAGGATGATAAGATGAGCTATGAGCTAATTGAGTACCCAAACAAGAAAATAACTCAGTCCAAAAATTTCTAGTAAAAATGGGATCTTTGTCACTCATAATAACCCTTGGGTTTCCATGTAGCTTTTAAATTGTGTCCATAAATGTAGTAGCAACTGTACTTGCTTTAAATGGATGAGATAATGCACAAAAGTGTGTATACTTGGTAAGTCTATCAACTACCACCATGATGACACTCTTTCCTTCGGACTTAGGTAAACTTGTGATAAAATCTATTGAAATATCCTCCCAAAGTTGACTTGGAATGGATAAAGGTTGTAGAATACTCGAGGTCTTAACTGTCTCAACTTTATTCTGCTAGCAAACCAAACATTCCACAACAAAATTTTGAATGTCATATTTAAGGCCATCCCAAAAAAATTCTTTCTTCACTCTGTGGTAAGTTTTTAAAAATCTTGAGTGTCCTCCTAAAGGAGAAGTGTGCTATTCCAAAAGAATCTTTTGTTTTAGTTGGGAATTCTTACAAAGAGATAAGAGATCTTTGTACCATAAGGAATCATTTTTCCAACTAAATTTATCAGATGTACTAGGATCTTGTTGCAAATTTTGAATGAGTGTCCACACTTCTTTGTCCTTCTTCCATTCATCCCTTGCTTCGGTTATCCAATTTGGTTGGATAATAGATATGGCACAAAGCAATGCTTCCACATCTTCATTCTTTCTTGAGAGTGCATCTGCAACAACATTTAGCTTCCCTTTTTTGTAGATTATTTCAAAATCATAACCCAAGATCTTTGTGACCCATTTTTACTGATCTTCTGAAGATAGTCTTTGTTCCAAAACGTATTTAAGACTATCATGATCAATTTTTACCTTGAAGTGTCTTCCCATTAGGTAAGTTCGCCATTTCTTTAGTGCATGCAGTATTGCTAACATTTCCTTCTCATAAATAGCTTTTTGTAAATACTTTCCTTTGATTGGATGACTTTCAAAAGTAATGGGTCTTCCTTCTTGCATTAAAACAACACCAATTCCATTTCCTGAGGCATCACATTCCACAATAAAGGTTTTTGTGAAGTCTGGCGTAGCTAAGACCGGTGCTAGGCACATTGCCTCTTTAAGATGTTCAAAGAACTTAGTTGCTTCAGGAGTCCATGAAAATGCATCTTTCTTCAATAATGTTGTTAGAGGTGCTGCTATTCTCCCATAATTCTTAACAAACTTGCGATAATACCCTGTTAACCCGAGAAATCCTCGCAACTGCTTTATGGTTGTGGGAACTTTCCATTCCTTAATAGCTTTAATTTTGTTAGGGTCTACTTTAACACCCTCGTGAGATACAATATGACCCAGATATTCCACCTCTTGTACTCCAAAGAAACATTTGGATTTTTTTGCATATAATTGTTTCTCCTGCAATAGTTTGAGCACCGTGTCAACATGTTCAACATGATCCTTCCAAGACCTGCTGTAGATTAGTATATCATCGAAAAATACTAGCACAAATTTTCTAAGGAAGGGTTTGAAAATGGAATTCATCAACCCTTGAAATGTAGAAGGTGCATTGGTAAGGCCAAAAGGCATGACCAAAAATTCATAATGACCCTCATGAGTTAGAAATGCTATTTTTGGAATATCTTCAGTCTTCATTCTAATTTGATGATATCCTGAACGAAGATCCAACTTGGTAAAATAAATTGCTCCATGTAATTCATCCAATAATTCATCAATCACAGGAATGGGAAATTTATCTCTAATGGTGAGCTTATTGAGCTCCCTATAATCCGGACACATTCGCCATGATCCATCCTTCTTGTGTACCAATACTACAGGAGCAGAGAAAGAACTTTGACTAGGTTGAATTATACCCACCTCTAACATTTTTGCAATCATACGTTCAATTTCGCTCTTTTGGACGTAAGGATATCTATAAGGCCTGATGTTTGGAGGAACACTTCCTGGAATCAAATGAATAGCATGATCATGATCACGAATAGGTAGGAGTCCTTTGGGAGTTTCAAACACCTTGGAATGATTGTCCAAGACTTGTTGGAGATCTGCAGAAATAGATGATTTTGATGTTGGAAATTCTAGTGAGCATAATTGTGCAATTACGCCTCGTTGTTCTTTCTTTAGAAGCTTTGTCATGACATTAGAGCTTATTATCCTTCCTGGCTTCCCCACAATACCCCGTAATTCGACTTCCTTTCCTTCTGAAAAAAATTTCAAGACAAGTTCTTGAAAATTAAAAGCTACCGTCCCCAAAGATTGTAACCATTGTACTCCTAGTACAACATCAGCACCTCCCATAGGAATGGAAAGCATTGGACTATTCAATACATATTCCCCCATGGTTAGCTTGATATTATGGCATTTTCTAGAGTAATTTATAGTTCCTCCATTTGCAACCATCACTTGACATTCTGGTGCTGGGTATAGGAAACAATTCAATTCCTTCGCTACCTTACAATGAATAAAATTATGGGTACTACCTGAATCAATCAACACTATTACCTTTTTCTTCTTGATATGTCCTTCTATCTTGAGAGTTTGAGGAGTAGTAATTCCTACCAATGTATTACATGATATACTCGGACTCATTTATTCCTCTTCTAGGGTTTATTGGTGGTGTATATCCTCTTCTCTTGAAGATTCTTGTTCATTTTCTTCTTCCTCTTCAAAATCTATGTAAAATAATTTCTTCTCAGCACACTTATGGCCTTTAATGTATTTGATATCATGACTGCAGCAAAGCCCTTTCGCTCCTTTTTCTTCCAATTGTTTTGCTGTCAACCTTGTAGGTTTTGAAAATATAGGAGTAGCAACACTTCCCTCTTTATAGAAGTGAGTGGTAGGCTTCCTTGTCGCCATAATTTTACATTCAATTTTTTTGGCCAACCTGAATACCTTCTCAAATGAATCAGGTTCCAAAACGTGAACTTCATGTTGGATGTTATCATTTAAAGTACCTATGAAGAGATCAATTCTGTGTTCCTCTGAAATATCAGTTACCCTTATATTAAGTTTTTGGAATTTCTCAATGTGCTCCACCACTAAACCCTTTTGTTTAAGATTTATCAATTGGCTAAAGAAGGTGTTGCTCTTTGTATCCTCATAATGTGCTATCATTTCCTCCATAAAAATTGACCAAGTGACAATTTTTTTATGGGAGCAAAGCCATCGATACCATACAAATGTATTTTGTTCTAAATGTAAAGTTGCAATGCATACCTTTTGTGTGTTTTGCACATTATTGAGATCAAAATATTGCTCCATATATAGTATCCATGTTACAGGATCCTTTCCATCAAACTTCCTCATATCCATTTTTGGAATATGGTGGTTCTTCCCGCCAACATTAGAGTTTATGAAATCACGATTAACATTTATTTTGTTCTCATCATGAGGTTCTTCTACTATATTTCCGCCATTAAGAATCATTTCTTGTTTTAAGCTTGTCATCAAGCCTTCCATGTATGCTTTTAGATCATTCTTCATGTTTTCCATGTTGTCTTTCATGTTTTCATCGATCTTAGCTTCCATGTCATCAATATTAGCTTCCATGCCCACTTCCATGCCATCCATCTTAGCTTCCAAACCATTCATCTTAGCTTCCACGCCTTTCTTCAAACCATCCATCTTAGTTTCCATGCCTTTCTTCAAAACTTCCATTTCATTTTTTGTTGCTCTTTGCGATAGCGAAATTTGGTGCAATTGCTCTTGTAATTTTGATATCTCACGTTGTGTTTCTTCGTCTTCATGAGTCATAGTGGAGCCTTCTAAAGGCTTAATGGGTGTTGAATTATTTTTACGGGGAATTTTAGAACCCAATACTGATATCTATTCTTCAATATGTCCTTGGAATAAATTCAGACTAATTTTTTTTCAAACGAGACTTATGTAATTCGAAAAAAAATACACACTTTTTTCTTACTTTTGAGGAGCTCGATATTGAAACTGAATTATATTTGTGATTTCATAGCTTCAATATCTAAAATTTAGCCCTAAATTAGTCCTGTGAATCTTCTTTCGAATGCCACAGGTCTAACTTGATATGGACTTTTCAAGGAAAATTTATGCCCAGTCTCCCACAATGACCTAATTATGGAATAGTTCAGTAGATCGAACTTGTACGACTTGTCACGTGTCACTGTTTCCTCCTTTGGCTCTGAATTGATAGATAGAAAACTACAGTCCATGTGCTTGTGGCCACTTTTTAAAGCATTCCAATTCGATGCTTAGAGAGAGAGAGCTATGAAGAGTTTCCCACAATCACCTCTTTGAGATGAAATTCAGAAGCTTGAAACAACCCTAACTTCCATAGACCATATCTCTGCAAATAATGTGAACCAAGATTTGAAATTTTGTGACGATGTTCCTAAGGATTTCAGCTTTGCACTCTAACAATTTTAGATTTTGAACCTTCGTAGAAAAAAATTTATAGTGAAAATTCCAGGATGACATGTTTATGGTAAATTCAGGAGCCTGCAAAATGACCTAACTTCCACAGATCATATCTCTGAAAATATTGTGAACCAAGCTCTGAATTTTTTTGAAGATTTTCTTCCAGCTTTGGGTTTCACACTCTAAAACTTTTAGCTTCTAAACCTTTGTAGAAAAAAATTTAGAGCGAAAATGCGACAATGACCTGTTTGGAGCAGCAAAACCCTAGAATCCCAAAGCTCTAATACTAAATGTTGTGAAACCAGCTCGAAAAATAGAAGAAAAGAGATATCAATGTGTTAGAAATAAGCCACTTCGAGGGGAAAACCTCTAATACATTACATGAATGAAAAATTCTTGGATGATACAAATTAGAAAACCTCCTTTCTATATATAGAAGTCCATGGGGCCACAATGTAATCCTAGTCGACCTAACAATAATAATTTAAGGACACAATAATAACAATATGGGGATTACAGGGGTAAAATAATAACAATAGGGGGGTTACACTAATAACAATAAGGGACTATACTAGTAATATATGGACCTAACATTATTCATACATACCATTCAGCCGTAAATACTTAATGAAGAAAGAAATTACCAATGGAAGAATTACTAGATGGATGCTATTAATGCAAGGATTCAATCTCACTATTCTAGATTGACCAATTAAAGACAATCAAGTAGTACATTTCCTGTCAAGACTTCATTCAACTGGTGAACCTATTCCTATTTTAGACAACTTTCGTGATGAAAATTTATTTTCTAGAACAGGTAAAACCCCATGGTTTGCAGATGTAGCTAATTATTTATCATCTAGAATATTACCATCTCATTTCACTAGCAAGAAGAAAAGAAAAATAATCAGAGAAAGTTCCAGATATAGTTGGGTCAATGGTGACATCTTTTATGCTAGTTCTAATCTTTTGATAAGAAAGTGTGTTAGAGAAGATGAAACTATTTGTATTTTAAAATCATTTCACGATGAGTCATGTGGTGGCCATTTTGCAAACAAGCAAAAAACATACAAGGTGCTCAAACTTGGCTACTACTCGCCAACAATCTTCAAGGACTCCAAATCATGTGTCAAAAGATGTGATAGCTGCCAAAGAACTGGAAGACCTATAATATCAGATGAAATGCCGTTGAAACCACAAGTACTTATAGAAACATTTGAAAAATGAGCTCTTGACATTTTGGGACATGTTAACACACCTTCTGATGGAAAGAAGTACATTTTAGTGTGTATAGACTATGTCACAAAATGGGTAGAAGCAAAAGTAGTGGCAAGAGCAACAGAAGAAATAATGGTTTCATTCCTCTTTGAAGAAAGCTTTGTAGGATTTGGAGTTCCAAGACAGATTATTACATAATAGGGAGCACAATTCACTTCTAAACTTGTCTGGGATCTTATGGAAAAGTATAAAATAAAACACATAAAGTATACTCCATACCATCCTCAAGAAAATGGAAAAGTAGAATCTACTAATAAGGTTTTGGAAAACATCATGACAAATTCGGTGCAAATGAATAGAAAGGATTGGTCAGAAAAGTTAAGAGATGTATTATGGGCATACATAATAACATGGAAGAATACAACTAGATTCAACCCATATCAGTTGGTATATGGTAAGGAAGTTATGTTACCAATTGAAATTGAAATTCACATTTTAAAACTGTAACAGAATCAGGATTGGACATGTCGTAAGCACAACAACAGAGAGTTATGCAACTAAATGAACTATATGAAATTGAACAACAAGCAATTGAGCATAGATCACTAGTACAACAACAGAGAATAAAATGGCATGACAGATTTATCAAAAGCAATTTTTTTCATAAAGGAAACTGTGCACTTCTTTTTTACTCCAAGTCTAAAGACTTCAAAGCTAAGTTTACAACTCATTGGCTTGCGTCATATGTGATAGAAGAAATCTTTGACAATGGAACAGTTAAGATAAAGACAATTGATGAAGCAACAATTTCATTTCTAGGTAATGGACATAGGCTCAAATTCTATAGTAAGCCTACCAATAAAGAATACTTTCTGAAAAGAGTCTCAATAGAAAAAACATGGAAATAATGGAAAAACATAGTGATATGCATTCCCTATTTCTAGAATAAAAAATAAAATAAAAATAAAAAACTAATAAAGGAGTTTGGTTGTGAAAATCCACGAAACTAGCACAATACAGACTTGAATTCATGTTGGAAAATCAACTTGTTTGGAAAATATGAACTCTCTATTTTGTTTTTCTTTTTCTTCAATTCCATTTGTAGAAATCATCCTAAAAAATTCAAATACTTGAGGACAAGTCTCAATATAAGCAAGGGGGAGATAACCAATAAAATAGTGAAAATAGTTTAATAACAAGAAACTGTATTGCAGAAGGGACCTGAGGCATCAATCAAATATCATTGCATAAAGGACCTGAGACATCAATATTCATTAGTGAGGGACCTGAACAAAATCAATATCATATGTTATTTCATAAATAACTTGAAACATCATAATGTACATTAAGGGGATCTGATAAGTACATACAAGCACCTACAAACCATCAAAATTCATCTTTGAAGTCTAAGGAATTATCATCATTGAAAAAGTCAAGTGTTGAAAAACTAGCAAACGACATCATTAAAAGAACAAGAATTGACGATGAGCTACTAAGCGGAAGGAAAGTATTATAAGTGTAAAAGTGTTCTTAAGACCTTTAATTTTGAAAAGAAAATCTAGGATTATTAAACTAATTTAAAAAAAAAATTGAATATGCAGTACTCATTTATTCATGAATTCATCATCCTACATCCTATTACATTATCACCCTACATTAAAAACATTTCATTCATCAACCAATTTCATCATAACCCTACATTCACTAATCATAATCCTACATTCATCCTCCTACATGAGCATTTTTTACCAAAATTTAGGGAATTTATTTTTTTAGCCTCATAAGAATTGTATACAAAAACATGAAGGATTAGCTTTCCTACAAGACCAAAAAAAAGGAGTTAGTGTCATTACAAAATGAACTTGATTTGAAATGACCTATGGATATGGCCATTTCAAAGAAAATTAATATATAAGCATATAAAAAAATTACATACAAAAGAATCAAAAGGAAAACATACAATATGCAACATGCAATAAGAATGAAATGGAAAATGCATGACAATGCATGATTGTGAAAATATGCAATAAGCATACAAGCAATAAAGCAAAGACCTTAAATAAGTGCAAGATCCATGATATGGCATCGAGACTGTACAAACGATAGAGCTGGATAAAAAAAACATAATAGTGACAAGACTTGGCATGAAAACCCATGGTAGAATGGATAATCATATAGCAGAGAAGACAATCAAACCATGACACATTGGAAGCACAAGTGGTAGCCATGAGTACAAAGGTGAGAGAATGAGTTGGGAACACAGAGATAAATAGTCAAAACATTTAAAGAAAACAAAAATTTCTTTGCGTATGTTCTCTTCCATCATCATAGCTAAACCCAGCTCAAAGTTGGAGAACAACACTGAACATTCACCATAGCATAGAAGAACCCTCGTTGAAAGAGAAATATGCAAGAAAAAATTGCATAATATTCAAGAGAAGACTGCGTAAGAAAGGAGAGCCCTAAGAAGTGGATAAATAGCAAAGAATTGGGTGAAGAAATTGAAGGGTAGGTGTGGAGAAATAAGGAGAGATACCTCATTTAAATGAAGAGATAGAGATAGAGATTTTCTCTATGCCGAGCTGACCATTTTATCCAACTAACTCCAAGAATTTCTCAAGTGGCAGGTAAGAGTCAATCCTGAAATTTCATCAACATTTAAATGATTTTGAGGATGGTTAACTCCAGAATTCATTTAAGATGTGTCATAATATGATAAAACACGATTCCAGTTGAGAATTTTTAATGCTCTATCACCATAAACATACGATGCCACTTGTAGAATCCATGAATCTTCGAGATGATGAATCAGGATTTTAATTGAAATTGTATTGTTTAACACAGGGAAAAAAAACCATTAATAAGAAACCTCTACAAGTTTTTTTCAAGTCAATCGATGTTCAGGTATCCTAAACAATTTCTTCATGCATATTTGTCAAAAAAATTGCACATGAAAAAGCAGAGTCTCATTTTCTATACACAGTACACAATTTTTGAAATAGAGAGGGGTTCCCATGAGAAAATTTTGCAAACATATATTGAGGCATGATATTGCAAAGTATTGAAACATTTTCGAGATATTTTTATGGTATTTCACACAGTAAAAAAAAAAAACTATCATTTTTACAAACAAAGGACTATTTTTGGGTATCATTTGTAGGAGAACAAAGGGAAATTGAAGAGTTACAAGGAGAGGAATAGTCTCATTTTTTTTACAGGGCTTCAAATATTGGGTAAGTCTATCTACCATGGTATTTATCCTAAAATTTCATGAATAATATATATATATATATGATGAGGATTTTGACTGTACAAGGATATATCAATTGGTATACAAAGAAGAGAAAAATGGGAACCAAAATTGATCCCAAAGAATTCAAACTAGAAAATTGGGGAAAGGAAATAATAGAAAGATTATACCAAGCAAGGTTGTTGGAATTTCTTCAAAATTTTAATGGACACAATGACAGAATCACACAGGAATTTATAAATCATTATGAACATGGGAAAACTAGAGTGGCTGAGCTCTCCATATCATTAAACCCAGTCTTTGTCTCTCAAGCACTAGATCTTCCCTTGACATGAGAGGAATATCACAAAGGTCTACACTTTAAGGATAACGGATGGAGATTATTCCTAGAAATACAAAGGAAGGTGTCCTTTGACATGGCAAAATGAATTCCAAGGGATTGGTTAAGAGAGCCATGGTAAGAATTAGTGTTGATTATCAAAAAATATTTCACCTGTAACAACTGGTATAGTGTGATCTATCTTTATCACATAAGGTTGCTTAAGTGACATGAAGGGAGACTCCAGAATCAATCTACCTTATTTCTTTTCAAGAAGCTTGACTAAAATGATAGATAGCGTCAAAAACAAAACCGAAGCAAAGGAAGAAAACATTTATCATCAAGGATTAATCAAAATACTTGTGGAATATCATATAAGAAATAAGGGAATGGTCTTGAAGGAATTTTTCGCTGAGAATCATCTTGAAGAGAAAATAACAGAAGAAAATTTTGAACAATTGCATGTGACAATGAGCATTATGAATTCCCCTATGTATCCTTGGACTAGATCAAAGAAGAAACATGATAGTATTATGGTTGAAAAGAAAGATCCTTTCTATCCATTCCTAGGAATCCTAGGAGGAAAACACAAGAGGAGCAAAGAAACAAGGAAAAAGACCTAGAAATTGAAATTGTTGAACCTCCACCAGCATCAAAGAAAATTTATGAGATAATAGAAAGAATATAGAGGGAATTCCAAGAAGAACCTATGGAGAGGAAATCCTACTTTAAGAATGCTTGGGTAGGAGCTACCTCATCTCATTCATGTCCTAAGGAGACTGGAGAAGAAGTTAGAGAGATGCATAATGAATAATACCTTAAGAAGATAAAGGAATTAACAAAATATTTGGAGGACAACAAGATCTTGGAAAGGAACTTGAAAAAGGAGAATAAGATGTATAGAGAAAAAAACAAAAAAATAATAAAAGAAAATAAGAAATTGACCAAGAAAATTGATAAGCTTGAAACTTAGAATATCCTCATCTCTAAACAAGCTTACAGATGGCTCAATGAGAAGAAGACATGGCAGTACAAATATGAGAGGCAGAAGGTGAAAAATTCCATCTAAAAATAAGGGAAGTATGAGGGTATTACCTTTCTTCTTCAGGCTGCACAAGAAGAGGCTAGAGGATCAGCAACAATACGGAAAAATAACTCAGGAGATCCAAATGGAGAAGGCAAGCATGAGGACATGCTTGAACATCATGAAGGGGGAGATGTTGGCCCTCAATTTTGGTAATTTTTTCCTATCATAAACCCACCTATATACCACCATATTATATCTTGTATCGTCCATATATGCCTCATTTTAGCCTTATTATTCATATTCAGGTAATTAAATTAAGTTTTTCAATTTTTATAAATTTATGTAAAAATTGGGTTTTAAGAGTATTTTTGGACTGGATTAAAAATTCCCATTATAGCTTCATTGAAGTCATATGCGTAGGACACCTAGGTGAAATATTAGCATATATTTGGAAAGTTTAGGAACCCAAGATGTAAAAATACCTATTTGTTTAGTCAAACTGAGCTAAAACAGGCTCAGTCAATGATGTTCAAACTTGACCTGTCATTCAGAAATACCTATGAAAAATGGCAGAATTGGTATTTTGTGGGAATTTTCCTGATTTTGTGAATGAGAATGGATGAATTCAACCTATATGGATTGGATTAGGATGGATAGGAATGTTAGAGACATTATAGCTAAGTTTTTTTAGTATTTTTCTATTTAAACCAAGTTTATGGACCATTCAAGCATGTAGAATTTGTGTACTTTTGTATTGAGACTTTTGAAGACTTTGAGATATTTTGAAGAACTAGTTCTATTGTTCTATTTATTGTTCATGGTGTGGATGATTGATTAATTTTTTTGTAGCTGAGAATTTCTTCAAGTGTGCAAGGCAAGGGTGGAGGGCCCCCACACCAAGCTAAGTACACTTTGGTTAAATTAGCATAGTTTTAATTCAATAGTTCTTGCTTCAGATTTATGATTCAATCATTTAGATGTTTGAAGATTTCTTATGATTTCTGGATGATTATTGGTTTAATTCTAATTTTCATATGAAAGGACAAACATAAATTTAAGTTAAATTCTCTTTCTATCAGATCATAAACAACAACTAAAATTCATCCTCTTTAGTTTCCTTTCTTGAATTAGTTCTTGAATTTCCAGTTTTAATGTAATGGTAATAATGTTGTAATAGAACTATAAAGAAGGGAAAACAAGACCTCCTAAGTTAGGAGCCTCTTCTCTTACTTTATACACATCATAAACTATTGCTCTTGAGTTTCTCTTCTTGAATATAGTACTGTGGGGAAGGAAAACCAGGATCTCCTAAGTTAGGAGCCTCTTCCTTCACTTAATAGATATTGAATAAGAAAATTTTTAGTTAGATTTTATATTTGTAATATGCATTTCCAATAATATTAGAATTTAGAATCTCTATGTAATATGCATTTCTTTCAACTTCTAAACTTTGTCTTCTAAAATTGACTTGACCTGAAAACCATATATTTTGGACATGCTTCCAAGTCTACAAAATGGGATTGACAAGTAAAACATTTTTTTAGTTTATTTAGTAAATTAATGAAACACTTCCTCGTACAAATAAGGCATCTCTATTTTGGCCCTCCATATTTTTCCATCTCATTTCCTCTGACAACAAGGCTGAGACAATTTCATCAAAATTCAAGGTAGTTGTATTGCTACCTATTGCAATAACCAGATTGTCCCATGAATCTGGTAGAGAAAAAAAAAATTGATGCACTTATCTTCATCTAAGGTTTTAATATAAATAGATGAATACTGACTTCCCACATTATTGAAGGTGTTCAGATGCTCTGTCACCAAGTCTCCATCCTTCGTCCTCAAGTTACAAAATATTTTCCATGGGAAAAAATTATTCACTAGAGACATAGATTGGTACAAAATCACTAACTTTACTCACAAAGTCTTTGTCGTAGCTTCCCCATATACATTCAATAATGCTGAACCTTAGATACACAACCATATCTTTCTCTTTGCCTTCCGATCCAACTTCGCCCAATGTTCATCTGAAATTTTCGGTGGTTTAGTACCCATATCTACCATGGTCCACTACTATTTATCCACCAGCATATCCTCCATATTGAGCTCCCAAAACTCAAAACTCTTACCATTAAATTTATCGATCTCTATCTTTCCACTGCTTGCCATCTTCTTTCACTTCAAGAATCGATCCTGCAAACCTCCCATTAAACATGGTCTACCACAGGCCCAAGAAAAAAACCCCTCAACAGCAAGGGAATCCCCTTGAAGTCGAAAAAACTCTGATACCAAATGTAGGTTTTAATCCTGTACAAAAATTATTTGCAAACGAATTCTTAAAAATGGAAAATAAACAATAGCAAGAGCATAAAACATAAAACATTTATACACAAAGATTTACCCCCTGGATCCCAAATCGGGACTACCAGCTTGATTTTTCATTATATTCCTTTTAGTGTTACAACACATATATACATGCCGAAGCATTCATAAACAACAATCCATTAACCCTGGATTATAAAATAACCATAGTTCCCTTAACCGAATATACAAAATATGAGGGGTTGAAAACCATCATGCCCCAAATCCATGTGCAAACCCATGCACAAAACCATAGGCGCCCAACACAATGAATAAAGGGGGTTGTCGCCCCCACTACACCTGACACAACAAATAAAGGGGGATGTCACCCCCCTGTGACCCCCCCGTGCGTGCGGCTACTAGTGGAAAGAATATAACACATACTTGAAAACAACACCATAGATGAAAACCAAGACTCAAATATTTTCATAAGTATATCTATATACTCCTCATCCCCAATCGAAAAAACTCTGTTTTACTTGTCTTTGTTAAGGATGTCATCGATAAAGAAAATGGTAGGGATTATATCTTTAACTCAAGTTAAGTAAAGAAGATGCGGTGACAAATGAAATAAAAAATATGTTTGAAGAGTTAGACCTGTTATACATCACTTAAGACCCATAAAGAGAGCTGGAGTTCTATGAGTGTGTCACCAAGTGTTATAGTTGCTATAACCACCCTCCAAAATTTTTCCATGCTTAGATTTTGGAGCCCCCCTTCTTTCCGCGAGAGCTTATATTTCAATATAATCAATTATTCATGTTATGAAAATACTTATGTTATCATGCAGAGCATGTGATGCCTTGTTTTGATCCCAACTTGATATTTTTCAAACATAAGACATCTTCCTTGACCTTGCAGCATTGTCGATCTTCCTTCAGGAATTGCATAATCTTGGAAGGTAGGCTAGCCTTGAGGAACTAAATTGTGCCTTTATGAGAGGTAGGCTAGCCTTGAGCTCATAAAATTTAAAATCCTGAGGCGCAAGCCTACCTTGAGCTAAAACAATGTGCAGAAGCTTCACCTGCCCTCAAAGACTATGCAAACCACTGATCCAAGGAGTTACCTAGTCCCTATGGTTCAGAATTGAGTAATATTTCTTAATAGTGTGAATGGTTAGTTTCTCAGAAAAATAAAAAAGAAACAAAAGAAAATCCTAGAAAATAGGGATTGGATTATTAGTTTCCTGAAGAATGACGCCAGTTGTTATTTTTTATTATTCACCAAGTGTCCTTTTTTCATTGATTTTAGGCATGCACGTCATAAACCCTAACTAGCATATATGTATATAATATATGCCCCTAGATCTCATTTCCACATTCTATATTGGATCTCTAGCATTCCCAAGGATATCAAGGAGCTTTCGGTGGAGTTTCGATGCTTTTCTGGGTAATTTTTTCTTTTGTCGCCTTTTATCACATTTTCTGACACTTTTTGTCATTTCTCTTTTGAAAGTATTTTTTCCTTTCTCCTTTTCATTATTGCTATAATTTTACCTTATATTAGCTTTTACAAGTTTTTTTTTGGTTTTTCATTATCTTTTTATAAGTGTCGCATCAACTTCTTGTTTTCTCTCACGAGTGGTGGTCTTCGGCAAATCCCTACGCATGTGTGTTTTTCCTTTCACATGTTGATATTATACACTTTATTTTCACTACTCTATATTTCATTAGTCATATCAATACTCTTATTGTGCTATCACTTATATATGCCACTTATCTATCCCATTCCTAGGTATATCTTCTCGTCATCACTTGGATAGCAGTTCTCATGTTCAACTGCACATTTCACAACTTCAAGGCTCAAGCCTCATGCTTTACCTCTAAGTCAATGCAATGTGTATTCCCTAGCTTGCCCAACTATGCATTGCGCAATTTTCGGGATCAACCCTCATCGGTGTTCATTGAGACTGCGCAATGCGTAGTCTCTCCCTAAGTCTACTGAGGGTGAGATTGAGCATTGCATGGTCTCAAGCCTCAAGCCTCCTCCTTGACTACTGAGACTATGAAATGCACAGTTCATGAAGCTAATCTCTTACCTCAACTCATAATTTGCATAATTTTCCCTCCCAGTCTTGTGCTTGTTGCCCAGATCTTACTTTGTGAGTCAGGTTTCTTGAGCTAATTTATGTTTTCCATGAGTGTATTTCTCTCTTGCAGGTACTACAGTTTTTTAGTACCTCTCCTGATTAGTTACTGTCACTATGTATCCCAAGAGATATATCTCAAAGGACACTAAAACAAGCAACAACACAAAGGAAGTTGCGAGTACTCCAGTGAACCTTCCATTTTACTCATACACTATATTGTTCATATAGAAAGAGTCATACATTACGTGGCAAAAGGTGAATGAAGTATTCTTAGAAAAGAGCTCCAAAGCATATGTGGAAGACCAGAACTTGTATGTCAACATCCATTTAGGATTACACAAGATTGCATACATGTACCCATTTACCATGTGCATAAATTGTCAACTGTATACTTTCACTTACATATAGGAAAACCATGAATCTCAGCAATTCCAACAGACAAAGGCATAGATCTTTCATGGCACATGATTATCACCTTATGTATCATATATTGATGCTAGTTTCATACATAGATTCACACTTTTATGGAGACACCAGTTACTTGAGCACAAAGGATGTCATCAAAGGTTGGGTGAAAGAGCCTTAAAAATTCCGCCAGACACCCAACAATACTTACAAGACCAAATCTATCAGGAAGGCCTATCAATACTTGATAGTCTTATGTTTTTGGATATATGGTCAAAGAAATACTAAGACCTTCCTCGAAGGCTAGGTATCCTTGCTTAATCAAGTTTTGAATGAAGGGAAATCATTCAACTCTTTAGATATGTTGGTTCAACAGTTGAGAATTCATGTGAAAATTTCTAAGAAACCTCCCAAGGGTAGTCAATCCATATTATACACGTCTTCCTATTTTTTGGATGCAATATATGCTAAGAATTCAAACCTTAGCATGAATTAGACCTGGTCACAACAAGAAACTGTTGTGAACCTTTAGTGCAAGATGCTTTGAGGAAGACATGCATTTCATGTCCCGAGATGTAATGGAAGTAGTGTCAGAACTAGTAGATTAGTTTTCCTCACTGGATCAAACTTACCTCAAAATTTTTAGAAGTTAGAAGTTTCCACATCTTCTACTGAGGTATGCCACTAACAATTTTTTCATGCAATAAGTTTCCTATCATCTTCTCATAGGGTTATCAAGAGCTTTGAATAGGAAGAGGAAAGCACCTTGACTCGCTCTTCCTTTATAAATCATATTGTACAAGATGAAGAATGTAAGGGTTGCTGAGACTGAAGGAAGGAGAAAGAGAAATTTTCATTTGATCATTTGGACTTCAATCCATACGATCCTAGGAATTTTTGTAAGGAACATTGTGTGAAGACTAATTTTCAGTGGCCAAGCGAGACATTCCATAGGCCCAAGGAGGAAGAGATGAAGAATTGTTACAATGAATCCAAGTCTTGTGAACCAGTCAGCTTTACAGCAACATCATGAGCTAATTCTCATAAGGAAGTCACTCTAGGTGTAGAACCAATAGGAAGGTGCAACCCAATGCGCGAGAAGGGAAACATGAAGGTTGTTCGTAGCTGCGAGGAAGAAAAAAGCTGCAATATGAAATTTGATCCAATCAACCTAAAAGATACTATAGTAGTAGAAAATAGGAGGAAACAAAGGAAGTAGGAAGAAGAATAGAATAATAAGGATGAATAGGAGTAGAAAAGGTTAGAAGTAGAAAGGAAGAAATGAGAAGAAGAAGAAAGGAGGAATATAGAAGATGAAGAAGAAATAGCATGGAAACAAGCTTAATAGCAAGAGCAGAACCAACTAACATAGGAGGAGAGAAGGTAGTTTCAAGAGAAGGAACTTGCTAAACAAATTTAAGAACTTATTATAATTCAAGACATGGAGGTGGAACCAAAGCCACGAAACCAAGATTTTTCCTTTATGTTGAGCACTCAATTGGTCACAATTCAGTCTCCCCCTCCTCTGACAACAGAAAAAGCTCGAAGAGAAGAAGAGGAAATTTTTTCTCTTGATGATCGTTCAATCAGGGATACATACAATCTAACTTATGATGACATTCAAAAGAATTTTTTACAAGAAAGAAAGAAACATTTCCCATATGAGCTCACATCTCTTACGTTCATCATAGAAACAATCATTGTGACAGACACTAGAAGAAATATAGAAGCCATTGGTGTAGCCAACTTGGCCTTCGCAGGTGCTACCAATTCAAACACAAAGTATATCATGGGAAATAATATACAATTAGAAAAAAACCTACAATTTTCAAGGCGAGAAGTGGCACAACTCTGCGTAGAGGTCCAGAAAGTAGCTTCCCCATAGGAATGTCTCGAAGAAATTAAGACAACCATACTTCGAGAAGTATCATCATTGGGAGAGACCATGGAGAGCTTTAATGAGGATATTTTCACCTTACATAAAGAAGTTTTCTGCTTGTAATACATGCAACGTAAGTTTAAAGATAATGCTAAATACCTCAAGCTTATTCACGTAGTCATCATTTTCATGCATGAGTATTCAATGCAAAACAAAGGGGCACCATCTCATTTGGGAAAGAGAAAAAGGCAACGAGAAGTGTTCAAGAAAGCACAAGTTTGAATGATTATACAAAGTCACAAATAGATCACTTCATTCATTGCCAACATTTAGTCCTCATATCAACGATTATACAATATTGTGTATTTCATGGATAAATCACACAAGATCCCTTTAGTTGGCTAACTCACTAAGGCCAAATATGGGAATTAGGTCAAGTAATGATCCAAGTGGATATTGGTGGCCACCCTTGTATTCCACTTCGACCCCCATCATTGTTTCTTTCAGTTTTTTTTTTTCCTTCATTGTAGCACAATAAATTACTATTTTTGGCAGTTTTTTGGGTCCTAAACTTCTAGATTCTTTTTGAGGCCCTAAACTACATTTTTTTGGAAAATCACATCCAAAAAATATGAGTCTTTGACTCAATATTCATTTTCATCAGTTTTATTTCGCATATATATCTATCTAACAAGGTATCATGTGCATCAAATGGAGATGAAACGCCAAACAATGGGCCCCATTGGGGTAAATTGGTACATCGGTTTCTCAGGGTCATCTTGTTATGAAACCAACTCCAAAATAGAATAAAAGAGAGATCAATGCCTTAGAAATCAACCACTTCGGGGGTGGGGGGAACCTCTGTTACATTACATAAATGAACAATTATTGGATGATTCAAATAAAAAAACCTCATTTCTATATATAGGATTCCATGGGGTCACAATATAATCCTATCCGACCTAACAATAATAATGTAAGGGCACAACAATAACAATATGGAGACTACAGGGTTATACCAGTAACAATAAGGCGGCTACACTAACACACTAAGGGACTACACTAGTAATATAGGGACTTAACATGCCCCTCTCCTTCAAAAAAGTGTCGTCCTCAACGCTTGATTATTTCTTGATGCTTATGTATAAAATTATCATCCTCCAATATGGAACATTCAATGGGTAAGTTCTTCCACTTGCTGAGATACTCTGAAATTGATTGATTTTGTAGTTTTCGAGTTCTTGTTTCTGTGACTATTTCAAAATACCAAATGTTATGAAACTAGCTCCAAAAATAGAAGAAAAGAGAGATCAATGCCTTAGAAATCAGCCACTTCGAGGGAGCAACCTACTTTACATTACATAAATGAACAATTATTGGATGATTTAAATGACAATATAATTCTTGGATGAACCTCCTTTCTAAATATAGGAGTCCATGGGGTCACATTATAATCCTAGTCGACCTAACAATAATAATGTAAGAGCACAACAATAAAAATATTGGGGTTTTATGGGGCACAATAATAACAATATGGGGACTATAGGGGTATGACAATAACAATAAGGGACTACACTAATAATATAGGGACCCAACATGCCCCTACTACAAGGAAAAGACCCTCTACTGGAGGTTATAAAGGAGGTTTTTAGTGTTATAAAATTGGCCAAAATTGTCAAAAAAACATATGCTACCACATCCGTTTATGGTTATAGAGGTTTTGGTGGAGCTTTAAATGGAAATTATACAAAACTAAAGAAAATGAGCGGTCGTTTTTCATCGGTGCGTTAATTAGGATTTAATGCACCGATGCATACCTGTAGTCGTAGCCCCAGGGTGGTCGAAGGAGAATGCACCGGGCAGTTAAGGTATAAAACAGCACCAGGTGTAGTGTTGGTGATACAACGGATGGGGCTGTTCTAATTGGTCTTGGGATTTGAGTGGTGCCCATAGGTCGTATCAATGCGTTAGTGCGTAGACTTATAGAAACATACTGGTGCACAGTATCATACAAATGCACTGAGATTTATAACTGGTATCAATATTCGTGTGGTGCAAATATGTCATACAAATACACCAGTGTGTATAGACACATAAACGCCGCGGTGCACAATATCACACAAATGCACCGAGATTTATAATTGGTATCGGTATTCGTGCGATGCCTATAGGTTGTCCAAATGCACTAGTGTGTATAGACACAAAAACGCCTCGGTCCATGGTATCACACAAACGCACCGAGATTTATAATTGCTATCAGTATTCATGCAGTTATCATAGGTCGTAAAATGGCACTGGTGCGTATATAGACATAAACGTACCGGAGAACCATACCGCACAAATGCCTCGATATTTTTAACTAGTTTTGGTATTTTTGCAGTGCCCATAGGTCGTAAAAATGCACCAGTGTGCTTAAGAATACAAGCGCACTGGTATAAGAATACACACACCAGTTTTCATTTTGTATTTTTTAGAAACATCGACTTGTGATAGTGCAATTATTGTGATTGTTTTAAATTCATTACTCATCGAAAGTTGACACATCTTATAACAATATTCATATTAATTAATTTTTTATTAATGCATTTGAATGTGATGTTTGGATTAATTTGTTATATCATATCATAATTATTGTGGTTTTTTAAAATTCATTATTCATAAAAAGTCGACACATATATATCTTATAACAATATTCATATGAATTAAATTTTTATCAGTGCATTCGAGAACGGCAATGGAAAACACAATAGTGACAATAGAGAACGCAATAGAATAAATCAAAACATATATATATATATATATATATATATATATATATATATATATATATATATATATATATATATAAGACATTCTTTGTCATACAAAATGGGACAACTATTTGTATCCCTTTATCTTTCAATTGGGACACTATGTCCATTACATTGAAGAAAATGTCTGATTTCACAGACATTTTTCAGAAAATACAATGCCTTGCTTTGACATCCAAACATAGTGAGCATCATTCTTCGCTTGAAATACTGTCACTGCTAGAGCTACTTCCATGACTTGGGTTATTTTTAGGAATTCTTTGTTCATGATGTTGATTGTTTTCTTCTTCTTCACCTTCCATCTACAAACATAAAAATAAACTGTAATGAGTGTATATACATTGGTGAGAATAATGAAAATTGCAATATTAAATAATATACATCAATGTAAATAAAAAAGAAATAGCGTACCAATGCAAAAATTGACTCATAAAATATACACACTATTTCAAAACCATGTAACATGCCATCTTTCAATATTTGATAATTAGATATCAATCCTTTTATTCCTTGTCATCTTGTTTTATGTGCTGAATGGGTTCCATTTTCTTTTCTTTTCTGCAAGAAAATACTTGAAAATTAATATTTAATGCTAAATTGTTCATTTATTGCACCTAATGATCTAAAAATTCAATGATTACATATTACATTTGAAGCACGTTGTTGTTGAGATGGCTCCTCCCGCGATGCAATTTTGTCCATTTCTTTGACCATCTCCTTGTACACCTTTTTGGACATTCCTACTGGCATATTTCTAATATCAGCTCGTTCATCTTTTGAGATTTTCATAATCTTCCTGAAAATGTAACATGACAATAAACTATTTATTTTTTATATTGATAAATGAAAAGTAAGTATAACAAAAGTGATATTTATAAATAATTCTAGACAAACATCTAAAGGAATATTACTTTTTCATTCCTTTTTTTGTTGTTGTATGTTTTTTCTATTAAAAGTATAACATATCTCATTGATCAATTCTCTAGAAACTCTTTCTGTAGTTTAGATAAAATTTAGTTCTTGGAACCACTGGATTGGTTTTTGTATTGTAAGTGGAAAGAATATCTATACATTCGTTCCACTAGATCCTTCAAACTTTGTGAGAATTTTTCCCCCTTTCGTTAATCTCCAACACCACTCTATATGAGCTAAGGAGAAATTCATTTTCATTTGCATGTTCTATTTTTTTCTTTTCTTAGAACAACATTCATTTTCTGAGTTGTTGGTCTCTATAGAACATTAAACAGATTTGAAATAATATATTTTTTTATACATGTTACCTCATAATTTTAATTATATTATTAAGGAAAACTAAATAAAGAAACTCATATTGGATCGATAGTATTTTTTCATTCACCTTATTCATCTTTTTGCAATTTTTCTATCAAGATTTTACGCTCTTCTGGTTCTAGATCAGAAATAATCTTATCGAGTTTTGTCATTTTGTGGCTCTGCATGATACAGAGTAAACAATACTTATTAGTTAAATTTACATATAGTACAAAAATAATATTTTTTGTAAAAAATTTACAAATAACTTGCTTTTTTTTTATTTTCTTGATGTGTTATAAGTATTTTTGTTACTTGATCTCTTGTTAGTCATTTCTTTATCAATCTCAAAATTGTACCATATCATTCATTAATATATTTATAAATAAATTGTCAACTCTTAAAGTAAAAAAAAAATCTCAAGAAGCCGGTGTGCCATTTATGGTGTACACACTGACGCCAGTGCGTGGCAGTCTTCCAAACACACTGCACAAACAGTATAATAGACCATATGGTGCTCTATGTCAACAAGGAGCACCGATGCGTTACATGTCAATCACCGCACCGGTTAACCATGACAAAATAATAAAAATTGTTCAGTGTTAGTTTTTATAGCATAAACTGGTGCCATATTTTACATATGGCGCACAAAAAAAAAATGTTTATTAATTTTTTTATCAAATTACTTATGCGGTGCACTTGTACAATACAGAGCACTGGTGTGCTATGTTATGCCAGGCGCATCGATAAGAAAAATATGTTTTTTTTTAAATTCATGCAGGGGCCCACATGGATTGGGATCCGTCTATGCTAATCGTCCCATCAGTTGGATGTCTTAGGTATATATTTAGCAATTAAAATCCTATAAATATAAATTGAAAATCCATAATTATGAAATCATAGAAAGAGGGAGAAGAAAGGGCAGAAACAAAAAGAATGTAAGGTTTGTACTTTTTGAAAGTTATTTTTTTTCGAAATAGAATGTTTGTGGTGCGCCATAATAAAATAGTGCATCGGCTCCATATTTTACAAATGGCGCACTGAGAAAAAAAAATTTGTTTTTCTAATTTTTTATCACAGTAGTTGCACGGTGTGCTAGGATAATAGAGAGCATGGTGCGCTTAGGTACACATGGCACACAAAAGAAAAAAAACCATTTTTTTTAATTTACGAAAGGGCCGACATGGATTGGGATCCGACTATGCAGGTCCTCCCATGGGTTGGATGTATTAGGATTATATTTATGAATACAAACCCTATAAATATAAATTTAAAAGCTCTAATTATTAAATCACAGAAAAAGGGAGAAGAAAGGTCCAAAACAAAAAGAATGTAGGGTTTGTTTCTAAGATGGTTTTTTTTGCAAAACAACACATTTGTGGTGCACCATAATGAAGTAGTGCACCGGTGCCATATGTTACATATGGCGCACTGATGAAAACATTTTTTTTATCACTGTACTTTTGGAGTGCACTGGTATAACAAAGTGCACCGGTGCGCTATGTTACAAAAGGTGCACCAACGAAAAAAAAATCTATTTTTTTTTTATAGATTGACGTAAGGGCCAACATGGATTAGGATCCGACTATGCAAGTCATCCCATGGGTTGAATGTGTTATGAATATACAAACCCTATAAATCTAAATTGAACAACCCAAATTATGGAATTACAGAAAGAGGGTGATGAAAGGTCAGAAACGAAAAGAATATAGGATTTTTGTTTCAAAAATGGATTTCTTTTTTTATTTTGTTTCTAAAAACTATAGAAAATGTAAAAAAAACCATAGAAAAAAAGTAAAAAAAACAACAAACTTTGATTTTGTTATTTTAATTCATAAAAAAAAACTACAAAAAAAGTAAAAAAATCCAATAGACTTTGATTTTCTCTTTTACTGCATAAAAAAACTGCAAAAAAAAGTACAAAAAAACAATAAACTTTACTCACATCATTTGAAATTCTATGGTACAACGTTTGAATCACCAGAGGTTTGGAATTATGATTTTCTAAATACTTCTGTTCGAATGTATTTCTCTGCTCCACGGTGTTCTCGTGCTCTGTTTGCTCAAGGTATGTATCCTACAAATCTTTGGCTGAAATGTTTTGCAAAAATAGTGAAATAATGAAAAGTGTTTAATATTTAAAGAAATTTTTTATGAAATTAGATTTTCAAAAATATTTTGCCGCCCATTTTTCAATTTACCTCTTTTTTTTCATATAAAGAAAATAGGGTTGCACTTTTTTTTATTTGTGGTTATTATTTTACCAATGTGTCCTTTAATCCAACATCATTGGTGCATCAGGTTATAAAATGACACCGGTGCGCAATACCAAAAATTCGTTGGTGCGGTTATCTGTACATTACACACCGAAATTACATTTAGGTTTATGCACCAAAATTTATTGTTGTTTTTCTCAAATGCAGGGAGAAAATATCATATATTATATGGAATGGAAAATTCTTCAAAATTTAGCTCGTTCCATAATATTTCTCAAAGTCCATCGCGGAGTTCTCCCTATCCATCTGGAGACATAATATTTACTTCAGATTTGTTTTATTTTTTCACTATGTAATTGAATTTATGTTTTTTATCCATGCAATCAATCATGCATAACTTAATTAAATTTATAATGTATACAAATTTCCAGGTTCATGCAGATTCAACATCGAGTTCAGATGCATAAACTATTGAGACTGCTCCAAAACATCGGAAGTTCTTATCAGGAGCTGCATACTGCAAGGCGCATTTGATAGACGAAAATGGACAGCTACTTCACCCTGCCAATTGTAACAATATTGCATCTTCTAGCCACAATCCCGAGACAATAATGGAAATTATAATTATAATTGTTTGGTATATATATTGATTAATATTTAATTATTTCAACGTCAAACCAATTTATAATCATGCAATATTATCAACGTGGTTACTAATTGATATCATATATTTTGTACTAATCATGTTCAATTTTTTTTTTAAATTATTAGGATTCTAGTGATGATGAACGACCTACCTACCATCTTCCGTTGCACCCCACAACAATGTCAAATCGAGAGAAGAACTGAATTAAGATAAAAAATCGGAGAGGAACGATACCAAGAATGGTTGAATCAACCAGCGATTCAATTCCTGCTACGTCCAGATTCACTAATTAGGAATGACTACAACAATAGTAGTTCTTCACAAGCTAGAAATGGAGGGAATCAAATAGAGGTTGATATGGATGATTACTTAATGGATACGACTACCATGGAGACAATGTTGTTAGATGCATTCCAAAATGATGATCAACTAGGCAATGATGCTCATATCGCTGACACCTTTTTTGAAAGCCTTAAATTTGCTTCACCACCCCTCTTTTTGGACCTAGTAGTCAGTCAAAGTCTACCCAGTTGGGGACAACAATGTTACTGTACAACTTGAAAGTAAATTTTGGCTTGTCGAATGCATTTTTATCACAACTTTTGAGGTAAGTTACCATAAAGTACTCCCCTTATATAAATTTGAAATATAATCAGTACACTGCAATGAAAATTACAAATGCTAAATTTTATGAATGTTAATAATTATATCGACATTAATGTACATTTATTAATATATTTTTCCATGATCACCAACTACAGGCTATTCAAAGATAAGTGTTGGCAAAGAAACAGGTCTCGCAGGCAAGACCCAGGTTTAGAAATTAGGGCCAACAAGGGAATCCGCTGTAGTCTAGAACCAACCCGGAATTTCACCCTACTCCGGAGAGCAGAGAGTCTCACCCGAGGCGTGCCACGACCACATGCAGAAGGGGAATAGATCGATAGTGGTGGAAGGATCCGCAACTCATGATTAACATTGAATTGATTGCATAAACATAATTATATACACAAGAACATTCAGAGGATCGAACAGATATTAAGCAAATAAAATTTTAAGACATCACAGACATCATGCATGCATGTAACTCATGGAATAAGACAACAACCTGCAAGTATATTGATAATCCCCAACCAAATCCACAGTTACATTGCTTCCACAGGAAGAGCTTACAAGTCGATTACAAACGTCTTATCAGACAGAAAGATAGATTAGAGAAGCCACGGAAATACAGAGATATCATGCCCGGAATGGATATCTCTTGACGCATCCACCCGATCCTTTTCAGTCGCTCTGCATTCATCCCTTCCTTCTGATGGGTGGCAGCTATTTATTCACCCGCCATCGCAACTGTTAGTTCCTCTTGCGTTCTTCTTCAGGTTCTTCCAGCTTCTCTCTTGTTGTCTACTAAGTTCTTTGCTCTATCTTTTGTTGTATCTTCTCTTCTTCTGTACTCATGCATCTACTTTCTTCAGCTATCTCCTATTCCCTTGCAACCTCGGTGGCTCTGCTACTCACCGTAGTTGCGACTTGGTTGCGACTGCCATGTGTTGTTTCACAACCCAAAAATCTGTTCTTTATTCAAAATTCAAAATATTCAAAACAAGGGCTCCAACAGGCCTCGACCATAGTTTCTTGACTTGTCTCGAGTCAATCAAAAATCACAGTCTCTATCTCCATCGCCCCACTGGATCATGTGCCCTGTTCTTATTGTGCACCTTCAGCCTGCTGTCCAAACGAGGGCCCCAAATCCAGGATCTTGCTAAACGCTATAGCCTTAAGCTCATGGAAGGTCGTCACAGCTTGTTACCACCCCTGCACCAATGAATCTATTTTTGCGGCAATCTTAGTGACAACTGCCTCCTCTACATGCGTCGGTACAGTCTCGAACACCGTGCTGATTTGGGTTTCAGCCTCGGCGGCTAGCTGTTGCATTGTCCTGGCACTGCGTTGGAGGGAAATGCAGAGCTCATGAATTATTTGTTTAGCCATTGCTAAGATGGCCTTTGTTTGTTGAATCTGCAACTCTAGAGCATTTACCTGGGCATATAGCTGGTCCAATTGTGTGGGGTCTGTGGCCTCTTAGATTTCCCTTGAAATTTGCTGCAACTACACTGAAATTGACTGTGTCTTGACTATAAGGGCCATTGAGCACTCTTGAAGACCCTTCAGGAGGTCTTAAGCATCACGCGCTATAGAGTTGAGATTTTCCTACATCTGGTGGACCTGGCCCTGCTTTTCGGCAATATGTGCTGAATAGACTACCTCTGGATCGGGCAGCGCTGGCCGAGTAGCTAATGCTATTTGAAGCTCCACATTTTCCCTATGGAGGCCATTGAATGCAATCCGGAGGTGGAGGGCCTGTGCTATGATACTTGTCTCTGGAACATCTGCAGGCAGTTGAGCATAATGAGCCCCGAAAGTTGGCCATAACTCTAAAAACACCTTGGTGACATCGTTTATCTAACCTTTCAGTTGCTCCTGTGTCGTTATGAGTTGTTTGCGTTGTTCAGTAAGCACAGTGATTTGCTGTTGTTGTTCATCGCACCTTTGTTGTAGTTCAGAATGGAGTTGTTTGGCCTAATGGGCTACCCTCTGGATAAAAAAGTACAGTTGAGCCATACCCCATGTTTCTAAATTAGCGACCCCCGAAGTGCTTTGGTCCGGCTGCCTTTCCTGCAAGGGTTTCCCACTAGCAACTGATCGAGTAGAGTGCTCTGGAGGGGATGGCGGCGGGGTTTGATGAGGTGTTAATTAGACCATGTTCAAGTCTGGCCTCTCCTGCTGATTTGTATGGACCGTCTGTGGAAGTATAGTAGGCTCAGGCTGAGCCTCAGCTGAGTCGGCAACAATTTGTGCCATTTGGGTAAATATATCAGACAAAGAAACTTGGGGTCGACCGGTGGTACTATTTATGCAGTACTCGAGTCAACTCCAGCCCTGTGGTCCCCATTAAGTAGATTTTGGATGATTGGGTCAGATACGGTGGCGGATGAATTGGATGGAGCGAATGAAGTGGTAGGTGGAGGTGGAACAGTACGTGGTGGTGAAAGCCGGATGTTGATGAAATCGGAGGGGTCAATGGGTGGTTCTTCCTGTATCGGCACCCCTGTATTTGGTGGCCATGCTGGATCCTCCTCAGTGAGGTCCACCACCGGACTCGATTCGATGGTTCGGGCCCGCTTGGCCTGAGGAGTTTCCAAGAGGTCGGTGGACTTGCTCTTTTCCGCCAGCGAGGTCGTCATCGGACCTGGAGAAGTAAATAAAATAGTAGGGATGGGGGAGGTGATAGGAGTTGTGTGGGGACACGATGTGGAGTGAGAAAGCTGGAACTCAGAGAGCAAAGGAAAAGGAACGACACCACTTGATACGACCTTGGTCGCCTCATTAAGCTGCGTACACGAGTTTCTAAGCGGTAGATGAGGGCGGGTGCACGGTGGGGTCTGTTGTCGCCTGTGTCCAGTCTCGGTGGGTAATTCTTTGATAGCATCTGATCAAAGTTGTAAATGGGTACCCCGTTGCGGATTTCCATCGCGACCCCTGGCCATGAACAGACTTCATTGTGGAAAGCGGTATCTTCAAGCTGGAACTTCAGCGGCTGCATGTGAAATGTGTCATCTAGCACACAAGTAGGTCAGATATAAGTATGCCTGTGACTGACCCCTAACCATACTTGCTCACTGTACTCATCTAGCAGGTTCCTGGGCACCCTTTGCTGGCTGGTCACCATGTCCGTCATTAAGCCATACCAGGTCCAAAATGCCTCGGCATTAACTTCTTTAGTACTGGGATCAACCGACACCTTCCACGGAACAAACTTCATCGCTAGAGGCTGGACCTCTAGAATTTCCACTGGTAACCTGACAAGGGGAGTGTGCCACTTCCACATGGCAAATGCAACTATCAAATATCCGTAAATGAAGCTTGTAGCCCGCTTGTAGTTTTCTTCGCACATGTCAAGCTGCTCCTTCAATAGGAAGGAGCACCAGTTCAACTTGGCCCACTAAACGCAATGCTCTGCAATGGAGATAGTATCCAGAGTGCATTCTCCCTTTGTGTAGTGCCTCATTATCTTACTGGCAATGAGGTAGCATGCGAACTTGATCTCGGGCTTATTGATAAGCTCCATCCTGGCTCCCTTTCCTCCCCGTCGTCTGCCATATTTGACATAATAGTCGGCGTCTCCCGACTTCCTCGCTCGCTTGGAAGTAGTCTGACATGCAGTCGAGACATCCGCGCCATTCTGTGAAAGCCCTGTAAGCCGGTGGATATCCTTGGCATGAATGGGAATTTCCTTATTCAACCACAAGGATCCATTTTGGATGTGGCTGAGTAAGAACTTAGTGCACTGCATAGCCAGTCCTGTGGTCCCGAAGACCGAAAGATTTCTTAAGTTCAGAAGAGAAGATTACTGTAGGCCTCAGAACTTTGGTAAAATTCTATTCGTTGAACGCACGGCTTCTGTGAAGTAATGTTCCATATACGCATTCCATTTGAGTGCCGAGAACTCGAAGGGGTCTAAGAGGTTTGCATCTATGAGGGCTACATTGTTGTATTTCCTGACAAGGGACTCTGTTTTCTGAATTCTGCTATCGAGCTCCGGTTTTAGGACTGCTGGGTTGGCCTTTGGCATCTTT
This sequence comes from Pinus albicaulis, assembly GCA_034641835.2. Lineage (NCBI taxonomy): Eukaryota > Viridiplantae > Streptophyta > Pinopsida > Pinales > Pinaceae > Pinus > Pinus albicaulis. The sequence goes on from CM076570.1 coordinate 923,704,749, forward strand.
GCTCGATGTTGATACACCTGCAGAATTGGTCTCGACGTCTTCTCTTGGCGCTGTGCTTCTGGATACTTCTGCTGCTATGGTTCTGCTCCAATTTCTAATTCTAACTGCTTCGACATTCTCGTGCTTTTTTCCATGCAAGTTATGTAATTACCTGGCACGAGTGAGGTTGATGAGACCCCATGACGAGTTAATTCCTGCTAGCATTCTTCTCGGCGATAAACGTGTGGTCAATCGCCGGCTGAGGTGTAGTCTGACAGTTGCTAACGGTGGCATGGGGAAATGGGTGGACGAGACGGCTGAGGTTACTTTGAATTATGGCAAAATGATTATTGCAGGGTTACTTCTAATTATGGTCATTTATGCTGCAAATCTAGACGATCCTACGGACTGACACAAGTACTGACGGAAATGATATGGGCTGACACTAACACATTTGCTGATCCTACGGGGATGACACGCTGGACACGCCCCTCCCTGACCACAATCGGTTGAGGTGCGGTCCCTGCAACAGAGCGGTTATTGACGACCTATGCATGAATGATAAATACTACCTATGCTCATCCCGATTGCGGGAGAGTTTATTAATCTACGCTACTCTACGACTTCTCTCAGTTGTGAGAGTTATTAATGAAAAGTGAAAGGAATTACTCATGGTAGGGTTTCAGGCATGCACCATTCACCCACCTAGGTAAAATAGTATCGTCCAGCTGAGCCAACTGGATGGCTCCAGAATCTCTAATCTCGATGACGAAGTAAGGTCCCAACCAGTGCATCTGTAGTTTTCCTGGGAACGTCTGAAACTTTCTATCATATAAGAGGACCTTTCCTCCAACCTGGAACATTTTGATCTTGATGTGGCAGTCGTGCCACTCTTTTTTCCTGTCCTTCTGAACCTTCTGGTGAAATTCGGCCAGAAACCGGGCCTCGTCCAATTCTTGTAATTCATGGAGGCGCTCCTGGAGCGATGCTTCTTCCGAGAACTTGAGGAGGTGGAAATTAAAAGGCTCGGTACAGTGAACTCGACGGGAATCACAGCTTCCCCGCCATACACCAGCTGGAACGGTGTCTTATTGGTCAAGCGCTTCACCGTAGTCCGGTAGGCCCATAGTGCAGCTAGTAGCCGCTCATCCCAGTCATCCTGCTGGACATTGCAGATCTTTGTCAAACCCTTTTCGAGGATTTTATTGAACGCTTCAACAGTGCCATTGGCCTGCGGGTGGTACGGGCTGCTTTTGTGATGTTGAATCATGAATGTGTTCAACAGCGATTTGACCGTTTCATTAATGAAGTGCGTACCCTGATCACTGGTTAAAATTCGCGGGCAGCCAAACCTGTTGATGATGTGTTCAAAAATGAACTGCGCTGCGGTATCTGCCATATAGTCCCGTACCGCCACTGCCTTAGCCCACCTGGTGAGGTAGTCAGTTGCGGTAATGATGTTTCGGGCCTTGGAATGCCTGGCGACCGGGGCTATGGGGCCTATGAAGTTGACAACCCACTTCTCGAACAGCCGCAACACATGCACCAGGTGTAGCGGGAGCTCGTCCCTGTGAGAGGGCCTCCCCGTTCGCTGACAGACATCGCATCTCTTAAAAATGTCTTACAATCGGCATGGACCGTCGGCCACCATAGTCCATCTTGGAGCACCTTCCTGGCAGTGGGTTTCGCCCCCACATGCTCGCCCGCAACACCGCTGTGGCATTCCCACATCACGGCTTCACATTTGTGGTCAAGTATACATCTGCGCAGAACCTCATCGAAGCCCAATTTGTATATCAGCCCTGCAATCAGTTGGTATTCAGCGGCGCGAACAACCAAGTACCATTTCTGGAGCGGGGTGTAGTGTTGAGGGCATTGCCCCGTGGTCAGATAGGTGGCAATGTCGGCCAAATAATATGGTACAGCTTCGACTCGAAAAAGGTCAGCATCCGACAGCTGATCATCAAGAGAACCGTCGTTCTCCCCCGTCTCCAACCTGGATAAATGATCAGGCCCGACGTTCAACCTCTCGGGCTTGACGATCACCTCAAACGTGAATTCTTGGAAGAGTAGAAGCCATCGACAGATCTGTCCTTATAAAACAGACTTATTGACCAGGTACTTTAATGCAGAGTGATCCGTAAAGAACTTGAATTTTCCTCCTAGAAGATAGTGGCGGAACTTTTGGAGCAAGTACACCATTTCCAGGGCCTCCCTCTCAGTCGTGGTGTAATTTCGCTCAGTGTTAGATAGTTTGCAGCTAGCGAAGTAAATTGGGTGGTCAACTGTCATCTCTCTTGGTTGCGCCAAGACAGCCCCAAGTGCAATACTGGAAGCATCAATATGCACATGGAACTTCTTATCCCAGTCTGGGTGAACAAGAATAGGTGCCGTCTCCAGCTTTTCCTTTAGAGTGTCAAGGGCCATCTGACACTCCTCCGTCCAATGGAATACTTCTAACTTCCGCAGTAGCTTTTCTAAAGGAGCAGTGATCTTTGCGTAATTTCAGATAAACCGCCTGTAATAACCTGTGTGCCCTAGCAGTTCCTGCAACTGATTAACTGTTTCAAGAGCTTCCATGTGGATGATCATGACCACCTTGGCGGGGTCGACGCAGACCCCTTTCTTGCACACCACGTGTCCTAACAGCGTGCCGAAAGGAACTGCAAAAATGCATTTCTTCAAGTTCAAGGAAATCTGCAACTATCGACACTGATCAAACATGATACACAATAGGGTGGTGTTGTTATTCAAAAAACTGTAGATGATCCAATCATCCATGCAGACTTCTAGGAACTTGTGGATATACTCCTGGAAAGCAGTGATGACGATCCGGGAAAACACGGCCGGGGCGTTCTTCAATCCGAACGACATCACATGGTATGCGAACGATCCCCACTCGGTGGTGAATGTCGTCTTCATTTTTTCCTCTTCCACAATGTGCACCTGATGATAGCCCAAAAAGCCATCAGTGAAGGAGTAAGCTTCATTTCCCACAACATGATCCAATACTTCGTCGCTGAATGGAGTGGGAAACAGATCATGGATGTAGGCATTGTTCAGACTCCGGTAGTCGACACAGACACGTATCTCTGACTTGGCCTTCTTATTATAAATGACGATAGGACTCACCCACTCTGCTTCTTCCACCAGAAAGATGAGACCTGTTGTCAGCATCTTATCAATCTCCATCTTGACCTTTTCTTTGATCCGTGGGTTCAACCAATAGGGTCGATGCTTTATGGGCCTGGCGTCTGGTTTCAGCACAATACGCATTTCTCCGAGGTCACCTTTAATGCCCTTTATGTCTGCAACAAATGAAGGAAATAGGTCTTCATATTCGTGGAGGAGGCTAAAAATTTCCTTTGTTGTCTCCTCGTCCCAGTAATCCCCAATCGTAGCCAGTTTGGGTTTTTCCTCTGTACTGATGTTAAAATTCTTTGTCTTCGGCGAGAGTAAATGGATGCCTTCAGTAGTCAGTTCTTCGTTGATGTTTCGCTCGCCTTCCTTCTCTTCGAAATATAGGTGCCTTAGGTCCTCCGGACTATCATCGTCTAGATCGCCATCGATCCATTGGCAAGCCAACTCATGCCTGGCCTCAGGATGTGATGCAAAAATGCTCCCGTCGGTTGCTGGATCTCAGAGAAACAGTACCCCCTTGATAGCTTGTAATGCCCGGGACACCAGCTCTGTCTCTCCTTCGAAGGAAAAGCACCGAACAAATTTGTTCGTGACTTCCTACTAGGAGTTGGTTCCTCTTTTTCGCTCTTCTTCTAAGTACCACGCCTGGAGGATGGTATCTAAGGAGTGGATGAACCGATGTACCCACAGTTCCTCCGAGTACCCTAGACTCCGCCACCACTCCTCACAGATTTCTAGGTGGTCCCACGGATCGGAAGTCCCTTGGTACTTGTGCCTACTTCGAGGGCCTCCATCTTCTTTAAACCGCGCCCTCAAAGCCTCCGCCACAAAACTCCACCGCGACAGGGTGTTGCGGTGATTTTTCCACCACCTGGATGATGTGGAGTATAGTGCTACGTCCAACAGTGGTATCCTGCTTCCTTCTGGTACCGTGTCTTCTACTTTTGTGATAAAGGTATTGACAACCTGCATGTTCGACAGGGTGGGGTACTCCCTGATCTCAGCTCCAATCCAACGGACTCAGGAAATGGTGGCACATCTCCATGTGCTGGTATCATAACCCCCTTGTTGCCAGTCTTCCTAGGCTAGTTCCGATCCCAGCTCTGAGCTCTGGACACTGTGCCAGCTGACGGAGCTAGTTGTGGTCGGGTTAATATAGTCCTCCCGCTTCCCTGCTGTCATTTGATACAAATTTTCCAACATCTGAACATCCTCCCAGTTGTCCACAGTTTCTATATATCGCAGGCCTTGGTACAGGTCGAGAGGCTGAGTGACCCGGACCTCTCCATCTTCGAAGATCATCAGTTCCTTTTTGAGGTCGATGATGGCGTAATTCTCAAAAGCCCAATCAATGCTTAGCAGGGCAGGGTAAGGATCCTTGTCTCCCATAATATCAATAACCTCAAAATCCGTGTAAGTATTCACCCCTGCAATGTCGACTTCGACGCCTTCGAGTCAGCCGATCGGGACAATACAGTACTAGTTTTCCATTCTAAGCTAGATTGGCGAATAGGTCAGCCATGGCCATCCAAGAGCCTCCCACATCTTCTGCGGTAGGATATTGACGTTAGACCCTAATTCAAGCATGGTGTCACTGATCTGGAATCCCGCAACCTGCGTGTTAAGCCGGAACTCTTTTCCCGTTCGTTGCTTGTTCCGCTTGACCCGCTGCACGTATTGGGGCGTTGTTTCCACAGGTTCCCCCGGCCCCGTATTCCCCTGCAGTATTTCCTCCAGGGTACGCTTGAGCTGTTCCCGCATCGAAGCATTATCAACAATCTTGAGGAACAACTAAAGCCATTCCTCAATCAAGGTCCCCGTGGTGCTCTATTCTTTGGAGCCAGTTTTCAGGGGTACCTCAAGGCCTTTGTCTCCCCCCAGCTGAGTAAAAGCCTTCACCGCCTCCTGGAAGTACTTCTTCTGTGCATCTGGCCTGATCAGTTGTTTCGGGGAGGCGAGCCAGATAGACCATACCGACTCCTTTCCATGAGCGTCCTCCCCAGTCTTCTTGCCGTCGTGCATCATGATAGGTACATTCTTCATGGCCAGAGTCACGGTTCCTCAAGGTTCGGAGTTTACCAGATTTGTGCCCCTCTGTTGTGCCCATTCCTCCCACTTCTTGATAAGTTCCGAGCAGTCCTCTGTTGCATGGGCATTCACACGGCACTGGGAACACCATGGACGGCAGGGAAGGGGGCATTCCCGAGCCACATGACCCTCCTGGTCACAATTGTAGCATTTCAGCGGACCCCTTCCCCCTGTGCGGCCTCCGCGCACACCGCCTCCTCTTCCCCTGGAAGCCTCATTCACCCTATAGGAGGGTCGGTCCAACCAGTCCGCGAGTGCATCGAGAACCCTAAACTGCTCAGTGTTGTGAGTCATGGAAGCACAAAACTCACAGTATACATTTTTTGGGACATTGGAGTACTTCTGTAGTATTGGGAACATCCTAGGTTGATGCCCCACCGTCCGACAAATCTCGCAATATTCCGTGGCGGTTGGGTTTGGTTGAGGTGGGAACCCCGCATAAGGCTGTTGCAACTGGTATACCCCCTGTGGATTCATCACCGTGCCACCCCTCATGGGTGGACCCTCCTGGATGGCCGCGACAAAGGGTCCCACACCCGTGCCATGCGACCGGGGACACTCGGTTGCGACGTGGCCTTCGACTAGGCAGTGAGTGCACCAAACGTTCGGCCTGGCTGGTCTTATAAGCTGCATCTCCTTGAGCTTTTCAGTCAGACTAGAAATTTGATGCTACAATCCCACCAAGGAAGGATCTTATGGGGCCGGCCCTCCCCGATATTCCTGAGGGTAGCCTGCCATGGCCTCTATCTTCATGGCATATTCAAGAGCATCCTGCAAGTTGTCAATATTCTGCTGGGTGAGGGGGTTCGTGTCAAGGGAAGCAGAGCCTTGATGAACCAGTCCCTTAGATGGTTTGGGTTGATTGGGTAGCTGAGTTTCCTGATTACGTCCTTGAATTGACGCATCAGCTCCCATGCAGTCTCTCCTTCTTTCTGCTTAATCTCCCAGAGCTCGGACAGACCCTACTGGTCTGTCTGGGGAAGCTTAAATTCCCAGACGAAATATCGCTTAATGTCTACGATTACTGGATTAGGATGGGCCTCGGACCACTTGATAAACCATCGTAGAGCCCTCTCTTTGAGCATGGTTTGGAACTCTATTAGATTCCCTGCGTCTGGCATCTGTCGAGCCCTCCATATGGCTTCGTAGAGATACCAGTGTTTCTACATCATCGTTGCCTCGGCTAGAGAATTATGGATACTGGGTGAATGACCCAGCCATATTTACTTGCGAAGGGGTGACCAGGATAAACCCTCTAAGTCCTGGTTGCGTGACCGTTCCACTGGGGAATGCAATACTACTAGTGACACTGCTATTAATGTGTGTCGTTGTTGATAATGAACTGTAGTGCAATTGACTCAATGCTTGTAACTTAATGAAAATATTAATTAAAGGTTGATAGAGTACTAGGGGAAGGTAGGGATCCTTTCCGTGCAAATTTTTGGAAGTAGGGCTGCCTAGAGAGATGAATGTCATCCACTCTTGAAACAACCATTGCATCACGACGTACCATTCACCATCGGAACTTTCTTCGGGCTGCACACCTACATCGTCTTCGTCAGTCGTCGTCTCCCTTTCTCTCTTAGCTAGGCTCCCATGCACCTTCCACACTCCCACAATGGTCCCTTCCCTTTCCAGGGTATCCCCTTGAATTTCAATAATTCCTATCCTCTGAGGCGCCTCCTCTTGATTCTTCCTATTGTTTTCCCGTCGTCTCAACTCCCGCATCACCCTCTCTCACCACCTGTCGGTGATCTGCGCCCACCAATGTGAACGTCGCTCCCTCAATCTTTTTGCGACCTCAGCATCCATCCCCCCACTCCCCCGCTTCACACTTCACGTATAATCTTTCCCTTCAGCCCTTCCCCCAGCACTAGAGGTTTACGCTCCATGCTCGACTTTTGGAATTCCATCAGCCCTTTGTCCACCATCAGGGCCTTAATCCACAGCGGAATATCCTTGAGAAACTTCCCTCTTAGCCTGGATCGGAAGATAACTTCAGCCTTCGAGAAGGATTGGTAGCACTCTGTAGCAAACTCCACAATATATCCGTCCAAAGTGGTCTCTACCCAAAAATCCACCGCGCGGGTCAACTCAGTATCGAGCCGATGCAGAGCCACCAGATCCCCGTGCACCCACTTTCAGTTTATCTTCCGCGAGCTATCTCTAGGCACCTTCATCTGTAACCTCTGCAACCAACTATAGAGGTCGCTAGGGAATTTTCCCCAGAGGATCTCGTAGGTATCACTGGCAGAATCTGAGAAAAGGACGAGATCCTTGAGCACCCTCTCCTTTTGATTCGTCAACTCTACTTGTTGAGCAACAAACTGGTCCAAATGGTTATCCCACCATCTCCATATTTCTCCTTCGCAGAGCCTCGATACCATGATATAGTTCCCCTCATAACATGCAAGGTCCCGGCAACGGAACCATTTGTTGGCGAAGAAACAGGTCTCGCAGGAAAGACCCAGGTTCAGAGATTGGGGCCAACAAGGGAATTTTCTATAGTCTAGAACCACGCCGGCATTGTCACCCTACTCCGGGGAGAAGAGAGTCTCACTTGAGGTGTGCCGCGACCACATGCAGAAGGGGACTAGATCAATAGAGGTGGAAGGATCCGCAACTCATGATTAACATAGAATTGATTGCATAAATATTATTATATAATGCAAGAACATTCAGAGAGTGTACATGTATTAAGCAAATAAAATTTTAAGTCATCACAACCATCATGCATGCATGTAACTCATATAATAAGACAACAACCTGCAAGTATATTGATAATCTTCAGCCAAGCCCATAGTTACATTGCTTTCACAGGAAGAGCTTACAAGTCTATTACAGACGTATTATAGGATATAAAGGTAGATAAGAGAAGCCTAGGAACTACAGAGATATCATGCTCAGCCTAGGTTCCCTCTGCAGCATCCGCTCAATCTCCTTCAGTCGCTCTGCATTCGTCCCTTCTTTCAGCCGGGTGACGGCTATTTATTCACCCACCATCGCAACTGCTAGTTCCTCTTGCATTCTTCTTCAGCTGCTTCTGGCTTTTCTCTTGTTGTCTATGAGTTCTTCTCTCTGTCTTCTGCTGTATATTCTCTTCGTCTGCGCTTATGCTTCTTCTTTCTTTAGCTATCTCCTGTTTCCTTGCAACCTCGGTAGCTCTGCTACTCACCGTAGTTGCGACTTGGTTGTGACTGCCATGTGTCATTCCGCAACCCAAAAATCTATTCTCTATTCAAAATTCAAAATATTCAAAACAAGGGCCCCACAAAGATGAACCTTGTCATTCCATGGTAGTCTTCTATAGGCAACAAGGTGTCTATCATACAAATTGCCAGCTATATCAGGGTGCTTTAAATATTTCACCTTTAGCATCTTTCTTTTCGGCCCTTCTTTGAAATTAAACATAGACTTGGACATTTTTGTTGTAACTCTTTGTTTAAAAACCTCCCATGTATCGAGACCCATCACTGTTTCTTTTATTTTTCTCATCACTTCTACAAAAGTATTAATGGTTGGCCCAAACGTTTTGTACATATCTACAAGTTTCCTTAAAGAGTGAGTAACTATTTCTAAGCTTTTTCAAATTTCAACAGGAAATTTCAAAGACACAAAATCTTTCTTCAATTTTGAATAAAGATTTTGACACCTTTGTAATGTACATTGTTGCATGTTTGTTTCCCAAGATATTTCAGAAATTTCAGACAGATAAGTCATGGTTGGTGTAAAACCTTCTTCTTGAATAACGCGTTCTGTCCTACGTCTTTTTGGAGCAACATTTACACATTTTGCATCAATATATAAAATTTTGTATAAATAAAAAAACATGTGAACAAATTTGTACAAATTGAATGAAAATAATATTCAGATTGATGGCCACCTCGATATGGTTAGCCAACATCATGCCCACCCTGAGACTGTTAAAAACTAGAAAGACCACCAATTGGTTGAGAACCAACACAACCACCCATTGATTGACCTCCGGGGGAATGCATATCACCACCTTCACGCAATTTGCCACCACCTATTGATGGGCCTCCAGGGAAATGTGTACCAGCACTAACCTCACACGATGAGAGGGAAGCTTTATAAAAAATATGAATTTATAATCGATTCAAAAACACATTCATACATATAAATACATGTACATATGATTGATTAAATTGCATGAACCATGCCACGATTGCGTGAACCATGACCATGCTCCATTGATGGAGTAAATACTCTTGCCCTCCTAACTCCTAAAAAATAAGAAATGAAATTTATTAGAAACTAATTTAACTCACAAAATTGATAAAAAATCAATTTCATATGTATACATGTATGTACATGGAGATAAAATTATATATATAGCCAATCAAAAAATTAATTCCACATGTATACATACATGTAAGTATGGAGATAAGATTATATATTCAAATTTAATTTATAAACATGCACATTTAATATAAATACCATGAACATCTCTCAATCCATGATCCCCCTCACTCGTAGAGGCATGAGATTCTATTGATCTTCATCTTTCATCCTCCATGATATATATGGATATCTACAGTGGACATTTACAATTATTTTTAAATTATTATTTAAAATAAATTCAAAAGATTTCAAAAAATTAATTTTATTTAGTACACAAATTGTAAAACACAACTTCAAAGCACAAATTGATGTGTGAAACTCAATTTAAACAAAAATTTGTTGAAGTCCTCACATTTTAATTTTATAAAAATGTGAAGTTCACCAAGTTGCGCTTACATAGTGGGAGCACACTTGGTATATAATTGAAAAAAGCACAGTGTCATTAAAAATGACGCATTTATAAGTAAAAAACACACACATATCAAAGATATGTTACAATGTCTGCCAATAAATTTTGAAGGAGAGTGTCTCAACGCTAGTTCATCTCTGAGAGATGAATCTTGAATTGCAGATGAACCTTGAATTGACATTGCTCCACACAATAGATCACTAAACATCTTATTAACACTTGTACAATGTCTTATACTAAAAAATTGAAATTGTCTAAAAATATTGTTTGTTTTTACATGCAATTATTTTAGCCTCTCCTTAATTTGGTACACATCTTTCATCTAGTTGCACACATGTTCAGAATTGATGAAACTACAATTCCATTTGATCCATACTCCCTAGTTGTTCCAAAGCCTTATATCAATGCAATATAATATGTCTCGTTGTCTTTTGTTCTTCCCGGTATATTCATTTTCCTTTGGAGGACATTGTTAGTCGCAATATTGCAAAGCACATATGTAATCACTGCCTTCCCTGGATTGGGATAGCAAGAAACATCTATGCATAATGTCCATTTTCAACCATATTTAGTGGGTTTTTTTATCCCTGGAAATTTTTTTTTTTAATAAAATATATTAAATTAACATTTATTGCAAATTCATGGGAGAAATGACATGTACATGGTTTTCCTTAAAGTTTATGGGTGAAATTACATGTACATGGTTCCCAAAAACACTAGAAAACTCCTTAAAGTTTATGAGAGAAATGGCATGTACATGGTTTCCAAAAACACTAGCATTTTCCTTATTGTAAATGCCTTCAATTTTATTCCTTATTGCAAATGACTTAAATTTTATTGCAAATGCCTTAAATTTTATGGGAGAAATGACATGTACATGGTTCCCAAAAACATTATCAAATGTCAACCTTAAATTTTATGGGAGAAATGACATGTTGGTTGGGAGAAATGACATGTAAAGTAAAGTTTGCCTTAAAATTTATGGGAGAAATGACATAGAAATGACATGTACACGATTCCAAAGACACTAGCAAATGCCTTAAAGTTTATGGGAGAAATGACGTACATGGTTATCCTTAAAGTTCTCCTTGAGTTTATGGGAGAAATGGGAGAAATGACATGTACATGGTTATCCTTAAAGTTTGTCTTAAATTTTATGGGAGAAATGACATAGAAATGACATGTACATGGTTATCCTTAAAGTTTTCCTTAAATTTTATGGGAGAAATGACATAGAAATGACATGTACATGGTTCCAAAAACACTAGTAAATGCTTATGGGAGAAATGATATAGAAATGACATGTACATGGTTATCCTTAAATTTTGCCTTAAAGTTTATGGAAGAAATGACATGTACATGGTTCCAAAAACACTAGCAAATGCCTTAAAGTTTATGGGAGAAATGACATGTACATGGTTATCCTTAAAGTTTGTCTTGAGTTTATGGGATAAATGGGAATAATTACATGTACATGGTTATCCTTAAATTTTGCCTTGAAGTTTATGGGAGAAATGACATGTGCATGGTTACAAAAACATTAGCAAATGCCTTAAAGTTTATGGGAGAAATTACATATACATAGTTATCCTTAAAGTTTGCCTTGAGTTTATGAGATAAATGGGAGAAATGACATGTACATGGTTATCCTTAAAGTTTTCCTTAAAGTTTATGGGGGAAATGACATAGAAATGACATGTACATGTAGTTCCAAAAACACTAGAAAATGCCTATGGGAGAAATGATATAGAAATAACATGTACATAGTTCCAAAAACATTAGCAATTGGCTTAAAGTGCATGGGAGAAATGACATGTACATGGTTATCCTTAAAGTTTGCCTTAAAATTTATGGGAGAAATGACATAGAAATGATATGTACATGGTTATCCTTAAAGTTTGTGTTGAGTTTATGGGAGAAATTAGAGGAATTACATGTACATGGTTATCCTCAAAGTACGTGGGAGAAATGACATATAAATGACATGTACATGGTTCCAAAAACACTAGCAAATGCCTTAAAGTAAAGTTTGTCTTAAAGTTTATGGGATAAATGACATAGAAATGACATGTACATAACATTTTCATTAAAAATATATTAAATTAAAGTTATGGTTTGCCTTAAATTTTATGGGATAAATGACATGTACATGGTTTTCTTTAAGTTACAGCCATGGAGTGATGTTGTCATCTGAGGATGAACATTGGCCAAGAAAACCAAGTATGTGCATAAGTTTAAATTGGTATGTTTATTTATGAACTTAATTGAAATAAATATGCTGTTAGAAATGAATATATACTGATAGGTTCTACAATATAGATGCAAAATAATGTTTAATATATACATGTATGCATGTATGTCTAGTGGAACTATTGTGTGCATGTGAAAGTTGTGTGAAGAAAATTCTCCTCGAAATGAATATATAATGATAGGTTCTACAAGATGGATGTAGACTAATGTTTAATATATGCATGTATGCATGTATGTCTGGTGGAGTTGTTGTGTGCATGTTAAAGTTATGTGAAGACAATTATGGATGTAGACTAATGTTTAATATACGCATGTATGCATGTATGTTTGGTGGAGTTGTTTTGTGCATGTGAAAGTTGTGTGAAGATAATTGTCTTGCATACAATTATCTTGCACACATACAAGAAAATATAATGATAGGTTCTACAAGATGGATGTAGACTAATGTAAAATATATGCATGTATTCATGTATTTCTACAGGAGCTATTGTGTGCATGTGAAAGCTGTAGGTTCTACAAGATGGATGTAGACTAATGTTTAATATATGCATGTATGCATGTATGTCTAGTGGAGTTTTTGTGTGCATGTGAAAGTTGTGTGAAGGCAATTATGGATGTAGACTAATGTTTAGTATACACATGTATGCATGTATGTCTGGTGGAGCTGTTGTGTGCATGTGAAATTCATCTCTAAGACAAATCTATCCCCGCATACAAATGAAAATATAATGATAGGCTCTACAATATGGATGTAGATCAATGTTTAATATATGCATGTATGCATGTATGTTCTGGTGGGTCACAGTGTGCATGTGAAAGTTGTGTGAAAACAATATCCCGCACACTAGTATTATTCATGATAGGTTCTACAAGATGGATGTAGACTAATGTTTAGTATACACATGTATGCATGTATGTCTGGTGGAGCTGTTGTGTGCATAAGTACGTTGCCGCGAGTGAAAATATTAAGTTCTTGGGAGAAGAAATTAAAAATCAAGTAATCAATATAAATATATATTTCAATAAATATAATATCAATATTAATCTCAATGCATATCCAAGTTTGCTAAAAGGAAAAAGGCCAGAGAAAATTTTACATAATCTAAGAACTTCAGAAAATTTTCAAAATTTTAAATCTATTTCTAAAACAATATTTTTCAAAATGTTAAATCTATTTCTAAAACAATATTTCATTGTATTAACCAAAAATAAAATAATTACATTATACCAAGTATCTAAATTGTTAACCAATTTATTATGATAAAAATTAATTTGAACCACATGACTATTAGATGAGGGTAATGATGTTGAGATTTAGAGGATCAATATTTCCCATGTTTGGGTTGTTGCCTTTGGTGTTGCTTCAATGTTGTGGGCATGGTAGCTCAACTTCAACAACTGTAGATCATAATACCTTCAATGTTGTTTACCATTAGTACTACCGTAATTAACAATAAGCTGCTTAATACATAGTCTTATTTACCTATATGATTACAACTCTTAATGGGAAGAGATCTAACAGATAAGTGTAATAGAAGTAGTAAGGTTAAATAATGAATACAATGATACTTATAATGATAGTTACAAGGGTCATGTTTCACTTACCACTATTAAAACATAACCTCCAAGCTATAAGTTGTAAGCTGATCTTAACTAGTAAGCTTCTAGTAATCAATGATGCTCGAACATAATGGATAGTATAAGTTGATGGTTCTAACTAAGTTGATTAGTACTAGTGATTCTCAAGTATCAACGTAATACAACATGTATCTCTCATGGAAACACAAGAACCTTTAGTGAAACCACATAATGTTGAGTACTAAGTGTGATTGCAATGAGTGATTACCATTATATTTACCCATACGTGAGTTAATATGGATATGTAAGCTCCATAAGGATAAACAGATGGTTTAATAGAGTATAAGAAAAACTATATCATAGTGAAATATAGCTTACGCCTACTATATAAGTAAGCATACGAATGGGTGATTCACAAGCATTCATCTAAGAACAGAGCTCAATCAAGCTCAAGTATGGAAAGAATGATATCTATTTATCATTTCACCAGTGTAATGATGAAGCTAAGTATAAGCACCCAGTTAATGAAGCTGGACATGTTGAAGATTAGATATGGAGAATGCATATTAGTCACTGTTAAGGGTGGCAGGGTGGAGCTAGGCTGAGGATTGCAACCCTCAACAACTAAAAGTATTAGTATTCTGGAAGGGTTGGTTCCCGATGATTTGGTGCTCAAAAGATAGGGTCGGTTCCCTATGAGTTGGTTCTCACAAGACAGGATTGGTGTATTGAAAATATTGGAGTCCTTGGCTGGTCGGTGTCAGCATATTTCTGAGTCGGTGCTCATCAAGCTAATGAGATTGGTGTCTCAACCAAGTTTCATCCTGCTAGTTGTTGTAAACATTGGGTTGGTTCCCATTGAATTAATAAAGAAAGTTTCTCCTTTTTCAAAATTCTGTTTACTATGTATTATCTCTGTTTTTCATTCATTGTTGATTGGATAATGTGTTAATGAATAGAAATGAATAAAATGAACAAAACGTCCTTGTTACTAATTCACCCCCTTAGTCACTGTTAAGGGTGGCAGGGTGGAGTTAGGCTGAGGATTGCAACCCTCAACAACTAAAAGTATTAGTGTTCTGGAAGGGTTTGTTCTTGATGAGTTGGTGCTCATAATATAGGGCATGTTCCCTATGAGTTGGTGCTCGCAAGACAGGATTGGTGTATTGAAAAGATTGGAGTCCTTGGCTGGTCGGTGTCAGCGTATTTCTGAGTCGGTGCTCATCAAACTAATGAGATTGGTGTCTTAAGCAGGTTTCATCCTACTAGTTGTTGTAAACATTGGGTTGGTGCCCATTGAATTAATAAAGAAATTTTCTCCTTTTTCAAAATTCGGTGTACTATGTATTATCTCTGTTTTTTCATTCACAGTTGATTGGATAATGTGTAATGAATAGAAATGAATAAAATGAACAAAACAAGAATTTTCCTTTGCGAGAATAATTATTCTTGAATCAACAAGGAAAAGCAGGAACATAAAGGAAAAGTAGGAATATAAAAGGAAAAATCCTCCCTCGATGGGGCCGTGAGATGTGGAATTGATGGGGTCGTGAGCTGGGGAATGATGAGGACAAAAGATCAAATCATATGAATCCCTATATTATATGGATCTATATGGTTATGGTTACGGTAGCTAAGGGATGGGAATTTAGACTTAATGAACCTAGCATTCTCTTTATATTCTCCCTATAGCCAGCAAAGCCAGACAAGCACCACATACATCTCTTTATCTCAGTCTTTTAGTAGCCAAGAGACGCTATATCAAGTTATAACATTTCCTTCTAAAGTATAAGGTTAATGCAGATCAATTGAGCAGTTTTTAGGAAAAGTAGGAACATAAAAGGAAAAGCACCTAGTTAATTAGAGTTTTTTCGTCTACCTGGAAATTCGGTCGCAACGAGCAGACATCGAGACGATGAGGCTGCAATGAGTAGACAACGAGACGACGAGGCCACAACGAGCATACAATGAGACGATGAGGCCGCAACGAGCAGACAATGAGACGGTGAGGCAAGAGATCGCTAAGGATGTAGATTACAAATAACCTGCGAACATAGAAAATAATAATTCAAAAAATAAAAATAAAAAAAAATCCATAACTAGAGAAAAACCTTCTCACCTCCTCGCCCCTGCAACAACAAACACAAACACGAGAAAACTATGAGACGATGAGGCAACAGATCGCCAAATATGTCACCGATGACGCAGATTACAAATAACCTGCGAACACAGAAAATTAAAAAAAATAAACAATAAACAAAAAAATAGAGCATAACCAAAAAACAAACCTTCTCACCTCCTCGCCCCTGCAACAACAAACACAAATATGAGCAAAGAGCGAAACGATGATGCAATAGATTGCCGAGGACACAGATAAGACAGACAGACAACAACGGTAACAAATCTAAAACTTGTTGCGGTCTGGGGGCCGATATATTTATAAGAAAGAATTCAGCGGAATTCTTCTCAAAAGTTCGACCGAAATTGTGTTGCCACTTTTCCCATCTCTGACCAAAAATATGTTTACCCACACTGCCAATGCGCCGTCAATGTAAACGACAACATTAGTTCGGACAAACTGTTGGAAAAATGAAATTTCCGCCCACGTTTCTCATGAAAGTGTAACCCACCTTCGCATTTTTACCCCTAATTATTTGAGTTAAAATCATTTTAACTAGTTCTAACTGATGAAGTAACTAGTGAGAGGTCCATTGAATTAAATTTAATTTAATTCACATGTAATGATCAATCATATAACTAATAATTCTCTATAAATAACTATTGCATGTCAGTTCTTAGGAAGACCCGGTTGAGATTGGAATTAAAGGGAAGTGGACTATTAGTTGTATAATTAGAAAATTGTACAGGTCATGCATGAGGTCAAAAGAAGGCCATAGAAGTATTTCACAATCATTAATTGGGAATTTCCTGATTAATAGGGGCTCAATTTCCCTAGGGATTGTGCAAGCAAGGCATGGTATCCTAAAAGAAATTGGTCAAGTATTGGACCAAACTTGCTTGGGATAGAGTGAGAGAGTCAGAGATAGTGTAGAGATCTCTCAAGCTTGAGAGAATCATTGCATTGTTTCATATTCTTCACTTCTGAAATATACATATAGCGGGTTTTTTAGCTAAGGCTTTCCCTAGATACATCTTTGTGTTGTGCGATTGAAATTCTTTCTCTTTCTTGTTCATGTGATTGTGCAATCGTAATTGGTTTCTGTAATTTGTAGAATAGATTCAAGTATTTTGTTTTAACATATTACAAGATCAGTTGAATCTATATTGATTTTCCACACATGGAACATATTCATCTGCATCGAGTCATTCATTAGAAGATGTGAATTCTGATGGTGTGGAAGAACATATGAGTGATTTTGAATAATTGTCTAAGACAATTTATATAAATGACTTTTGTGTGGTAACTTGAAATAAATATTTTAAGTTCCATATGATCTTACATGAAATTATTAGTCTTTTTTATCTTTGTTGGACTATATGTTTTAATTATGATGAATTCTTTTGTTTAGAATATTCACAATGCAACAATAAGTTTGAGAAATAATTTATGTTTTATTAAATCTACAAGAATTGATATTTTGATTAATTTAGTAATAAAATTTGTTCATAATGTCATGGTTGAAATATGTTGAAAACTTAATGTTTTTTAATTCTATTCTTGAAAAATTGTCAAAATTTATTTTTTTGTCTTTAATGTTATGGTTGAAAACAATTAGAATTTTAATGTGTTTCAGATCCCATTATAATATATTTAATGTCATTACTAAAAAATGTTGAAATTGTATTAAAAAAATGTTATTGTAGCAACAACATTAGTGTGTTTTTTCCAATTATTTTGCACATAAAATTTGGTTTTAGTGCCATTTTTAAAAATGTTGAAAATTAACCCTAAAAAAATAAAACCTCGTTCTCGAATACCCTAAAAATGCCTCATTCTCATGATATGGACCTATGGATCTCTGTAATTGTTGATATACTCTATAATTTTTTAAGTTACTTGCATGATTTCTTATGAGTAACAACTTTTCTCCCCATCAAAACAATAGAAGAAATTCAAACTTATTATTAACCCCATATATTTTAAATGGTAATATTATGGGCATAGTCCCAAAAAAATGTTATCAAATTTAATTATTTATTAAAAAATAATTATTATTAAAATATTAATGTATTAGAGAAAAAAACATTCAAGACTATATTCAAAATGTTCAAATAAGTTATACTAACAAACTGTCAAAATCGATAATTGCAAATAATTTAGGTAGAAACTTTCATATCAGGTTTAGGTTGAAAGGCAAACGTAGAGAAATAAAACGTCTCTACACCTTCTCGCATTGGACATTTAGAAAGCCATTTCCATATATTTTTTCTTAAAGTATAAACAATAACCTCATTGCCACATCCTCTCCCTCTCACATATTTGATGCACACCAAGTCCCCAGTTCCTTGAAAATCAAATTTTAATCTTTCATCCTTACCCCTAAAATAATCAACAATATATTGTGGCATTCGTGCAATTTCTCTAATCTCTGTAACCTCCAAGTAATATGAATCCAATTTGGGCTTCTCAATCTCTGATATAATAATATCACCGGAATCAAATATGTGTGATGCTAGAAGCACTCGTGAGCCACAAGTGAAGAGGGCATCATCCCTGGTCCAAATATGCACATCCTACAGATACAAGAAATCCCTGGTCCAAATATGCACATACAAGAGGGCATCATCCCTGGTCCAAATATGCACATACAAGAAATCCTTAACGACCTCAAACTCGAATCATAAATTTCTACCCTCCTTGCGTTCTGCGACTTAAATATGGCTACCACTTTATATGTGTCGCCATTGTGGCCCTCCCCTTCCACGATGGTCATAAGCGCTGCCCCAATCTCATCATCTCTGATTCTGGGGTGTTCTAACAACGTCCCTGTACGAGGATTGGGGACAGCGTGGGCGAATGCTCTATCACCATTTTTAGAAGTCACCACATGTTTCGTCAGGAAAAGCCCTGTAACCGATCCCTCAACAACAAATGCCTCGTATTTTTTCTTTAAGAAAGCCAGGGACAGTCTTTTCCAGGTGTTTGTGAAGAAGCAGTAAGCCATACAATCCCACGACTTCCACTTACTATGAAACATTACAAGCCATGGTTTCTGGTTGGCAGGTGCCGCAACCCAATCATCAGTTATAAATTGTGTGGATGAAAGCAGGGCATTCCAATCTTTACAGACACCGGAATACGTGCATAAGTTTTTTGCAGGCAACCACGTCAACGCCTCCTCCTTTAAATCGATGGGCAATTTAGACCACCATGTGGAGATCTCCTCTGAATCTAGCCATTCACATTCTCTTTCTCTTTCTCTTTCAGACATTTCCTCTTTTAATGATCTGAATTTTATTGGTGAAAAACTTGGACTCTGTTTCAATCTTTGCACCAACAGAGAGAGCAACCTCTAGAGAAATATATTGTTGTTTATGCTTTACACGTAATGAGACGGCCTATGGTTTATATAATCGTTGTCTCCTTCAAAACTAGCCGACTTTACCTATATTTATTTTTTATTATTGTAAGAGTCAAGCTGGGATTCATCCAACGCACTTTGTTTTTCTATTAATAACGCACTTTGTTTTTCTATTAATTATAATGATAATAAGCTATGCAAAATACTTATTAGTAGGATTAGAGTAAATGAATAATATAATATAATAGTCAACGTGGGATTGATCCAAAATAATTTTTTCTATTAATGGTAATGGTAATACAACTCTACGATCAATATAGATAAATGATAATTTAAAAGAATAAAAAATGGAGTTAGATTAAATAAATAATATAAATTTAAATAATAATATAGTTAATTGGGGTATATTTAAGATTTTTTTTATTACTTATAATGATTGTAATACAACTTAAGGGTACAATGAAATGATAATTTCAAAAAAATCACTTCAAAAAAATTGCAAAATGAGTTAAAAAAATAAGGAGAGTTTAAATAAAAATGTAAATTTTTATAATAATATAAGAGTTTGAGTGGCCCTAATGGTATAGAGCACGTTTCCTCTTTTCAAAACTAGAGGGGGTAGAGTATGTATGTCTTCTTAAACTTAGTAGTCAAATAGCTGCGTGGAGTTGGGTCCCTTGTCCCATAAACAAGGGGGTCTTATACACCAATTTGGTGTCTGGCGGAAGTGGGTCCCTTGTCCCATAAACAAGGGGAACAAGGGGGTCTTATACACCAATTTGGCGTATTTGGTGTCTCGCTTGGCCGCGACCTTAAAATTGGAGTCAAGCTAAGATTCAACCAAAGTTGATTTTTTATTCACACACGATATTTATTAGTTGGTTTAAAAAATGAGGTTAGATTAAATAAATAATGAAAATTTCAATAATAATAAAACATAATAGTCAAGTTAGAATTAATCCAACAATTTTTTTCTATTTTAATAATAATGGTAATGCAAATGGTAAATTTTACATAACTCATTCTGGGTTGGGATAGAGGGGAGATGAAAAGCAATCAATGTCCTTACAAAATCCTTCCTTTCGGGAAAAAGGAAATCTCGTAGTTCGAAAATTGCTAATGTGTATATTACATGGCAATATCTCTTTCATATTTGGTTGGAGAATGTCTCTTAGCACAACAAAAATTCAAACATAGATATATGGTCTCTATTAGGGGATTTCATTATCTAAAAAACATTAGGTGGACACACTGATCATTATGGGAGATTCATTCTTCATCACTTAGTCAAAAGATATATTAATTATAATAGTAATGCAACGATAATGCAACTCAAGAAATCATATAACCAGGTACAAGCAAATGATAATTTCTAAAAAAAATTGTAGAATACTTATTAATTGAGTTGAAAAAAAAGGTAAAATTAAATAAATAATACAAATTTAAATAATAATATAACATAATTACCTTAGCCCCGGATGCGGGTGACGATACAGGAAATTAAGGTGATGGGATGGGCAGATGGCAGGTTGGCAAGCCATGAGCCAACTTGGCCCAAAACTGTCATTCAACTCATCAATATGATCGTTCAGATTTTAATGCATTTAAACCATAGCGCTCATTTCAATCTCGCCTCCGATCCTCGAGACCTCTTCGCACGCTGCGACCAAGCCATGACTCCTGCTCAAATTTATGAAGGTGTAATGTCAGGAACTTATTGTTGCATGGCTGATTGGAATGATAGAATGGTGCGAGGGTATGGCTTCAGCAGTTCTCCCCAGCCTGTTCAGAGGTGCTGTAATCCGGATGTTGAGCTTTCCTCCGCGCGCACTGTTACAGGGAAGAGAACTAGTCTCCATTGTTGCTTGGAGCTAGGCGACAGCTTCCACCTCTCTCTTGCAGGCTCTTGCATGTTCGCCACGGTCACCTTGCCAACTCAAACGCCCCTGTCTCTGGTCCTGACTTTGCCTCCCACACTGCTGTTTCGTCTGAGGAGATGCCGCGTCTCAGGCATAGAATGCGTAGCAGAAGGGGCTCCACTAGACGCCGCATTCAGCACACCCCCACCTCCTCCAGTACCTCCTCTGAGTCTTCTGCGAATCCCGACAGCTATTCCACTGCTCACAGGGGTCGCCTCCACCGCTTTGGGCGTAGCTTTCATGCCCCCTTACCCCCGATTCTTCCTGCCCATCCCCATACTGTTCAATTTACTTTTAACAGTTCTCTAAATCGTCCCACAGTGACGGCTTCCATCACTGTTGTCTTTACGGAATCTCCTCAGGCCATGGCTCCTAGCTCGGGCAGGGATGACAGCAGCACTGAAGATGTTCATATTTCAGGGCAAAGTGCAGGTATGAAGGTTAATGACAGCATGGACTTGAAGAATGAGAAGGGCAAGGCCACTCAGTTCAATGCGAGCCAAGGTGAGGCTGGTCAGCCTAGCAGGTCACCGACTGCGAGAACTGATGACAATGGTCAAGCTCAGGCTGAACTGGACCCTCCTCCTTCACCTGGGACTCTGATCACTACTACTGATAACCTTCTCAGCGCTGTCAGGGTTGCTGGTCAGGATAGCAAAAGGATGAATACGAGCGAGGCGCAGACTGCCAAGGAACAAGCGAGCGTGGTGAAGATTCCTCCTGCAATCGGGAAGGTGATTCATTCGGTTGAGGACCTGTACAAGGAGGATGGGGAACCGGATGATCTCTGGTGCAGGGTTGAAGAAGAAGCTCCTGATGAGTAGCACCTCCCTCTCAATGTGTTTTTTAAACTCTGTCTCTGCCCCTTCTTCAGGGCATGTTACTGTTTGTTATATTGTTCATGTTTTAGTCTCTGTTAGCTATGATATCAATACTCATAACTTCATGTCTCCCCTACGTGGGACTGTTTTTGAAAAACATGCTGCACTGGTTTTCCTCTTGAAGGGTAGTGTCAAACATGGGTTTTTTGATCAAAATGCCACTACACAGGGCAAGGATCTGGATATGGCCTACTGTACATAATTTTTTCTGCTAATAGATTACGATTAATTAGAAAATAACATAATTTTCTAGCTCCTCTTCATCCAACTCAATTTTTAGATTAATCATAATGGTATTATAGCTCAAAGTTTAATGCAACACGGTAATTGGAAATTATAATACAAAACTAGTTCGAGAACACTTATTAGTTGGGTTAAAAACAAGGTTATACTAAATAAATAATTGAAATTTTGAATACTTATCAGTTGAGTTCAAAAAATGGTTAGATTAAATAAATAATTAAAATTTTAATTTTAATGTAATAGTTATTGATAAATAATATTTATTATTATATTAAATACATGAAATGTATTTTATATTGTATTATATAGGGGAAATTGTAAAGAAGTATAATAAATAAGAGAAAATAGTGTGAAGAATAATGATGAGGAAATTGTTAATTTAAAATATTAATAACAAAAAATTCTATAAAAAGTGAAAGTGAAAAATTTAATGCTCAATATTTTGAACTTAATGGTCAATATTTTAGATTTAAATTTTGATAAATGGTTTTTTTTGGTAATATTTTTGTTTCCATAATATATATAAACTAGCTCATACAAATTAAATTGTTGGTAAAGACTAATACTCATCAAAAGCATACATTTCAACTTCTTAAAATATAAAATATCACAAAATTTAACTAAATTAAAAATTTATTTAGTTTTTCATTTTTCTTTGTTAATTGAGTTCTATGATGGGGTCGCATGAAGGACAAGGACACCCTATGATCCCCACGTCTATAAAATTTTTAGGTACTCATGGGGTCTTGGTGCAAATCTCAGTTACAGTGAGAAAAGGTAATTGATCCCTCTCGATCCTTGGTAGATCCTAAGTTAAGATGAACCTAGGATGATTTAGTTAATAATATTTTTTTAACACTATTATGATATGTGTGCACAAATTTCTCTCCATTTTATATTTTAAATATTGCATTAAATTTTATTTAAAGTTGTTTTAAATCATTAATATTCAAAAATGTTTATAGATTTTACATAACTCATTCTGGGTTGGGATAGAAGGGAGATAAAAGGAAATCAAGAACCTAACCAAATCCTTCCCTTTAGGAAAAAGGAAATTTCATTCGAATTTTATGTCTTTAAATAAGCTACATTATAGAATAATACCATGGGAAAAACCATGGGTTGTCAAATCCGTAGTCTGAAAACTTCTAAACTGTACATGACATGACAACTTCTCTTACATATTTGGTTGGAGCGTGCCTCTCAGTGCAACAAAGAATCAAACATAGATATATGGTCTCTCTACTAGGGGCTTTCATTAACTAAAGAACTTTAGGTGGACACACTTATGATTATGAGAGATTCATTCTTCATCACCTAGTCAAAATATCCCTCTAAAAAGAAAAATCGATGGAAAACATCATGAAAATAATTAGAAAAATTGGGCAAGATATCTCATTCAAACCATATTTCCATCTATTAAGAGAATTCAAAATAGAAGAAGACATCTATGCAAACAAGGGGTGTAAATTTAAAATAGATAAAGTCAAGATGAATGGCCAAACTAAGGATTCTATAATTTTGTAATGGTGGATGAAATCTATTAAAAAAATTCCCTGGTATTGTTATGTGTTGTAGATTTTGTGTTTTGTTGGCCCAGTTTTGTAAGGTATTCACCTACAAAACCCCTCTTTGGTTGTTCATATATATTTTTCTCATGAAAATAATGTATTTCTATTGGAAAGGAGAAAAAAATTTGAAAATTTTGACAACTTAGCTTTGTAATTCCTCTTACACTTGTTGAAAACGATTCATAGAATTATATAATACAAATTTACCCTTTTATTTTAAAAAAGTTTTTCTATTATATCATAAAAACTACCATACAAAGATAATTACGTTGCCTACTTACCATCGTGATTTGTTGCAAGGGAAGCTAGATCAATGATAGTTAATGTGGCTTACTATTTTCATATCCAAAAAAATACTAAAATTTTTATATTCAATTTGATCTATCCTGCGTTGAGACAAATATTTAGGAGTGTTGTCAAAATTGCTATAAATAATCTAACACACTTAGCTCATTATCCATTTATCTATGAAAGAAAAGAATGTTTCTTAATCCAAGGCATAAAAAAGAGACCTAGGTGAGTAACAATTATCGTAGGAGGTTATCGGTGTCAGGCCATGTGCACTTGAGCCTATTGGAGGTTGGTGTCTGCATTGAATATTCCACTAATTATGTGCTAAGTAAACATCAAGGCTAGATCTGCAAGAGCATTGGTGACATTGGAATCTTTGGATTTCATTGAGACAAATTATTATCTCATTGTAGTCCTCACGTTTACCTTTTGGAAAATGATCCATAAGCATATTCATTTTCCAATGAAGGTTAATGGAATTAAAGTATTGACTGTCATCCCCTAGTGTGACTAGGGTTAGGGACCCAACTAGTAACTTATGTTTGGATTTCAAAGTTTGGATATGACTAGTGCTCATTAGTGGTGAAATATTACAACTATTGAATTTCCGCTTGAATATAGGGGAGGTGGTAGAATGCAAAAGCAAGGATAATATAATAATTGAAGTATACCATGCGAAAGGAACCATAATATAATAATTGCAAAAATTGGTCATCGAAGAGTTTTCCAATATACCAGCAACCCTTCAGGCTTTGGTTATCTTTGAATGCCACTCTCCCCACCACTAGGTGGCTCCCTTTCTCGGTATGTCATCCCCTGTAACCAAAGCAGTGCGACATGTTCCTGTATTTGATGTTATTTGTTTGTTTCTATGACAGACACGTGATATATCACGTAATGGCGCCATTTAGATGCCCAGTCAACACGACTTTTACCCGTAAGTTGTAGGGACTTTGATACCATGACCGCGCATCTCTTCTACGCACATATGCACAAAATGTGTGAATGTTCCATTGATATTCGTGCAAGTTACATGTTTCTAACCACAAACGCCATGGTTACACGTTTGTAACCGCAAACGCCATGGGGTCATCAAGTTAAAGACCCCATGAATGTTTTTCCCATATCCACACGGTTTGTGCGCTATATTCCCTAAACTTGCAGGTCGCCCACGACTATCCCATAGTTGCACGCGAGCACCATGCGACTCTCTCATAGTTGCTTGCACAGTCTTCGTTTCTACCCTAAAAATAGGTTCGTACAAATCACCTTGTATGACATACCTACCCTAACCTACAAAAATCATAAAAGTCAAATTTTTATCTCTTACTTGTACAGCCTCGCACGCTTCTAAGGTGCAGAGGCTGACCGCAACTAACGAAAACAACTCTTGGAACCATTTTGCACTCCAGGAAAACAAGTACAAATGAGGTGGAATATGGCCTACTCTTCCCTATATATCTCCCTCTTTGTCATCTTCTAGAGCCTAATACATGCACTCAATACCTCCTTTCTCAAAACACCAGAGACATGATGGCCAATACCATGGCATCTCCATCATGGTACCCTCCCTTCCATTTCAACCCCAAACTCATTTTTTGGGCCCACCTCACACTCAAAGTACCTCTTTAGGTACATCAAAAACTCCTCACGAAAATAAGTACCCTAGTCGTTGTTGAAAGTGAAGGTATCATTATCCACCCAACATGATAGGATTCCTACAAATATTTCCATATCCTGACATCCTTTCTCTAAAATTCACAATAGTGTCCATCATCTCGACCACATTTACCTCCACGACCTCAAACTCGAATCATAAATTTCTACCCTCCGTGCGTTTGGTTTGTGATCAACCACACCACTTTATATGCAGCCCATCAGGCCCTCCCCTTCGGCCAAGGTCAGCAGAGAGTCCCTCCAATCTCATCATCTCTAATTATGGGGAGTCTCGTACGAGACTGAGACGCTGTGAACTTCTAATTTGAAATTGACATATACATATTTCAATTTCCAAAATTGTTTGAACTAAAATGTTTTCAAAAAATATACAAAATTCAAATTGAAGAAAGTATTAATCACCAAGATACTCATATCAATATTCCTCACATTTGTGGCAAGATCTTGTGGTTCTGATGTTTTCCCCGCATAAAAAACAATATTAAAACTTCTAATTTGAAATTGACATATACAAATTTTTAATTTTAAAACTATTTTGAACTACAATGTTTTTAAAAAAAAATACAAAATTCAAATTGAAGAAACTATTGACTCACCAATGACATCGATATCAATATTCTCTTGGACATTTGTGGTAGTATCTTCTTGTGGTTCTGATGTTGTCCCTGCATAAAAAACAATATTAAAACTTCTAACTTGAAATTGACCTGTATACATATTTTTAATTTTAAAACTATTTTGAACTACAATGTTTAAAAAAAAAATACAAAATTCAAATTGAAGAAACTAAATTGACTCACCAGTGACATCGATATCAATATTCTCGTTGACAAGTTCCTCAACATTTCTCATTTCCTCATCATTTTCATGTACCTCTACATCTATTTCACGATGCTCTACCTCCACATTTATTTCATGCCTTAATCTTTCCCTTTCCTCTTGCCTTCTTTTTTGTAATCTCTCATTTTTATCCGTTGAATCAATTCTTTTTCGATCGTGCCTTAATATGAGATTTTTTTGGTTTCCCATGTTCACAAAATTGGAAGCCTAAAATCTAATTCTATTTGGACCAAATACCTAAAAAAACATAAAGAGTTTAGATTAAGTACTTCATTAAAAAAAAAAAATTTAATTCATAAAGACATTTTGCAAAAATACTTCATGCCTTCATAGATTGCAAGATTGCAAAAATACTCCATGTCTTCATAGAGACATTATGCAAAAATACTTCATGCATCCATGTCTTCATAGAGAAAATATGTAAAAATACTTCATGCATGCACCCAAAAAAATTTTAAAAAAAAAATTTGCACCCAAAAAAACTTTCAAAAAATATTTCGCACTAAAAAAAACATGAAAATTATTTTTTGCCAAAAAAAAAATTTGTACAGAGGAAATATTCGCACCTTTACAGAAGAAGAATTCGGACTTTCACACCTTCGCAATTTTTGGACCCTCGCACCTTCGCAATTTTCGTTGGTTCGGAATTGTGTGTGAAATTAATCTTTCAGATGAGAGTATTTATATAAAACTCTTGACCGAAATATTGCGTCGACTTTTGATTAAAAAATTTTATAAAAATTTTAATTAAAACATATAATAAAACTCTCGGCCTAGAGTTTTCTAAACTCACTTCGATTTTTTTAAACTTTCGGCCGAGAGTTTGGCCGCGCGGTTAGATGTAACTTTAGGTGGGTTAAACTCTCGGTCGAGAGTTTTATAAATGTCTCATCCGACCTACTATTGCACAAAGACATATCCATGACATTCCTTTATCAATATTTGCTAAAAGCAAAGGAAAACCCCTCAGCTACATGGCGGCCATGATTCCCGGTCAAACTGCGTGGTTACTTGGACTACTATCTAATAACCGTGTGCCGTGCATCATTCCGCCTATCACTTATGGGTATCTTCACAACTTATTGGATGGTTTTTGACTTCTGTCCCATTGATTGTGGACTATTATCGTTGATCAGGCCGTGGATATTTGTGCCTCCCGGGAAACTTACCAGACTTAAGTGGAGGTGTGGGGTTTTGTTTCTGCCCGAGACCGTTGAAGGAACTGCCTCCGATCGGTCACGCTTCGAGGCGGTTTGATATTTGGACTGCCATTGGCTGGTTGGGGTCATTTACCCGGAGCCGTCGTGAGATTGCTCTTGTCTTCCGCCCCCTAGTCAGCTTGGTGATGTTTTTTTTTTGTTGGGTTTGTCTGTTTGCTCTGAATTATTTACTCGTTGGGCAGGGTTCTCTATTGTTCGGGTGGTAGTTTTTCTCTTCCTGCCCAGCCTTCGGTGTCTCGGGTATTGTTCTTCATTAGCTGTGGATTTTACCGGATTGTCTGGATTCCTTTGTTTATTGCTACGGACCAGTTTTGACCTTTGGGTGGCTGGGTGGGGTTCTCGCGGTTGAGCCATTGGATCTACTCTGTTGATTGGTTGGCCGTCTGTCTTTGACTAACTGTCATGCTGGCATCATGAGTGCTTATGAGGAGGAGCTGGATTACACGGAGGACCCTTTGGCCGATGTTGATATTTGGAGTCTCAATGACCATGTGGCATTGGATGAGATGGTCGATATGTCACTAGTTGATACTAGCTCGATGCCAGTTATGCCTAGCCATACTGATGTGGCTATTGTCTCATCTCCATTCGTGGGACTGGACCAGTTCTATTTTAATACTCCTTCGCCATCAAATTCTGCTCTTTGGAGTATTCCGCTAGCGGTCAATACCTCCGTTGCTGTGGAATATTTGAAGATATCCGAGCCATTGGGGGATGCGGTGTACCAAAGTATTGGTGAGGCATCTATCTTCTTGGAACACCTTAATATAGGTGGCTCTTCGACGTTCGATGGTTCGCCTATTTGTGGCTCGCACCTTGGGTGTGATCATAGCAGTGGAACAACGATGGGTGTTCCTATATCGACGGCTGGGGTGTTCTCAAACATTCTGGGTGATTTGACTGTCACAGATAATCCGTGCTCGTCCTCGGACTCGGAGAACCCATCCAACCAGTATAAGGGACCAACCAACAAAGTGCGCAAGCGCAGGACCACCAAGAATAAGCACAGCAAATTCACGAACTTTGGGCATGAGTGTGGAATGGAGGAATGGGAGTGCATTGCTGCCACTATGTTGGTTGGGAGAGTCAGAGGCCGGAAATAATCGGCGGCGAGGCTTAAGCTTTGGATTGGCGAGATTTGGGGCAGTTCTCTCGATGCCCTCCCGGCTGTATCGGATCTGCCAAAAGGCTTGTTTTCACTCACTTTTTCCAGGCCTGATCAGTCAGAGTGGGCTCTCAAACAGTTCTGGCATTTAGAGATGCATCCGGTTTACCTCAAGAGATGGGTGCCGCTATTTGACCCCAAAAAATAGAATGTGGGTGCTAGCCCGATTTTGATGAGGCTGTCTGGCCTTCCGGTACAATTCTGGAATGACACTGCTCTCGAAAATATAGGTAGTCTATTTGGTAGGTACCTAGATCACGAAAAATCCTACAGGATCACTGGGAAAAAGGTTGTTGCTCGAATTTTGATCTTCCTTGATACTAGGGACGGACTACATGACAACCTCAATATGCTTTTTGATGGAATGGTGTGGCAACAGGTTTTGGATTATGAAGGGGTGCCATTTCGCTGCAGGAAATGTCACGAGGTCGGCCATCTATACAAGGAGTGTCCTAAGACGGGAACCACTTACCAGACCATTAAGAAATCCCGAACTGTTGCCACCCAGACTGAAGATATCACATGCACCAGATCGGTACCTGAGGATGATCACCTGGTCGTGCCGGTGCAGCCTTCTACTAAAGTTCTGGGTGTGTCTCAGCATTTACCCACCTGGCCAACTACACAGCCCCGATCTCACTCTCAGCCCACTCCGGATCCACTTGTTCGGGCTTCGGAGATTCCGGGTACAGCTACCATTCCTGACTCTGCTATTTCTTTTATAGAGTCTGATTCATTACCTATCTTTGTTCCATGTTTACCAACTAGCTCTGTATCGTCTGCACATTGATATCCTCCTATCTGTTGTTCTATTGCACAAGCTCCGCCTTCCTTCACTCCCATTATCCAACACACATCTGTTGAGTCCTCTTGCCACTCCTCTACCCGCTCGGAGACATCTTACATGAGACACAATTATTTCCTAAGATCTATTACACATCCTCACTCTGAAGCATCATTTGGCATCGGTCATCAACCGTGTGATCCACCCACCAAATTGTGAGGTCAGCCATCTGCCTTAGCTAAAGCCATCAAAAGGGCAAACATGGAAGTTGAGGCAGGAACACAATCCACCCTGATGCGGGTCCTTAGAGCAAGGCAGCCCATTTCGAGTGTGTCATCATGATTTGCCTCTCTTTCAACTGCAGGGGATTGGCCAACCCCGATAAGAGATTGGCCCTTAAAGACATTATTTCTCAGCGACCTATTGACATTCTTTTTCTTCAAGAAACATTAGGAGAGGGAGACGCGGCCACTGATCTTCTAAAGACTTTACTCCCCAACTGGAATTTCATTACTTTGGATGCCCGTGGCCGTTCTGGTGGCTGTGCCATGGGTATCATCTGAAGAACCACCAGGATGCTCAACTGCAGGGGTCGACCTGGTGTCCTTGGCATGGACATTCAATTCAGTCTTTCTGAGCAGTGTTTCTCCCTCATTAATGTTTATGGTCCCTGTCTGAACAGGGAAGCTTTTTGGAATTCTCTACTGGATTTCTCTATTCTCACCTCACCCCATGTAATATTGGGAGGGTATCTGAAATTTTCATTAGGCATCTCTGAATCCTGGGGTACTCGGGCTAACCCGAATCCATTAGCTGAGTTCTTCAATACTAAGCTTGAGGCGGTTGACCTTGTTGACATTCATAACACAAAAATCCTTCCCACTTGGAGGAACAGGAGGTCTGGGGAGGCGGAATTAGCTCGAAGATTGGACCTCTTTCTTATTAATCGCCCCTTCTCAATATTATTGATCGGGCCAGACAATGGGTGGGGCATGGTGGTATATCGGATCACTCCCCTATCTTCTTGGAATTTGAATGTGGCCCTCACAGGGCTAGACCACTGTTCAAATTTAGCACCAGATGGTTACAGAACCCTGACTTTCATGATCTGGTTCATCATGCCTGGCATCATTTTCATTAAATGCCGAATGTGGACCCAGCCAGAATCAACAACGAAAATATTTCCCGCATCAAAAGCCAGACCATCAGCTGGGTTAAAAACAAGAGACGCATGGAACGGGAAGAACTGGATAGGATTAATTTGGCTATTGCCCAACTCAATAGCTCTGATCTCTCTGGATATTGATCCAGTATATCCAAAGAGCAGCTCATTACCCTAGAATCTTCTAAGGTTAAGATCCTGAGACATATAGAGGAGGATTGGAGGCTCAAGAGCCGTGCCACTTGGCTTCAGGCTAGTGATGAGAATACAAAGTTCTTCCAACAACATTCAAATGGTCGCAGGACTGCCAATACTATTTGGGAACTAACGGATCAGCATGGGTATGTAGCTCGTACTTAATCTCAATTACAGGACCTGGGGACTCAGCATTTCACCGACCTTTATAGAGCCCCACGGCACATTGATCTCCCTAATATTATGAATATTTCTCAGTATTTCAATAGATATGTGGAACCGGAGAAGATAGATGTTCTAAATGCACCTGTGACCATGGGGGAACTCGAAGGGGTCTTGAAATGGTTTAAAAGAGACAAGAGCCCTGGGCCAGATGGCTGGCCCATTGAATTTTTCACACATTTCTTTGATTTGATGGAAATGATCTACTGATTATGATTGAAGATAGTCGGGTGCGAGGTCGCATCTATGATGGTTTCAATTCTACATTCATTTCTGTAATCCCTAAATCTGACCACCCAACCAGCTTTCATGATTACCGACCTATCTCGCTCTGTAATTGTATTTATAAGATTATATCAAAAATTATTGCAAATCATTTTAAGCCTCACCTATCTTCACATATAGCTAAGGAACAATTTGCTTTCCTGCATCATAGGAAAATCCACGAAGCTATTGGTACGGCCCAGGAAGCCCTACATTCCATTAAATCCAAGCACCTTAAATCCATTATCCTCAAGATTGATCTAGCTAAGGCATTTGACCAGGTGAACTGGAGCTATTTGCATCTCATTCTCATTCAAAATGTCTTTCCACACACCTTTATCAATTGGATAATGGGATGTATCTGCCATGCTTCCTTCAGCATCCTCCTCAATGGCACTGCAACTAATTTTTTCCATGCAAGTCGTGGCTTGCGTCAGGGATGCCCTCTGTCTCCCCTACTATTTGTGCTTGTTATGGAAGGCCTGTCTGTACTTATTAAAGATGCAAAGACCCGAGGTACCCTTAATGGTCTCCATATTAATGATCTCATTCAGATCACTCATCTTTTATTTGTTGATGATGTTCTTATTTTTCTAGATGGTACTCGACAGGACTTGAATCAGTTTGACAAGCTCCTCCAGAGTTTTTGCAGAGCCACTGGAATGATACCAAATGCACTCAAATCCACCATCATTATGACTAGATGTTCGGCTCAGGAACTAGGCACAGCCAGAAATCTATTCGCCTATGTTCAGATGGATATCAATGCTGGCCTTAAATATCTGGGGTTTCACATCAAGCCAAATGATTATCAAATCAAAGACTGGAATTGGCTCATTGCCAAAGTCGAGTGTTGAATTAATGTTTGGTATAACAGATGGTTATCTAGAGCTGGACATTTAATTCTTATCAAATCTGTGTTAGAGGTTATACCGGTATATTGGATGACACTGGCTTGGTTACCTAGAGGAGTTACAAATAGAATAAAATGTATCTGTCGTCATTTCCTCTAGCGCAATCAGGAAAAAGACCACACCTTCGCCTGGATTGCTTGGGATCGCATCAAGATACCCAAGAAATGGGGAGGTTGGGGGATTAAGGATCTCCATTCTTTCTCAAATGGTCTGGCTGCCAAGCTGTGTTGGCACTTACTCACCGGTCACAGCCTCTGGACGGAGGTCATTATAGCTAAATATATTGTGCCCCGGACAACCATCGATTGGAACAGAGACAGAATGGGGTCACACTTTGGGGCTTCTATCATTTGGAAAGCTGTATCAAAGGCGGCTCATATCATCCAACGTGGTCTTTCATGGAAAATTGGATCTGGTGCATCTGTGAGAATTGGTTCCGACTCTTGGTCCGATAGCGCGGATTACTATCTTTTACTAGATTACTTGCGAGAACATCTTGCCCGCAAACATATCCATTTCCTCGCTCAGATTGTTGACCCGTTTCACACCTCATGGAGGGGTCAGGCCTGGTTGTCGACTGCTCAACTTGATATTCCTCGTGATGGTATTAGGATTTGGAACAACTACATCTGGGCATTAAGAGCTTCAAACATCAGGCTCACAGATCAGGAGGATCGACTGATCTGGGCATATTCCCCAAGTGGACAATACGCTCCAAAGCTTGGTTATTTGACCCTTATTCAGCATAAGGAGCCGCCTCATAAAGTTTGGTGGTGGTGCAACCTATGGAGTTTAAAGGCGCCTCACAAGCACAGAACACTCTTTTGGTGCATTTTAAACAATTGCGTGCCCACCATGGATATTCTTCATCGTTGTGCCATCTTTGGACCCTCGCACTGCTGCTATTGCTTATCAAATTGCGAAGATTCACTGCACCTTTTTATGCACTGTACTGTTGTCATGGCTATCTGAGGGCTGGTGACTGAAAGCTTAAGATGTCACCTGCTTTGGCAAGGTGCTACACTGCCTGATGCTTGGGCAAATTGGTGGCGACTCAATGCTAACTCCAGAAAGATGCGCAATTTACCTCTGATCTTTGCCTGGTATATTTGGATTGGCTGAAATAGATTCATATTTAACAGTCAACAGATTTTGGGTGACCGTATCTGTGCATCCATCATTGCTACATACAACCTTATGCCTGATGATGATTTACAGAAACATCCCCCGCTGGCTATTCCTGAACTGATAGATCGAAGTATACCTTGGGCCTACTTTGATGGGGTGGCGAACCAGCAAGGCTGTGGGGGGGGGGGCGCTATATTACATCTAAATGAACACCACCACTACAAAATTAGAATGGGACTGGGTCCCGGCTCGAACAATTATGCCGAACTACAATGCCTTAGACTTCTACTGATGTTTGCACAAGAAATTCATTACAATTCCATTCAGATTTTTGGGGACTCGCAACTTGTGATCAACTGGTTTAATGAACTCTCTCAATGTCACACACACACACTTGCTGCACTTTTGAGGGAGGTTCATCATCTTAAACTTCTATTTGTCTCTATATCTGTGGCACACATTTACAGGACTCGAAACCAAATGGCTGATTGGCTGTCCAAAGAAGCCTCGGAGCTGAACTGGGGCAGATGGCACTTTACTGAGCAGGTTGGAGTACAGGTCTTCAGGTTTTATCATCGGCCTTTAATGGAAGAGGCTCCAGATCACGGGGCTGTTTGATAAAACAGCGAGCATGGGGAGATTATTTTGATATTGGTTTATCTCCCTTTATCTTTCTACCGGCTATTATATGTATCTATATTACTTTTTGCTATCCCATTCCCTGTAAGTTATGCACCGAACTTACAAGCGATGATCTATGTGGCCTGATACTTGTATCAACAGTATGTATTGTTTAGCTACTGCTTTGTCTATTTTGGACTCATGATGGTTTTTGGGACAGTTTTTGTAGTTTTATACTACCAACATATGTAACATATAACTTATCACATGAATGAAAAGTTACGACGCCTTGTGAGAAAAAAAAAAATGTCTCATCCATTATCCTCGCCGAGAGTTTACGGTCAACGAAAAACCCGTAAAAATTATGCGCTTTCGTGGAACTCAACTTGAGACTCAACACCTACAAAAAAAAAAAATGTTATATGTCGGGACCATGTTCATTAGATTCATCTGAATCTAGTTTCTGATGATGTGAGATTTGTGGAGTTTCATTAAAAAATTCAATTTTTTATTAATTTTTTACTAAACTGTGTCACTGTGGAATTTAATTGTTCGAAAAATTGTACTGAATGAAAATTCAATAACTTTCA
This sequence comes from Pinus albicaulis, assembly GCA_034641835.2. NCBI lineage: Eukaryota > Viridiplantae > Streptophyta > Pinopsida > Pinales > Pinaceae > Pinus > Pinus albicaulis. Next base: position 923,739,726 of record CM076570.1, read on the forward strand.
AATGACGACACCAAAAAATTCAGAAAAATCATATTGCATTTCCTCTCCCTATCTACTTCAAAAGGGTACTCTCATTTTTCTTATTGACGATCACATTGAAAAGAATATCTAGGGATCATAAAATGTACTGAAACATCACTGTTTTTTTGTCTTCGTCCATTTCAAAAAATAATAAAAAATAGTGATTTAATCTGAAAATTACCGAAACATAGTCCGTGCACTAGTGAAATATATGTAGATTATGATGATATGGTTTTTTTCCAAAAAAAGAATAACCTTCCCTAAAAAACTTTAGGGTTCATAATGTGACTATTTATGTTTGCCTGAAAATTTCAATATGTAAAAAATAGTAAAGAAATCACCTCTAAATGCCAACATTTTTTTTTTTTTGTCATAGTAAGTGATATAAGACAATTCTCTACAATTTCGCTTTATGTCAAAGCAATAATTCTGTAATAAATATGAGTTTAGTGACTGAAGTTGAAAATATAGAAAATTACAATTTTCAACGTCAAAAAAGGGCAAAAAGTGTTTCCTAACTTCACATTTTCATCTATAAATTGAAAATGAATAATCGATGAATGGCTGCACTATTAAAGCATTA
>CM076570.1:923740429-923893321 GCA_034641835.2 Pinus albicaulis
CTGTTGGCAATATGATGCAGAGTGTTTTCCTTGATGGCAACCCACGTGATGAAGATGATGGCAACCTACTTAATGATGTTATTCTTGATGCTTGATGAGTTTATTAATGATGTAAATCTGATGGTAGCTCAGAGGTACCAGAGAAAGAAATATCATTATGTGCAATAATAATGATGAAAATTGTATGTTACAAGGCATACGCAGGTTTGTCAAGGAAAAGGCGCGTATGCACGCAGAAAAGTACGTGCCAAGTCATGTATGATCAATTGCGCTCTAAATGTGTAAAACCAAGGGTTACTACCATGGTATTGACCCATTGTATTGAGCGCTGGATTATCTATTTGATCCCGTCTAGGAATACCATTGGAAGTGATGTGGTTTTCGCTCATGGTATTGACAAAGGCTAGATCTATTTAAGGAGAAGAAATTCATTATGCAAGGTGGGTGCATGAGTCTGGGTTTGAATGAATACTTCACTCTGAAGTATGTATGAATGGAAAGGGCATCAGCTTGATGATAGTTCTGAATCTGTGATGCACCTATGAAGAAAATGATGAAGAAGGGAATCTAGATCCGAAATGTATTTGTATTTTCTAGATTTGTTTATGGAATGTTTAGATCTGAGATGAGGCAAACATGTTTCTGAAGTGAAGGGTAAAATCTGAGCTATGCATCTGGTCTAAAGAATTCTGTAGCCCTGAAATGTCTGAAGAAGTATACGCGAGTTCATCTCAGTAAAAGCGTGTGTATATGCGGATCTGCTAAAGGAAAAGCGCGTATGTCCAGTTAGGGTTTTCTGAAGTATGTGCAGATGTATACGTGGTTTAATATGCATGGAAGCGTGTATATACGCAAGATCAGTGAAAGGAAAGCACGTATGAAAACTAGGGTTTGCTGAAGTATGTGGTATGAAATGTCTGATCTGTTCTGTTGTTTTACTGCTATCTGTCAGTGATGTATTCATACATATCTGGGTTGTTTGAATGATGATTATGCTGCTGATTATATTGATGAAAGATAAAGTTGTTGATTGATTGGTTGATGATTCAACGAATGAAGTGATGGAGTTATATGTTTCAGTTTGATGTATGATTGAGCTTAAATGTGTGGAGTGGGTCCAGTCTGAAAATCTGATGAAAAGAGGCTTGCAAGTTGTGCTCTAAAGGAAGCTATTGGATCCAGTGTGAAAATTGATGAAACGTGGTCCATGGTGGTGCTGAGGGTTGTAGCCTTCAGTCAGGGGGTTGTAGCTCCCTTCCAATTGAGGCTGATAAACGAGAGCAGGGGGTTGTAGCTCCCTTCCAGGAGAGGCTGGTAAACGAGAGAAGGGGGTTGTAGCTCCCTTCCAGGCGAGGCTGGTAAACGAGAGCAGGGGGTCATAGCTCCCTTCCAGGAGAGGATGGTAAACAAGCACAGGTGGATGCCTGCGTACTGGTATGAGTCTGCGCCAGTACATAGTTGTAAGATGTTTTCTTTATAATAAAATATTGAAGGCTGAGACAACGACAGTGGTGGTTTTCTCCCGACTTGGGTTTCCACCTAAAATCCTGGTGTTCATATGTGTTGATGATGTGTGATGATTTATTATGTTCTTATTGCACATGTTTACTATTTATTGAACATCTAATGAATGAATGATGCAATGACATAAGTGAAGAATTAAATTCATAAATAAGATCTTTGTATATATGCGAGTTGTATGAAGGATATCCACGTGTATACACAAGTTGCGTTCAGGAAAGTAGCGTATGGGTTTTAAGGAATGAAAAAGTATAAATTTTTGAGTATCGTGTGCGATTCACCCCCCCCCCCCCCCCCTCTCGGTATTTTCCCAACAATTGGAATCAGAGCAGGTCCTTCTGCAGAAGCTTGATCGCTTGAAGGAGATCCGTCGCAATGGGAAGTCATGAAGGAGTAATGTCTATAAGGCCACCTCTATTCAATGGAAGTAATCTAATATTTTGGAAGGTACGAACAAAAGCATATCTGCAAAGTCTTGGTGCAGAAGTGTGGGTAATCGTGGAAGAAGGGTATTGGTATCCATCACGTATTCCTACTGATGCAGCAGAAAGGAAGAAATATGAAATCAATGCCAAAGCAGTCAATGTTTTATTGGGAAGCATGTCTGAACTAGAATTTTCTAAAGTGATGTAGCTAAATTCAGCAAAAGAAATATGGGACAAAATCATTCTGAGCTATGAAGGAGATACAAAGGTAAAAAGTGCAAAACTCCAAACTCTCAGAATTGAATATGAAAATTTAACGATGCATAGTGATGAGAGTATTGCTAATTTCTTTTTATGTCTAGATGATATTGTAAATCGCATGAGAAATTTGGGAGAAACCATAATCGATACTACTCTGTTGGAAAAAGTCTTAAGATCTTTGACTTCAAAATTTGAATCAAAAGTATCAGCTATTGAAGAAAGGCAAGATCTGCAAACTCTTACTATTTTTCAATTACATGGTATCCAAACTGCTTTTGAAATGAGAAAAGGGTATCCCTCTCAAATCAAAGAAGTTACTTTTAAGGCGTGTGCAAAAGGAAGAGAAAAGGAAGTTGTCAAGGAATCAAGTTATATATCAAAAGAAGAAGAAGCGAGTTTTGTGAGAAGACTCCAAATAGGTACTGGAAGGTTCAAAGGTAAGCTTCCTTTCAAGTGTTTTGAATGTGGAAGAGTTGGTCATTATGCTGCTAAATGTCCTTATAGAGAAAATCATGATAAAGGGAAACAATTTGAAAAGGGAAAGAGCTATTATACAAATGAAGATAATAAATAACTATCTAATGAGGATGAAGAAGATTCTGACAAATATCTGCTAGTGCTTATGGCAAAGAAGAAAAAGAAGAAGGCTACTTAAAGAACGGAGATACCTCAGAAAACATGTGCAGCAGAAAATGGAGAAGAGAAAATAGGTACTGATTGTTGTTCTTGTGATTCACTTTCTTGTGCATGCAATAGTGAAAATAGTAAAAGAAATGTTATGGATCTAGAAGAAGCTCTCAAGAATAAAGTTGAAGAACAACAAAGAGCATCTAGTAAGCAAGAAGTTATCTACAATGAGATGATCGCTCAAATGAAAGGACGGATAGAAATATTGAATGAACAGATAGAAAAGTATCAAAAGTTGTACAATTATGCAACCATTCGAAATAAAATACTTGAAGCAGAAATCATCGATCTAAATGAAGATCTCGAAATATCCAAAAAGAAGAATGAAGGACTTGAAGCTGGAATCATCTCTCTGCAAGCATATCTTGAAGCATCAAATAAGAAGAATGAAGAACCCCTATCATTTGAAAAGGAAGGACTTGAAGCAGAAATCATCTCTCTCAAAGAAGATCTGGAAAAATCAAATAAGAAGAATGAAGAACTGCTACAAACATGTGAAGAACAAGAAAATTGGTTGAATGAAGACATTTTAAAATTGAATGATCAAGTTGAAGAAGGAAAAAGGGTTGAAGAAAGTATGAAGAAGAAATGCCAAAAATTGGAGGCTGAGGTAAACATTCTCACAGGTAAATTAGAAGAAAAGGATAAACTCTTGAGGTTTCAAAATAGTACTAAGATTCTGGACAATATTCTTAGTAATCAAAGATCTCCTGCTATTAAACTTGGTCTTGGTTTTCATGAAACTGTTAAAGGAGAATCTAGTTCACAAGGAAGTGCTAAAGATTCAAAGAATGTCAATACAAAATCTGAAGTGTTGAAAGAAGCAAAGGGTCAACCAACAATCATGAACTCTCAAAAGAAACCATTTCCTCCTAACTATAGAAGCATCAATAATGTTGAATGCTTTAATTTTCATAATTATGGGCATGTTGTAGCAAATTGCAGAAGCAGATTGTTTCAGACACAAACAAGCAGATTCTACACAGATAAGTACTCTGGTTTCTTTAAGGGATATTGTTTTTCATGCAGCAAGTTTGGTCATAAAGCAACTGATTTCAATAGAGGAAAGAATAGAAGAACAAAGTATGATTCTTATGCTTACTTTTATGGTCATGCAAGATGTTGTTCCTGTAAAAAATATGGACATGTGTGAAAAGAATGCAGGATGGATAGATCTGAGAAAGTGGACAATTTCCAGCACACAATAAGAAGTTTCAAGCAAAGCTGGAAAGGGAAGGAGGACCAGTCAGAAATGTAGGGAATACTGACCCTACTGCAGTCATCTTCTTCTAAAGCTTACTTCTCTTAATGACTGCATAAGTGATGTGAGATACATTATAGGGATTAGTAATGTATCATCACAGGGGGAGCAATGTAAGGAGATTTCCATGATTGGTTTGGTAATTCTGCTTATGTTTATTTATGACAATTCATCTGATGTGAAGAAGACAGGTACAGGTGACATAATTTCAGGGGGAGATGAAGGAATGTGAAGTTTTCAATGTTTCACTTTCCATACACAGGTTCTGTGAACTAAAGCCACGTATACACGCGAGTTACAGTGGAGACAGTCGCGTATGCACTTATGATAAAGAAATTTGTATAACAGCTGAAGATCAAGAGTACAGGTTCAGGGGGAGCATCAGTCTGACTACTAATGATTGTATTATTGGAACTATATCTACTTATTTCTTAGTTCTAAATGATGATGACATGTTACATGGTTTCTTATGATGAGATTGTGGAAGAGCCATGTTTTCTTTTTTCTAAAGAGTATTCTTTGCTTTCACACATGGATGAGATGGAAGTCTTATGATTTAGAGATAAGGACAAATCATGCAGAGATTGTTGCTGATAACTTACTGTTGAAGGTGTTCAGGTTGCACAAGCTAAGGAGGAGCTTTGGTCATTTGGAAAGGATGCATTGGATGCAAAATTTTAGGGGGAGCATTGGCCTTGCTGAATGTAATGCATTGTTGGCATTATGATGATTCTGAAATGTGATCTCTTTCTTGAGGTCTTTTTGATAGTGGTCATAAAAAGTCATATTTGTAATTTTATGAAAAGGTCATGATGAGAACTATGATGTAAAATTGTAATATTCAGTCATGTAAGGACTTGTTCAAATTTGTAAACCCACCTGGTTGGGTAGTTGAGTCAAAATGTGTAAACCCACTTGGTTGGGTACTTGAGTCTCTTATGTAAATCCACTTGGTTGGATCATTGATGTATGTATGAGTCCTTGGTGATAGGAAGGTCAAAGTGTCATGTAATTCATTGAAAAATTGTTTGAAGATTCAGCTTGAACTCAGGGGGAGCATGGTAACTTTAGTGCACATCAGATCTACAGCGCTCGTCTTTCTACATGAGGAGAAAAACCTTGTGTTGGTTTTGATCCACCCTTTGCCCTTGATGTCAAAGGGGGAGAGTGACATGGTGTTTGAATAAGGGGAGAGAATGTCATGGTATGTGTATCTATCTGTTGTGGTGATCAAACACCATCGTGGTTGCCATCAAGTCCAAAGGGGGATATTGTTGGCAATATGATGTAGAGTGTTGTCCTTGATGGCAACCCACGTGATGAAGATGATGGAAACCTACTTAATGATGTTGTTCTTGATGCTTGATGAGTTTATTAATGATGTAAATTTGATGGTAGCTCAGAGGTACCAGAGAAAGAAATATCAGTATGTGCAAGAATAATGATGAAAAGTGTATGTTACAAGGCATACGCGGGTTTGTCAAGGAAAAGGCGTGTATGCACGCAGAAAATTACGTGCCAAGTCGCGTATGATCAATTGCGCTCTAAACGTATAAAACCAGGGGTTACTACCATGGTATTGACCCATTGTATTGAGCGCTGGATTGTCTATTTGATCCCGTCCAGGAATACCATCGGAAGTGATGTGGTTTTGGCTCATGGTATTGACAAAGGCTAGATCTATTTAAGGAGAAGAAATTCATTATGCAAGGTGGGTGCATGAGTCTGGGTTTGAATGAATACTTCACTCTGAAGTATGTTTGAATGGAAAGGGTAATAGCTTGATGATAGTTCTGAATCTGTGATGCACCTATGAAGAAAATGATGAAGAAGGTAATCTAGATCTGAAATGTATTTGTATTTTCTAGATCTGTTTATGGAATGTTTAGATCTGAGATGAGGCGAACATGTTTCTGAAGTGAAGGGTAAAATCTGAGCTATGCATCTGGTCTGAAGAATTCCGCAGCCCTGAAATGTCTGAAGAAGTATACGCGAGTTCGTCTCAGTAAAAGCGCGTGTATACGCGGATCTGCTAAAGGAAAAGCGCGTATGTCCAGTTAGGGTTTTTTGAAGTATGTGTAGATGTATACATGGGTTGATATGCATGGAAGCGCGTATATACGCAGGATCAGTGAAAGGAAAGCGCGTATGAAAACTAGGGTTTGCTGAAGTATGTGGTATGAAATGTTTGATCTGTTCTGCTATTTTACTGCTATCTGTCAGTGATGTATTCATACAGATCTGGGTTGTTTGAATGATGATTATGCTGCTGATTATATTGATGAAAGATCAAGTTGTTGATTGATTGGTTGATGATTCAATGAATTAAGTGATGGAGTTATATGTTTTAGTTTGATGTATGATTGAGCTTAAATGTGTGGAGTGGGTCCAGTTTGAAAATCTGATGAAAAGAGGCCTGCAAGTTGTGCTCTAAAGGAAGCTATTGGATCCAATGTGAAAATTGATGAAACGTGGTCCATGGTGGTGCTGAGGGTTGTAGCCTTCAGTCAGGGGGTTGTAGCTCCCTTCCAAGTGAGGCTGGTAAACGAGAGCAGGGGGTTGTAGCTCCCTTCCAGGAGAGGCTGGTAAACGAGAGCAGGGAGTTGTAGCTCCCTTCCAGGAGAGGCTGGTAAACAAGAGCAGGGGGTCGTAGCTCCCTTCCAAGAGAGGCTGGTAAACGAGCACAGGTGGGTGCCTGTGTACTGGTATGAGTCTACGCCAGTACATAGTTGTAAGATGTTTTCTTTATAATAAAATATTGAAGGCTGAGACAACGACAACGGTGGTTTTCTCCCGACTTGGGTTTCCACCTAAAATCCTGGTGTTCATATGTGTTGATGATGTGTGATGATTTATTCTATTCTTACTGCACATGTTTACTGTTTATTGAACATCTAATGAATGAATGATGCAATGACATAAGTGAAGAATTAAATGCATAAATAAGATCTCTGTATATACGCGAGTTGTATGAAGGATATCCACGTGTATACGCGAGTTGCATTTAGGAAAGTAGCGTATGGGTTTTAAGGAATGAAAAAGTAAAAGGTTTTGAGTATGCAGTAAATACTGATTCACCCCCCCCCCCCCCCCTTCGCCCTCGCAGTATTTTTCCCAACACTTACTTGTCCTATCACTTAGATATGCCACTTCTCTATCCCATTCCTTGGTATATCTTCTCGTTGTCACTTGGATAGTAGTTCTCATGTTCAACTGCACATTTCACAACTTCAAGGCTCAAGCCTCATGCTTTGCCTCTAAGTCAGTGAAATGTGTATTCCCTAGCTTGCCCAACTATGCATTGCGTAGTTTTCGGTATCAACCCTCATCGGTGTTCATGGAGACTGCGCAATGCGTAGTTTCTCCCTCAGTCTGCTGAGGGTGAGATTGAGCATTGCATGGTCTCAAGCCTCAAACCTCCTCCTTGACTACTGAGACTACAAAATGCACAGTTCATGAAGCTAATATCTTACCTCAACTCATAATTTGCATAATTTTCCCTCCCAGTCTTGTGCTTGTTTCCCAGATCTTACTTTGTGAGTCAGGTTTCTTGAGCTAATTTATGTTTTCCATGAATGTATTTCTCTCTTGCAGGTACTACAGTTTTTGAGTACCTCTCTTGATTAGTTACTGTCACTATGTCTCCCAAGAAATATATCTCAAAGGACACTAAAATAAGCAACAACACAAAGGAAGTTGGGAGTACTCCAGTGAACCTTCCATTTTACTCATACACTTTATTGTTCATATAGAAAGACTCATACATTACGTGGCAGAAGGTGAATGAAGTATTCTTATAAAAGAGCTCCAAAGCATATGTGGAAGACCAGAACATGTATGTCAACATCCAAAGATTAGGATTACACAAGATTGCATACATGTACCCATTTACCATATGCATAAATTGTCAACTGTATACTTTCACTTACATATAGGAAAACCATGAATCTCAGCAATTCCAACAAACAAAGGCATAGCTCTTTCATGGCACATGATTATCACCTTATGTATCATATAAAGATTCTAGTTTCATACATAGATTCACACTTATATGGAGACACCAGTTACTTGAGCACAAAGGATGTCATCAAAGGTTGGGTGAAAGAGCCTTAAAAATTTTGCCAGACACCCAACAATACTTACAAGACTAAATCTATCAGGAAGGCCTATCAATACTTGATAGTCTTATTTTTCTGGATATATGGTCAAAGAAATACTAAGACCTTCCTCGAAGGCTAGGTATCCTTTCTTAATCAAGTTTTGAACAAAGGGAAATCGTTCAACTGGTTAGATATGTTGGTTCAACAGTTGAGAATTCATGTGAAAATTTCTAAGAACCCTCCCAAGGGTAGTCGATACATATTATACACGTCTTCCTATTTTTTGGATGCAATATATGCTAAGAATTCAAACCCTAGCATGAATTAGACCTGGTCACAACAAGAAACTGTTGTGAACCTTTAGTGCAAGATGCTTTGAGGAAGACATGCCTTTCATGTCCCGAGAGGTAATGGAAGCAGTGTCAGAACTAGCAGATTAATTTTCCTCACTAGATCAAACTTACCTCAGAATTTTTAGAAGTTAGAAGTCTCCACATCTTCTACTGAGGTATGCCACTAAGAATTTTTTCATGCAAGAAGTTTCCTATCATCTTCTCATAGGGTTATAAAGATCTTTGCATAGGAAGAGGAAAGAACCTTGACCCGCTCTTCCTTTATAAATCATATTGTACAAGATGAAGAATGTAAGGGTTGTTGAGACTGAAGGAAAGGAGAAAGAGAAATTTTCATTTGATCATTTGGACTTCAATCCATACGATCCTAGGAATTTTTGTAAGGAACATTGTGTGAAGACTAATTTTTAGTGGCCAAGCGAGACATTCCATATGCCCAAGGAGGAAGAGATGAAGAATTGTTACAATGAATCCAAGTCTTGTGAACCAGTCAGCTTTGCAACAACATCACGAGCTACTTCTCATAAGGAAGTCACTCTAGATGTAGAACCAATAGGAAGGTGCAACCCAATGCACGGGAAGGGAAATATGAAGGTTGTTCATAACTACGAGGAAGCAAAAAGCTGCAATATGAAAGTTGATCCAATCAACCTAAAAGATACTATAGCAGTAGAAAATAGGAGGAAACAAAGGAAGTAGGAAGAAGAATAGAATAATAAGGATGAATAGGAGTAGAAAAAATTAGAAGTAGAAAGGAAGAAATGAGAAGAAGAAGAAAGGAGGAATATAGAAGATGAAGAAGAAGTAGCATGGAAACAAGCTTAATAGCAAGAGCAGAACCAACTAACAGAGGAGGAGAGAAGGTAGTTTCAAGAGAAGGAACTTGCTAAAGAAATTGAAGAACTTATTATAATTCAAGACATGGAGGTGGAACCAAAGCCACGAAACCAAGATTTTTCCCTTATGTTGAGCACTTAGTTGGTCACAATTCAGTCTCCCCCTCCTCTGACAACAGAACAAGCTCCAAGAGAAGAAGAGGAAATTTTTTCTCTTGATGATGGTTCAATTAGTGATACATACAATCTAACTTATGATGAGATTCAAAATAATTTTTTACAAGAAAGAAATAAACATTTCCCATATGAGCTCACATCTCTTACGTTCATCATAGAAACAATCATTGTGACAGACACTAGAAGAAATATAGAAGCCATTGGTGTAGCCAACTTGGCCTTCGTAGGTGCTACCAATTCAAACACAAAGTATATCATGGGAAATAATATACAATTGGAAAAAAACCTACAATTTTCAAGGCGAGAAGTGGCACAACTCTGCGTAGAGGTCCAGAAAGTAGCTTCCCCATAGGAATGTCTCGAAGAAATTAAGGCAACCATACTTCGAGAAGTATCATCATTGGGAGAGACCATGGAGAGCTTTAATGAGGATATTTTCACCTTACATAAAGAATTTTTCTGCTTGTAATACATGCAACGTAAGTTTAAAGATAATGCTAAATACCTCAAGGTTATTCACGTAGTCATCATTTTCGTGCATGAGTATTCAATGAAAAACAAAGGGGTGCCATCTCATTTGGGAAAAAAAAATGCAACGAGAAGTGTTCAAGAAAGCAAAAGTTTGAATGATTATACAAAGTCACAAATAGATCACTTCATTCATTGCCAACATTTAGTCCTCATATCAACGATTATACAATATTTTGTATTTCATGGATAAATCACACAAGATCCCTTTAGTTGGCTAACTCACTAAGGCCAAGTATGGGAATTAGGTCAAGTAATGATCCAAGTGGATATTGGTGGCCACCCTTGTATTCCACTTCGACCCCCATCATTGTTTCTTTCAGTTTTTTTGTTTCCTTAATTGTAGCACAATTTACTATTTTGGCAGTTTTTTGGGTCCTAAACTTTCAGATTCGTTTTGAGGCCCTAAACTATATTTTTTTGGAAAATCACATCCAAAAAATATGAGTCTTTGACTCAATATTCATTTTCATCAGTTTTATTTCGTAGATATATCTATCTAACGAGGTATCATGTGCATCAAACGGAGATGAAATGCCAAACAATGGGCCCCGTTGGGGTAAATTGGTACATTAGTTTCCCGGGGTCATCCTGTTATGAAACCAAATCCAAAATAGAAGAAAAGAGAGATAAATGCCTTAGAAATCAACCACTTCAGGTGGGGGGAACCTCCTTTACATTACATAAATGAACAATTATTGGATGATTCAAATAAAAAACCTCATTTCTATATATAGGATTCCATGGGGTCACAATATAATCCTATCCGACCTAACAATAATAATGTAAGGGCACAACAATAACAATATGGATACTACAGGGGTATACCAATAACAATAAGGGGGCTACACTAACACAATAAGGGACTACACTAGTAATATAGGGACTTAACATGCCCCTCTCCTTCAAAAAAGTGTTGTCCTCAACGCTTGATTATTTCTTCATGCTTATGTATAAAATTATCATCCTCCAATATGGAACATTCAATGGGTAAGTTCTTCCACTTGCTGAGATACTCTGAAATTGATTGATTTGTAGTTTTTGAGTTCTTGTTTCTGTGACTGTTTCAAAATACCAAATGTTATGAAACTAGCTCCAAAAATAGAAGAAAAGAGAGATCAATGCCTTAGAAATCAGCCACTTCGAGGGAGCGACCTCCTTTACATTACATAAATGAACAATTATTGGATGATTTAAATGACAATATAATTCTTGGATGAACCTCCTTTCTGTATATAGGAGTCCATGGGGTCACAATATAATCCTAGCCGACCTAACAATAATAATGTAAGGGCACAATAATAACAATAGTGGGGTTTTATGGGGCACAATAATAACAATATGGGGACTATAGGGGTATGACAATAACAATAAGGGACTACACTGATAATATAGGGACCTAACATGCCCCCACTACAAGGAAAAGACCCTCTACTAGAGGTTATAAAGGAGGTTTTTAGTGTTATAAAATTGGCCAAAATTGTCAAAAAAACATATGCTACCACATCCGTTTATGGTTACAGAGGTTTTGGTGGAGCTTTAAATGGAAATTATACAAAACTAAAGAAAATGAGCAGTCATTTTTCATCGGTGCGCTAATTAGGATTTAATGCACCGATGCGTACCTATAGCCGTAGTCCCAGGGTGGTCGAAGGAGAATGCACCGGGCAGTTAAGGTATAAAACAGCACCAGGTGTAGTGCTGGTGATACAACGCATGGGGCTGTTCTAATTGGTCTTGGGATTTGAGTGGTGCCCATAGGTCGTATCAACGCGTTAGTGCATAGACTTATAGAAACGTACTAGTGCACAGTATCATACAAATGCACCAAGATTTATAACTGGTATCGGTATTCGTGTGGTGCAAATATGTCATACAAATACACCAGTGTGTATAGACACATAAACGCTGTGGTGCACAGTATCACACAAATGCACCGAGATTTATAATTCGTATTGGTATTCGTGCGATGCATATAGGTTGTCCAAATGCACTGGTGCGTATAGACACAAAAACGCCGTGGTCCATGGTATCACACAAACGCACCGAGATTTATAATTGGTATCGATATTCATGCAGTTCTCATAGGTCGTAAAATGGCACTGGTGCGTATATAGACATAAACGTACTGGAGAACCATACCGCACAAACGCCTCGATATTTTTAACTATTTTTGGTATTTGTGCGGTGCCCATAGGTCGTAAAAACGCACCAGTGTGCTTAAGAATACAAGCGCACTAGTATAAGAATACACGCACTGGTTTTCATTTTGTATTTTTTAGAAACATCGACTTGTGACAGTGCAATTATTCTGATTGTTTTAAATTCATTATTCATCAAAAGTCGACACATCTTATAACAATATTCATATTAATTAATTTTTTATTAATGCATTTGAATGTGATGTTTGGATTAATTTGTTATATCATATCATAATTATTCTGATTTTTTAAAATTCATTATTCATCAAAAGTCGACACATATATATCTTATAACAATATTCATATGAATTAAATTTTTATTAGTGCATTTGAGAACGACAATGGAGAACGCAATAGCGACAATAGAGAATGCAATAGAATAAATTAAAACATTTATTATTTTGTGTGTGTGTGTATATATATAAGACATTCTTTGCCATACAAAATGGGACAGTTATTGGTATCCCTTTATCTTTCAATCGGGACACTATGTCCATTACATTAAAGAAAATGTTTGATTTCACAGACATTTTTCAAAAAATACAATGCATTGCTTTGATATCCAAACATAGTGATCATCATTCTTCGCTTGAACTGCTGTCACTGCTAGAGCTACTTCCATGACTTGGGTTATTTTCAGGAATGTTTTGTTCACGATGTTGATTGTTTTCTTCTTCTTCACCTTCCATCTACAAACATAAAAATAAACTGTAATGAGTGTATATACATTGGTGAGAATAATGAAAATTGCAATATTAAATAATATACATCAATGTAAATCGAAAATAAATAGCGTACCAATGCAACAATTGACTCATAAAATATACACACTATTTCAAAACCATGTAACATGCCATCTTTCAATATTTGATTTGTTGGTGCGGTGCCATACTTTGTTTCTTGCAAGTTTTATACCCCATAAAAAATCATATATTTAATATAAAAGATTTATTTTTTCTATTAATTATAGACGGAGCTAAGTAAAACAAGATCAATAGATGTGTACAAATTCCACAATTCAGTTTTGATATGCCAACATATACTCATAACCCATATTTAACCCAATTTAAATCAAATCCTCTGATGGTTATTCTTTGTATGTTAACACTTGTTTGAAGACATTCATTGATGATTTTTGTAAAACAACTTAAAAAATACAAAAATGAAATCTAGTTAAGTTTTTATAAGGAATTAACAATTACTCAGAAACTTAGATATCAATCCTTTTCTTCCTTGTCGTCTTGTTTTATGTGCTGAATGGGTTCCATTTTCTTTTCTTTTCTGCAAGAAAATACTTGAAAATTAATATTTAATGCTAAATTGTTCATTTATTGTACCTAATGATCTAAAAATTCAATGATTACATATTACATTTGAAGCACGTTGTTGTTGAGATGGCTCCTCCCGCAATGCAATTTTGTCCATTTCTTTGACCATCTCCTTGTACACCTTTTTGGACATTCCTACTGGCATATTTCTGATATCAGCGCTTTCATCTTTTGAGACTTTCATAATCTTCCTGAAAATGTAACATGAAAATAAACTATTTATTTTTTATATTGATAAATGAAAAGTAAGTATAACAAAAGTGATATTTATAAATAATTCTAGACAAACATCTAAAGGAATATTACTTTTTCATTCCTTTCTTTTTTGTTGTACGTTTTTTCTATTAAAAGTCTGACATATCTCATTGATCAATTCTCTAGAAACTCTTCCTGTAGTTTAGATAAAATTTGGTTCTTGGAACCATTGGATTGGTTTTTGTATTGTAAGTGGAAAGAACATCTATACATTCATTCCACTAGATCCTTCAAACTTTGTGAGAGTTTTTCCCCCTTTCGTTAACCTCCAACACCACTCTAGATGAGCTAAGGAGAAATTCATTTTCATTTGCATGTTCTATTTTTTTCTTTTCTTAGAACAACATTCCTTTTCTGAGTTGTTGGTCCCTATAGAACATTAAACAGATTTGAAATAATATATTTTTTTACACATGTTACCTCATAATTTTAATTATATTATTAATGAAAGCTAAATAAAGAAACTCCTATTGGATCGATAGTATTTTTTCATTCACCTTATTCATCTTTTTGCAATTTTTCTATGAAGATTTTACGCTCTTATGGTCCTAGATCAGAAATAATCTTATCGAGTTTTGTCATTTTGTGGCTCTGCATGATACAGAGTAAACAATACTTATTAGTTAAATTTACATATAGTACAAAAATAATATTTTTTGTAAAAAATTTACAAAGAACTTGCATTTTTTTATTTTCTTGATGTGTTATAAGTATTTTTGTTACTTGATCTCTTGTTAGTCATTTCTTTATCAATCTCAAAATTGTACCATATCATTCATTAATATATTTATAAATAAATTGTCAACTTTTAAAGTAAAAAAAAAATCTCAAGAAGTCGGTGCGCCATTCATGGTGTACACACCGACGCCGATGCGTGGCAGTCTTCCAAACGCACTGCACAAACAGTATAATAGACCATATGGTGCTCTATGTCAACAAGGAGCACTGGTGCATTACATGTCAATCACCGCACCGGTTAACCATGACAAAATAATAAAAATCGTTCAGTGTTAGTTTTTATAGCATAAACTGGTGCCATATTTTACATATGGCACACAAAAAAAAAAAAATGTTTATTAATTTTTTTATCACATTACTTATGCGGTGCACTTGTACAATACAGAGCACTGGTGTGCTATGTTATGCCAGGCGCATCGATAAAAAAAATATTTTTTTTTTAAATTCATGCAAGGGCCCACATGGATTGGGATCCATCTATGCTAATCGTCCCATCAATTGGATGTCTTAGGTCTATATTTAGCAATAAAAATCCTATAAATATAAATTTAAAATCCATAATTATGAAATCATAGAAAGAGGGAGAAGAAAGGGTAGAAACAAAAAGAATGTAAGGTTTGTACTTTTTGAAAGTTATTTTTTTTCGAAACAGAACGTTCGTGGTGCGCCATAACAAAATAGCGCACCGGCTCCATATTTTACAAATGGTGCACTGAGAATTTTATTTTTTTTCTAATTTTTTATCACAGTACTTGCACGGTGTGCTGGGATAATAGAGCGCACGATGCACTTAGGTACACAGGGCACACAAAAAAAAAAAACTATTTTTTTTTTAATTTACGAAAGGGCCGACATGGATTGGGATCCGACTATGCAGGTCCTCCCGTGGGTTGGATGTATTAGGCTTATATTTAGGAATACAAACCCTATAAATATAAATTGAAAAGCCCTAATTATTAAATCACAGAAAAAGGGAGAAGAAAGGGAAAAAACAAAAAGAATGTAGGGTTTGTTTCTAAGATGGTTTTTTTTTGCAAAACAACACGTTTGTGGTGCACCATAATGAAACAGTGCACCGGTGCCATATGTTACATATGGCGCACTGATGAAAACATTTTTTTATCACTGTACTTTCAGAGTGCACTGGTATAACAAAGCACACCGGTGCGCTATGTTATGCAGGGTGCACCGACGGAAAAAAATCTTTTTGTTTTTTTTAGATTGACGCAAGGGCCAACATGGATTAGGATCCAACTATGCAAGTCATCCCATGGGTTGAATGTCTTATGACTATATAAACCCTATAAATCTAAATTGAACAGCCCAAATTATGGAATTACAGAAAGAGGGTGAAGAAAGGTGAGAAACGAAAAGAATCTAGGTTTTTTGTTTCAAAAATGGATTTTTTTTTTTATTTTGTTTCTGAAAACTACAGAAAATGTAAAAAAAACCGTAGAAAAAAGTAAAAAAAACAACAAACTTTGATTTTTTTATTTTAATTCATAAAAAAAACTACAGAAAAGTAAAAAAATCCGATAGACTTTGATTTTCTCTTTTACTGCATAAAAAAATTGCAAAAAAAAAGTACAAAAAAATAATAAACTTTACTCACATCGTTTGAAATTCTATGGTACAACATTTGAATCACCAGAGGTTTGGAATTATGATTTTCTAAATACTTTTGTTCGAATGTATTTCTCTACTCCACAGTGTTCTCGTGCTCTATTTTCTCGAGGTATGTATCCTACAAATCTTTGGCTGAAATGTTTTGCAAAAATAGTGAAATAATGAAAAGTGTTTAATATTTAATGAAATTTTTTATGAAATTAGATTTTCAAAAATATTTTGCCGCCCATTTTTCAATTTACCTCTTTTTTTTTCACATAAAGAAAATAGGGTTGCACTTTTTTTATTTGTGGTTATTCGTTTACCGATGTGTCCTTTAATCCAACAGCATTGGTGCATCGGGTTATAAAATGACACCGGTGCACAATACCAAAAATTTATCAGTGTGGTTATCTGTACATTACACACCGAAATTACATTTAGGTTTGTGCACCAAAATTTATTGTTGTTTTGCTCAAATTCAGGGAGAAAATATCATATATTATATGGAATGGAAAATTCTTCAAAATCTAGCTCGTTCAATAATATTTCTCAAAGTCCATCGCGGAGTTCTCCCTATCCATCTGGAGACATAATATTTACTTCATATTTGTTTTATTTTTTCACTATCTAATTGAATTTATGTTTTTTATCCATGCAATCAATCATGCACAACTTAATTAAATTTATGATGTATACAAATTTCCAGGTTCATGCAGATTCAACATCGAGTTCAGATTCATAAACTATTGAGACTGCTCCAAAACATCAGAAGTTCTTATCAGGAGCTGCATACTACAAGGCACATTTGATAGACGAAAATGGACAGCTGCTTCACCTTGCCAATTGTAACAATATTGCATCTTCTAGCCACAATCCCGGGACAATAATGGAAATTATAATTATAATTTTTTGGTATATATATTGATTAATATTTAATTATTTCAACGTCAAACCAATTTATAATCATGCAATATTATCAACGTGGTTACTAATTGATATCATATATTTTGTACTAATCATGTTCAATTTTTTTTTTAATTATTAGGATTCTAGTGATGATGAAAGACCTACTCACCATCTTCGTTGCACCCCACAACAATGTCAAATCGAGAGAAGACTGAATTAAGATAAAAAATCGGAGAGGAACGATACCAAGAATGGTTGAATCAACCAGCGATTCAATTCCTGCTACGTCCAAATTCACTATTTAGGAATGACTACAACAATAGTAGTTCTTCACAAGCTGGAAATGGAGGGAATCAAATAGAGGTTGGTATGGATGATTAATTAATGGATACGACTGCCATGGAGACAATGTTGTTAGATGCATTCCAAAATGATGATCAACTAGGCGATGATGCTCATATCGCTGACACCTTTTTTGAAAGCCTTAAATTTGCTTCCACCACCCCTCTCTTTGGACCTGGAAGTCAGTCAAAGTCTACCCAGTTGGGGACAACGATGTTACTGTACGACTTGAAAGTAAATTTTGGCTTGTCGAATGAATTTTTCTCAGAACTTTTGAGGTAATTTACCATAAAGTACTCCCCTTATATAAATTTGAAATATAATAAGTACACTGCAATGAAAATTACAAATGGTAAATTTTATGAACGTTAATAAGTATATCGACATTAATGTACATTTATTAATATATTTTTCCATGATCACCAACTACAGGTTATTCAAAGATAAGTGTTGGCAAAGAAACAGGTCTCGCAGGCAAGACCCAGGTTCAGAGATTGGGGCCAACAAGGGAATCTGTTGTAGTCTAGAACCACGCCAGCATTGTCACCCTACTCTAGAGAACAGAGAGTCTCACCCAAGGCGTGCCGCGACCAAATGCAGAAGGGGAATAGATCAATAGTGGTGGAAGAATCCGAAACTCATGATTAACATTGAATTGATTGCATAAACATCATTATATACGTAAGAACATTCAGAGGATCAAATAGATATTAAGAAAATAAAATTTTAAGACATCACAGACATCATGCATGCATGTAACTCACGGAATAAGACAGCAACCTGCAAGTATATTGATAATCCCCAACCAAATCCACAGTTACATCACTTCCACAGGAAGAGCTTACAAGTCTGTTACATACATCTTATCAAACAGAAAGATGGATTAGAGAAGCCTAAGAACTACAGAGATATCATGCCCGGAATGGATCTCTCTTGCCGCATCCACCCGATCCTCTTCAATCGCTCTGCATTCGTCCCTTCCTTCTGATGGGTGACAACTATTTATTCACTTGTCATCACAACTGTTAGTTCCTCTTGTGTTCTTCTTCAGGTGCTTCCGGCTTCTCTCTTGTTGTCTAGTAAGTTCTTTCCTCTGTCTTATGCTGTATATTCTCTTCATCTGTACTCATGCATCTGCTTTCTTTAGCTATCACCTGTTCCCTTGCAACCTCGGTAGCTTCGCTACTCACCGTAGTTGCGACTTGGTTGCGACTGCCATGTGTTGTTTTGCAACCCAAAAATCTGTTCTTTATTCAAAATTCAAAATATTCAAAACAAGTATTCAAAAAAAGGGCCCCAACAGGCCCCAGCCACAGTTTCTTGACTCGTCCCGAGTTAATCACAAATCACAGTCTCTATCTCCATCGCCCCACTGGCTCGTGTGCCCTGTTCTTGCTGTGCGCCTTCAGCCTACTGTCCAAACGAGGGCCCCAACTCTGGGATCTTGTTGAATGCTATAGCCTTAAGCTCATGGAAGGTGTCACAGCTTGCTCCCACCCTTGCACCAATGAATCTATTTCTGCGGCAATCTTAGTGACAACTACCTCCTCTACATCCACCGGTACAGTCTCGAACACCTTGCCGATTTGGGTTTCGGCCTCGGCGGCTAGCTGTTGCATTGTCCTGGCACTACGTTGGAGGAATGTGCAGAGCTCACGAATTATCTGTTTGGCCATTGCTAAGTTGGCCTCTGTTTGTTGAATCTGCACCTCTAGAGCATCTGCCTGGGCATATAGCTGGTCCAACTGTGCGGGGTCCGTGGCCTCTTGGATTTCCCTCAAAATTTGCTACAACTGCACTGAAATTGGCTGCGTCTTGACTGTAAGGGCCATTGAGCACTCCTGAAGGCCCTTCAGGAGGTCTTAAGCGTCACGCATTGCAGAGTTGAGAGTTTCCCACATCTGGTGGACCTGGCCTTGCTTTTTGGCAATCTGTGCTGAATAGACTACCTCTGGATCGGGCAGCGCTGGCTGGGCAGCTAACACTATTTGAAGCTCCAAATTTTCCCTATGGAGGCCGTTGAATGCGATCCGGAGGTGGAGGGCATGTGCTACAATACTTATCTTTGGTACATCTGCAGGCAGTTGAGCATAATGAGCCCCGACAGTTGGCCATAACTCTGAAAACACCTTGGTGACGTCGTTTATCTGACCTTTCAGCTGCTCCTGTGTCGTCATGAGCTGCTCGTGTTGTTCAGTAAGCACAGTGATCTGCTACTGTTGTTCGTCGCACCTTTGCTACATTTCAGAATGGAGCCATTTGGCCTAATGGGCTACCCTCTGGATAAAAAAGTACAGCTGAGCCATACCCCATGTTTCTAAATTGGCGACCCCTGAAGTTCTTTGGTCCGGCTGCCTTTCCTGCAAGGGTTTCCCATTGGCAACTGATCGAGTAGAGTGCTCTAGAGGGGACGGCGGCGGGGTTTGATGAGGTGTTGAGTCGACCATGTTCAATTCTAGCCTCTCCTGCTGATTTGTATGGACCGTCTATGGAAGTATAGTAGGCTCAGGCTGAGCCCCAGCTGAGTCGGCAACAATATGTGCCATATGTGTAATTATATCATATAAAGAAACTTGGGGTTCCCCAGTAGGGTTGACCGGTGGTTCTACTGCTGCAGTACTGGAGTCAACCTCAGCCCCGTGGTCCCCATTAAGTAATTCCTAGATGATTGGGTCTGACATGGTGGCGGATGGATTGGATGGCGCAGATGAAGTGGTAGGTGGAGGTGGAACGGTACGTAGTGGTAGAAGTTGAATGTTGATGAACTCAGAGGGGTCAATGAGTGGTTCTTCCTGTATTGGCACCCCGATACTTGGTGGTTGGGGTGGATCCTCCTCAGTGAGGTCCACCATCGGACTCGACTCTAAGGTTCGGGCCCGCTTGGCCTGAGGAGCTTCCAAGGAGTCAGCGGTCTTGCTCTTTTCCCCCACCGGGGTCATCACCGGACCTGGAGAAGTAAATAAAACAGTGGGGATGAGGGAGGTAATGGAAGTTGTGTGGGGATGTGATGGGGAGTGAGAGAACTGGAACTCAGAGAATAAAGGAAAAGGAATAGCACTGCTTGAGACGACCTTGGTCACCTCATTAAAACTGCGTACCTAAGTGTCTAAGCGGCGGATGAGGGGGGCGAGCTGCATAGTGGAGTCCTATTGTACTACCTCTGCATCCATCTTGGTAGGCCGTTGCTGTGGTAGCTCATGATTAAAGTTGTAAATGGGTACCCCGTTGCGGATTTCCATCGCAACCCTCAGCCATGAACAGACCTCATTGTGGAAAGCGGTATCTTCAAGATGGAACTTCAACGACCGCATGTGAAATGTGTCGACTGGCATGCAAGTAGGTCAGATGTAAGTATGCCTGTGACTGACCCTGAACCATGCTTGCTTGTTGTACTCATCGAGCAAGTTCCTAGGCACCCTTTGCTGGCTGGTCACCACATCCATCATTAAACCATACCAGGACCGAAATGCCTTGGCATTAACTTCTTTGGTGTTGGGATCAAATGACACTTTCCACGAAACGAACTTCATTGCTAGAGGCTAGCCCTCTAGAATTTCCATTGGTAACCTGACAAGGGGAGTGTGCCACTTCCACATGGCAAATGCAACTATCAAATAGCAGTAAATGAATCTTGTAGCCCACTTGTAGTTTTCCTCGCACGCGTCAAGCAGCTCCTTCAACAAGAAGGAGCACCAGTTCAGCTTGGTGCCCTGAACGCAGTGCTCTGCAATGGAGATAGTATCAAGGGTGCATTCTCCCTTTATGTAGTGCCTCATTTTTTTGCTGGCAATGAGGTAGCATGCGAACTTAATCTCGGGCTTATTGATAAGCTCCATCTTGGCTCCCTTCCCTCGCTGTTGTGTGCCATATTTGACATAATAGTTGGCGTCTCCTGACTTCCTCACTCACTTGGAGGTGGTCTGACATGCAGTCAAGACATCTGCGCCATTCTGTGAAAGCCTTGTAAGTTGGTGGATATCCTCGACATGAATGGGAATTTCCTTATTCAACCACAAGGACCCATTTTGGACGTGGCTGAGTAAGAACTTAGTGCACTGCATGGCCGGTCCTATGGTCCCAAAGACCGAAATATTTCATAAGTTTAGAAGAGAATATTTCTGTAGGCCTTGGAACGCTGGTAAAATTCTGTTTGCTGAGCGCCCGGCTTATGTGAAGTAATGTTCCATATACACCTATCAATTAAGTGCTGGGAACTCGGAAGAGTCCTAGAGGTTTGCATCTATGAGGGT
The DNA here is from genome assembly GCA_034641835.2 of Pinus albicaulis. NCBI lineage: Eukaryota > Viridiplantae > Streptophyta > Pinopsida > Pinales > Pinaceae > Pinus > Pinus albicaulis. Next base: position 923,762,207 of record CM076570.1, read on the forward strand.
CGCACTATTGTATTTCCTGACGAGGGACTCTGTCTTATGAATTCTGCTGTCAAAATCTGGTTGTAGGATTGTTGGGTTGGCTTTCGACATCTTTGCTCGGCATTGATACACTTGCAGAACTAGTTTCGGCGTCTTCTCTTGGTGCTGTGCGTCTGGATACTTCTCCTGCTATGGTTCTGCTACAATTTCTAATTCTAATTGCTCCGACATTCTCGTGCTTTTTTCCCATGCAAGTTATGTAATTACCTGGCACGAGTGAGGTTGATGAGACCCTAGAACGAGTTAATTCCCGCTAGAATTATTCTCGGCGATAATCGTGCAATCAATCACTGGCTGAGGTGTAGTCTAACAGTTGCTGATGGTGGCATGGGGAGATGGGCGGACGCGACGGTTGAGGTTACTTCGAATTATGGAAAAATTATTATTGCAGGTTTACTTCTAATTATGGTCATTTATGCTGCAAATCTAGACGATCCTACGGATTGACATAAGTACTGACGTAAATGATATGGACTGACACTGACACGTTTGCTAATCCTACGGGGATGACATGCTAGACACACCCCTCCCCGACTACAATCAGTTGAGGTGCAGTCCTTGCAACAAAGTAGTTATTGACAACCTATGCTCTCCCGGTTGTGGGGGAATTTATTGATCTACGCTACTCTGCGGCTTCTCTCGGTTGCGAGAGCTATTAATGAAAAGTGAAAGGGCTTACTCATGGTAGGGTTTTAGGCATGCGCCATTCACCCACCCAGGTAAAACAGTACCATCCAACTGAGCCAACCGAATGGCTCTAGAATCTCTAATCTCGATGACGAAGTAAGGTCCCAACCAGTGCATATGTAGTTTTCCTGGGAACTTCTGAAAATTTCTATCATATAAGAGGACCTTTCCTCCAACCTAGAACATTTTTTTCTTGATGTGGTGGTCGTGCCACACTTTCTACCTATCCTTCTGGACCTTCTGGTGAAATTCGGCTAGAAACCGGGCCTCGTCCAGTTCTTGTAACTCGTGGAGGTGCTCCTGTAGCGACTCCTCATCTGAGAACTTGAGGGATGTGGCAATTAAAAGACTTGGTACAGTGAACTCAGTGGGAATCACAGCTTCTCAGCTATACACCAACTAGAACGGTGTCTGATTGGTCAAGCGCTTCACCGTAGTCTAGTAGGCCCATAGTGCAGCTGGTAACCGCTCATCCCAGTCATCCTGCTGGGCATTGCAGATCTTCGTCAACCCCTTTTCGAGGATTTTATTGAACGCTTCAACAGTACCATTGGCCTGTTGGTGGTATGGGTTGCTTTTGTGATGTTGAATCATGAAGGTATCCATCAGTGATTTGACCATGTCATTAATGAAATGCGTACCCTGATGACTGGTTAAACTTCATGGGTAGCCAAACCTATTGATGATGTGTTCAAAGATGAACCGTGCGGCTGTATCCACCGTACAATCTCGGACTGCCACTGCCTCAGCCCACCTGGTGAGGTAGTCAATTGCGGTAACGATGTATTGGGACTTGGAATGCCTAGTTATCGGGGCTGTAGGGCCTACGAAGTCAACAGCCCACTTCTCGAACGGCCGCAACACATGCACCGAGTGTAGCGAGAGCTCATCCCTGTGAGAGGGCCTCCCTATTCACTGACAGACATCACATATTTTAACAAACTCCTTATAATCGGCATGGACCATCAGCCACCATAGTCCAGCTTGGAACACCTTCTTGGTAGTGGGTTTTTCCCCCACATGCTCGCCCGCCATGCCACTGTGGAATTCCCACATCACGGTTTCACGTTCATGGTCAAGTATACATCTGCGCAAAACCTCATCGAGGCCCTGTTTGTATAGCTGCCCCGCAATCAGTTGGTATTCGGCAGCGCAAATGACCAAGTGCAGTTTCTGGAGCTGTGGGTAGTGCTGAGGGCACTGCCCCATGGCCAGATAGGTGGCAATGTCGGCCAAATAATCTGGTACAGCTTCGACTCAGAAAAGGTCAGCATCTGGCAGCTGATCATCGAGAGAACCGTCATTCTCCCCTGTCTCCAATTTGGATAAATGATCAGGCACAATGTTCAACCTCCTAGGCTTAACGATACCTCAAACGTGAATTCTTGGAAGTGTAGAAACCATCGACAGATCCGTCCTTCCAAAATGGGCTTATTAACCAGGTACTTTAATGTAGAGTGATCCGTAAAGAACTTGAATTTTCCTCCTAGAAGATATTGGCAAAACTTCTGGAGCGAGTACACCATTGCAAGGGCCTCCCTCTTGGTAGTGGTGTAATTCCACTCTGCGTTAGACAGTTTGCAGCTGGCGAAGTAAACGAGGTGGTCAACTGTCATCTCCCCCGGTTGCGTCAAGACAGCCCCAAGTGCAATACTGGAAGCATCAATATGCACATGGAACTGCTTATCCCAATCTAGGTGAACAAGAATAGGCACCGTCACCAGCTTTTCCTTTAGAGTTTCAAGGGCCATCCAACACTCCTCTATCCACTGGAACACTTTGGACTTCTGCAATAGCTTTTCTAAGGGGGCGGTGATTTTCGCATAATTTCGGATAAACCGTCTGTAATAACCTATGTGCCCTAGTAGTGCCCGCAACTGCTTCACCATTTTCGGGGCTTCCATGTGGATGATCACGACCACCTTGGCAGGGTCGACGCAAACCCCTTACTTGCACACCACGTGTCCTAATAGCATGCCGAAAGGAACTGTAAAAATGCATTTCTTCAAGTTCAAGGAAATCTGCAACTGTCGACACCGATCAAACATGATACACAATAGGGTGGCGTGGTTCTTTAGCAAACTATAGATGGTCCAATCATCCATGTAGACTTCTAGGAACTTGTGGATATACTCCCAGAAAGCAGCAATGATGATCTAGGAAAACATGGCTGGGGCGTTCTTCAATCCGAACGGCATCACGTGGTATGCGAACGATCCCCACTCAGTGGTGAACGTCATCTTATTTTTGTTATCTTTCGTAATGCGCACCTGATGATAGCCCGAAAAGCCATCAGTGAAGGAGTAAGCTTCATTTCTCGCAACATGATCCAATACTTCGTCGTTGAATGGAGTGGGAAATAGATCATGGATGCAGGCATTGTTCAGAACTTGGTAGTCAACACAGACTTAGATTTCTGACTTATCCTTCTTATTCTGAATGACGATGGGACTCACCCACTCTGCTTCATCCACAGGAAAGATTAGCCTTTCGGCCAATATCTTGTCGATCTCCATCCTGACCTTTTCTTTGATCCATGTGTTCAATCGATAGGGTCGATGCTTCACGGGCCTGGCGTCCGGTTTCAGCACAATCCGCATTTCTCTGAGGTCACCTTTGATGCCCTTCAAATCTGCAACCGATGAAGGAAATAGGTCTTCGTATTCCTGGAGGAGGCTGAAAATTTCCTTTGTCATCTCCTCATCCTAGTAATCCCCAACCGTAGCCAGTTTGGGTTTTTCCTTCATCCTGAGGTTAAATTTCTTTGTCTTCAGCGGGAGTATATGGATTCCCTCAGTGGTCGGCTCTTCTTTGATGTTGCGCTTGCCTTCCTTCTCTTCGAAGTATAGGTGCCTTAGGTCCTCCATAATATCATTGTCTGGATCACCATCGATATGTTGGCAAGCCAACTCACGCCTGCCCTCAGGCTGTGATGCAAAGGAGCTCCCGTCGGTCCCTGGATCACGGAGAAACAGTACCCCCTTGATAGCTTGTAATGCCAAAGATACCAACTCTGTCTCTCCTTCAAAGGAAAAACATCGAACAAATTTGTTCGTGACTTCCTGCCAGGAGTTGGTTCCTCTTTTTCTCTCTTCTTCTAGGTACCAGGCCTGGGGGATGGTATCTAAGGAGTGGATGAACCGATGGACCCACAGCTCCTCCGGATACCCAATACTTTGCCACTGCACCTCACATGTTTTCAGGTGGTCCCTCAGATCGGAGGTCCCTTGGTACCTGTGCCCACTCCGAGGTCCTTCATCTTCTTTGAACCGTGCTCTCAAATCCTCCTCCACATGACTCTACTGCGACAGGGTGTTGTGGTGATTTTTCCACCTCCTGGCTGATGTGGACTGTAGCGCTATGTCCAAAAGTGGTATCCTGCTTCCTTCTGGTACTATGTCCTCTACTTTTGCAATAAAGGTGTTGACGGCTTGTATGTTTGACAGGGTGGGATATTCCCTGATCTCGGCACCAATCCAATGGACTTGAGAAATATTGGCACAACTTCGCATATTAGTCTCATACCCACCTTGCTGCCAGTCTTCCCAGGCTAGGTCCGATCCCAGCTCCGAGCTCTGGACACTGCGCTAGTTGATGGAGCCAGTGGCGGTCAGGTTAATATAGTACTCCCACTTCCCTGCTGTCATCCGATAAAAGTTTTCCAACATCTGTGCATCCTCCCAGTTGTCCACAATTTCTGTATATCACGGGCCTTGATACAGGTCGAGAGGCTGAGTGACCCAGACCTCTCCATCTTCGAAGATCATCAGTTCCTTTTTGAGGTCGATGATGGCGTAATTCTCAAAAGCCCAATTGATGCCTAGCAAGGTAGGGTAAGGATCCTTATCTCCCATAATATCAATAACTTGAAAATCTGTGTAAGTCTTCACCCCTGCAATGTCGACCTCGACGCCTTCGAGTCGGCTGATCGGCACAATGCAGTACTGGTTCGCCATTCTGAGCTAGATTGGCGAGTAGATCAGTCATGGGCGTCCAAGAGCCTTCCACATCTTCTGTGGCAGGATGTTAACGTCAGATCCTAAATCAATCATGGTGTCACTAATCTGGAATCCCACAACCTGTGTTTTAAGCCGGAACTCTTTTCCCGTTCTTCGCTTGTTCCGCTTGACCCACTGCACGTACTGGGGTGTGATGTTCAAAGGTTCCTCCAGCCCTGTAGTCCCCTGCAGTACGTCCTCCAGGGTACGCTTGAGCAGGTCCCGCATCGAAGAATTATCAACAATATTGAAGAACAACTGAAGCCATTCCTCAATCAGGGTTCCCGTTGCACTCTGTTCTCTAGGATCAGTCGGTAAGGGTACCTCAAGGTCTTTGGCTCCTCCCAGCCGAGCAATTGTCTCCACTGCCCCCAGGAAATACTTCTTCTATGCATCCGGTCTCTATATACCTATTTCGGGGAGGCAGGTCAGATAACCCGCGCTGGCTCCTTCCCGCGAGCGTCCTCCCCCGTCTTCTTTTTGCCTCACATCACAATAGATAAATTTTGCATGGCCAGCGTCGCGGTTCCTCAAGATTCAGAGTTTACCAGATTTGTGCCCCTCTGCCGTGCCCGTTCCTCCCACTTCTTGATAAGTTTCGGGTAGTCCTCTATTGCATGGGCGTTCACTCGGCACTGGGAACACCATGGACAGTGGGGAAGGGGGCATTCCTGGGCCACGTGACCCTCCTGGTCATATTTGTAGCATTTCAGTGGACCCTATCCCCCTATGCGGCCTTCGCGCATACTGCCTCCTCTTCCCATGGAAGCCTCATTCACCCTGTAGAACGGTCGGTCCAACCGATCTGTGAGTGCATCGAGAGCCCTGCATTGCTCAGTGTTGTGACTCATGGAAGAAAAAAACTCATAGTATACATTTTTTGGGATGTTGAAGTACTTCTATAGTATTGGGCACATCCGAGGTTGATGCCCCACCGTCTGAAAAATCTCACAATATTCCGTGGTGGTTGGGTTTGGTTGAGGTGTGAACCCCGTATAAGGCTATTGCGGCTGGTATACCCCCTGTGGATTCATCGTCGCACCCCCCCCCCTCCTAGGTGGACCCCCCTGGATTTCCTTGACAGAGGGTCCCACACCCATGCCACGCAACCGGGGACACTCAGTTGTGATGTGCCCTTCGACCAGGTAGTGAGTGCACCAAATGTTCAGCCTGCCTGGTCTTATAGGCTGCATCTCTTTTAGCTTTTCAGTCAAATTTGTGATTTGATGTTGCAATCCCACCAAGGAAGGATCCTGCGAGACCGTCCCTCCCCGATATTCCTGAGGGTAGCTCGCCATGGCCTCTATCTTCATGGCCTGCTCCAGAGCATCCTGCAAGTTGTCAATCTTCTGCTAGGTGAGGGGGGTTCATGTCAAGGGAAGCAGAGCCTTGATGAACCAGTCCCTCTGATGGTTTAGGTTGATCAAGTAGCTGAGTTTCCCGATTGCGTCCTTGAATCGGCGCATCAGCTCCCATGTAGTCTCCCCTTCTTTTTTCTTAATCTCCCAAAGCTCGGACAGACCCTACTGATTTGTCTCGGGGAGCTTAAATTCTCAGAAAAAATCCCACTTAACATCCACGATTACTGGATTAGGATGGGCCTCAGACCACTTGATAAACCATCGCAGAGCCCTCTCTCTAAGTGTGGTTTGGAACTCTATTAGCTTCCCTATGTCTAGTGTCTTCTGAGCCCTCTAGATGGCTTCGCAGAGATACCAGTGTTGCTCTACATCATCATTACCTCGACCAGAGAATTCTAGATACTGGGTGAATGACCCAGCCATATTTACTTGCGAAGGGTTGACCAGGATAAACCCTCCAGGTCCTGGTTGCGTGACTGTTCCACTGGGGAATTCAATACTACTAGTGACGCTGCTATTAACGTGTGTCATTGTCGACAATCAACTATTGTGAAATTGACTCAATGCTCGTAACTTAACGAAAATATTACTTAAAGGTTGATAGAGTACCAGGGGAAGGTAGGGATCCTTGCCATGAAAATTTTTAGAAGTAGGGCTGGCTGGAGAGATGGATGCTATCCACTCTTGAAACAACCGATGCATCATGATGTACCATTCGTCATCGGAAATTTCTTCAGGCTGCACACCTGCATCGTCTTCGTCAGTCGTCGTCTCCCTTTCTCTCATAACTGGGCTCCCATGCACCCGCTGCACTCCCATAGCAGTCCCTTCCCTTTCTAGTGTATCTGCCTGGGTGTCCATAATTCCTCTCCTCTGAGGCGCCTCCTCTTGATTCTTCCTATTGTTTTCTCGTCGTCTTAACTACCGCATCACCCTTTCTCACCACCTGTCGGTGATCTGCGCCCGCCGATGTGCACTTCACTCCCTTAATCTCCTTGCGGCCTCAGCATCCATCCCCCACTCCCCCGCTTCACACCTCACTTAGCATCTGTCCCTTTAGCCCTTCCCCCAGCACTAGAGGTTTACGCTTCCATGCTCGACTTTTGGAACTCCATCAGCCCTTCGTCCACCATTAGGGCCTTAATCCACAACGGAATCTCCTTGAGTAGCTTCCCTCTTAGCCTGGAGTAGAAGACAGCTTCAGCCTTCGAGAAGGATTGGTATCACTCTGCAGTAAACTCCACAATATATCAGTCCAAAGTGGTTTCTACCCAAAAATCCACTGCGCGGGTCAAATCAGTATCTAACCTATGCAGGGCCACCATATCCCCGTGCACCCACTTGCGGTTTATCTTCCACGAGCTATCCCTAGGCATCTTCGTCTGTAACCTCCACAACTAATTATAGAGGTCGCTAGGGAATTTTCCCCAGAGGATCTTGTAGGTATCACTGGCAGAATCCAAGAAAAGGACGAGATCCTTGAGCACCGTCTCATTTTGATTCGTTAACTCCGCTTGCTAAGCAACAAACTGGTCCAGATGGTTATCCCACCATCTTCGTATTTCTCCTTCGAAGACCCTCGATACCATGATCTAGTTCCCCTCATAACATGCAGGGTCCGAGCAACGGAACCATTTGTTGGAAAAGAAACAGGTCTCGCAGGCAAGACCTAGGTTTAGAGATTGGGGCCAACAAGGGAATCCGCTATAGTCTAGAACCACGTCGGCATTGTCACCCTAATCCAGAGAGCAGAGAGTCTCACCTGAGGTGTGCCGTGACCACATGTAGAAGGGAAATAAATCGATAGTGGTGGAAGGATCTGCAACTCATGATTAACATTGAATTGATTGCATAAACATCATTATATACGCAAGAACATTCAGAGGATTGAAAATATATTAAGTAAATAAAATTTTAAGACATCACAGACATCATGCATGCATGTAACTCACGGAATAAGACAACAACCTACAATTATATTGATAATCCCCAACCAAATCCACAGTTACATCGCTTCCACAGGAAGAGCTTACAAGTCTGTTACAGATGTCTTATCAGACAGAAAGATAGATTAGAGAAGCCTAGGAATTGTAGAGATATCATGCTCGGAATGGATCTATATTGCCGCATCCAACCGATCCTCTTCAGTCGCTCTGCATTCATCCCTTCCTTCGGCCAGGTGATGGCTATTTATTCACCCGTTGTCGCAACCGCTAGTTCCTCTTGTGTTCTTCTTCAGGTGATTCTGTCTTCTCTCTTGTTGTCTATGAGTTCTTCGATCTGTCTTCTACTATATCTTCTCTTCATCTGTACTCATGCATCTACTTTCTTCAGCTATCTCCTGTTCCCTTGCAACCTCGGTAGCTCCGCTACTCACCGTAGTTGCGACTTGGTTGAGACTGCCATGTGTCATTCTGCAACCCAAAAATCTATTCTTTATTCTTTATTCAAAATATTCAAAACAAGTATTCAAAACAAGGGCCCCAACAATAAGGTTCTTCCAAGTGATAATGTCTTGCCTGATAGCTGTGAAGAGGCAAAGAAATTGTTGAAAAATTTGGGTGTTGAGTACATATCATATCATGCATGTCAAAATGATTGTATTCTATATATAGGAGAATATGCAGAAAAAAAATATGTGTCTAAAATGTGGGCATGACAGGTATGATAAAAAAAAAAGGGGTAAATCACGTACTGGTCTTGCTTTTAAGATATTGAGGCACATGCCTATAATCCCAAGGATTCAAAGGCTCTTTCATTGCAAATAATTAGCTATGTTGCAGGGATGGCATGCCTCACACAAACGTGAGTTGGGAGTTATGTGAATCCTAACTGATTCAATAGCCATGAAGCATATAGAGGATACATGGCCTGAAAAAATCAAGGATGAAGTACAAAGTCTACAACTCAGCATAGCCATGGATGGCGTCAACCCATATTCCCTCCAGAACACCAACTATTATGTTTGGCCTATAGTAGTGACCAATAACAATATCCCCCCATGGTTTTCCATGAAGAATGAACATCTTATGTTGGCTCTCATAGTCCCTGGTAGAAGACAAGTGAAGAATATGGATGTCTACTTACAACCACTGGTAGATGAATTGAAGGAATTATGGGATGGGGTAAATGTATATGATGTATCAAGACCCATTGCAATAGAGAGGATTTTTACATTTTATGGCATATGTGCTTACATGACACATGATTATCCAGGCTTAGGAGTTTTCTCTGGTAAATTACATGTTTCATTTATTGATTTATTTATATATGTAACAATATTCTTTCACATATTAGTTATTTAATTCCTTGTAATATTTTTCTGATCTTCATGATATTATTTAACATGCCATGCATATTAATTAATCTATATAAATATAATCTTGCAGGTCTTGTAACAAAAGGGTATTTTGGATGTAAATGTTGTGGACCTTCTCTGAAAGCTAGATGGTCCAAGGACCTACGAAAGCCAGTGTATGATTGCTCCATGGTATTCCTAATATAATAACACCCTTACAGAAGAGCAGCATTCGCTTTCAATGGTAAACGAGAGAGAACCCAAAGGCCTCCAATAATGACACTAGCTGAATGGCTTAGAGCATATGAGAGAGAGAAGGAGAAGGAGTTCATAGAAATGTTCGATTCAAATGGGGAGCCTATGTTCAATGATGCAGATTTCTTCGACACCTATGTTGAGAAATTTCCCATTGGGATGAAAAGGAAATCTATCTTTTATGACCTCCCATATTGGGAGCATCTTAAGATTTCCCACTTATTAGATCCCATGCATATATTTAAAAATGTTTCATCTTCTATATGGAGGCACATATCATCGAAACAAAGTGACACATTGGATTTTAGGAAAGATCTTATTACTTCAAAAACTAAAAAGAAACATTGGACAAGACGATTAGAAAGTACAAGATCAAAGGTAGGCACTGGTCCCTCCAATTCATAGTTTTTAAAAGAAGGTGATGTCCCATGAATTTTAAAAAAATATGATATATCTTTGGCAAAGGAATTTATAATGGATGTGAGGGTGCCAACTTCATACGGGTCTTCACTACGGCGTTGCCTCACCTTGGATGACCATTTTTCGGGGTTGAAATCACATGACCATTTGAATGTTCTAAGAGTATGTATAATGTCAAAAGCATGATTTTATTATTTTTTATATTAATAAATTTTATCCCATGCGGGGATCGTAAAACATAACTAATTTTGTATATTATTGCACGTGTTTATAACTTTGCAATGTCATTATCCTTTGTTCATCCATGGGTGTGTGAAACATGATTTCCCTGAAGAACTAGGACATACCATATCTAAATTATCTGCATTTGTACGTTGGATCATGTCAAAGGAGATTCATGTGACTAGCATTCCACGGTGGCATCAAGAGATAGTTGAGATTGTTTGTATGTTTGAGAAGGAACTACTGATGAGTTTCATGGACTCACAAGTTCATCTTCCAATACACCTCCTAGATGAGGTTGAATTAGTTGGGGTTGTTTCTTGTCATTGGATGTTCTTCTTAGAGAGGTACATGAAGAAATTGAAAGGTTTTGTTCGACAAAGGGAAAAACCCCAGGGGTCTATGGCATAGGGGTACATATCGTATGAGTGTTTCTATTATGCCAGTGAGTACATCAAGTAGATCAAAAATAGACTAGGTGCAGTGATTTGGGACAATGAAATGTATGAAGACAAAAGAGAAGAAGAGTTGCTCCAAACGAATGGAAAAAAGCGCTTGATAAAGAGTAAGCGACTTATAATTTTTCAAATTTACAAAAATTAATTAATATTCATGTTTAACTTCGATATAATGTATATTTTGATCTCTAAGTACTATATAATGTTGTTTTTATTTCATTAGTGAATGCAGAAATTGAAGCAATCAATAAATTCGTTCTTTACAATTCTGAAGCGACACAACTGTGGGTCGCATTGTACGAACAAAACAAGATGAAATGGGATAGTGACAGGAAATAATTCAGATGGTTGAATGGTAAAAGTGTGCCTTATCTCGATCATTTAAAAGAAAATATGCCAAAAATATGCCCCAAATTTTGGGTTGCTGACCAAGTCAGAGAGAAATACGGTGCTACTAGTTGTTACCCGCATGCTGAAGAGGATGCGCTAAACGTAGGGATTGTGTGCAACAACTCGGTAATAATATTTTTAATTTATATGTAAATTTGAAACTTATATTAAAAAATCTACATTTCATATTTGAACTGTTGGATTATTATTTATAAGACACATGACACTATGATTTTTTAAACTTTTTTATAATAGGTGCATTTGTTCCCATCTATGTGGGCATATGGACACCATTTTCGCACAAAATATGCCGATGCTGGAAACATCACACAAGACTGTGGAGTGGAAGTTGAGTTCAATCAATCTAGTTGATCTAGCCACTATGATCAAAACCTAGTACGAGAAATGTTAGGTTACATCAGAAAGATACAAGAGATCATTGAAGTGGATTTTTCTTCTTTCTAATGTGTTATTTTTAGGTGCAAGTGGTGGGACACCTTTGATCGGAATAATGTAAAGGAAGATTGCGATAGTAGGCTAATATGTATCAACTCTAGAAAGATGTGGGATGAAGCTAAGGAGCCCTATGTTTTCCCTAAAAACTGCAACCAGGTGTTTTTTTACCCATATGTGTTGGATAGGGATTGGTGGTTCGTATTGACACATGACCATAGATCAAAAAATATTTTTGAGAACAATAGTGTTATCATGTCATGCGAGCTAGAAGATAATGAGGGTGATCATGAGAACCGAGAATGATATGGTACATGTGTTATTTCATCAATATTTATACTTTTTAAGATGGGTTTTTTGAAACATTAATATAATATGTATTTTGAATTAATTGGTAATTTGCATTGTGTTAATGTTAAAGTCAATAATTCACTTGATAATTTGCAATTATGTTGATCTCAAAAACAACGGCGTACTGTACAAATTAATTCTTTTTTTTTTGTATCTAAGATCATAATGAAATAATGATAATTCTAAAGTACATGAATTTATTTGCATTATTTTCTAAACTTTATTATGTTACAATAAATCATATTATTCTAGATTTATTATTTTACATTTATTTAAAATTTACAAATTTAAAAATTTTAATAAATCCATTTCACATTAATACAATTAAAATTTTACAAATATTTTACATACAATTAGAATTAGAATTAGAATTAGAATTGCAATTTTATAATTTTACATATATACATTTACAATTTTACAAATTAAAAAATTACAATTACAATCACAATTTTACAAATATAAAAATTACAATTACAATTACAAATTTACAAATTTACATATATACCATTACAATTACAATTTTAGAATTTTGAATACAATTAGAACTACAAATATTACAATTTTACAATATCATGATCATTTGGTATTAAATTAATTAATAAAAATCACGTTCGTGATAACCATCGTACATACATCATATTTGACTAAAAAAAACATTCAAAATCGCTAACTTGATCATCGTGATCATGATCATCTAACAAAACACGATTAACATTATATATTAACATCATCACAAGACAAACATCAAATATATATCTCATGTCAAATAACTCATGCTATGACATACACATCTATCTCCCTGCTACACATTAAATGAACATATCTAACATGACCTAACAACATACACATCATGATGATCACCAACATGTAAATTAAGTACAACTGCAACATGAACATAAAATACATGGAACATATATATATATATATATATAATTTAATAATGTTAAAAATATACAACTATAATATAAATGTCATGGATCAACTGGTGGTAGTACAACATCAATATAAGTACTAGTGGCCGATGGTCCAACCTCATCTCCATGATTACTGCTGCTAGATGCTAGTGGAGGCTCATGCTCATCTGGCATGGTGAAAGTTGAACGATCATGAGATGATGGTATGTTGTGCCTCATAGACTGTCCATCACATGCTATAGCGCGATTGTAACGTGCAACAGACCTCGTCAATGACGTAAAAGCTGTCATAACTCCTATGACATGATGCATTAGGATGTACATGTCACGCGGCATGCCTCTCCACATCCGTAATAGCCTATCATCGGCCTCTATGTCTCTGTAATGAGTGGGCCTGATGCCTGCCTCAAAAATCAATACAATGAGTTGGTCACCCAAGTCCATCATGTATCTAGCATCACTAAGTCGATCGCGCACTAGTGCACTAGCAGGAGCAGGTCTCTGATCTGCACCACCCTCTTGATGATCCTCAACATCTGGCATGCCCTCATCATCATTAGGATCCACACCTATATCAGGTGGTGCTGGTGGCATCTCCTCGCCATCAAAAGAGCCAATGTCTACAAAATATATACAAGTACACAACAATAACTAGACAATTTCATTACACATGTTAATAAAAACAAGTTAAAGAACATGTTAGAATAAATTTAAATAAAATAGTAATACTACCTCTATCATTTGGTGGCTCATCAGCTGTGAAGAGGATGTTGGCACACCCTCACCAATCCAACCCTACATAAGGATAGGGGACCATAATGAAGGGATGCTCATCAACACTGGCTAACAACTCAAGTGCATCATCTGATATCCTCGTTGGAAAAAGAGTCTCCTCCCTCTTGGGAATCATCTGCCCCCACATGTGCATATGTGAATCAGTAATCGACCTATGAGGCTACCAAAGAAAACTAGGCCTTGTCTTTGGAAACCTCTCAAAAAAAAAAACAAAAACCTTTGAAGCAAAAGGGAAGTTGACCCTCCCTTGTGCATGAGCATGACATCTATCTAATGCTGTAGAGAACTGCTACAAAAAAATGGCAGACCACCTGACAAGTCGTGGCTGCTATTGGACCACTAATATGTCATTATTATTATCACTTTTTAACACCTATTTTATCCATTTCTACTCTTCTTTATCATGTCATTTATCATAATTTATCATATAATTCTATTTTATAATTATTTATGCTCTTATGGATAAATATTATTTCTTCTCCTTTATTTTTAATAAATTGATGATTATGTGTGATTTTACCAATTATGGTTTATTAATAAATTTTTTGTAACATCACTCACCATTTTAGCCTCCAAGATATTTTCTAGATTGCAAAGTTGATCTCCAACTCATCATTAAATATGCTAACTCAGAAATTCACTGGAATAAGAAGTGACAATTTTGCATTGGACTTATTGGGCAAATGGAGAAGAATATGGAAAATCTGAAACATGGGTTTTATCCAGAACAGACCGAATTAACTTTTTTAAAGAATAGTTTGCCCAAATTCGGATTGTATTGAGAGAAATAGAAGGTTTTCTGAGGATGATTTTCCTAGATTAGCTGTTGTGGCCATTTTCCAAATTCTTCCAATTGCAATAGAAAATTCAACCTGTTCCTGTTAAATGATTGATAGAAAGATATTTAAGATATGATCTTGCTGATCAATTGGTTGTGAGCAATCCAATTTTGTAATAGGAATCATTTTTAAGCGTATCAGTTGTAACTTCTCTTTTCTCTATGTGTATTTAAATCAGAACAAAGATCAGAGAAGGGGGGTTATTATGGGGATTCATGATGGACGATTAGAGAGAAAATTAGATGGATTATTAGATTAGAGATAGATAGGATAGGATAGGAGGAATGGGAGAATTGCTATTGAAATTGTAACTTTGATCATCGACTCTCGCTGTTGAAGCAGAGCACGAACTTACTGTAACGATTATGCAATAATGAATATATAAAAATAGTTACAGTTCTTTCGCATCTCCTAAAGTAATCCAGCGGTATTCACCGGCGGCTAAGGGCCTACTCCTGGTGGATCTACTTGTCGTTCCTGTACCATATAGTGTGGTTTGCCTTATTTATGATTTATGCAAGTGTGGTTTTCCTTATTTATGATTTCTGCAAGTGTGGTTTGTTTAATGATTAATTTCTGCAATTGAATTGCGTTGATGTTCTTTTCCCTCATAACAAGATCATTGCTTTCTGCAAGTATATTGTTGTGTTGCTCATTATAATTACAAAGCTTTACTGTTCATTTCAGTAACTTAATTTTGTTGTTCATTGCAGTCACATAAGCGTTGCTGTTTATTTCTATTATATAGCGTTGCTGCTCATTTACTTTCTACAATCATTTAGTTTTTCCTTTTAGCATTCTTACAATTAGCATAATTATCTCATTTCCATCAGTTGCAGTAGCATTATTGATTTAATTCATTGCCATTTCCAATTGGTTATTTAGTGTGTTGTGTGTGAGATCAACAACTGTAAAGAACATTGGCTATTGTTGTCAAAGCTCTCAGATTGAGGATCTTATTTATGCTTGATTAGTTTACATCAGTTAAAAGAGGAATGAGTTATTGCTAATGTATCCTTGACTAATAATTGATGCTACTTTTCTGAATGAATGATTTAGTTTTAGAGCATTGAGTTTCCTTTAGTTGCAAGTGGAATTTATTAAAAGCATCTATTTATTCTTGTATTTGAAAGATCTATACTAAATTTTAAGAAACATTACTCTCTGGGATTATAGTGTGCACATATTGTGTACGCTCTTGAAATAAGAGGACTTGCCGGGGTTGATAATTAATGTGGGATAAATAGGAGTTTTAAAAGACACCTTTTAACACCCAACATTTTGGTGTCGTTGCCAGGGAGAATGTTGCCATTTCACAGAGAGTGGTGTATGTTTGATGTTTGTCTGCTGTGAAAGAATTGGTTGTTGAAAACGAAAGGTAAGAACCTGTGTAACGAGCAAGTAAAATGCTTGCTCCTCTGCCCGATTTTCAGAAAAATTGCGTAGGAATTGAAGTAGGAATTTTAGAGGTAGAATTTTTGAAAAAATCTTATAATTCCACTCGAGTGGTGATGTAAGCACCACCCATTTCACTAACCAATTGACAGGAGCATATGAATGAGGATCCTTAAAGAAACATATGAAGAAAATCTTCTATTATGGTAAGAAATGGCTCACATTTTAACTTTTGAATTCCCTATCAAAGATATAGGAGGAGTGACACAAATGCACATAATTCCCCCATCGTCTCTACCAAATTTTCATGGTTTGACAAATGAAGATCCAGATACATTCTTATTTGAGTTTGAAATAATTTGTAGAGGATATGATTATTGTACTAATGATCAAAGGTTGAAAGTGTTTCCTCTTACTCTAAAAGGAGCAGCTCTCCGATGGTTCATGAACCTTGGTGGGAATTGCATCCAAACTTGGGAGGACATGAAGAACATATTCTTGAAGAAGTACCCAGACTCTTGCAAGGTCGATGAAGATATTTTCAATATGATACAAGGGGAAGATGAATTCTTGGAGGACTATGTAAAGCGATTTCAATATGACCTTCAAAAATCAAATCATAAGCATTTGGAAAAAGAGATCTTGAAAACACTCCTTCTTAAAGGATTCAAAGATGAATTTTTAGAACTCTTAAATCTGATAATAAAAGGTGATGTTTTTCAGTTATCATATGATGATGTTTGTGAATTGTGCATAAGGTATTCAAGAGGAATTTCCAAGGCTGTAATAATTCTAAAGAAGTTTCTTCTTTATTTTCCAAATTTACTACAAGAACAAGAGACATAAGAGCTGAAATCAATGTTTTATTTGAAAATTTTAAATATGATTTTATTAGCTCTCTAAATTCACAATTGAATGTTTTGTAGGTTCAGAAAAATCAAGAATTTGATGAAGTGTTTTGCCCTCATTACCGAAAGGAGCATCCCATAGATAGTTGTTCTTCCTTATCTAGGATGGAAGTAGCATATCAAAGAGATGGGGAAGCTGCAACAAGGTCAAAACCATGGAAATCATGGCCTACAGGTATGGTTCAAAACACTTCCTCTCTATTCTCTTACTTGCATAATCCATTATGGAATACTCATATGTTAGGGCAGCCATGCCAATCTCAATATAACCACCACCAATCTTGTCTACAAGTTTGGCATGGTTCATCTTATGATTGCATGACTACTCTCCCTCATCTTGTAGCACAAACACATCTTCTAGCTCTTCCACAACATCTTTCTTGCCTATCAAAATCATCCATTCAACCCAATCAACTACATCATCAAAATGCTCCATTCCCTACACAATTTCCTGCTCAACTCATTCCACACCATCACCATAATGAACCAGTACAACATGCTTACAGTGTTGAAATGAAAAATTTACCGACCCTTCCCACTCATTCTATCTCACATTCACCATTGGAGAAAACTTATACCGAGATTCAGAATATCTCAAATCCACAAATTGTAGAGGTTATGAAAGAAAATGAGGTTTCTTCTAGCCTGCATCAACAAGCTGTTTTAAACACTCAAGAATTTCATAATATGATGGCTATGGGAAATCAAGAAAGTAAGGGATACATTAAAGATTGGTTTCATTCCATTTGTTTGCAGCATCACTCCATACTTCAACAATTTTTGGCACCATCTTTTCAAGGGAAGTTGGCTTCTCATACCCTACTATTTATTAACATGCATTTTTCAAATTTGGGTATGTACAGAGGCCTTATTTCGAAAATGGCTCTACTGGAAGTACTCTTATACGTAAGCATATTCAATTTTCAAAGAAGAGTAGGTTAGTAGAGAAAATAAATAAATAAGGACATAAATAAATACATTTTTATTATTATGTAAAAATATATATATATATATATATATATTGTTTTTGTTGCAACACGCTGTGGAAATCAACATCGGTGATAAATATTTTAATTTATTTGTGTATGTATATTTATTATATTGAAAATAACAATTCTAAAAACACTCATATTCATTTTTATCACCAATATGGAAAAAATTCTTGAATATCATATTTTTTGGCTTGCGGACTTGATGAAATTTCTGAAAACAGAGTTAGGACAGTCATGTTTTGAGGGACTAAAAGTGAATATTTTTAAAAAATATTTCCATCCTAAGTAGCCCTTAATGTCTACTTTCCAACCCAATTTTAATCACTCCATTTTGATTTGAAACGAAAAACTTATAACCAAAACATTGACAGGGTGTCTAGTAGGCAGCTCAGAAATAGAGTTGGGACAATCAGGTTTTGGAGACCTAAATGAATATATTCTTAAAAATTGTTTCTATGGTATATTCCTCCATGAATATAGTTTGCAACGCAATTTTAATCACTTGATTTTGATATCATATGAGGAATTTATGACCAAAATACTAACTACTTATCATAAATCAGCACTCTTCAAACATTGTTTTCTCGGCTATTCACTAGCGTATTTGACCCATCAATTATTCTTGTATTCAAAACTTGTTTCTATTGGATCCAATTAAATGAATATAATTTCATTTCCAATTTTAATCAGCTTAATCCGTCATCAAATGAAAAATTTATGCTTGAAATATCAACTGTTGCTCTCAGCTGGAAAATCGAAAATGACTCTATTACCCAAGTCGTTCTAAGTAAAACTGACATATCATAGCATTGAATTTTTAAAACCTGTTTCTATTGGAGATATACCTTTGAATATTATCTCATCTGGCTTTATAATCACTCAATTTGGACGAAAAGCAAATAATTTGTGATTAAAACACTGCAAGTTAGCATGATTGGCCATTGCTCTCCCGCACGTGACCAAAAAAAAAAAATGTTATTTTCTCTGTGGATTTTTTATACAGAGTAACTAATTGTTGTTTTTTTACATAATTATTGGATTAGGGGAGCTCTATCACCTCTCTTTCTCCATGATTTAATGTTTTATTACAGGTAGACACTCGTTTTTTTGCAGGTCCTAGGAGAATAAAGAAGGTCAATTTATGGACGAGCGATTTTTGAAAGAAATTTTAATGAAACAAGGGAATTTAATCCAATTCATTACCCAACAGATTCATAATAGAAGAAATGAACAATTGATTTCCATTTGAAGATTCATGTCATGTCACTGTTGCCAAAACATTTTTTTCCTTACTTTAGGAAATAAAATCATCGCTGTTGTAACTTAATAAAGTGTTGTTTATTTTCTGATTTCTTCTATGTTTTTTGTGTTTCGGGTGTTGCTCCCTTCAAATTGTAGTTTCGGCTCCATTGGTAATTGAAAAATGAGGACCCCGCAATATAAATTCTTGTTGCAGAAGGAAACTCTTTGACAACATCAGTCCACTAAACAATTTATTCTCTTGAAACCTGTACATAAGTTTACCTTTTTTTTGTTGTTGTTTTCTTTTTATTTGATTGGATTTGCTTAGATAATATATTGTACATTATTTTTTTCTATCTTTCCCTTGGTGTTCCCTAGAAGGAACACCAAGTTTCGCGTGTTTGCCTTTTCGTTGTTCATCTTAAGGAACAACTGCCGTTCCTCTTAAAGAACATCAGTTGTTCCTCTTAATGAACATCAGTTTCGCGTGTTTGTCTTTTTGTTGTTCCATTTAAGGAACAACTGTTGTTCCTCTTAAGGAACTGTGGCTATTCCTCTTAAGGAACAACAGTTTCGCGTGTTTGTCTTTTTGTTGTTCCATTTAAGGAACAACTATTGTTCCTCTTAAGGAACAACAACCGTTCCATTTAAGGAACAACAGTTTTGCGTGTTTGTCGTTTTTCTATTCCATTTAAGGAACAACTGCTCTTCCTGTTAAGGAACAATTGTTGTTTCATTTAAGGAACAAGAGTTTCGCGTGTTGATTTTTTTGCTGTTTCTTTTAAGGAGCAACATTTTTTTGTGTATTTTTTTGTTGTTTCTTTTAAGGAACAACACTTTTTCGCATGCATTTTTTTGTTGTTCTTTAAAAGGAAAAAAAAAAAATTGGGTGTATTTTTTGCTATCCCTTTTAAGAAACAACACTTTTTTTGGTGTATTTTTTTGCTGTTCCTTTTAAGGAACATTAATTTTTTTAGGTGTATTTTTTTGCTGTTCCTTTTAAGGAACAACACTTTTTTTGGGTGTATTTTGTTGTTCATTAAAAGAAACAACACGTTTTTGAGTGTTTTTTTTGTTCCTTCAAGGGAACAACACTTTGGGAATATTTTCGAGAACAACCATTACTCCCTCTTGTGCGATTATTCCTGTGCATCATAACCACATTTTATTGATTCCCTTGCATCACATGAAGTACAATACTTTTATGAGGACAAATTTATGGAGTCTATTGAAGTAGGTGAATATCCTTGACGTTATGATCTTTAACAAGACAACTTCTTGATGATATATATTTTTTTTTTAAACAAACAAAAGGGACACAATTATTTATATATTACTTTACTATATTGATTTATGTTGTATATGATATTGATTGATCATCTTTACCATGCTGGTTCCACTTCTCCTGGCTACAATTATCTCTATCTATTATAAGTAAGATTATGGGTATATTTTATTTCTATTGACATGTTCAAACTTCTACCACCATCCCCACTCTTAAGGAGTACTGAGCCTCCCTCTATTTATCATAAAAGGTGTAAAAACAACAAAATCTTGTCCACAAATAGAGGATAAGGGGTCTCATTAAAGAGCCAACCTACCATGTTCATAAGGTTGTAGCGAAGTGACATTCCCACTATGGCCACCACACCAGGTTTATGATCCATTGGATAGCCACAATATCCTTGGAACAGGAGGTCTCATCACGAGCCGGCCTAATCACTTTTGTTACTTCCCGGTGAATGGCAATGTGATTATCTGGTTACCAAGCCAGCACACTGATCTCTTCTGTAGAACAACAATGGAATTCTCCAACTATAAATTGAGGATCCTGGCTCATATGGGTTAAAAAGCAACCCTGCCGAGGCTATGGACGTCTGCTGGCAGCAGAGGCTCTGCTTATGGTATTGAAGTTCTATTTTCAACATCAATAATTATTATAATACCCTCTTCCTACTTTTCTTTTTATTAGAGAGATTATTTCCCTAATTTCTCCCTACTATGAACCTTTACGCATGAGTTAATGTTTTTTAATCAATCATATCATTTTCAGATGGAATATCATCAGCAAGGTATCTTTTCTTGCATATTGCTGTCCTTTTTACTTACCACATTACCTATCATCAACCCAAGCATCTTATCTCTTATTCATAACTATATTTATACACTTTGCCCTCATTATAACCATACCTCTTGCTATCCTATCATTTGATATGTTTACTCTGCTTCGTTTACTGTTATATTGTTCGTTCCCTTGCCTTGTCATCAACACAACACTTTTTCTATGCTTTATGGTCATGGAATCCCTTTTTCAATTGGAAAGGGGAATGTATGCATTATGGATAGCACATGATATAAGTACAGAATTCTGCCATAATTTACTGATTTGCCACAACATTCATACTGCATTTCTACAGAAGTTTTTCTGATTGAAATTTTGGCATACATCTTATCTATTGCTCTTCAAAATTAACACTATGGATTCAAGAAAATTGCATGCAGAATTGTGATTTGGTTACAGGAGAACAACAAGTATGGGGGGGAAATTCTATTCGCAGCATGATCACACTATTGCAACTAATAGCAAAGGCTCGCACAACTTGCGAACGTGCACAATTCTTCAGACATGATGTGCTTGCATGGCTTCCACCTTTTGCATCACTTTCAGTATCCACTCAGCCTACATCAGCTTCAACAAATGCTAGTCCCTACATGTCATTCCACATTTTTTTTTTCGGAGGTAACACTTGAGGTAAAATAGCATAATTTTCTGATTTATTACAAATTTAGGAGAATTTCATGAAAATCCATTGAGCATTATTTATCATCATTCATTCCACATCTTTACCACTTCCCATTTTTTAGAGACATCTCATCTTTTAGTTTGGGGGAGTGTTGCTTTCCTTCATTTATTTCTTATGACCATGTCAGTAATATTCTTTTTCATCCATTGATATTCTTATTCATTCTCAACACCTCCCTTATTCCATGTTGTTTTACACCAAGCATAGATTTCAACAGATTGTAGCAACCACCTCTCTTTGTTTTCTAGAATTGCATGAGGACATGCTAATTCTTCAGTTTGGAGGAGGAATAGCTACACGTGATGGATGTTTTCTAATTTCTTTCTCGTTTAAGGCATACAATTTCATTTTTATATAGTGCAGAAATTGTTTTGCATATATCTTTAAAACTATGAACTCAATTCTTGTGATTTTTGGATAACAAAGAGGTATCATTAAAATACACAAACCCAGATAATTTCACGCTAAATTAGTTCATAAAATTTCGAAAATTATGCACTATCACCTAAAGCCATTTTGTTTATATCTCATGATTAGTGCATCAAAATGATCTGATTTTTGAGAAAATGGTTAATGAAGTTTGTTGTTACTTATATCACATTTTCTCCAACTTCATATACATATAGTTGAACGTCAACTATAAAAATTGTTACGCCTTCATCAAGATTGCTAAAATTGAATATTCATTATTTGAGGAAAAATTCATTTGTTCCATCCATTTCATGAGTTGGGATGAACAATTTTTTTTGCTTGGTTAACACATGGGTTTTGTCTTTGGGTTGCATGAGGACATGCAATATATTCAGTTTGGGGTATGTTGGGCCGCTAATATGTCATTATTATTATCACTTTTTAACACCTATTTCATCCATTTCCACTCTTCTTTATCATGTCATTTATCATAATTTATCATATAATTCCATTTTATAATCATTTATGCTCTTATGGATAAATATTTTTTATTCTCCTTTATTTTTAATAAATTGATGATTATGCATGATTTTACCAATTATGGTTTATTAATAAATTTTTTGTAACATCACTCACCATTTTAGCCTTCAAGATATTTTCCAGATTGCAAAGTTGATCTCTAGCTCATCATTAAATATGCCAACTCAGAAATTCGTTGGAATAAGAAGTGGCAGTTTTGCATTGGACATATTGGGCAAATGGAGATGAATCTGGAAAATCAAAAACATGGGTTTTGTCCAGAACGGATCGAATTAACTTTATAAAATAACATTTTCCCCAAATTCAGCCTGTATTGAGAGAAACGGAAGGTTCTCTAAGGAATATTTTCCCAGATTCGCTATTGTGGCCATTTTTCCAAATTCTTCCAGTTGCAATACAAAATTCGACCTATTCATGTTAAATGATTGATGGAAGGATATTTCAGATATGATCTTGCTGATCAATTGGTTGTGAGCAATCCAATTTTGTAATAGGAATCATTTTTAATCATATCGGTTGTAACTTCTCTTTTCTTTATGTGTATTTAAATCAGAACAGAGATCAGAGAAGGGGGGTTATTATGGGGATTCATGATGGATGATTAGAGAGAGAATTAGATGGATTATTAGATTAGAGATAGATAGGATAGGATAAGAGGAATGGGAGAATTACTATTGAAATTGTAACTTTGATCATCGACTTTAGCTGTTGAAGCAGAGCACAAACTTGCTGTAACGATTATGCAATAATGAATATATAAAAATAGTTGCAGTTCCTTCGCATCTCCTGAAGTAATCCGGCGGTATTCACCGGTGGCTAAGGGCCCAGCTCTTGGTGGATCTACTTGTCGTTCTTGTACCATACAGTGTGGTTTGCCTTATTTCTAATTTCTGCAAGTGTGGTTTGTTTAATGATTACTTTCTGCAATTGAATTGCATTGTTGTTCTTTTCTCTCATAACAAGATCATTGCTTTCTGTAAGTATATTATTGTGTTGCTCATTCTAATTACAGAGCTTCGCTATTCATTTCAGTAAGTTAGTTTTGTTGTTCATTGCAGTCACATAAGTGTTGTTTATTTCTATTATATAGAGTTGTTGCTCATTTACTTTCTGCAATCATTTAGTTTTTCCTTTTAGCATTCTTACAGTTAGCATAATTATCTCATTTCCATCAGTTGTAGTAGCATTATTTATTTAATTCATTTCCATTTCCAATTGGTTATTAAGTGTGTTGTGTGTGAGATCAACAACTGTAAAGAACACTGGCTATTTCTGTCAAAGCTCTTAGATTGAGGATCTTATTTATGCTTGATTAGTTTACATCAGTTAAAAGAGGAATGAGTTATTGCTACTGTATCCTCAACTTATAATTACTGTTACTTTGCTGAATGAATGATTTAGTTTTAGAGCATTGAGTTTCCTTTAGTTGCAAGTGGGATTTATTAAAAGCATCCATTTATTATTTTATTTGAAAAATTTATACTACATTTTAAGAAACATTAATCTCTGGGATTATAGCATGCACATATTGTTTACACTCTTGAAATAAGAGGACTTGCCTAGGTTGATAATTAATGTGGGATAAATAGGAGTTTTAAAAGGCACCTTTTAGCATCCAACATCTACTGTAGTAAAGAATCAACATAATATAAAAGCGAGCAACTAATGTGTTTCTCGTCACTGGTGTTGTGAAAAATGGTCAAAATGATAAGTGAGATACACTGGACCGCCTCACAATCTAATGCACCAATATGTAACTACCCTACAACGACCGGAAAATCTGCAGGAGATACTAAATTTTCTCCAAGGTATCTCTAGGAGTAAACTAATTGAATCCCTGCCAAACAACCAGCTGGAACCTTGGGGAACGAGGGAAAATCCACCCCTCTCCTCGATATCCCTATAATAAAATATACATCCTCCTAAGTGGGTGTGTACCACTGGTTGATACCAACCTGAAAATCCTGTCGCTCAGCATTCCACCTTCGGATAAGATGTCTCAAAAACAAAATATAGGACTTTAGGGAAGTAGCCTCCTCATGGAAATTGAGGAGGCCAACCTGCCTTAGGAGCCCCTGCATCGGTGCTATAATAGGGTGAGGGTACGCATCTCTCTCCCTCTCTCTTGCCTCCCACAGGCGAACCATGTTATATTATTCCGCCTATTGTTGTTGTTGTTTCCCTTCTTCTCTCCTTTCATGTCTCTGAATGATTGACATATAATTTTTTTTTTTTTAAATGACACATGTATTTAGAAATATACGTATATAAATATTTTTTGAAAAGTAAATAAAACAACTGTCAGTGTGCCAAAAACACAGTCACACACCGATCCCAGTGCGTCTTTCAATAGAGCACACCAGATACGGTGCACCTAATGATATTTAGCGCACCAGGGGTGGTGTTCTAGAAAATGTTTTTAGCGCATTGTTCACTACGCGCAATGTTAGGAGGGTGGTGCACTGACTACACTATATGCCTCGAGGCATATATCTAAGTCAGTGCACCTCCCTCCTGCCATTATACATAGTTGTAGGTGCGGTATTTTAAAATGCCGCACCATTGATGCAAGCCAAATACGGTAAGCCGTGCACTGTAAAAAAATAGTCGTCCTGGGGCAGTTATTTCAATCAACACACCACATCACCACTATTCAACTAGGTCAATGGTGCGACTAGGTAACCGACTACACCACTCTTTTTAAAGAAATTTACAATAACATGGTGCACCTTTGGTACTGCCCCGGAATTGGTGTGGATACTCTTAGTACCGGTTTACTAGGTCGAACTGTTGACAATGTCAAATTGTGGTATGCGGTGCACTGACAACATTACGCGCTTCGGGGTAGATAATTCTGTCAACGCACTGAGGTTTCGCGATACCACATTATCAACGATGTGGCTTGGTAAATGACCACACCACACTTTTTAAATTTTTTTAAAATAACACGGTGCGTCTCGCGGTACTGCCCCAAAATTGGTGCGGATATAGTTAGCACCTGTAAATTTACAAGCAACACTGCAAACTGGTGTGAGCCAAACGGCTCGAGCGCATTGCGCGACAATTTTTTCTTTTTTTTTTAATGGTTAATTTTAAGATTTTTTGAAATTCTAATCTGCTAAAAGGTTTAATTATGTAAAAACAAGAAAAATACCTGTACATTTACCCGTCGAGGAGGCATATTGGTAGTAGAATTTGCAAAAGAAAATTTGTCCATTGTTCTATAAAATTCAAGCTGGAGATTGGTGGCGATGCACAGAAGTAGTGCGTGCAATAAGTGCAATGGGAGTACGGATGTCAGGGCAACTCAAACAAGGATATCTTGCGCCAGTGCTTGAGAGCTCTGTAGCACTGAAAAAAGTGAAAAATGCAGTTTTTTGGCCACAATGTTTTTTTTATTTAACCTTGTTCCGGTGCGCGGAATTTTTATTGGTGTACCAGTGCATTTGCAGTATGTCGCCCCAGGCAATTTCTGTTTTCACGCACTTTTATGATGCACCAGTGCAGCGTTTCTATAACACACCAATGCTCTACAGTAATATGATGCACCGGGCATGGTCTTCGGTGAGACAATGATTTGTGGGGTTTTTTGCCCGTAATTTTTTTTTTGTTTAACCCTTTTCCTGTGCACAGCGTTTATGGGGGCCCTGGTGTGTTTTCGTCATTCTACCCTGGGCGGTTTCTATTCCGCAAACTTTTTATGAGGCACCGATGCTGACGAGTTGACATGCAACGGTGCGGTTCCTTAATTAAAGGCACCAAGCGGGTGTGTACAGAGCACACGGTTTCTGGTGTGCCAATGTTTTGTGCGGTTTTTTGGCCGTAATTTTTTTTATTTAACCATCTGTCGGTGCACGGGGTTTATGGGCGCCCTGGTGTGTTTGCTTCATTCCACACTGGGAGGTTTCTATTTTTGCGCACGTTTTCAGAAGCACTGGTGTCGTAGAGATGTAAGGAATCGGTGTTGTACAAGAATATGATGCACCAGGCAGGTGTCTTAGTAGCGCACGGTTCCTTGTGTCCCTATGTTTTGAGCATTTTTTTGGCTGTAATTTTTTATTTATTTAACCCTATGCCGGTGCGCGGTGATTTTAGGGTGGCCCGGTGCGTTGGCGACCCGATGCTTTTAAGGGCGACTTGGGCGGTTTCAGTTTTCATGCGTTTTTTATGAGGCATTGGTGTGGAAGTTATGTAAAGTACTGGTGCACTACAAAAATACAACACACTGGGTGGGTGTGTATGGAGCACACAGTGTTTGGTGTGCTAATGTTTTAACCACACCGGTTCTTTCTTGTGTTGAACACACTGATACGTTTTACGGTGATAAGAGCACCGGATGAAATACATCCGCAAAAACCTCTACCCACCAACCTCCTCTAGGAACCTCCACTATAAACAGATGTCTGGGGTATTTTTATAAGGGGTTCCTCAAAAACATCCACTAGAGGGTCTTTTCCTTGTAGTGTCCTCTCCTTCAAACAAGTGTTGTCCTCAACACTTGATTATTTCTTGATGTTTATGTATAAAATTATCATCCTCCGATGTGGAATCTTCAATGAGTAAGTTCTTCCACTTGCTGAGATACTTTGAAATTGATCGATTTCATATTTTTCAAGTTCTTGTTTTTTTGACTACTCATAACTTCTTTCATTGTGATGTTGATCTTCCTATTGTTTCATTTGATTCTTCACCAATGTAGGTTATCCTTTGAGTGTTGGAGAACTTGTTGTTGATGCTCGATGTGACCTTCCAGTACTTTATCATCCATATTAGCTTTCATTTGATCATTCAAACCATCCAACTTAGCCTTCATTTTTTCTTTTAAAACATCTATGTCATCTTTGATTACTCTTTGTAAGATCGAAATTTGTTTCACTTGGTACCGTAATTTTGATATATCATATTGTAATTATTCCTCTTCATGCATCATAGTAGATCTTTCTGAGGGCTTAATAGGTGTGGAATTATTTTTTGGAGGCATTATATAATTCAATATTGATATCTATGCTTCAATATGCCCTTGGAATCACTTCAAACTGATTTTTTTTTAAAAATGTTATGCAAACTTGTTTAAAAAATACACATTTTTCTTGCTTTTTAGGAGGTCCATATTGAACTTGATTTATCTCTATTATTTTGGATCTTCAAGATCTATATTTCTATCTTCTATTAGCCCTCTGAGTCCTCTTTCCAATGTCACATATCAGACCTAATTTAGATTCTTCAAGGAAAAGTTATGGCCAATCTCCCACAATGGCCTAATTATGGACTAGTTCAATATAACGAACTTGTACGACGTGCCATGTGTCACTATTTCCTTCTTAAGCTCTAACATTGATACACATGAAACTAGAGTCCATGTAACTTCAGCCACGTTCTATAGAATTCCAATATGATGCTCAGAGAGAGATTTATGATGATTTTCTCAAGGTCACCTCTTTGAGATGAAATTCGGGAGCTTAAAAAACCCTAACTTCCATAGATCATATCTCTAAAAATATTGTGAACCAAGATCTGAAATTTGCACAAGACGTTTATGTGGATTTATTCACAAATGGGTTTTTGTTTTAGATTCTAAACCTTCGTAGAAAAATATTTATTATGAAAATACCATGATGACTTGTTCGAAATAACGAAACCCTAGAATCCAAACCTCTGATACCAAATGTTATGAAACTAGATCCAAAAATAGAATAAAAGAGAGATCAACACCTTATAAATCAACCACTTCGAGGGGGGAACATCCTTTACATTAGATAAATGAAAATTTCTTGGATGATTCAAATGACAAAATCTCCTTTATATATATAGGAGTTAATGGGGTCGCAATATAATCCTAGCTGACCTAACAATAATAATGTAAGGGCACAACAATAATAATAGAGGGGTTTTATGGTGCGCAATAATAACAATATGGGGACTACAAAGGTATAACAGTAACAATAAGGTGGCTACACTAGCAAAATAAGGGACTACACTAGTAATATAGGGAACTAACACGTCCACTGATCTGCACTTATGCATTAACGAAATAAAATACAAAAATACACATAAACATAGATATGCAACAGAACTAAGACTTGATTTCATTAATATCAAATAACTAAAATATGCTTACAGACAGAATGGAAATAATCTAGCTAGGGCACTAGTAGCTTATCTCTGAGAAGAGATGTGGAGATATAGGCCTCTAAACTATGTTACAATGAGGCTTGAATGCCTATTTATTATTGAGAAACAATGTAAAACCATACATATCCAAAAACCTAACCCTAGGAGATGAAACACCAAACTATGGGCCCCGTTGGGGTAAATTGGTACATGAATTTTCCGGGGTCGTAACTCTGGTATACAATCTCTGTTTGATGCACATGATACCTCGTTAGAAAGATCTATCTAAGGAATACAACTACTGACATAAAATATTAGTTTAAAGAATCATATTCACAAACATTTGTTTTCCAAAAAAATGTCATTTAGGGCCTCAAAACGGCTCCAGAAGTCACGACCTGAAAAATTGCCAAAAATAGTCAATTGTGCTACAATTAAGGAAACTGAAAAACTGAAAGAAACAATGGTGGGGGCCCAAGTGGAAAAGGCGGGTGGCCACCAATATCGACTTATATCATTTCTCCCCCCTTAGGAAGAAATGGTCCCCATTGAGTTGAGTTTTTCCATGAGAAGAGGAAACTTCTGTTGAACTTGGCCCATGTAAGCCACTTACCTTGGTGAAGGAGTTGGGTTCCTTTCACAAGTTGATATAGCTGGATCCTCTGCTGGCAGGTGTTCTTGATCTTTGTGTCCATAATATGAATATTTGTGGCTTGTTCCATGCCATCTAGGTTTAACTCTGTTGGTGTGAGTTGTTCTGCCATGTCGGATGTGTCTACTAGAGGTGGAAATTAGGGCCAAACATAGTCCACATTGAATATTAGGTGCAGACCAAGGAATGGTGGAATACTGAGCTTGAATTAATTGTCCCGTATAGCCTTGGTGATGGTGTATGGCCCATATCGGAGTAGGAAAAGTTTATGGTGGGGTCCAACAAGGCGCTCCTTATGCAAATGTATCCATGCATTATCAACCACCTGGAAGTTGTGTGGCACCCGATGCTGATCATGTCGATGCTTTTATGTAGAATTAGATCTGTCCAATATGTCATGAAATTGTTGGCGGATGTGCTGAATGCACTCAATGAAGTTTTTCACCTTGTCAACTTCAGACTGGACATGATCCGAATCAATATTAGTAGCTGCAAATGGCATGGCTACGTCAGTGGGACATAGTGGCTAGAATCCTAAGCCCACCTAAAAGGGGTTGTGGCCTTTTTAGCCTTGGAGGGCTCGGTTATAGCTATTTTTTACGTAAGGGATGCCCTCATACCATGTGTGTGGATGTTTTGAGTTATACATACGCAGAATGTCTACGATCATCTTCTTGACGACCTATGTCTCGCCATCAGTTTTGGGATGGAAAGATGTGAACTTGGTGAGCTTGGTGTCCAGCATTGACCAGAGGCTAGACCAAAATGTAGTAAGGAACCTGTTTTCCTGATCTAAGATGATAGACTGTGGGATACCAAAGTGTACCCACACTCATTCAAAGAAGCATTTACCACTGGCCTCTGCTGTGATACTCTTCTTACATGCCGCCATAATTTCCATCTTCCAAAATCTCTTAAAGACTAAGAAAAAAAAGTCATTGACATGCTTATTAGAAGGAAGGCTCATCATGTAATCCATGGATATGGATTCCTAAGGTTAACTAGGGGTAGGCAGCGAAGTGTAGAGGCCTTGATTCTTGAGGGTCAGTTTGGCAATGACATAGGTAGTGCAGGATCTGATGTACTTCCCAACATCCTGTCGAAGGTTCAACCAATAGAAATACTTCTGCAATATGGCCACTATTTTCTTAACCCCAAAATGCCTAGCGACCCGATTATAGCCTGCTTCAAAAGTCATCTTGGCATGCTTGCTGAACGAATGCAAAGGTGTCCCAGGTGACATAGCATTTCATCCTAGAGGTGAAAATTTGGAACTTTGTTACCCTCCAAGAGAATCTTGTATGTGTGGTTGAATTCTAGATCACTTTTGTAGAGAAGTGGATAATTAGAAGTATAGTGCCAACAAGAGTTGAGCACGGTGGTTAGTGCCACAATCGGTGGTCGGTTGAGGTAGTCTACAATGTTATTGGTGCTACCCTTTGTGTACTTGATGTTCAAATGAAATTTTTGCAAATATGTGGACCAATTCTTATGGAAATCATTCTACAACTTCTGTTGTTTCTGTATGAACTACAGGGGTCCGTGGTCTGTGTGGATGGTCATTTCCTTCCCCAAAATGTAACTCTTCCATTGTCGGCAAGCCTACACACAATGCAATACATCTCTTTATCACAATTGGGATACTTCCAGACTGTGTCAGATAGTTTCTCACTCTGATATGCTACTAGATGCCCCTGTTGAGTAAGAACTGCCCCAATAGCATAGTCAGAGGCATATGTCTCGATCTAAAATGGTTGTTGAAAGTCTAGTAATGTGAGCACTGGGGAAAATCAAAGGTGGTGTTTCACCTCTCTGAATACCTTATATTGAAATTCAGACCAAAATAATTTTGTTGTCACTCCTCCCTTGGTGACTGACTCAAGGGCCAAGTGATATGAGAGAATTCCAACTCGAACTTGCAGTAGAAATTAGCAAGACCCAAAAAGCTACAAAGTTCTATTAGAGTGGTTGGGGCTAGCCAATCCCAAATGAAATGGATATTGGTTAGATCCACATGCACATCCAGCTCATCAATAACGTATCCCATATACTAATCTTGGGTCATGCCAAAAGTGCACTTCTCCAAATTGGCACACAACTTGTGTTGTCATCTTGTTTGGAGGACCTTTCATATGTGGTGGAGGTGCTCTTCCCAAGTCTAGCTAAAGATTAGGATGTCATCCAAGTACACTACTACAAATGAGTTGGTTAATGGCCGAAGATGTCGTCCATCAGCGTCATGAAGGTTGTGGGAGAATTTTTCAACCCAAAAGGCATGACCAACCATTTGAACATGCCCTCATTTACTTTGAATGCAGTCTTCCACACATCGTAAGGTTTGATTTTTACATGGTGACACCCAAAATTCAATTCAATCTTGGAATACGATCTTTGTTTTATGCACATGATACCTCATTAGAAAGATCTATCTGAAGACTACAACTATTGACATCAAATATCGAGTCAAAGACTCATATTCCCTAAAGGAGATTTTCCCGAAAAGCGTCGTTTATGGCCTTAAAATGGCTCTGGAAGTTTAGGACCCAAAAAGCTGCGAAAAATAGTAAATTTTACTACAATTAAGGAAACCAAAAAACTGAAAAAACAATGGTGTGGGTCAAAGTGGAATAGGCGGGTGGCCACAAAAATCCACCTAGATCAAGTAGGAGGTAGAATAATACTTGGACCAGATCAAATAGATAGCCACCAAGGAATATCTGGAGGTGAACATGAATAAAATGCATAATTATATTGGTGGCCCTATCTAGATAAACACTATGTTGCTCTTGCTAAAGAAGGAAATTCAGATTGGGTCCAAATTAGTCTACCCAGATGCAATGGAGGCTAAAGTATGCCTCCAGCTTGATCTGATAAAAAATTTTGTGGAATTCATCACACATTACAAATCTTGGCACTGCTATGTGACTTAGAACTACAAGTGGAGATGGTTGAGCTGGAGTTTCCACAAACTTAAGCTTAACATGTTTTTTCTTATTAGGTTATCTAGTTGACTCTACCCAATTTTTTCTTATATGGGTATGAGTGATATTGTAATATTCTTTTGTAATTAATTTTAAGTGAAATTCCAAGTGTCAATTTTGGAACGTGAAGAGTCATTTTGTAATGAATTCCAAAGGTTATGGTTGAAGTAAGTCAAAACGTCATGAGGGAAGTCAAATATTCACAAAGGGAGATTAATAGTCACCCCTTTCGTTATAAATAGAGCCTCATTGGTCATGCAAAGGGATTTTTTTCTAGCACTTTGGCTTAGAATCATAAGCTTGGGAGTTTTTTTGACACCCTTGGCTTCATCGTAGCATAGACGACGTATATTTATTTTGATGACTAGGTGTTGGCTTCATGTTCCGCTATTGGAGCTAGTAGTTTGTCAATTATATATTTATGCTTGGAACTTTCACTTTAATAAAAGCTTAGAACCGACAAGTTTTCATGCATATGTTTTGGATACAGTAAGACTATTATTATTATGTTTGCAATATATGTTATTTCATTTATTCTAATGATTTTGAACTATTTTATTTGCATTAGTATGAATCTTGTTGAGTGTGTGTCATTGTATTTTTCTATCATGGTTAACTTGTGAACTATTTTGCAGGCTAACATATGATCTCTTTTATGCTCGTGTGTTCCTTTATAGCTTCGTACTATTATAGGATTCTAAGGGGCTCACTCACTCTCCCTTCATTGTGTTATAACCTTTCATGCATTACACTTCGCCCTCCATAGAGTCACACACTTTTCTCACAAAAGTCATGAATACATCATTCTTTGCATTATCGAATCCAAGGCATAACACTCAAGCCCACTATTTCGGCAATGGGGATGCATTCTAGATGGGATTGCTATACCAAATGGTGTGGGTCTAATTGGAACTTCATATCGGGGAGACCCCTCAAATTTGGTCGGTGCAGCACTGTCAACAAACTTCCACAAGGAAGTATAATCAATTAATGTACAAAAATACCATATGTGTTTATATCTATATACAAGACTTTATATACTTTCATGTTTTTTGTAAATCACCACCGAAGGGTATGAGCCATTTTTGAAAATCCAAATGATGAATGATTTACTACTTACTAAAGTATAATTTTTATGAGAAAATTTATTATATGCATTAAGTTATCGATGTAATTTACACAGATTATGGTTGGTGTACACACATCGATAATGAATTCTTATATTACTGGAAAATATTTTAAAACAAGTTATAATTAATATAGTTATGCCTAAAAATTTATATTTGTAAGTTAAAAGAGAGAAAATAAATAATATGATAATTTAATGGGTGGAAAAAATAGTCCTTTCTATTATTTAATATTCTATCGAAAGGAATAGGAACCTTATGCTTTTCATAGAGAAAAAGAATAGGAGCCTTATGCTTTGCATAGAACAAAAGGAAAGGGAAGAAACTATATATGCATTGGGTATTACGCTCATAATTGTTTTTTTAAAGGATGAAATTAATTATAGGTTGATTTTCTATGACAACAATAACTCAAGCAGAACGATAAATTGTGAAAAAAATAATACATGAGAATTCTTATAAACAAACTATGGAACACAATGGGATTTCAAACCATTGTAAAAATGCAATACATTATGAATTCCTAGCCATAAAATGTATAAATAATAAGAGTTTTATATTATGGATAACTATACATATGAAAATGGAATCTTAATCTTATGTTTAGCAAAAAAATTTAAAATTCAACCAAAAGGTTGATAAAGATTTGATCATTCATAATTATATAAATAAACAACCCCTCAGCTGTATGTTTATTTTACCTAAAAAAAATCACATTGGATGGTTCAACCAAACCTACATGTTAGTTAAAGAAGACTAGGGGATTTTTTCAATAAAATAAATTAATAATAAACTACGCAAGATTTATTCCTATGCGTGAAGCCATTAATAACAAGTATCTAGTATATGGACTAGAGGTAATCATTTGAGTGAACATGACCAACCTGTAAAAAAAAGGAATGGAGAATACTTAGTATCGTTGTGTGAAAATTATCCTGAGATAAGTAGGGTCTTGTGTAAGCCTATGAAAAATTAAACCACACTTGTATAAAAAAACCAGGAAAATGCCTAATTTGAAAATGAAAATAAAAGAGCATGAACATAAAAATGATGACAAACATCATCTTACTGTAATTGAATTAAAACATATAGCTGTAGGTGGATAGTGTTCCATGTGAGCTTCGTACTCTGCAAGATTCAAGAAAAAATGAAAATCAGGGTACTAAATTAGGAAAACAATGATGATCCTTTCAGAATAAAACACCCTAACGATCTAGTAGGGAAATAAGGATTAAAATAACCGCTACTGAAAGTAAAAAAAAAAAATAGAAGGAAGAATAAATTACAAAGGATTGAAGACTTCTAAATCTAGAAAGGCCACGACTATCGAAAATATGCAAGACAAATTCAATAAACATTACTTGTGGTTTTAAAGGACAAACCCTAAGGTAATAAATTGACCTAAACCAAGTAATTGAAGAATGGTAACTTTAAAATAAACCCACATAATAACTTACGAAGGAGATGATAGGTTGATGTGAGGACCATGTGAAACCCTGTGTAAAAGAGGAATTGTGAGTGCAAGAATAACAACCAGAATTTTCCAAATACATAATGAAAAATGATATTATAATTTTTTTTTAGAGAAATTACTTATTAAAAAGGAAATAAGGTAAAAATCACTCATAATCGTGTACTGCAATGAAGGACTTCCTTCGTTCAAAAATAATAATAATAATAATAATAATAATAATAATAAGGAATTGAAAAAATGAGATAGTTGAGCCAACACAGAAGGAACACAGTGAAAAGATCAAATTAAATACAATGTGAGCTATAGTTTTGAATCTCATGTAATATCAAAATTAGTCAAGGTGTATCTCCTCTACAAAGGTGCTTCAATGCATGAACAACAAGTGTAACAATTGAAAACAATAAGAAGGGTGATGAGAATAGCCATTGGAACACAACACAAAGTTGAGTGGCACTCTAGGAAGATAACATTAAGTGAAATGAACAAATTAAATATGATTTAAGGTTTTAGACACTATTGAAACCCTTTTGTATGCTAATCGTTAAATTCCCTAATCAATATCCAACCATCAATTTGAGAATGAAGCCTAGTAGGTAAAAACATATGTAGGCACATGATCTAGAAATTATGTGGCTTATCCATTATGCACCATATGCATTGGAAGGACCACTTGTTACCATGTGCTTATGCTCTAAGTGAATGAAAACATATGTTCATAGGTCCACACCTTAATAATGTATGATTCAATAAACAATGTTGGAAGGCACAACCCTATAGTGAGTTTGTGTCTATAAAAGAGTCACTATGATCCAAAATTAAAAATGAAGGTATCAGGAAATGATTTGCAAGCTATTTTAGGTATTTTATGCAATCAATTATGATTGAAAAATAACAAAAAATAAATAAAAATTTGTAGATTTTTAACAGTTAAAATGGACGAACTGCAACTTGAAAACACATAAAATTGCTGACGGAGTTCATCCCTCCTAGGATATGTCTTTGGGTCCAACATGCAAGGGTGGTATTTTTTATTATGTGTTTAAATTATTAAATTCATCAACATACAAGTCTCAATTTGAAAAAATAATAATTCCATTGCATCTAGAAAGCCCAAAATTCCCTTTGTAGGCTCTTCTTGGGCTAAAAAAGGTTCAAAAATAACAAAGTTAGGCCTCTTTTTCTAAAGTTATTTGTTAACTTCTCTGCAAAAAAGGTTCATCTGCTAAAAAGAACACAAAATTTCTTTGTGGTGTATTGGTTTGTGCACTCTATTGGAATTTACAAGGTCTTGGATTTGATACACATTTTCTGGCAGGATTGGGGTTTTATTTAATACTTTTCTTTTAAGCAATGTGGGATGAAGCCCCTCCTACTCCCACTTTTTTGGTTGTTTGGAGCCACGTATGACCAAGGGGCATCAACGATAGATTATGTTCCATCCCTTACCCAATTCCCAGTCTCATCACACACATATGAAGTGGGATTGGGGTGCGGGTAATGTGCCACCCGCCTCACCCCTAGGATCTATTCGTCGTGGTTCTATGAATTCTAATGTGCCATGGGGCCATTAGCTTGGGCACTAAACATTTGTTATGACTTTCGGCGCCTTTGCATTTGGTTTTGGGAATTCCACATCACTTTGGGATAGGCCCATGAGGCATGCCTGCCAGCCTAGACCTTCCCCCCAACCACCCATTTATTCAAAAACAATTATAAGTTGTTGGGTGTGTGTTATAATATTTCCACAAGTGGTCGCATGTGTAGGGGGGTGATATCCTACCCTGTTCATTGCACTGGGTGCAGTAGGGGGGTCACAGGTGGGGTGCGACCCTCCCTGTCAAGGGGTTTGTAGGGGGGTGGTAGCCCCCCTATAAACGGTCCAGGGCAGCACCCCGAGAAATTTTTTTGGACCCTATATTAGGTGGGAAAACCTACTTATGGTTTTTGCATAGAATTAACACATGTCTTTTGGCATGATGGTTTTTTGTCCATGGTATTTGGTAGATACAGTCAAGGGAACTAAAATTATGTTCTAATCGAGGGTTAATGGATTGGCATTTATGAGTGCTTCAACATGTATATATATATATATATATATATATATGTATTGTAACATTGAAAAGAATATAATGAAAAATCAATCTGGTAATCCTAGTTTTGTGATGGAGGGGAAAATATTTTTGTATGTGTGTTTTATGATTATGTTTTCTCCATTGTTTATTTTCTATTTTTTAGTAATTATTTTCTAGGTAATTTTTGTATAGGGTTAAAACCTACATTTGGAATCAAAATAGTTTCAACTTCAAGGGGACACCTTTTCTACTGAGGGTTTTTTCTCAAGCCTGTGGTAAACCCTATTCAGTTGGAGATATGCAGTATTAATTCTTGCATTGGAAGAAGATGGTGAGCACTGGAAATATAGAGATAGAGAAATTTACTGGTCAAATTTTTTATTTGTGGAAGCTCAATATGGAGGATTTGTTGGTGGATAAAGATTAGTGGATAGTGGTAGATTTGGGTACTAAACCAACGAAAATGTCTAATGAATACTGGGTGAAGTTGGATCGAAAAGCAAAGAGCATAATATCATTTTTATCTCAGATTCAGTATTATTTAATGTATCAGGGTTTGTGGGACAAGTTAGAGAATTTGTACCAATCTAAGTTTTTGGTGAACAAACTGTTCCTATGGAAAAATATGTATAGCTTGATGATGAAGGATGGAGACTCGGTAACAGAGCATTTTAACGTATTTAATATTTTGGTAAGTTATTTTTTATCTATTTATTTTAAAATCCCAGATGAAGATAAGCACATTATTTTGTTGTGTTCTCTACTAGATTCAGGAGATAGTGTAGTTGTTACAATAGGTAGAAATACAAATACCTTGAATTTTGATGAAATGGTATCATCCTTGCTCTCGGAGGAGATGAGATGGAAAAATATGGAGGGCCATAATGGAGATGCTTTGTATTTACAAGGATGATCCTAGAACATAAAAAAAATAACTCCTCCAGTAAGAGATATAAATCTCCACGAAAGACTCTAAATGTGTGCTAGAAATGCGGAAAGGAAGGTTACTTCAAAAAGTATTGTAGATATAAATATCCTGAGAAAGGAAAGGGATCTGATGATGGTCCTTATGTAGAGGTGAAAACCACCCCAGATGAAGGTGTGGATGCGTACTTCTCTTCTTCTTCAAGTACACATGTAGATCTTGAAGCATTGTTGATTGAGTAAGGTGCATCCTTTCACTTCACTCTGCATATGGTGTGGTTCTACGAGTATGAGAAATATGATGGTGCTGATGTATTTTTAGGGGATTAAAGGAAGGCAATAATTATCAGATGTGGAAAATTCAAGCTGAAGTTGCAAGGTCGAACGATTAGAACACTTCGTAGTGTTCTGCATATTCCTCCATTGGCCATAAATCTGATGTCTATAAGAAAGATGAATGATACATGTGTAAAAAAAATGTTCAATAAGGAAACCTACAAGATGGGTTGGGGATCACCGGTATTGATGTGGGGATTTTGGATTAGAACTCTATACAAGCTTCTAGGTAATATTGTTATTGTCGGGTGTAACAATTTTGTGGTTCGTGAGAGTGGAGCAGAAAACCTTGTGGTTTCTGGAGAAAATACCATGTTGTGGCATAAAAGGCTTGGAAATATTGGAGAGCAGGACCCTTGAATAATTATTGGTAATGGTATGGTATAAGGCATGTATAATATATTTTTGGATTTCCATTTTTGTGAACATTTTGTATATGGGAGCAGAATCGGGTGAGTTTCCCCTTTGGTGTTGAGATGGTGAAAGGGATATTAGAGCTTGTGCACAATGATGTGTTTGGACCTATGTCGTTTTCATCACTGGGTAAGTTTGTGTACTATGTGTCATTTATATATTACTTCTGAAGGAATACATGGATATTTTTCCTCAGGAATAAATTTGAAGTCTTTGACACATTTAACAAATTTAAGGCTCTGGTGGAAAAAAAGACAGAAAAGAAGATAAAGGTGCTAAGGACATATAATGGTGGAGAGTTCTGCAAGAAGGAATTTGAAGAGTTATATAAGAATTGTGGTATAGAAAAATAGAATACTACTCCATACACACCTCATCAAAATAGAGTTGCAGAAAGAATGAATAGGACATTGATGGAAAAGGCAAGAAGAATGATTAGTGGTGTTGTGTTAGGACAGGAATTATGGGTAGAGGTAGTGGAGACTGCATGTTAATTGGTTAACAGATCACCTTCATCAACATTTGAGGATAAGACTCCACATGATGTATGGACTGGTAAGAAACCTCCTCTTTCACATCTGAGGGTATTTCGCTACGATGCATATGTACATGTTCCAAAGGAGAAAAAAACCAAGTTTGATAGTCAATATGAAATGTACATATTTATTGGGTATAAGGATGGTTTAAAATTTTATAAGTTTTGGAATCTAGAAACAAGGAAGGTTGTGTACAGTTGAGATGTGGTGTTTAAAGAGGTGAAATATGTTCTTAAACATGAAGTCCTGCCCAATGAAGATGAGAAGATATATTTTGAGGTAAAGGAGGAAGAATCAGACTCTATAGTAGAACAAGATTCCGAAGAGGAAGAGCCACAAACTCCATCTTTGAGAAGATCATTTCGAGGAAAAAGGCAGCAAAAAATGCATAGTCAATCTGCCTTCTTTTCAAATTTTTCTTTATCCATCACTAATGATGATCCTAGAACTGTCATGGAGGTAGTGGATTCAAAGGATGGAAAACTCTGGAAGAGGGCCATGGTTGATGAAATAGCATCCTTGCACAAGAATGAGGCTTGGGATTTGGTGGAGTTTCCAGTTGGAAGGAAAATCATTAGAAGTAAATGGGTATTTAAGAAAAAGATGAATTTAGAAGGCAATGTGGATAAACACAAATCTCATTTGGTAGCAAAAGGTTATTCCCATATGTCGGGAATTGGTTTTGGTGATATTTTTCCTCTTGTTTCCAAGGTAGCTTCTATTAGATTACTTTTATCTCTTGCTACTGCTTTTGATTTTGAGGTATACTATATGGATGTGAAAAAAAAAATTATTCATGGGGATATCGAAGATGAGATCTACATGAAGAAACTTGAAGTCTTTGCAGTGAAGGGTAAGAAATAACTAGTATGAAGGGTAAAAAAGTCTTTGTATGGGTTAAAACAATCACTAAGGATGTGGTATCAGAAATTTGATACATATATATGGGGTCTTGCCTTCACTATAAGCAAAGAAGATTGCTGTGTTTTTTAAAAATTAATTGGTGACCTTGTTATTTATTTGGTCTTGTATGTGGATGATATGTTGTTGATTGGAAATGATAAAGAAATGTTCCAGGATTTGAAGACATAATTGTCCTCCAAATTGGAAATGAAGGATATTGGTGCTATAAAATATATTTTGGGAATGGAAATTAAATGAGATCAAGAAAAGAGGAAGCTCTGGTTAAACTAGAGGAAGTATATCAAGACGATATTGTAGAGGTTTAATATGCAGGATAGTAAACCAATGAAGGATCCTATTCTTGTAGGTGTAAAGATATCTGTTAAAAAGTGTCCCAAGACAAAAGAAGAGGAAGAGGACATGTATTGTGTTCCATATGCAAGTGCAGTGGGTAGCCTGATGTATGCAATGGTTTGTATTAGACAAGACATTGTACATGTAGTGGGCGTATTGAGCAGGTTTATGTCGAAACCAGCGAAGGTGCATTGGATAGAAGTGAAGATGGTTTTTAGGCATTTGCGTCCCACTAGTGATTATGATATGTGCTACCAAGGAAGACCAGGATTAGTCAGAGTTTTGGATATCCATCATTTTTTGATGCAGATTAGGATGGAGATCTAGATTAGAGAATATCTACAAGTGGGTATGTGTTTAACCTATGTAGAGAAGCAGTCAGTTGGATGAGAAAAATATAGTATATAGTGGCTCTTTCTACTACAGAGGTTTAATAGATGGTTACCTCTCATGCAAATAAGGAATTATTTTGGTTGAAGAGATTGTGTTGAATAATGGGGTTGGTGCAGTGAGCTATACAGATAGACTATGACAACCAAAGTGGAATTTTCTTGGAAAATAACCCTACTTATCATTCAAAGAAAAATAAAATTGATATTTAGTAACACTTTGTGAGGGATATGGTTGAGGACAAAAAGGTGTTTATGGTAAAGGTGGACACTTTGAAGAATTTTGCAGATACATTGATGAAGTTTGTGAGGACTGAGAAGTTTTCTTGGTGCATAGAAACAATGTGTGTTGCAGGGTTGGACCAATGACTAAGATTTCCTGCGACCCCTAGGTGGAAAATATAACAACAACTGGGATAATGTTGGGTGTTTTTTATATTCCTTACATGACTAGTCACACGCGGAGGGGGGGGTGGGGGGGTGGGTCACAGGTGAGGAAATAGGCCCCCCTATCTATTGCATCGAGCACAGCCCCCCTTGTCAGGGGGTTTGTAAGGGGGTGGTAGTCCCCTTACATAGGGGCTGGGGTAGCACCCCGAGATATTTTTTTGTACCCTATATTAGGTGGGTGGACCTACCTATGGTTTTGTGCATATGATTTGCACATGGTTTTGGCATCATGGTTTTCTGTCCATGGTATTTTGTAGATCAGATCAAGGGAACTATGATTATATTCTAATCAAGGGTTAATGGATTGGGGCTTATGAATGATTTTTCATGTATATATATATATATATGTATTGTAACATTGAAAGGGATATAATGAAAAATCAATCTGGTAGTCCCAGTTTTGAGATCCAATGGAAAATATTTTTGTATATGTGTTTTATGTTTATGTTCTCGCCATTGTTTATTTTCTATTTTTTAGGAATTCATTTGCAGGTAATTTATGTACAGGGTTAAAACCTACATAATTCGCCCACTATGTATAATAATTACCACCTGTAGCTCGGCTTTTCAGGCATTCATGGCATGTTTGGGAGGTGATGTGGTCGAACCACATGGAGGTTTGTCGGTCGGTGAAACCAAATTTTGGCGTCAATCCGAGGGCCACGTGTCAAACTCTCTAGAAATTTCTTTACATGCTTGACATTCTCTTCACGTCTCTTACATAAAATAAGAATACGATATAAGTATACT
This sequence comes from Pinus albicaulis, assembly GCA_034641835.2. Classification (NCBI taxonomy): domain Eukaryota; kingdom Viridiplantae; phylum Streptophyta; class Pinopsida; order Pinales; family Pinaceae; genus Pinus; species Pinus albicaulis. Next base: position 923,804,452 of record CM076570.1, read on the forward strand.
ATGAAAAAATCATCAAGGAATGATCACAATACATCATTCATAACTCTCATGAATGTGGCAGCTGCATTGCCAAGCCCAAATGACATAACTAAGCATTCAAACAGACCTTGTTTTGCATTGAAAGAAATTTTCCAAAGATTATATTCAAAAATCCTTATATGATGATAACCACTTCTCAAATCTATCTTAGAAAAATAAAAGACATACTCTAATTGATCTAACAAGTCATCAGTGCAAGGAAGAGGATAGAAACTATTTATTGTGATCTTGTTCAAAGCTCTAAAATCCACAGACATGCACATTGAACCATATTTAATTGGAAATAAAATAATACGAGAACCAGAAGGATATGTATTAGGTCTAATGACCCCTTTTTCAAGTAGCTCTTAAATTTTCTTCTTAATTTATGCATTCTCCAAAACTAAAATTTTATACATGGAAATATTCATAAGTGGTGCATCCTGCTGGAATCAAATCTCATGTTGGATTCTTGTTTTAGGAGGTAACCCTTTGGGTTCCTTAAACATATTTTCATAAGAGTTAAAAACTTCAAACAATTCATGCTTGATTTTAGAATTACATCCTAAGAAAGCTTCAAATTTAGTAGTCTCTTTAGCTTTAGTGATCAACAAAAAAAAATTCCTACTAGCATTCACAAGTCCTTTCATTTGATCAACACTAACAAGAGATTAAGTCATCTTCTTGTGATGTTATCTAACAATATACTCAAAACCATATTTGAAAATATGATATTTATTCTCATGAAGATATACTATGGAATTTTTGTCATATAAATATGGAATCCCTAAGACAATCCAACAAATATCAAGTAGTACAACATCAAGCTCTACCTCATCTATAAAATTACCATTGATGGAAAATTTGAGTTTGCACTTTCTTGTCACTTGAAATTTAGCATCATCACATACCCAACCGAAAGGGTAAGGTTTTGCATGAGGTGTTGTTGGCGAGGAAGAAGGTCTCTTGGGCAAGACCCAGGTTCAGGACGGAGTCCATCAAGGTTTTCCACAATAATCTAGCACGACGTTGGCATTTTCACTCTACTCTAAAGAGCAGAGAGTCTCACCCGAGGCGTGTTGTGACCTTACTAAGATTAGGATCAGATTAGGTATCAGTCAAGCATAATATATAGAATAAAACAGACGGAACTGTGTGCTCCAGATGAGTGTAAATACTCTACAAATGATAATACTCATGAACATATTCAGGACAGAAAAATAAAATTTAAAGTAACCCACACATTCAACTGAACCAGAAACACATTACAGAACTCAGGACATCAAATCCAGATCATAGTATATTTCATTAACAACAAGGGATAGTTACATTTCTCCTTAGAGCGATCCTGATAGAACTGATTACAATGTTATCACATATGATAGAACATAATGAACATAGAGAACATAATGAACAGAGCGAATAGAGCTCTCCTATGGCTCCTGTCCTATGATCCCTACTGTGCCAACACCTTGTCTACGCTAGCCGAACGCCTATTTGTTCCTTTGCCAACGTGACTATGAGTTCTCCCTTCCTTTATGCTCTTCTATTTGTTGCATCTCCCTGATCACTGGGAGTTCCTCTCCTTGTTCTTTGTCACTTACTTCTACCATTTGTGCCTATTTCCGCAACAACCGCACCACCTGCTCTTCAGCTATTCGCAACCATGATAGCTCTCTATCTACCGTAGTTGCATTCTTCCACTTATTATCCACAACTCAAAAACTATTTTATTTCAAAACAAGAGCCCCAACAAGCCCCGACCACTACCTATTGACTTGTCCAGAGTCAATTGTTTTATGTTGCCTCAGTCTCCATCAGTCTGCTTGCCTCTATGGCTAGTCTTGTTTTCTCCTTTTCCTCTCCTTGTTCGAACAAGGGCCCCAACTCGGGGACCTTTGCCAAAATTGATGCTTTGAGTTCTTTGAAGTCAGAAATGGCCTGTTGCCATCCCTACATGAGCAGGTCTATCTCTGAAGTGACTTGTTTTGATTCTTTTTCCCCTGAGATGGTGGCAGCTTACATAATACATCCATAATCTTAATGTTGGCCTCAGTGACCATTTTCTGCATTGTTTGGGTAATAATCTTGACAGGCTGCGTTAGCTCCCGGAGGGCCTGTTTGGATGTTGCTGAATGTTCCTCAATTTTTTGTAACTTGACCTCTAGCTCTTCTTCTTGGTTGTAAAATTGGTCAAGTCCATCGGGGTCCATGGCCTCTTGAATCTCTTTCAACACCTGCTGCAGTTGTGCCGAAATTGGCTATGATTTCAGAGTTAGTGAGGTTGAACACTCATGTAGATTTTTCAGAAGGTCATACGCTTCCTTCACCGTGGTGCTTATATTTTCTTACATCCTGGTTACTTGGTTCTATTTTTATGTTATCTTCTATGCATAGATGACTGCTAGATTTGGTAGGGTGGGCTTGGTCGTTGGCGCTACTTTCAGTTACTTATTTTCTCGGCTGAGATTTGAACATGCTATCCTGATGTGGATGGATTTCCTGACTGGGTCGCTAGCTGATAGGTCGACCGGTATCTAATTTTTGTGAGACATTACTATGCGCCATAGATCCCTAAAAATTGGTGTCACCATTTCCAGTTGGTTCTGCAAGTTGTCTTTCTCTTTCTTTAAATGTTCATGCTCTTCAGTAAGCGTGATGATCTGTACATGCTGCTGTTCAAATTTCTGCTAGAGTTCAGTGTGGAGACCTTAAGCCTACTATACTGCCCGCTAAATAAAACTATACAATTGTGCCATTCCCCAGGTCTGCATGCTCTCAGTCCCAGACGTATCTCGATTTGGCGGTCTCTCTTGGAGTGGTAGACCACTTGCAATGGACCTAGCTGAGTGTTCCTATAGTGATTGTGGTTGTGTTGGTTGCGGCAGCGGATCATTAGGGTTACCCATGCTTGGAGTGGTTTAGATTTGGTGAAGTATCAAGTTTTCTTGCTGAAATGGGTTTAGCTCTTTAGGCGAGGGTCTTGCATCTGCAGTAAAATATCCCCCTTGATTTAAAAGGTCCTGAAAGGTGACCTGTTCAACCAGGGGTTGGTTAAGCCTAGGTACCAATGTTGTACTGGAGTTGACTTCCGCCTTGTTCTCTCCATTTGTTGTACTATTTTCTCTGACTAGTTCTGATATGGTGGCTGATGTGGAGGGAGTTCGGGTTGAATGGTCTTTGGAGGTGAGATGTGTGGGCCGATGAATGGTGAGTGTGAGGTGGAGATATACAAATATTTAAAAAGGAATAGGGGTTGAACATAGGTAGCTCTTGAGTTACTTGGGGTTTTGTCATTGGCTCTTCTTGGATTGGGGCTCCCGTGTCCATTGGTTGTGTTTGATATTCCCCTGTGAGATTAGCGACCTGGCTAGACATTGTAATTCTTGCCCTCTTAGCCTTTAGTGTAGCTATGGGTGGCTTTGAAGCTTTACTCTTTTTGATGGAAACTGTGGTTGTTCCTGGTGGTTAATTAAACAAATTAAGTGGTATGGTCGTGACTATGGGGGTTGTGATGGAAGAAGAAGCAGAATTGGAGGCCTGAAACTGTGCAAAATTAGGAAAGAATGGAGAATCACTGGTTAGGTTTTGCATTACTCTGTTAAAGCTTTGTACCTTTGTGTTCATCTCCTCAATGATTGGTGTCAGCTGCAGTCATGAAACCTTGGCCATCTCTTTATCCGACATTTCCCCTAGTAATGGATATGGCAATATGCCATCAAATGAATAGAAATAGACCCCACTTCTTACCTCCATTCCTACCCCTAGCGAGGAACATACTTTAGTGTGGAAAGCCATCTCATCGATTTGAAACTTCAATGGTTTCATTCTAAAGGTCAATTCTGGCACACATGTTAGTCTGATGTAGGTTTTCTTGTGGCTGAATCCAAACCATATTTGCACATAATAATTGTCCATCAAGCTCTTTGGGATTCTTTGTTGTTTCATCGCCACGTTGACCATCTAGCTGTACCAGAACTTGAATGCCTCTTCATTCACCTCCTTGGTGTTGGGGTCCCTTGAAACCTTCCAGGGTGTGAACTTCATTGCTAATGGTTGACCTGTTGCAATTTCCATAGGCTGTTTGATTCTTGGGAACGTCCATTTCCATATCGCCAACGACATGATAAGATAACCATAGATGAACCTAGTGGCTCTCTTGTAGTTATCCTCGCAAGCTTAAAATAGCTCATTAAGTAGAAATGAACACCAATTTAGTTGTGCCCCCTAGATACAGTGTTCCGCAACTGAGATGGTATCAAGCATACACTCACCCTTTGTATAATGCCTCATATTTTTTCTCGCAATCAGATAACAGGAAAACTTGACTGCTACCTTGTTTATAAAGTCTATCTTTGCCCCTTTTCCTCCTCTCTTGGTGTCGTACTTCTTATAGTAATCGCCTTCTCCTACCTTCTTCTCTCTCTTTGACACATTTTGGAATGTCGTGGAGACATCTCTCCCTTCTTGTGATAGCCCTGTCAACCTATGAATATCTTCCACATGAATTGGTATTTCCTTTCCTAGCCATAGTGACCCATTGTGGATCCTGCTCAGTAGGAAATTTGTGCACTGCATCACAGCCCTGGTGGTAATGAACACTGGAAGATTTCTGAAGTTCAATAAGGTAGATTGTTGGACACCTTTGAAATCTGGGAGTACTCTTGCTGCTTCTTATCCTGCTTTAGTGGCATAATTCTCCATGTACACTTGTTTCTTCATCACTGGGAATTGGAAAGAGTCCGGTAGGTCAGTGTCGATCAACGACGCACTATCATACTTCCCCACCAGGGACTCCATTTTCTATTGGCACTACCCTAGTCATTTTCCCTCTTCTATGGTATACTTGCAAAGCTACTCCTTCTCTTTCCTTGTAAATTCCTGCCTCTCGATACTCCCTCTGGACTTCTTCTCATGATGTTTCTCTTTCTACTTTTGTTGTTTTTGGTTCTAACTTGGACTTATCTGGCATTCTCGTGCTTTCTTTCATGCAATTTATGTAAGTAACCAACATGCATGAGGTTGATAAGACCCCATAACTAATTAATTTTCCCTGCCTTCCCCAACGACTATAATCGTGTGATTAGTTACTGGGATGAGGTGGGTTCTGACAGAGCTGACTGTGACTTCGGGAGTTGAGCAGACGTGATGGGTAATGATTATGGCCTATTATGGAAAATTTATTGCGGTATGGATGATGCTAATTATGGCAATTTCTTCTCAAATATCGGTAATCCTATAGACTGACATGGGTACTATGAGTCATGATGACGGAATGATATTCAACATGCTTTTCTTCTGACATGGATGACTTGCTAGACACTACCCTCCACTCGACCACAATCGGTTACGTTGTTGTCTCCACATCGCAACTCTAAGTTTTTTTTGTGCTTGGAAATTTCTTTACTAGGATTTCTATCTAAACTCTTCCCGGGTGCGAAAGCGTTGCTGACTCTATATATTCTTAAGTACCCTCCTAACTCCTATCAGTTGTGAGAATTATTTTAAATTAAAATATAGAACTTACTCATGATAGGGCTTCAGACGTGCGCCATTCACCCATCCTGGTAATATCTAGGTGTCTAGTTGTGCTAACCGAACCACTCCTGAATTTCTCTGATTTCTATTACGTGGTACGGTCCCAACCAATGCATTCTCAGTTTACCTAGAAATTTCTAGAACTTGCTGTCATAAAGTAAAACTTTTCTGCCAACCATAAATGTTTGCGCTTGATATGGTGGTCGTGCCAAGATTTATATCTCTCTTTTAGGACAGTTTGCTGGAATTCTAATAGAAATCTGTCTTATTCCATCTCTTGTAGTTCTTGCAATCACTATTTCAATGAGTCTTCCTCTGATAATTGAAGTGATGTTGCAATTAGGAGGCTTGGTATGACAAACTCAGCTGGTACTACTATTTCCTTCCTGTACACCATCTGGAACGGGGTTTGGTTATTTAGTGTTTTAACAATTGTTCTGTACGCCCACAATGTTGCTGGTATACGTTCATCCCAGTTATCTTGTTCAGAATTGCAAATCTTTGTTAATCCCTTTTCCAGAATCTTATTAAATGCTTCTATTGTACCATTATATTTTGGATGGTAAGGACTACTTTTATGATGTTGTACCATGAAGTTTTCTAGCAGAGATTTAATGGCTTCATTGATGAAATGCGTACCTTGATCACTTGTCAGAATTTTCGGGAAGCCAAACCTGCTGATGATATTTTCAAATATGAATCCAGCTGTTGTTTCAGCTGTGCAATCCTTCACTAGTATCGGCTCTACCCACCTTGTCAAATAGTTTGTTGTAGTTATGATATACCTAGTCTGTGAGTGCCTTGTGACAGGTGCAATCAGGCCTATAAAATCAACTGCCCATTTCTAAAATGGCTGTAGTGCCTTTACTGGGTGAAGTGGGAGCTCATCTCTGTGTGATGGACATCTTGTCCTCTGACATACATCACATTTTCTTACAAATTCCTTACTATCCAAGTGTAATGTTAGCCACCATCAACCTTCCTGCAGTATTTTCCTTGCCGTCAGTTTTGCTCCAACATGCCCTCCCACAACTCCATAGTGGCATTCCCACAGTATGCCGTCCCTCTCCTAATCTAGGATGCTCCTTCGCAAGATTTGATCTAACCCCATCTTATACAGGTGTCCTACTATTAGCTGATACTCTGCTGCTTGAACTACTAGATGTATTTTCTGGGCTGTTGTATATTCCTTTGGGCACTCTTCTATTGTTAGACAGGTTGCTATCCGGTTTAAGTAGTCTAGGATGGCTTCTACTCTAAAAATATCAACATATGGCAGCTTATCATCTAGAGACCCTCCGTTTTCTCCATTTTCTAGCATTGATAGGTGGTCAGGCCCCACATTCACTCTCCCAAGTTTCACTATCACCTCAAAGGTGAACTCCTGAAACAGTAGGAGCCATATGTAGATTCTTCCCTCCAAGACCAGTTTGTTAACTAGGTACTTTAAAGCTGAATGGTCTATGAAAAACTTAAACATAACTCCTAGTAGGTAGTGATGGAACTTTTGAAGGGAATACACCATTGCCAATGCTTCCCGCTCTATTGTGGTGTAGTTTCTTTCCGCTGTTGATAACTTGCGACTTGCAAAATAAACTAGGTGACCAACTGAAGTGTCTCCTGGTTGAGCCAAAACTGCTCCAAGTGTGATGCTGGAAGCATCAATGTGGACATGAAATTGCTTGTCCCAATTAGGGTGAACCAATATTGGTGCACTTGTCGACTTTTCCTTCAAAGTGTTTAGGGTTGTCGTGCAATCCTCTGTCCAACTGAACTGCTCTGATTTCCGCAACAACTTCTCTAATGGGGCTGTTATCTTCGCATAGTTGCGGATGAATCAACTATAGTAGCCTGTGTGTCCTAGCAGTGACCTTAACTGCTTCACATTTTCTGGTGCTTCCATGTTAATTATAACTGCCACCTTTTCTGGATCAATGCAAACCCCTTGTTTGCATACACTATGTCCTAGCAGTGTTCGAAAAGGCACTGCAAAGATGCACTTCTTGAGTTTTAATGAAATCTGGAGTTGCCTACACCTGTTGAACATTATCCTCAATAAAGTGGCATGGTATTTTAATAGACTGTAGATAGTCCAGTCATCCATATAGACTTCTAGGAATTTGTGGATGTATTCGTGAAATGCTGCTATCACAATTTGTGAAAATACTGCTGGCACATTTTTCAACGTGAATGGCATTGCATGATATGCAAATGAACCCCATTCGGTGGTGAAATTTTTCTTATTCTTATATTCTTCGGCTTTCCTTACCTGATGATATCCTAAAAATCCATCCGTAAAGGAATAAGCCTCATTCCCCGCAACATTGTCAAGAATTTTGTCACTGAACAAATTAGGGAAAGGGTCATGTATGCATGCATTATTCAAGCTCCTATGGTCAACACAGACTGAAATTTCAGAGTTATCCTTTTTGCTTTGTATGAATATGGGACTTACCCATTCTTCTTCTTCCACCGGGAATATCAACCCTACTTTTAGCATCTTGTCAATCTCTGCTTTTAATTTTCCTTTCACTCCTGGATTCAGATGATAGGGTCTGTGCTTGACTGGTCTTGTGTCAGGCTTCAAAATTATATGTATCTCCCCCATGTCTCCTTTTATTTCTTTCAACTCCGCTATTGAAGATGGGAACAAGTCTTCATATTCTTCTAGCAGATTGAATATCTCCTTAGTTGTCTTGGCATCCCAATAATCACCAATTGATGCAAGTTTGGGATTTTCCTCTATCCCAATGTTCATTCTTGGTCTTTAGTGGTAGTGGATGAATTCCTTCTATTGTCAAGTCTTCCTTAATATCCTACTCCCCCTCCTTTTCCTCAAAATATAGATTTCCAAGACCTTCTAGATCATCATCATCCATTTCATTGTTTATCTTTTTGCATGTTACCAAATGTTTGATACCTTGGTTTGGGAGTAGTTGCTCTTCCTCCTCCTGAATCTCTGGAAAGAACAATACCCTTTTAATAGCCTGCAATGCTTGGGTGATTGGTTCTATTTTTACTTCAAATGAGAAGAATTGTGTAAGTTTCTCTGCAACTTCTTACCAGGTATTGCTTCATCTTTTCCTTTCTTCAGTTAGGTACCAAGCTTGTGGAATCAAATCCAACGAATGTATAAATTTGTGTACCCACAACTCTTTCGGGTATCTTGCATTCTTCCATTGATCCTCACATTTTTTCTAATGTTTTCTAGGGTCTGATTCCCCTTGGTATTTTTCAATGAACTACAATCCTTCTTCTTCCTTGAACCTATTTTTCAAAGCTATTGCAACTTTGTCCCATCGTGATAGTGAGTTGTGGTGGTTGCTCCACCACCTTGTTGATGCAGATTGTAAATCCATATCCATGAGTGGGACCCTATGGTCCGTTGGCACCTTATCTTCTATTATGGAAATAAAATTATTACAGCATTCACATTTGACAAATTTGGATAATCTCTTACCTCAATCCCGATCCAATTGATTCTTTCGATGTTGGTGCATCTTCTTGTATTGGTCTCAAATCCCCCTTGCTGCCAATCATCCCAGATTATCTCTGAGCCTAAGTCTATGCTTTGAATACTTCTCCAACTCATAGGTCCCCCCACTTTTGGGTTGATATAATCCTCCCTTTTCCCTACATTCATTTGATAAAGATGATCAAGGAGCTGAGCATCTTATCTATTTTCAACAGACTCTGTGTATCTGGGACCTTGATATGGATTGAGTGGCAGGGTGACCATGACCTCTTTGTCCTCAAAGATCATCAGTTGCTTATTTAAATCTATTACTACATAGTTTTCAGAAGCCCATTTGATCCCCAATAATGTTGGATAGGGATCTTTATCCACTATAATGTCTATCACCTCGAAGTTCATGTATGTCTTTACCCCCGCAACATCGACTTTGACTTCCTCCAGTCTGGTTATGGGCACAATGCAGTACTGATTTTCCATCTGGAGTTGAATTGGTGAATATGTCAACCTCAGTTTTCCTAATGCTTCCCATGTCTTCCTTGGAAAAATATTGACATATGACCCTAGGTCAAGCAGTGTGTCCTTAATTTGGAATCTTGAAACTTGAGTGTTCACTCGGAACTCCTTCCCTGTCCTTCTCTTATTTATTTTCACTCTCCATATATATTTCTATGTTGCGTCATTTGACTCCCCTAGTCCTGTGGTCTCCTGCACCACCATTTCCAATTTCTTATTTAGCTGTTCCAAAATTGGCACATTGGTAACAATCTTCATAAATAGACAGAACCATTCTTCAATTGTAGTACTTGTACAAGCTTGGTTCTCCTTATCTTCCTTGGCCAGAGGCAACTCAATGCCTTTACTTCCCCCAAGTAGGGTAAACATTTCCACTGCCTCTTTAAAGTATTTATTTTTTCTTTCTGGCTTGAACATTGGCTTTGGAGATGCTGGCCTTATCAATTTTATCGAGTTTGTCATTCTTGCATCTTCCCGGACTATTTCTCCTCCTCACATCAATATGGCTACATTATGCATAGCTTGAGCCTCCATTATTCTTGGCTCTGCATTTACCAGATTTTTTCCTCTCTATCTGGCTCTTTCTTCCCATCTTTTAATGAGCTCTAGGCAGTCTTTTGTTGTGTGCATGTGTAATATTCCCAAATGGGGAATGCAACAATATATGAACACAAAACTGGAAATAATAGTGTAAATAAACTTATGAACATTGGATACCAATATGGAGACAAAACATCATGTATTAGATCAGAAAATCATCATAAATAGTGAGGCATAAACCATGTACAATGAAGGAACACGCCTCCTCTAAACAATCACTCCACAATTGAGCTGCTGTCACAATACACAAATGTTGGAAGACTGCTACAGTGCAGTTAAAAACACCCTGCTATAGAAAAAGAATGTAAAAAAGATGTAGGGTTGTTATATGCCTCAAAATATATGCCTAATATAGATCTAGGCTTTATACAAACTCCTACAAAGAACTTGGAAAGGGTTTTCAGAAGTACACTCTATACAAGATGGGATCTAGAGCCCAATGGATGAAGATTCACTGCAAACTGAAGAAAATGAGTGTAGAAGGATGAGATATAATAGATCTAATGTATATCCCTTCAAATTTCTCCTCCCATGAAAGGTTGAACCCTCTAATCACAAGAAAATACTCCAAAGAAGTCACAAGATCTCTCACTGAAGCTGACCTCCAAAATAATGCAATTCCCAGTTGGAACATCACTGTAAATGATGAGAAATAGATGGCCTAATGCCAAAGATATGAAATATTTCCAAGAGCTCTCCAAAATTATCCCCCAAGAGAAGGAAACCTTTATCCTATGAGAAAATAGCTCAGAAAGTGGGTTTCTAACCCCTCCACTGCTGCACCCTACAACATAGCACAATAACCTGCAAAAATTGTGTTGATGAAGAAAGTTGTAGCTTGGCCTGAAAGCATGAATGTCGAAATGAATACAATACTCTTCCAATATTCCTCTAAAGGAAAGAGGTGGGATTCCCGCTCGAGAACACCCGATGCTAAACAGCACAGCAATCCTGCTAAACAACAAAAGAATGCAAAGTATAAGCAGACCAATATCAAAATAATAATCCAAAAAAATCCCCTCATATGGCTGCCATCCTCTTCCTTAAATAGATTATGAATGCACTTTCCCTTGGCCCCATTCAATTAGTTCATTTCCTCTATGTGGTCAATATCCCTCCAAAACTGCGTTATTCTTCATTTAATCTCCACTCCTCCATGACAACGCTGTTGACTTGGTCAAAGTTGATTGAATCAACATAGCCCAACCCCTGTCCACACTTGGAGGTGTTTTATTTATCTATTCAAAAGGTCTCCTTTCACACTTGAAGTGTTTTTATTGCTTCTTAGGAGACTTGTGGGCCTCCCTACCCATTTGTTCACCTACCTAGTGATAAAACAAACTATAATATTCCATTTAGCTGAAGGCTAAATTTTTGGAATATTACAGTCCTCCCCTCCAAAATGTTACTTGTCCTCAAGCAGCTGTATAAGGAGAGTGAAATTCCTCCCCTCCTCTTGTAGCCTCCTCATCAATAGTCCCCACCACTGCTCAAAATAATTTGCAAGTAATATGCCCTCCAATGTTTCTTCCCAAGCATGCAAAACCAAATGACTCACATCATGAAAAGGGAGAAGGTGTAAGTGGAAACCTTGTTTCTGTCCAATGGCCTCCTCAAGGTAGGAGTTATGAAAAGAATAGGGTATCTCATTCCCAATGATAAACTCCCAAACCCATGCTATCATCCAAATGAAATGAGCTATTCTAGGTAGCTCATCAAAATAATACTCAACCCCATGTTCATGCAATGTATTGGGGCTGTAGGGAGAGATTAAATTCTTCCACCCAAGTTGTTTCTCTCTCCATTTATGATATGTATGGGGATATTGTTGATCTTTGGCTGAAATTTCATGGCCACCAAGAATGGCCCAAGCTACCCCGCTCAACAAATCAGCCATGAAGTGCCTCCTCCAAGAACTTAAGTTCTCCAAATGGCTCCTCCCACATGAAGAAAAGAGATGTAGTATGGAAATCATGGTTTTCCCATTGTTTCTCCTAAAACATGCAACATGTAAAGTAGGGAGAATCATACCCACAATCTCCAACTCTTGTCCCACTCTCTACACAAAGCTTCCCATGAACATAGGAGCATCAACAATATATGGAAGCAAAAACCAATGAAAAAAAGTTGCCATATGACAACAGGAAAGTGGATCATAGTTCCACACATGGAACCAGCGTAGTGCATCCCTTTCCTGCCTCAAATCAAGGAATAACAAGTGCTTTCCCAGCCACTTTTTTTCTACCACAATCATCCTATAAGATAGGATCATGAAGGTAAAATGTGGTGTCAATGGTGCATACCAAGAATCATCTAGCTTCCCCCACAAACCACCAATAGAATAGCCAATTTCAACGCTGCAATTAGCCTCAAGTACATCATAATATAATATGCAAGAAGGGATAATCCTCCTTGGTACAAAATGATTCTCATATAAAGTAAAGAAGTACAAATCATAATGCAAAATTGTACCTTCTCCACCATGTACTTCGGTCCTTGAGCTGAAATGGCTCAACTGGAAATTCTCCCTCACCCCCAATGGGTATGGAAGTGGCTACGACATCGTCTCCATCACCATCTGAGCTATGCATCTCTCCATATGCTGATATATATCCTTTTGGATGACCTCCCAAGTGAACTCCTCCATCAAAGAATGAAATGCATCCAAGTGCATGGAAAGAAAGTCCACATGTGTTGCATGTAGTAGCTTCATCTTGAGCTCAGAAACTCTAGTCAATAAGACTCTTCCATAAGAATTGATGACCTCATCAACCACCATGTATCTAACATCTCCCTCTGGGTCATCAAGAATCATGCAAGCACCAGGATCCTTGGAGTACTCTACCAAGAGCTGAGACCTTCGATATGGATCAATCCTCCTAAGAGACAACGCTGAAGATTTGAAATGTGAAGCTCCCCACATGCTGTTGTCTTCTCCTTTGACATCCCTCATGCCAAATTCATCCTCAAAATTTTTTCCATGACCATCATGTAGATGATCATGCTCAAATAGAAGTGGTGATGTTTGGAAGTTGGCTCCCCATGAGAAGCTACCATTCAAAAAGAACCTCCTGATCTTGGCTAATGCAAGCATGAGTGGCCTCCATCTACTCCAATGCATGGAGGATTCCTTCCTCAAAGGAAGTACCCTTTGTTTCTCCAAATCCATGGAGCAGCTCCCTTGCACCATGAAGGAGCCACCCTCCATCACTGCAGAAACTTCTGTCAATGAAAAATATGTAGTGAGAGTGGGTGATGCTAACAATGGCATAATGTTTCCCTCCTCCTTGAGTTTATCCCAGAATCTCTGCACTATAATAAACCTCTCCAAAGTATCCACCCCTCCGAAATCTAAGAGTGGTGCAACCCAATGTGAAGCATCCCTCATCATCTCCTTACCTGGTGGTCTCCCTGGTGGGATGCCTCCATGTAGTGAGAGTCAAGACATCAATGTCAAGAGTAGACTGCACATATGGATGGAAAAATTTGTCCTTGCCTTCACTGTGAAAATAAATCTGCCTCTTCTTTGCATCAACCCTCTAAAATAGATAGGGGTGTGTTTTCCTCATCATATGATGCTACTCATCCTCCCTACCTCCTCCTTTTATCTGTATGGTTTCACAATATGTCAGCAATGGCACATGTTGATCATGGGTCGTGCCTTGATCTCCACATATGAGATCCAGGGGAATTTCTTGCAATGATACAGGAATCCCTCTTGTGGGAGCAAGTGCTCCATCTACCTCTACATGAGGTGCTAGATATGCTCTAGATATGACATTGTTGTTTCCCTCAACCTTCTCTTCCTCCTTAATGTGAATGGGAAACCTTTCAATAAGTGGATCCTCTTTTAGAAAAGGAATTTTCATGCCTTGTTGCCCAAGAATATGAGACAAAGATCTTTCCTCTCCAACAGTTTTCTGAAATGGATTTGAGTTTATAGGTTCCTCCAACATATGCAAAGGTTTTTCTTGTTTTGGTTTGTTTACTAGCACCAAGGATGTTTCAAAATGTTTTCCATCAAGCCTTTCCACTAACCTCTTAGTGAAATTTGCATAAGAAGAAGTATTTGCATTTCTTAATGAAAAAGACTCAAATATCCACCAAGCATAGGCCTTACCTCCAAAATGCAGCACTGCAACTTTGATGGCTTCATCTTCAGAAACTTGGTGCTACTACAAATAGGTGTGTAACTCCTCCACCCAAGCTCTAGATGAACATGTTGGTGATCCATCAAAAGTAGATAGGAAAAATCTACCCATGTCATGCTGCTTGCTCCTCTCCACCTTGATCTTGCAAAACTCTTGGAAAGTGATATGATCTCTAAAATTCTTAGTTTGAGATTCATATTCTTGCAGATAATCACTAAGAGCTTCCCTCTTAGGAATTTATTCTTCTTTCATCTCTCTCATTGTAGATCTAGGCATATGACTGCGTTGTGAATCATAGTGTGTGGCTGCATGCTCACATCTATCATGTGCAAATCTAGAGTTTGCTCTAGATCCAAACTCCTTTGGAGATTCTCTCCCGTGATATTCTTCATAGTTTGAAAGAGAAGATGTGAGTGCTCCTCCTCCTATCCTCCTCCAAATAATGGAGTCTTTTTTTTTTTTTTTTTACATCTCCTTCTTCTTGTGAAAATTCTTCTCCTTATAGTGACATATTGGCTGAGATCCACAGGCTGAGCAAAGATTATGCTCTGATAATATTCCCAAATGGGGGATGCAGCAATATATGAAGACAAAACTGGAAATAGCAGTGTAAATCATCTTATGAACATTGGAGAGCAATATGGAGACAAAAAATCATGTATTATATCAGAAAATAATCATAAATAGTGAGGCATAAACCATGTACAATGAATGAACAAGCCTCCCCTAAACAATCACTCCAGAATTGAGCTGCTGTCACAATACAAAAATGCCAGAAGACTGCTACAATGCAGTTAAAAACACCTCGCTACAGCAAAAGAATGTACAAAATATGTAGGGCTGTTATATTCCTCAAAAGATATGCCCAATACAGATCTAGGCTTTATACAAACTTCTACAAAGAACCCAGAAATGGTTTTCAAAAATACACTCTATACAAGATGGAATCTAGAGCCCAATGGCTAAATATTCACTGCAAACTGAAGAACATGAGTGTAGAAGGATGAAATATAACAGATCTGATGTAGATACCTTCAAAGGTATCCTCCCACGAAAGGCTGAACCCTCCAATCACAAGAAAACACTCCAAATAAGTCACAATATCTCTCACTGAAACTGCCCTCCAAAATAATGCAATTCCCAACTGGAAAAACGCTGTAAATGATGGGAAATAGATGGCATGATGCCAAATATCTGAAATATGCCCAAGAGATATCCAAAATGATCCCCCAAGAGAATGAAACCTTCCTCCTATGAGAAAATAGCTCAGAAAGTGGGTTTCTAACCCCTCCACTACTACACCCTGCAACATAGCACAATAACCTGCAGAAACTGCGATGATGAAGAAAGTTGTAGCTTGGCTTGAAAAAAAAATGTGGAAATGAATACAAAAGTGTTCCAAGAGGCCTCTCAAGGAAAGAGGTGGGATTCATGCTTGGGAACACCTGGTGCTAAACAACACATCAACCCTGCTAAATAGTAAAGGAATACAAAGTATAAGAAGACCAATATCAAAATAATAATCCAAAAGAAACCCCTCATATGGCTGCCATCCTCTTCCTTAAATAGATTATGAGCTCACTTGCCATTTTCCCCACTCAATTAGGTCATTTTCTCCATGAGATCAATATCCCTCTAAAACTATGTTATTCTTCATTTAATCTCCACTCCTCCATGACAGCGTTGTTGACTTGGTCAAAGTTGACTGAATCAACATGGCCCAACCCTTGTTCACACT
This sequence comes from Pinus albicaulis, assembly GCA_034641835.2. Taxonomy (NCBI): domain Eukaryota; kingdom Viridiplantae; phylum Streptophyta; class Pinopsida; order Pinales; family Pinaceae; genus Pinus; species Pinus albicaulis. Next base: position 923,820,485 of record CM076570.1, read on the forward strand.
TGGAGGTGCTTTTTTTAGCTGCTCAAAAGGTCTCCTTTCAGACTTGAAGTGTTTTTATTGCTGCTTAGGAGACTTATGGGCCTTCCTACCCATTTATTCATGTACCTAGTGATAAAAAAAACTATAATATTCCATTTAGCTGAAGGATAAATTTTTGGAATATTACAACATGTTAAATCTGCACTGAGAGCACCAGGGTCTTTTAGGAAGTGGAAATTCCTTAGCTACATGACCTTCTTGGTCACAGTTGTAACATCGTACCGGTCCTCTTCCTCGAGCTCGGCCTCCTCTCATGTCTCCCCCTCATCCCCTGGGAGCCTCATTCACTCTATATGAAGGCCTGTCCAATCATTCTTCTAATGCATCCAGAGCCATACACTGCTCTGTGTTGTGCATTGTAGAAGCACAAAACTCACAGTATATTTTGTTCAGAATGTTGGAGTATTTCTACAAGATTGGGCATAGGCGGGGTGGATGACCCATGCTTTTTCATATCTCACAATATTGGGTTGTGGCTTGATTCTGTTGCGAGGGGAACCTTGTGTACTGGTATTGCAGCGGATATAATCCCTAGGCATTTATTTGTGCAACTCCTCATATTGGCAGAGCTCCCTATGCCTCTGCTGCTGATGTCCCCACATTCTGGCCCTACAACCTTGGACATTCAGTTACCACGTGTCCTTCCATTAGAGAGTGCGTACACCATACATTTGGTCTTGCCAGTCACATTGGTTGAACATATTTCAACTTTTCTGTTAGGCTAGCTATCTGATGTTGTAACCCCAGTATGGAAGGGTCTTGAGCAGATGCTCCTCCTTTAAATTATTATGGATATCCCGCAATGGCCTCTATCTTCATAGTTTGCTCCAATGCATCTTGTAATGTCTCGATCTTCTGTTGTGTTAGTGGAGTTCTTGTTAATTGAAGAAGGGCCTTGATGAACCAATCTCTCTAATGGTTTGGGTCGATTGGATAACTCAATTTTCTAATCGCATCCTTGAATCACCTCATTAGATCCTGTGCAGTTTCCCCCTCTCGCTGCTTGATCTCCCACATCTCTAAAAAACCTTGCTAATCTTTTTGGGGTAACTTGAATTCCTTAACGAAGTCTCTCTTTACTTCTTCTATCGTTGGGTTTTGATGAGCTTCAGACCACTTGACAAAATAGTGTAGAGCTTTCTCCCTAAGAGTAGTTTTAAATTCGATCAACTTACCTACCTCTAGTGTCTGCAGAGCACTCCATATGGCCTCACAAAGGTACCAGTGTTGTTCCACGTCATCATTGCCCCTCCTAGAGAACTCTGGGTATCGGGTAAATGATCGCGCCATGATTTCTTGTATGGGTGTTACTAATATAAAACCCCTGGCTCCCGGCTGTGAAATGGTATTACTATCACTACTGCTAGTGTGTATTACTATTGTAGACTGAACACTATCCAACTTACTCAATTCCCATAACTTAACAAAAATTTCACCTAATGGCTAATAGAGTACAAGGGGAAGGTCAAAACTAGAGCTACTTCAACTTTGGGGAATAGATTTACCTTGGGTTATGGGTGTTGACTCCTCTCAGAATAGCTGCTCCATTGCAACATGCAACTCCACATCGGATGTCTCCTCGGGGTATGCATCATGTCCGTCGTACTTCTTTCCCTTCTCTGTTTGGGTTGGGCTCCTATACACCTGCCGCATTTCCTTAATGTTCCCCCATATATCTTGGGAACCCATCTAACCTTCCATCTCCTTCGTCATCTGAGGTGCCTTCTCCTTGTCCTTTTTACTACTTTACTGCTTCTCCAACTCCTTCATCACCCTTTCTCGCCACTTCTCAGCGATTTTCACCCTCCGATGTCCTCATCGTTCCCTCAACCTACTAGAGGTCTCAACATCCATATCCCTATTCCCCTTTCCCATGTACTCATAGCATCTCTCCATCAGCTCCTTCCCCCAATACTGGAGGTTTAAGTCTCCATCTCAGATTTTTGAAACTTCATCAATCCTTCATCTACCATCAAGGATTTGATCCACAGAGGGGTCTCCTTCAATAGCTCTCCACACAATCCTAATCTAAATATTTCCTCCGCTTTCGAGAAATACTGGTAGCACTCAGCTACGAACTCCACTATGTATCCTTCCACGGTAGATTGCACCCAGAAATCTACAGCTTGGGTCAAATTGGTGTCTAACCGATGAAGTGCTACTAGATCTATGTGCAACCACTTGCGACAGACCTTCCATGAGATTCTTTGGATTGTCTTGGCCTACAGTATCTGCAACTAGTTGTACAGCTCCCCTGGAAACTTTCCCTAGAAGATCTCGTAGATATCACGAGAGGATTCAGAGAATAGAACCTGATTCTGAACAAATTTCTCCCACCAACATCGTATTTCTCTCTCGAAGATCCGCGATACCATGAAATAGTTCAAAAATGGAATTTCAGGGGCCTGGTAATGGAACCATTTGTTGGCGAGGAAGAAGGTCTCTTGGGCAGGACTCGAGTTCAGGATGGAGGCCAACAAGGTTTTCCGCAGTAGTCTAGTACAATGCTGACATTGTCACTCTACTCTGAAGAGCAGAGAGTCTCACTCGAGGTGTGCCATGACCTTACTAAGATTAGGATCAGATCAAGTATTGATCAAGCATAACATATAGAACTGTGTGCTCCGAATGAGTGTAAATACTCTACAAATGATAATACTCATGAATGTATTCAGGACGATTTTTTTTTTTTTAAAGCAACCCACACATTCAACTAAACCAGAAACACATTACAGAACTCAGGACATCAAACCCAAATCATAGTATATTGCATTAACAACAAGGGAGAGTTACATTGGTCCTCAGAGCGATCCTGACAGAACTAATTATAGTGTTATCACATATGATAGAACATAATGAACTGAGAGAATATAACGAACAGAGCAAACAAAGCTCTCCTACGACTCCTATCCTATAATCCCTACTGTGCCAACCCCCTGTCTATGTTGGTCAACTCCCTATTTTTTCCTTTTCCAATGCCACTATCAGTTCTCCCTTCCTTTCTGCTCTTCTGTTTGCTGCATCTCCCTGATCACTGGGAGTTCCTCTGCTTGTTCTTTGTCACTTCCTTGTTCCATTTGTGCATGTTTCTGCAATAGCTACACCACCTTCTCTTCAGCTCGTCGCAACCATGACAACTCTCTGTCTACCATGGTTGCACTCTACCACCTATTATCCACAACTCAAAATCTATTTTATTTCAAAACAAGGGCCCCAACAGGTGTAGTCTCTAAATTAAGTTTCTTGACAATTTCTTTAAATATAAGATTGACTTGAGATACACTATCAAAAAATGTATTGACATTTGTATGTTTTGTAATGACCCTGATATGTAAAGTTTGACTTCTTTCTTTATCATTTTTAGATTCAATAGGATTTCTAGAATAACCATTTATTTTCATTAGAAGATATACATTTCATTCCCATGGCTATGATTTCATCACCTGAATTAGATCCTAGATATTGTTGAGTTGTAGCAATAGTATTTTATTTCTCCTTCTTATTCAACTTATTTGGTCTCAATTATGGACGTAATTTCCATCAGTGGTTTTCATCATCACCATATTTTGAACAATTTTTAAAAGTAATTTTCTCTCCCTCTTTCTTGATAGTAGAGTTATTCTTACCATTGCCTTTAAATTTTACCTTTACTTTGTCTCTAGATTTAAAAGGATTCTTGTTGGATTCTTGAAGAACATTCTTGTCTCTTGATTCTAAATGAGTTTCCTGAACACATACATCATCTAGATTGGTGGGATTAAACATGAGTATAGTATGTCCCAAATAACTATTTAATCAGCCTATATTCTTAAGCAGAGTACCTTGTGAGGTCAAAACAATACCCAAGATTAAAGTTGTTTTTCTAAATTCTTATGTGTAAATTTGGACACTGCAACCTTTAGCTTGTCTAAGATTTTTCTAATCCATAATTTCTTTTTGCATCTAAGTTAATGGATAAAATTTCCTTCTTAATGCAGGTATAAAATCATTCCAAGATGAGATAATTTTACCACTTTTCTTCAAATCTTCTTGAGTTTTGGCCTCCCACGAGATGGCGATTGCACCTTCCAAGCAAAGAGAAGCAAGCTGACTATTTGTAACATTAACATTAATATTTTGAATATTGCAAAGACTTCAATTTTATGAACCCAGTTATCAAACTTTTCAACATTTACTTCCCCATTGTGCATTGGAAATGCAAATTTGACATCAAGCTTAATTAAAGGAGGCTTGGCATTTCCTTTCATAGATGTTGGAGTAGTAGATCTATGGGATGAAGGAGGTGAATAAGGAGTTGAGGATGGATGTGTAGATGGAGGTGAAGAAGGAGTTGAGGATAGATGTGTATATGGAGGTGAATGAGGAGGTGGAGGTGGAGGCTTTCTCCTATTACCACCAATACCTTTTGGTTGATTAGAAATTTCTCCTTGTAACCTTGTTGTTCTCTCATTGTACTACACTTTCACCATCTCATTCATATCAAATAAACCCTTTCTAAAATCTCTCTCATCCTCTAACATCAACTCTTGTATGTGTACTTCATGTTCCATAACTTGTAAATTTTTTGGCTTGCTTGAACCAATTTGAGGGTTTGGTTCTTCAGTGCTTCTTATCCTCTTCTAAATTTAGACCTTGTAAGCATTCAAAAACCTTGCAAATTTTGTCAAACTTTCACAAAAACCATGCTCTAATACTAAAATAATCCAAATTAAAACTGAAAGTTTCATGAAATGATTTCCAAGCTAGTTTATTTCTTTTAGGCAATGGATCGTGATCACAAATGCATATAAACAAAAGTAAAATTTGCAGATTTTTAACGGCTAAAATGGACAACATGCAACATCAAAACACAAAAAAATCATGATGGAGTTCACCTCTCCTAGGCTACGTCTCTGGTTCCAGCTTCCAATGGTGCCATTTTTTATTATATACTCAAATTCTCAAATAAATCAACGTGCAAGACTCAATTTACAAAAACAATATTTCAATTGCATCCAAAATTCCCAAAAATCATTGTATAGTCTCTTTCTTGAGCTTAAAAAGGTTAAAAAATGGCCAAGTTAGGCCACTTTTTCCAAAGGTGCTTCTAAATTATTATGGTAAAACACTTCATCTACTAAATTGACAACAACGTGACTGTGTGGTGTATTGGTTTGGGTTCTCCATTGGTATCTCGAAGGTCTCGGGTTCAACACACATTTTTCAGTGGGACTAGAATTTTGTATTTAATACCATTTTTTTTTAAACAACATAGGTCAAAGCCCTTATACTCTCATGTTTTTGGTAGTTTGGAGCTACATATGACTCATCGGCATCGGCCATATGCAACACACCCTCCCTAGCCCCACTCCTAGTCTCATCGTGCACACATGAGTTGAGCTTGGGGAGCAAGTAGGGTGCCAAGTGCCCCACCCCTCCGAGATCTTTGTCATGGTTCCATTAAATATCATGTGGCTTGGGGTCGTTACCATGGAAGCTAACCATTTATCATAAATCTTGATGCCTTGACCTATGGTTTTGGGGATTCCACATGACTTGGGGTTGGGCCAGTCAGGTGTGCGTGTTGGCCCAACCCTTCTCCCCAAATACCCATCTATTAAAAAATAAATGTAAGTCGCCCACTATGTATAATAAGAACCACCTGTAGCTTGGTTGGTGGGGTTTTTATTGCACATATGGGAGGTCAAGGGGTCGAACCCTGCAGAGGATTTGTTTTTTGTCAAACTAATTTTTGGCACCAATCGTAGGGCCATGTGGTGACCTCTCATTGGCCCACATGGCACCCTCTCATTGGCCCACATGGTAACCCATAATTGGCCTATCTCATGAACCTACAAACCAATACCAGTGTGCCATGTGTTGATCCTTGATTGTCTCTCATACTATCTAGTCAGTAGATGATGTCACCATGATTTCGTCATATGGACTTCCAAACAACATCCATTCCCTGCACAAACAACCATACAAGTTGACTTTTTAGTTGTTTGCCAAAAGACTTCAGAATGTGATAACTTCCTCATACAGTTTTGTATTGGTGTGATTCAAGAATAATTGAAATCAAAATGACAAGATCTACAATTTTGGATTGGTTTTGAAAATTTTTGAGCAGTTTATCCCTTGGATCACTATAGCCTATGTATCTAGGATCATAGTGACCTTAAGGGATAGAGTTGCTAAATTAAATAATATGTGTTTTATTGTTGTAGAAAAGGGAGTGAGAAATATATTTAGACATGAGATCCACTTCACACAAATATATATATATATATATATATATATATATATATATATATATATATATATCACTACTATCACTTTTAGACAAGCTAGTTAAATCGTTCAAAATAGCCAAGAAACTTAATTGGAGAAAATATGAGATTACATATAAAGGAGCTCCAAGGTCTTACTGATGCCATATTAATGAGTAGTGAGAGAAATACTATGAATTTTATTAGAAGAACAACATCTCTCCTACAAATAAAGTGATAGAGAAAGAGTATTGGAGAATTTAATTACATTTTAAAGGAGGTGATAATAATGACAATCAATGATGCTCTCATAAATAATACCTCCATGGTTATTTACAAGTATAAAATATTTTTTTTATGTGAACATGAGGTATGTTACATAGATCCTCTCGGCTTGAGTACCACCTTTCCATCCTGAAATAATACTTCAAAACCCATAGCCTAAATACTTGAGATAGACAACATGTTGCACTTGAGCTCCAATACCCACAGTTAATACTAGGGTCGTAGTAGCCCTCCTCGCTCCATCGGAAACAACACCATACCTGACCTTTTGGCAGTATTTTGACTCTTATCTCCAACCTCATTATGCAGGTTAAAGTTGCACTTAGCTAGAGTCTTGAAAAATTCCCAAATTCTTGTCATATTCTTTGACACTGTATTACCAATGAACCATGCACCGTCGTCAATGGTGCCTTTAGATAAATTACATAATAAAGGAAAATCCTCTCTAAACCTTCTTTAAAATTCATCCTACTAGGTTGCAGTTGTAGAAACCATTAAAATATCATATTCTTCTCATTATCTACTTTATTCCTACATGGAAACTTACTCACATAATGACCATGCTCACCACATGTGAAATAATTCAGCTTGCTCAAGTCCTTCTTTGCTTTTCCCTCCATTTTACCAGTGAGAGCCATGTTCTCTCCATCAAACTTCTTCTTATGAATATCCTCGTCCCACAGTTCCTGTTGAATAAATTCATCCCATATCCTAGTCAAATATGGTAAGTTGTCTTGAGCAACTACTCCTTTGATAAATGACTTCCATTCCTCAGTGAATCCCTTCAAGGAGGTCATCACTAATTCAAATTATGGAATGTTATCACTAATGGAAAGAATCTCATCATGAATTTGAGAAACCCTCATGAGATACAAAGACACTCTCGTGATCTGTCATCTTGGTGCTCTTAAGAGTTTCTCTCAATACCATCAAAAAATTCTCGTTCTTATTTTGGAACAACTTTGAAAGATCCTTTCACATATCATGTGTAGTGTCCTTCATAGTAATATGACGTATCAACTGATGCTTTACTCCATCTAGGATGATAAGCTTGGACTTCACATCTAACTATTCAAAATTAGCAAATTATTTAGGAGATTTTAGATTAGAAGTATGATTGTCAGCAAATTTCCATATCTTGTTCACCAACAAGAAAAAATTTACCCTATTATGTAATGAAGTCACAAAAAAAAGAAGAGATAGTTCACATCTTGAAAATAAGCCCCTTCGAGGGGGGAACCTTCGTTTACATCACATAAATGAAAAAATATTGGATGATTCAAATGACAAGACCTTCTTGGTATATATAGGAGTCAAAGGGGTTGCAGTATAATTAGGGCTTACATAAAAATAAGAATGTAAGGGAACAAAAATAACAATAGTGGGCTTCTGTGGGAGCAATAATAATAGTAGTGGGCTTCTATGGGGCACAACAATAATAATATGGGGCTACACTAGTATTATATGGACCTAAAAAATCATTTATTTCCAAGTAATATAGTTGGACAACCCATTCAACCTATCCTCATACCTCACACTAGCAATTAACTTTCCATGTAGTTAGTCCTTCAACAAAAAATAAATAAACTCCCTCTTAGGCTACTTCCAAGGTACATTATGATTCAACTATCCCTTAAAAGTAGCTCTCATACCATATTGAATGTTCATTATATCCAAGTCTGGCCTATATATATACTTGACCATAAACACACTGAATATTCTCAACTACAATCACTTTGCACAATGGAAATGTAACAACAATGAAATACTAAAGTATAAAGATTTAGATATGGCCCAAAACTTGTTATATTATTTCTTCAATAAAAAATCATAAGGCTCATGTACCAAAGACTATTTCCCTTTATGAAACCTTATACAATAGTAGAATACAACAATATATGACTAGGGTTTGATTTCATCTCCCTTTGACCTTCAATCCCACCAAAAAAATAAAGAAAAAATACTTAACTTACTTGCTATAGATTTCCCTCACTTCCAGGCAATTATGTTCTCCTGCCCTTGATGTACCTACTTGTCTTTGCCTGCAAAGACCACATAAAAAATCTCCTTTATTCCTCTGTACCAAAAACTACTCACGATCAATTTAGTCCTTCAAATTCACTTAATAATCAACCATCAAGCTTGTTGTTCAACCCTCCTTTGATAAAAAAATTCAAGTTTATACCTCAACAACCAATATTCTTCAGAATAGAAACTCTTTGCCTTAGTGGCCTCACCATGGGCATGATAGAACTTGGCTTATTCCACAAGCCTTCTTGAGGCCTTTTCGCCCCCATACTTTCCTACAGTCTTTTGGAACTAAGTACTATGGCCTCTCATCCTTATTGTAGGACTTCGACCCTCCATAGAGCTCATGGTAGCCTCCTACAATAGGAAAACTAACCATCAAACATATATTACCTCCTTTGAATGAAATATAATGTGTTCAGCCTTCCTAGAGCCCGATCCCTTACAAAACAGAAACAAACCATAAAACATGCTCTCATTCTGGTTGTGGTTAACCTTTAAGATTTGCGGTTCTTCTTCTATTTGATTCCTTCTCACAAGAATGGATTGGTATGTTGTGAGACCTCTCCATTGCTCTCTCAAATATGTAGATCTCCAATTAGTTGTCTTAGGAGTCATTAACTCCATTAAAGGGTCTTCTTTAAAATAATTAGAATAAAAAAATAATAAACTTAGGTTCTAAGCCCATGACTTCCGGTTCAAAATCCACTACCATGGATACATTTTCCACAAAGTTGGTTTTAAGTCAAGCATACTACACTTGTGGGAGTACCTCCAAAAACCACACTTTTCAACATGAAATATTTTTTTTTTATGATTCCAAGTCACATTAAGTGAGAGTGAGGGTGGGTGAGGATGGATGGAAATACAAGGAAAAAATATTAACATAATACCAAGGGAAAAAATATTGTAATTTTATGTTTCCATATTACATTGGATGAGGGTAAGGGTCCGAGGAAATAATTTGAAAAATATAAAAATGAAATAGTATGGAAAAAATTTAAAAGTTATTTTAATGTTTCTGTAGTATGATTAATATGGTCTGGATATGGGGTCAAATAGTAGAGAAAGCATAAAAAACCAAATAGTAGAAAGAAAATAAAAACATTTTTTTTATGTTTCCAAGTCACATCAAGCAAGAGAAAGGGTAGGTGAGGATGGATAGAAATACTAGGAGAACATAATAGGGTAGGTGAGGATGGATAGAAATACTAGGAGAACATAATAACATAATAGTAAGGAAAAAAAAATATTATGTTTTTATGCTTGTGTGTCACATTGGATGAGGATCAAAGTAGGGAAAATAATAGAAAAAGTTTAAAAATGAAATAATAAGGAAAATATAAAAATTAACTTTTAATGTTTCTATACCATTATAAAGGTGTTATAAGTGTAGAACCAAATAATAGAGAAAACATAAAAATGAAATACTAAAAAAAAAATGAAAACTGTTTCTGAGTAATATTGAATAAAAGTGGAATATATATATATATATATATATATATATATATATATATATATATATATATATATATATATATATATGAAAACAAAATAATAATAAATTACTTGTAAGTAACATTAAATATTAATAGAATAATTTTTTTAACAAAATAATCTAATAATATATTCATATTTTATATAATTATATAAATTAAAATATAAACCATGAATATTTTACAAAATAATTCAACAATATATTAATATTTATATATAATTATGCTGTAAAGTGTCCTTATTTGAAAACAACTTTCCTAACTGCGAGTTGTACCATTGTGCATCATTGATTTTAATGTTAGACAATTGAAATAATATGTACCTTACGATTAAAAACTGTTATTATTAATTAGTTACAGAATATTATGGCTAGCTTATATGATCACAACGATTATGGGCATGTGTATTTTTATGTTCTTGTTTTGTATGGCAGTTTTTTCAGACACACATGACTATGTTCGACCCAATGGTTGTTTGATCATATATATACTCCTTCCACAACAGATACAAACATGGATCCTGAGCAGGTATAAATAAAATTTATTTCTCATTCTGAAACTGCTTCTTAGTAAACTGAATTAATTGCTTTCACTTCTGATTCTACCTCTACAGTCTCTGTATTTTCTGCTATCACTCACACAACTGAATCAACAAAAAATTGACGGTTTAAGCCCCTACTTCACTGTGCTTTAGGGCCTTTTCCTCCTCGGGAGGAATCTATCCATCGAAAGTTGCATGAGGTCTATACTCGAGACGGGTTTCCACTTTATTGAGCTATTCGGAGGGACACGCTAATGCTATGACACTGGGTTGGTGTTTTTTCTGCTCCTCATGATGGGGGCGACTCTCGCACAAAGGCAGTTGACCTAGCAGATTCACCTTAAGCAAATTCAAGTGCAGAGACAATAGCATAAACATTTGAATGAGTTTACCCTGAAGAAACATCTCTAAATAAAGAGGGCAGTTATAGGAGAAGCAGAGACAGGCTAAGAGGCCTTGTTGTCGAAGGCATAACCTTCGTTCAACCCAGCCAGTTGACGGAATAGATTGTGCCTTTGGTTCCTCTACTGGATGTCAATCTCCGTCTGCTTGAACTCTAATGGAGTACACTATCTGTGTTTCCAAAGCCGATTGTAGTTTCTTTTAATGTGCAGTCACAGTTACTGGTAGCATAACAAATATTTGTGAAATATTTATTTAATTTATTGCACAATTAAGAGCTAATATGGTCTTTTGCAGGCCAGTCAAAATGCAGTAGACATTCTGTCATTGTCTATCGGACCAGCTATGCCTCCAAAAGGCACTGCCACTTTTGTTAACGTGTTTGACATTGCACTTCTATTTGCCCAGAGGGTAGGCATTTTCATTGTTCAAGAAGCTGGTAATAGTGGTCCAAACACATCATCCATCTTGTCTTTTAATCCCTGTAGGTGCAAGCCTTATCGTCAAAACTTATACAAACACTCTATTCTTGGGAAATAGTCAGACTGTCAAAGGAGTGGGACTATCAGGCTAGTAGTAGCAAAGGGTTTTAAGAGAGTAGTAGCAAAGGGTTTTCTTTTAAAGCCATTATTTTAATACTAGTAGAACTTGACATTAATAGAGTATTCTAGTTATCAAGGTATTCCCCACATATTCTGTTTATTTGTTTAATTAGAAACTTCAGCAAGTTAATCAATTATGTAAATTTTTTTTTATCTTAATCTTAAATAAAAATATACTTCATTCTTGGTTTCCCTCTTTGTATTTCTACAAAAATAGACGTCTTCATGTTTTTACTTTATTTTTAACTATTTCCTTTCATGTTAATATTCAGGATTGCTATGTACAAAGCCATATATCTTGATGTAGGAGCTGTTGCAGATGTAGTTGCAAAAATTGACAAAGTATATTCATGTCTTTATAGTTTCTTTTAATGTGTATTCACAGTTATTGGCAGCATAACAAATTATTTATGAAATATTGATATAATTTAATATTCGATTAAGAGTTAATATGGTCTTTTGCAGGCCACTCAAGATGGGGTAGACATTCTTTCATTGTCTATTGAACCAGCTATGCCTTCAAAAGGCACTGCCACTTTTCTTAAAGTGTTTGACATTTCACTTCTATTTGCCCAGAGGGCAGGCATTTTTGTTGTTCAATAAGCTGGTAACAGTGGTCCAAACACATCATCCATCTTTTCTTTCAATCCCTAGATTATGACTGTAGGTGCAAGCCTTATCGATATAAAATATACAAACACTCTATTCTTAGGAAATGGTGAGACTGAAAAAGGAGTAGGATTATTAGGAAAGTAGTAGCAAAGGGTTTTAAAAGAATAGTAGCAAAGGGTTTTGTTTTAAAACCATTATCCATTCTCAACAAGGTTTGTTTTACAAAAATGGAATTATATGAAAAAATTTATTGTATCATTTCCGAAAATAGAACCAAGATTAAAGAGATCTTAGCCATGAAGTTTATCCTAGAAAGCGTGTGGAAATAAAACTAAAAACAAAACCCAATTAAAAAAATATAGTTATTCTTTTAATCAAAACCATTACATTAATGCTTATCATATCTCCAGGGGCCATGCAAAAACCCCAATAAAAACATCCACTCATTCCTTGAAAGCCTCAGATAAAACCAATTAACAAAATTAACATACAATAATAATAATAAAGATATTAACATTTTGTAAAATATAATTAATTGTGCAAGTTACTCTGATTTGTTAGTTTTTTTTCGATAAGATGAATTTGTAAAGCACCTTGCTTCTTGTCCAGATCCAAAGATACTATTTCTCTTGGAGATGGCTTGTTTCTCTTCAGGCTCCTATTGTCTAGTGATGCATTGAAAAGAACAGGGCAATCTCCTAGGATGGCACCAGCACCATAATTTGAAGAATGCCAATATCTAGAGGATCTGAAAAAATCTATGGTTGAGGGTAGCTTATTGATATGTAGTTTCTCCTTGTGCTTCTTCAGCATGCGGTCTAAAATTTCTGCCATTGAAGAGACTGCTAAAAGGCTCGGTGCATTGGGTTTCATTCTCCTAGAAAATCCCGCATACAAGGACTTTGTGGCAGAGCCCATTCCCTTTTCAATTCCTAGCATAATGATTCCCAAGATAGTTCACTCTAAGGTGATTTCATCTAATTTCTCACTATAAGATCAATAAACTAGTATGCCAAATTATTTTCCTCTTTGACATTAACGTGGGCATGCACGTCTTTCCAATTCAGGTTGTGATGGATTACTATAATTCCGAGACATACAAATTTCTAGAGGGTGCTGTTGTTAGATATGGTGTAGAAGAAGCAATCGACGAAGGAAGAAATACATCGTTTAATCCCACCCATGGTCACTTGGTTCTCATCGAGAGGTCCCAACATCATTAATATCGACTAAGAAGCTGTAGATGTCATGAAGCATGATATTATTGCGCTTGGCTTGTTGGAATATTTGAAAATTCCACAACAAACAATGGAGAGAGTAATACTCTCCTCTTCTAACATAGAGAAATTAAAAATTCTTGACAGGAGACAGAGTTTCCACTTTGAAAAAAAACTTCTATTCCATTCATTAACTCAAAAAAAACTATTATACATTCTTTCCTCATTTAGAGGGATTTACAGAAAATAACAAGGCTGCTGCAAAACGCAGTCCTTTCAATTATTCTCTGTCACTCTCTAAAACATACACTACTGTGTAAATTTTCTATGCTCTGTCTCTGTAGAAAGAAAACGCACTGTTGTGCAGACAAGAAACTTACGTTCTATCTATTATGAAATAACACTGCTGTGTGTTATATATAAAACACTACTTTGAAAATTTAAAACTAAAAACTGTTTAAAGCAAATGTCAATGGGCCCACCAAAAATATAATGTGCATACATCAAATTAGATCAAAGGTTAAAAACCTTTTACCCTGTTCTATATAAGAAAAACAACAACACAAACCTTTGACAAACGCCCAGACTCCAAATGAAATTTAACCATCCTGCATAACCATTTCGGGTTACAATTCTGGGCATTGACGTCACCCAAATTGTGACCCGAAATCTTTATAAACTCCGCCCTATAAGCCATATCAGGTTCGGTTTGGGCCTGCTGGCGTCGGTGGGAATTGTGACCTGAAATCCCAATCCAATCCTCCTTTAACTATTTCGGGTCTGGTTCTATGCGATGCAAATGGCCCAAACAAAAATCTGCTCCAATGAAATGCTGCCACGCATCTGCTGACTGGATGGTTGACTTGGCATTGCGGACCACTGTACCTGCTAACTGCTGATGTGGTCGTGGGACCACAGTTCTTCAAACGAAATCTTGTTTACCTGTTTATAAATTTAGAATGCCTCGTTTCAAAATATACCACTCTATTTTTAAATGTACAGAGGCCTGCTAAAAATATTTCAAAAGGACTGTAAGGTGTTTTTCAAAAATCGATTCTTTCATCATTTTAGAATGCGACTTGAGCACAAAGAACCTGGAGATTAAAATAGAAAGAGGCTTTGCACATCCAGTATTGAAAGTAACATTTCAAAACTCCCCCTTACTTTCAACTACTGGGTTATCAGTCATACCTAGACATTTTCTCAAAAACTCAAAACTTTTCTGTCCCAATGGCTTGGTCAGAATATCTACAAACTACTCCTGAGTTCTGCAATGTTCTAAAACAATTTCTCCACTATTCACCAATTCTTTGATGTAATGAACCTTTGTGTCTATGTGTTTCGTTCTCTTATGAAACACAGAATTCTTCGATAATGCAATAGCTGAGTTATTGTCACAATAAATCATTGTTCCTCTTACTTTCTCTTGGCATAAACTCCTTAACATCCTCCTTATCCAAATTTCTTGACATGCTGCTGCTATAGTTGCCACATATTCTGCCTCTGCTGTAAACAATGCTACAATGGGCTGCTTTTTAGAAGCCCATGAGATGGCTCCTGAACCCATGTGAAAAACATAACCGGAAGTGCTCTTCCGATCATCTACACTTCCAGCCCAATCACTTTCAGTGTATCCAACTAAATCTAAACATTCTAAAGCAGTGTATAAGATGCCATACCTTTTGGTACCTTTAACATACCTCAGAATTCTCTTCGCTACCTGCCAATGTGCATCCTTTGGCTTCTCCATGAATCTGGAAATCAAACTAACAACATGCATTATGTTGGGCCTAGTTGCAGTCAAATACATGAGGCTGCCAACTATGCTCTTGTACAAGCTAGGATCAAAATCCTTGCTATTGTCCTCTTTGCTGAGTTTTAATCCCATCACTGTGGGAGTGATCGCTACTTTGCTCTCTTGCATGTTAAATCTTTCAAGCACTTCATTAACATATTTTTCCTATGAGATAAAAATTTCATTTTCATCTTGTTCTACTTCTATTCCTAAGAAGTATTTCAACAAACCCATGTTAGTCATTTCAAATTCTTCTTTCATGACTGTTTTAAAATTTTCAATAAGGTAATCATCATTACCTATGAAAATAACATCATCAACATATAAAACTACAATCAACATTTTACCATTTTTTTCTTTTCATAACCGAGAGGTTGTTCAATGTAAACCTCTTCCATTAACACTCCATTTAGGAATGCTGACTTCATGTCCATTTGGTAAACTTTCCACTTGTTTTGTGCTGCTATGGACAACACTGTTCTCATGGTTTCCATTCTGGAAACCAGTGCGAAAGTTTCCTCATAATCTATCCCATGCTTCTACTTATAACCTTTGACAACAAGTCTGTCCTTCTGTCTCTCTATTTTTCCTTCAGCATTACTCTCGGTCTTGTAGACCCATTTAACTCCAATGACACCTTTACCTTTTGGGAGTTCAACTAAATCCCATGTCTTGTTTCTCTCTATGGCATTAAGCTCCTCATCCATAGCTTCTATCCATTTTCTATCTTTAATAGCTTCCTCAAAGTGGATAGGGTCTTCAACATGACAATATAAAGAAAACAAAGAATTGATACCTTCATTTGTTGCCTCTTATGTATAAATGTCATTAAAATTTCTAAACTTCTTACCTCTTTCATTAGGTGTACAAATGCTTGAAGAAGCACTTGAATTTCCTCCTTGTGGTGCGCTTGGAGAAGCACTTTCATTTCTTCTCAAGGGTGTGTCTTGTTGCCCTTGTGTTGGAGCTGTTGTTTGGGGATGTATTTCAGCCAATTCATCATTATTTTCATCATGAGATAAACAGTGTTTAACATTCATTGTTTTCTCTATGCTTCCATCCCAAGCTTCCTCTTCAATAAACTGAACATCTCTACTCACAATAAAATTCTTGGTGGATGAAATGTATAACCTGTAAGCCTTGGATTCCTCACTGTATCCAATGAAAATACATTTCTCCCCCTTGTTGTCCAACTTCTTCTTTAGCTGATCCGGAATGTGTGCATAAGCCACACATCCAAAAACCTTTATGTGTGTGACACCTTGCTTTGTGCCACTCCATGCCTCTTCCGACACTTTGTTCATCACTGCTTTTGTAGGGCACCTATTCAAAATGTATGCTGCACAATGTACAACCTCAGACCAATAATCATTAGGCAAATGCTTTGCCTTTAACATACTCCTCACCATGTCCATTATGGTTCTATTCTTCCTTTCGGCTACTCCATTTTTCTGCGGAGTATATCTAGTTGTAAACTGCTTTTGAATACCATTTTCTCTACAAAAACATAGAAAATCTTTAGAGATATACTCACCTCCTCTATCAGTCCTTAGGACTTTGATGTGCAGGCCACTTTGGTTCTCAACAAGTTCTTTGAAGTTGCAGAATCTTTCAAACACTTCACTTTTGTTTTTCAAAAAATAAACCCAAGTTTTTCTTGTAAAATCATCTATGAATGTTAACATGTAGTGGCTTCCAGTAAGAGATGGAGTTTGCATCGATCCACACAAATCTGAGTGGACAATTTCTAAGGGTGCCTTTGCCCTTATTCTTTTTGACGGAAGGAAAACTTTCTCTGTGTTTTTTCTCCAAGATACAACCTTCACAAAGGTTGTCCGGTTTCTCTATCAATGTTAAACCTCTTACCATTCCTTTTCTATTCAACAAGTTAAGACCTCCAAAGTTGAGATGTCCAAATCTCAAGTGCCACAACCAATTTTCATATTTTGGTTCGCTTTGGATAGCCTCTTGTGCCACTGCTGCTTTCTCTTCACCATTCTTCAAATCTGCTCTCATTCTAAGGGGGAGCATCCTGTTCCTTGTCATCTTCACTTCAGTAATACATTGTTTGCTGGGTGGTTTGTCCATGATGTTACAAACATCATACTCAAAAATTACATTGTACCCCTTTTGAACAAGTTGTCCAATACTTAAGAGGTTACACTTCATTCCTGGAACATAATAAACATCTGTTATGGATTTCTTTACACCTTTCCTTGTTAAAACATTTACATCTCCTTTTCCCATAACAGAAACTTTGCTATCAGTTCCTAGTGTGACTTGTGACTTCACACTCTCATCTAACATAGAAAACATTTCTATGTTTCCTATCATATGGTTACTACAACTGGAGTCTAGAAACCATAAATCCTCACTTTTTTCTTTAGCCATATTACAAGCTAAAAATAAATTATCTTGGCTGATATTTTCTCTAGTGAAATTTGCACTAGTTCTATTTCCCATATCATGCTGCTTCTTTCTACATTCATTAGCATAATGACCATATTTTTTAAAATAGTGACATTGGACATTAGATTTATGATACCTTTGTCCTTGAGCATTCTGTTGACCACTTTGTTGGCTGTTGTCTTGGCCTTGATGCTGATTTGGATTGCTGCCTCTTCGTTGAGCATTTGCTAGAATGTTCCTTCCACCTCTTTTTTGGCTTCTACCTCTTCCTCTCTTGTTTCCTCTGCCTTGCCCTTTTCCTCTTCCGAAAGACATTTGGGTCTTAAAGGCATGCTCAAGAGATGAGTTTTCATTCCTACCCAATATCTACTCATGGGTCATCAGTGATGCATGTAGCTCATCCACTAAATTTGTGAGATCCTTAGTCTCCTCTATGGTGGTGACAATCACATCAAATCTTAAGGGTAGAATCCTCACGAGTTTTTCCACAATCCTCTTGTCTTCAAGAGTCTCTCCATGAGACCTTATTTGTGTGACCATTCCAATCACATGGGTGAAGAATGAGTCAATAGTATCTGAATCTTTCATACAGAGAGTCTCAAAGTCTCTCCTCAGCAATTGAAGTTTTGTTGTCTTCACTTTTTCCATGCCTTGATAGGTTGTCTTGAGAGTTTTCCATGCTTCTCTGGATCTCTTGGCTGCTGCTATCCTTAGAAACACACTCTCATGCACTTCTTGATATAATAAGAAGAGAGATTTGGAGTCTTTCTTCTTATTGCTCTTCAACAACTTTTTCTCTGCCTGAGTTAAATCATCAAACTCTTCTTCATCTGTTGGCTCTTCAAATCCATCCTCAACAAATTCTCGTAAGTCTTGGGAAACAAATAAATATCTCATAGTTATTGACCAGTAGTCATAACTTTTCCCATTAAATAGTGGGAGGTGGATATTTCCAATACCCATGCTAGTGCTCGCTCCAGCCATTCTGCACTCTTAACTATGATTCAAAAAACACTTGGCTGTATATTTAAAATAACTGACTATTTTGCAACAGTAACACAATAAATTGTATAGAGAAATACCTTGAATTATTTTTGGCTGAGTCTTCACACTGCTAGAGAAGCTGTTGCAACAAAGAACTCCTTTCCTTCAGCTTCTTTGATCTTCAAAGAGCCTGGAATGGCTCCGATACCATGTTGGAATATTTGAAAATTCCACAACAAAAAATGGAGAGAGTAATACTCTCCTCTTTTAACACAGAGAAATTAAAAATTCTTGACAAGAGACAGAGTTTCCACTTTGAAAACAAACTTATATTCCATTCATTAACTCAAAAAAAACTATTACAGATTCTTTCCTCACTGAGAGGGATTTACAAAAAATAACAAGACTGCTGCAAAACGTAGTGCTTTCAATTCTTCTCTGTCACTCTCTAAAACATACACTGCTGTGTAAATTTTCTATGCTCTGTCTCTGTAGAAATAAAACACACTATTGTGCACACAAGAAACTTACATTCTATCTATTAAAAAATAACACTGTTGTGTTTTATATATAAAACACTACTTTGAAAATTTAAAAATAAAAACTGTTTAAAGCAAATGTCAATGGGCCCACCAAAAATATAATGCGCATACATCAAATTAGATCAAAGGTTAAAAAACTTTTACCCTACGCTATATAAGAAAAACAACAACACAAACCTTTGACAAACGCCTGAACTCCAAACGAAATTTAACCATCCTGCATAACCATTTTGGTTTACGATTCTGGGCACTGATGTCAGCCAAATTGTGACCCGAAATCTTTATAAACTTCGCCCTATAAATCGTATCAGGTCCAGTTTGGGCCTGCTGACGTCGGCGGGATTTGTGACCCGAAATCCCAATCCAATCCGCCTTTAACTATTTCGGGTCTAGTTCTATGCGATGCAAACGACCCAAACAAAAATCCGCTCCAATGAAATGCTGCCATGCATCTGCTGACTGGACAGTTGACATGGTGTTGGGGACCACTGTACCTGATGACTATAGACATGGTTGTGGGACCATAATTCTTCAAACGAACTCTTGCGTATCTGTTTATAAATTTAAAATGTCTCGTTTCAAAATAGACCACTCTATTTTTAAATGTACAGAGGCCTGTTAAAAAGATTTCAAAAGGATTGTAAGGTGTTTTTCAAAAATCGATTCTTTCATCATTTTAGAAAGCGGCTTGAGTACAAAGAACCTGGAGATTAAAATAGAAAGCGGCTCTGCACAACCAGTATTGAAAGTAACATTTCAACATGGCTATTTCATATGGGAAGCCTGTAGGCCTGGAGTCCCTACAACATCGTTGATAGCATCCTCATGTTGAACCCTTAGTTAAACTGAGAAGGGGGGGGGGGGGTGAATCAGTTTAACACATTCATGGACTTTTAAAACTTTTCATTAAATCTTATTTACACCTTCATTTCATGTTCAACTTAATATGTGAATAATATTAGAATGTGGGCAGCAAGTATTAATATAATGTAACAACAGGCCTAATATGAGAGCAACAAGTATTAAGAAGATGAGATAAACCATATCAACACATACACATCATGCATAGAGACACCAGATATAAGTGGAAACCCATAAAGGGAGAAAACCACATCTTATTATTGTTGTGATGCAAAGGCAAGCTCAAACTCCCTCTCACCACTGATTTTCTGTAGGCACCAAACTACAAAGGCTCCTACCTCAATTCTGCAAGCTACAACTTGCAAGGAAGCTCCAACTCCCAACAATTTTCTACAGGCACCAACCTACAGGAGGCTCCAACCTCAGTCAGCTACAACTGACATTTCATCAAGCTACAACTTGATGTGGAAGCACCAACTCCCATCTATTTTCTGTAGGCACCAACCTACAGGAGGCTCCTACCTCAGTCAGCTAGAATTGACATCTATCAAGCTACAACTTGATAGGGAAGCTCCAACTTCCTTACTCTTTCAAGAGAAAACACTTGCTAATTTACCTTGGATATCATCTCTGTTCTGTACCATCTTCACTGCAGTGGATCAGTCTTCATATCTGCCTTATATCATTTCAACATCTTCTCAGATTCACTATCAGCTCCTCCTTCTTCTTTGCTCAACTCCTCCTTCTTCTCTTCCTCACTTCTTTATTTCTGCATTCTCTAACTTATCTGCATCTCGTTCAGCTCCTCCTTCTTCTTATCTTTTTTGCCTCAATCTTTTGTACTCTGCATTCTCTAACCTCACTCTCTCCAACCTCTCTATGCATATCAATGTGATATTATTTATAGAAATTCCCTTATGACTGTTAGCATTCCTCAGGGAATTTGAAATGGACAACCATGCCTCTTTGCCTTCTGCCTTCTCATTTCTTTTACCCGCTCATTCTGAAAAATATAACAATATGCATTAATTTCAATATTACAGTGGGAGTTTTTTTTCCTACCGAAGACTTGCCAATGCATCACAAACAATAAAAATTCAATTGCAACATTTACATTCACATTTTCAGTTACATAAAGACAATTTTACTCAGCCCATTTTCTAGCTTTTGGCTTTGTTGGCTTTGTCTTTTCTGCTATTGTCAGGTAACTTTTTTGCCTTCTTCTGCTCACTGTCTTCTGCATATTTTCCAATTTTCTGTGCTTTTACACCTGTCAAATTCATTCCTGTGCATATTCCTATTCACCATGTTTGTGTGTTTGCTGTATATATATATATCTGCGTTACAATATATATATAACTGCTGATTTGGCAATTTCGATAAACATATCTGGAGGCCTTTTTCTTCCAAGGTTCTCTTATGGTTATTAAACCAAATAATCAGTCTTGATTCAGCCCTCATGCGGAGGCTTACATATGGTTCAAACCATAGCTTAAGCTCACTACGTTTATAAACTGCTCTTTTATCAAAGCCTAAGTGCAGGCTTCGATTTTCACATAAAACTTTCGTTATAGGCCAAACCACTACAGGCGCATATATATGTTTAGTCACAACATATATTAACCAAGCATCATATCCTTTCAAGTGTATGGTTCTGTTGTAATATACAGGTCGACATAGATAAATATTTCCCCAAATCACGTGTTAAGAGACCTTACCCTATGGAAATTCGAATAAATATTTGAACCTTATTATCAACCCTTTTATATAATGTTGTACGACATATCCATCATCAAGCACACCAGTCTACTTATTTCTTTTCTCTATTGAACTCTGACCCATTTAACATTTATATAAATCACTTAATTGAATAACTTAGGCCCATAGGGTTATTCAATGCATATCACAATTCTTCATAGTATATGTTGGTCTATACATATCAAACCAACAATAAATCTTCGCTTTTCACATATGTTAACATATACGACGCCTTCAACAGCCCATGTGATTAATCACAATTGAATTCTTCTGATTGCGATCAAATGTCGATGCGATGAAACACTATTATGCTGGAACTCAAGCACTTATGAACCATAGTTCATAGAAACGTCAGGTTCGCATCTTCATCGCAATCGCAACTTCTATTGTCATGCTTCACTGCCACACTTTTCTCCGATGCGATGTAACACTATTCATTTGGATGTGCCGATGTGATGGGTCTGATGTGATTAATCGCAATCACATCCTTTAACAGTTTGGTGCAATTAACAAAGGGTCCCACTAGCTATGAAATCTTCGAAACTCAGACATATATGAATCGTTGTTTAAACCATATCGGGTTCGAAACTCAATTGCAATCGCAACTTTTTGTTTACATGTTCCACTGTGAACTTTCTCCGATGTGATTGGGTGAGGGTCCCACCTTATGGTACTTTGGTTATTTGTTTAAAAGGTGCTACACTTATATAAAGCGCTGCATATATATATATATATATATATATATATATATATATATCTGTGTGTGTGCGTGCGTGTGTGTGTGTACTTTTCCACTTCAGTATTTAGTGTATCCTCCAGCTGGGGTAATGATTCTCAGAATTTATGTAGAGGGGTCCCACCTTATGGTACTTCGTATATAGTGCGTTGTGCATATACATATACATTGCTCTTTCTCCGATGCGATTTATCACTGTTCACCTTGAAATGCCGATGTGATCAGCGCTCGATCCAACGGTCACAAATAACCATGATCTAATGGTTGTGATTCAATCGCTCAATCGCAATCACAACATTCAACAACTTGTACCCTTGCTCTTCCATTGTGCCAACGCGATTAGAAATCGCCGATGTGATTGGTTTCTTCGGACCCAATAGCAATATAACTCCATTTTATAACCACTTGAAGTCTGGATCTTTGTTTAAACACGATTTCAACATGATATTTAGTATATTTTGGGTGTTTTTGCTTGTAGGACTCAAATGATACATTACGCCCCCAATTTTCCTTTTAGCACAACAATTTCCTTTAAGAAAATAAAATATGCAGGTCAGCATCAAGGTATTCAGGAAAACAAAAGCATTCGAGGCCTCCACACAGGATCGAACTGTGGACCTTCACATGATTGTAACATTGCCTCCTCCTTCTACGTTTTCTTCTGTAAATCGACTCATGGTTCAACTTCACTATTCATCATCCCCTTTATCCTGGGTTTTGTATGGAACTAGAGTTCCCTTGCCTTCAATCGAGCCATCATTTCATCATTTCCACAGATGCGTTACTTACTCTACACACCAGTAAATTCATCCTTACCATATGATTTTTCTTCAGTCTCTGGTTTGACTCTTATTTGCAGTGTGTGTGTAGCCCCTTTCTTAGTTTCGTATATAGAATCCACTCCACCAATTATACTTATAGCAAACCCCATGAGGCTCCAATCTTCTACGCGATCAATTCAACAGTTTTTTTTCTCATTACTCTATCTCTCCAGATCTGCTACTTCTTCTTTGTCTACTACCTTTGTTCCTTATCTGCCTTCTGCCTTTGCTGCCTTTACTACCTTGCTACTCTCTTTGTTGCCTCTGCTACTTGTCGTATGCTCTCTCTACTTCCTATGCTTCTTGTCTGCTTCTTTGCTGCCTCTGCTACTTCTTTGACTGATGCTGCTCCTTACTTCTCTTTTTGTTGTCTCTGCTACCTCTCTACTGCCTCTATCCCCTGTCTTCTACCTTGCCTTATTGCTAGTTCAGGTGCTGCTCCTTTGTGCTCCTTTGCCATCAATGACAACATTTCCAATAGTCTCCCCCTTTGGCTTTGATGGCAACACATCCACCAATAATCCAATGCTTCCTCCAAGTCTTCCTCTGCCTAGCTTCCTTTAGAAGACCCTTTCTTCTATTACCTTCTTTTCCTCCCCCTTTGACATCAATGGCAAAGGGTTGCACATTTCTCAGTGTAGATTCTATCTTTGCATTTCTTTTCTCTGAGTTGTGTTTAGGCCTCCAGACTGATGTACAAGAGTTGTTGAGAGAACACTTTTGAGGATTATTGATCTTGAATGTACACTGCAATTTGATACAATCCCAAAGCACTGACTCCTTTCACTTGTATAAAGCTGAAAGTGAGGATAATGACACTTCAACACATTGTACCATCTTTATCTAATCAAAGATGCATCATTGGATTAAACCTAATACTGAGAATGCTTCAAATATACTTCAGACTCTATCTGATGTAGTGTGCCAATACATTTCTGTTGAGGAGGATTGTAGATGGAATATGTCTTCTTCTGTAATACTCATCCTTTTCATTGACCCTTTTTTGCTGGATGTACTCTTGCCATACCCTTTGATCCCGAGGACCTGTACCTTATCACTGCTCCATGATAACACTTGATATTCTATTGATAGACATGTTGCCTACTCCAAGTACCAAATGATATTACCTTGTTAAAATATGCAGAGATTTCACTTTAGCTTGCACATTTACCCATAATTTAAGACATCCTTCATAAATTATTCTATTGAGCTTTCCACTGTTCAAATTAACAATCATCAATATTCTCAATCTGATCTTGTCATTATTTAACCTTTTTCTTAGTCTGTCATTCTAATTTAAAAGAATGTCACTCTGCATTTTCTTTTCTATGAAAGTTCCAGAATCATTGCTGCTTTATATTGCTTTATATACCAATTAAACTATTCTGACATGATGATCTTCAGAAGGACATCTTCAATTTCTATACTATGAATCTTCATGGGCTGATTACTCAAAGATTTATTAGTCACTTAACTACACTCCTCCAAGGGACATTTTCATGGATGAAAGAAGTAATGATACAATGATGATATGCTATTTTCTTACTCATCTTTCTTAAGGTGAATCATTGTTCATACTAGTAGAATGATGCACAATGTGATCATCACTTAATGTGTAGATGTCTTCTCTACCTCCAAGATTTCCTACTATCTTCTCTTTTCCATCAATCTATCAGCTATTTAATACTTCATATTTTCTTCTTCCTCTCCAGTTCTCTGTTAGAGAAATTTCCTTTCTCTTCCTGATCTCATAGCTATTCTCATTTCATGGAGCTCTTCTTAGATTACTTTCATGGGGACTATTTATGAACGGCTCTCCCCCTGGGATGTTGCTTCATATTTATTACTGGATGGATTTTCTCTTTGCTTCGTAGAGCAGCTCCCCCTGAGACTATGATGGATTGATTATGTGATTGAAAAAATAGGCTCCCCCTTTCTCTTTTCCTTCCATACTTTATTGGGGTTCATCATAATGTCTGTACTTCTTTTTGATTCATAGTTTTGATTGATTTGTTTTGATTCCATCATCTGCTTAGAGTTCTTTAATGTATATGGCAGATTACAGTTTCTTGCTTTGTGACCACACTTGAGGCATACATAACATCTTATTTGACCAAGGTACATTTGAGCTGATGTATAATACTTTGTTCCCCTTCTTGAATACATTTTACAATCAAAAATTTTATGTCCAAAATTATTGCATGCATAACAGTAGCCATGGAAATGATTTGTGTACCTGGTGAAAGATTGTCTTTTCCAGTTGCTTGCATGAGGTAGTCTTCTCATATGTTGCATCATGTCCTAGTTTGTGGCAGGAGAAACAAGTGATACTTCTCATAGGAGGAAAGAACCTTCTTTGACATCTTCCAAATTTATTTAGTTCATCCTCATGAGTGTGTGAGCCTTTTTCTGCCGACTGTTTCATCCCTTCATTCTCTGTCCTTTCATGTTGCTGCTTGTTTTTGTTTGTTTCTCTGCAACTCATGTTCCTGCTAGTTTCTACTTCTGTAGGAATTTGCTGAGATGCTTCACTGTTCTTTACAGCTTTTACAAAAATGATTTTCTTGTTATTTTCAACCTTGGACTTACTGGTTTCACCTTCATATCCTATCCCAGCCTTTATGAGAGATGACCTTTGAGCATTGAGAATTTGGTCCAACTGTCTAGAGATTTTCATTAGAGGTGCATTCATTAATAGTTCTCTTTGGGCTTTTTCTAAGTTCTTTCTTAGGCTCACTACTTCTTCTTCCAATATTTCACATTCCTGACTTTTCTCTCTCATTTGTTGCAGCAGAGTGTCTTCTACTTTCTTTGCCTCCTCAAGCTATGTCTTTAGACCAATAATTTCTTTCCTATCTTCATATTCTTTCTCATCACATATTTGTACCAATATCTTAAGGTCTTTGTTTTCATTCTTCAATTTTTCTATTTCAGTCAGTGCTGTCTCAAGTTTGGCTTTTTCTTCAGCTGCAATTTCTTCATGGTTCTTACTACCATTCACACTAACAGGTACCTCATTTGATTGAATATTTTCCTTTTGACCTGAATTTTTCTTCTTCTTAATTCTCTTCTCCTTCGTGAAAATGAAGTCCTCTGTGTCTATTCCATGCATGAAATGCAATCTATCCTAGATTTCTTTTGCAAAGGTTGAATCCATTATCAACTCAAGGTCCTTGTTATGAAGAATATTATATATCACACATTTTGCCTTGGCATTCCTCTGTTGTTCTTTCATCGTGGGGGAGTCTGTGCAGTAACCATCACGTACAAGCTTCCATAATTCAGGTTCATAAGCCAATAATCCTGTTTTAACCTTATCTCTCCATTCAAGAAATTTTGTTGTACTTAACACAGGTACATTTTGATAGTCCATGACTCAATCAGATCTTCTTCAAGCTATTAGGCTTACACCAAAGGAACTCGGCTTTGATACCAATTGTTGAACCCTTAGTTAAACTGAGAGGGGGGGTGGGGGGGTGAATCAGTTTAACACATTCATGGACTTTTAAAACTTTTCATTAAAACTTATTTACACCTTCATTTCATGTTCAACTTAATATGTGAGTAATCTTAGAATGTGGGCAGCAAGTATTAATATAATGTAACAGCAGGCTTAATATGAGAGCAGCAAGTATTAAGAAGATGAGATAAACCATATCAACAC
Organism: Pinus albicaulis; assembly: GCA_034641835.2. Taxonomy (NCBI): domain Eukaryota; kingdom Viridiplantae; phylum Streptophyta; class Pinopsida; order Pinales; family Pinaceae; genus Pinus; species Pinus albicaulis. The sequence goes on from CM076570.1 coordinate 923,847,525, forward strand.
ATACACATCATGCACAGAGACACCAGATATAAGTGGAAACCCATAAAGGGAGAAAACCACATCTTATTATTGTTGTGATATAAAGGCAAGCTCCAACTCCCTCTCACCACTGATTTTTTGTAGGCACCAACCTACAGGAGGCTCCTACCTCAATTCTGCAAGCTACAACTTGCAAGGAAACTCCAACTCCCAACAATTTTCTGCAAGCACCAACCTACAGGAGGCTCCAACCTCAATCAGCTACAACTAACATTTCATCAAGCTACAACTTAATGTGGAAGCACCAACTCCCATCTACTTTCTGCAGGCACCAACCTACAGGAGGCTCCTACCTAGTCAGCTACAACTAACATCTATCAAGCTACAAATTGATAGGGAAGCTCCAAATTTCTTACTCTTTCAAAAGAAAACACTTGCTAATTTATCTTGGATATCAGCTCTGTTCTGTACCATCTTCACTGCTGTGCATCAGTCTTCATATTTTCCTTATATCATTTCAGCATCTTCTCAGATTCACTATCAGCTCCTCCTTCTCTGCCTCACTGCTTTATTTCTGAATTCTGTAACTTCTCTGCATCTCGTTCAGCTCCTCCCTCTTCTTATATTTTCTGCCTCAATCCTCTGTACTCTGCATTCTCTAACCTCACTCTCTCCAACCTATCTATGCATATCAATGTGATATTATTTATATAAATTCCCTTATGACTGTTAGAATTCCTCAGGGAATTTGAAATGGACAGCCATGCTCCTTTGCCTTCTACCTTCTCATTTATTTTACCCTCTTATTCAGAAAAATATAACAATATGCATTAATTTCAATATTACAGTGGGAGTTTTGTTTTCCTACCAGAGAATTGCCATTGCATCACAAACAATAAAAAATCAATTACAACATTTACATTCACATTTTCAGTTACATAAAGACAATTTTACTCAGCCCATTTTCTGGCTTTTGGCTTTGCTGGCTTTGTCTTTTCTGTTGTTGTCACGTAACTGTTCTTCCTTCTTCTTCTCACTTTCTTCTGCATATTTTCCAATTTTTTGTGCTTGTACACCCTATCAAATTCATTCCTGTGCATATTCCTGTTCACCATGTTTGTTTGTCTGCTGTATATATATATATATATCTGCGTTACAATATATATATATATATATATATATATATATATATAACTGCTGATCTGGAAATTTCGATAAACATATCTGGAGGTGTTTTTCTTCCAAGGTTCTCTTATGGTTATTAAGCCAAATAATCAATCTCGATTCAGCCCTCATGTAGAGGCTTACATATGGTTCAAACCATAGCTTAAGCTCACTACGTTTATAAAATGCTCTTTTATCAAAGCCTAAGTGCAGGCTTCAATTTTCACATAAAACTTTCGTTATAGGCCAAACCACTACAGGTGCATATATATGTTTACTCATAGCATATATTAACCAAGCATCATATCCTTTCAAGTGTATGGTTCCGTTATAATATACAGGTCGACATATATAAATATTTCCCCTAATCACGTGTTAAGAGACCTTACCCTATGGAAATTCAAATGAATATTCAAACCTTATTATCAACCCTTTTATATAATGCTCTATGACATATCCATCATCAAGCACACCGGTCTAGTTACTTCTTTTCTCTATTGAACTCCGACCCATTTAACATTTATATAAATAACTTAATTGAATAACTCGGGAACACAGGGTTATTCAATGCATATCACAATTCTTCATAGTATATGTTGGTCTATACATAACAAACTAACAATAAATCTTTGCTTTTCACATATGTTAACATATACGACACCTTCAACAGTCGATGCAATTAATCGCAATTGAATTCTTCCAATTGCGATCGAATGCCGATGTGATGAAACATTATTCATTTAGATGTGCCGATGCGATGAAACACTGTTATGCTGGAACTCAAGAACTTATGAATCACAGTTCACAAACCTGTCGGGTCCGCATCTTCATCGCAATCATAACTTCTATTGTCATGCTTCGCTGCCACACTTTTCTCCGATGCGATGTAACATTGTTCATTTGGATGTGCCGATGTGATGGGTCCGATGCGATTAATCACAATCGCATCCTTTAACAATTTGGTATGATTAACAAAGGTTCCCACTAGCTATCAAATCTCCGGAACTCAAAAATATATGAATCATTGTTTAAACCATATCAGGTCCGAAACTCAATTGCAATTGAAACTTTTTGTTTACATGTTCCACTATGAACTTTCTCCGATGCGATTGGGTGAGGGTTCCACCTTATGTTTCTTTGTTTCTTTGTTTAAAAGGCGCTACACTTATATAAAGTGTTGCATATATATATATATATATATCTGTGTGTGTGTGTGTGTGTGTGTACTTTTCCGCTTCAGTCTTTAGTGTATCCTCCAGCTGGGGTAATGATTCTTGGAATTTATGTAGAGGGGTCCCACCTTATGGTACTTTGTATATAGTGCGTTGTGCATATACATATACTTTTCTCTTTCTCTGATGTGATCAGCGCTCGATCCAACGGTCACAAATAACCGTGATCTAACGGTTATGATTCAATCGCTCAATCGCAATCACAACATTCAACAACTCGTACCCTTGCTCTTCCACTGCAACGATGTGATTAGAAATCGCTGATGCGATTGGTTTCTTTGGACCTGATAGCAATATAACTCCATTCTATAACCACTTGAAGTCCGAATCTTTGTTTAGACATGATTTCAACCTGATATTTAGTATATTTTGGGTGTTTTTTCCTGTAGGACTAGAATGATACATTACGCCCCCAATTTTCCTTTTAACACAACAATTTCCTTTAAAAAAGTAAATCATGCAGGTCAGCATCAAGGTATTCAGGAAAACAAAAGCATTCGAGGCCTCCACGCAGGATCGAACTGCGGACCTTCACACGATTGTAACATTGCCTCCTCCTTCTGCATTTTCTTCTGCAAATCGACTCACAGTTCAACTTCACTATTCATCATCCCCTTTATCCTGGGTTTTGTATGGAACTAGAGTTCCCTTGCCTTCAATCGAGCCATCATTTCATCATTTCCATGGATGCGTTACTTACTCTACGCACCAGAAAATTCGCCCTTACCATATGATCTTTCTTCAGTCTCTGGTTTGACTCTTATTTGCAGTGTGTGTGTAGCCCATTTCTTAGTTGCGTATATAGAATCCACTCCACTGGTTATACTTGTATCAAATCCCATGAGGCTCCGATCTTCTACGCCATCAATTCAACCGTTTTTTTTCTCATTACTTTGTCTCTCTAGATCTGCTACTTCTGCTTTGTCTGCTACCTTTGTTCCTTATCTGCCTTGCTGCCTTTGCTGCCTTGCTACCTCTCTGCTTCTTTTCTATCTCTGCTACTCTCTTTGTTTCCTCTGCTACTTGTCTTATGATCTCTCTGTTGCCTCTGCTTCTTGTCTGCTTCTTTGCTGCCTCTGCTACTTCTTTGACTGATGCTGCTCATTACTTCTCTTTTTGTTGTCTCTACTACCTCTCTGCTGCCTTTGTTCCCTGTATTCTACTTTGCCTTATTGCTGGTTCAGGTGCTGCTCCTTTGTGCTCCTTTTCCATCAATGACAACATTTCCAACACCTCAGAGGTGCATCCATCTACTATTTCTTTGAAAATTTTCTCTTTATGAATTGAATATCAATTTTAACTTACAATTGATGTATTTATATTTGTAGACATCTCAGCAACTTGACCAGCTTATTTTTATAATGTGCAGGATACAAATTTGCATTGGTGTCTGGTACTAGCATGGCAATCTCTCATATTTATGACTAAATTTTTTGAATGATGATATTTCACAAAATGATATTAACATATGTATTTGTAATCAAATTATTTAACTGAATAGCCTAATCATGTTGTTCAATCTCTGTAGTTGTAGCTATGCCCCATAATTCATGTGAGAGCATTTCCTCTATACTATTCTTTAAGGATTTTTCAAATAAATTTCTGATCAAGTTAAAATTAAACCAATATTCCATATCGAAATTTAGTTTAGAGAAACAATTTTCTTCCTTAATGAAATATTAGTTTATTTTATAGTAAAAGTTGAAAACCATTTTACATAGAGTAAGGTGAACTCAAAGTTAAAAAAATAAATAAAAATGATCTATTTTGCAAACCACTATAGTAGCCATGTTGCAAAATAAAATGTAATATAATATTAGCAATTGTCTCTAAATGTGCAAAGGTATACCAAAGGAATAGAATATTTAGGAAAGTCATCTTGAAAAACTAAATCACTAAATATAAAAAAATTAGTGAGTTTTAATTAAAATAAACAAATATTCTATGATATTTCATGAATGAGTAAATATTAATTAAAATAAAATAAAAAATATTTCGCCGACTAGAATATATTATTATAATGAATGTTAATTAAAATAAATTAAATACCCCACTACAATAAATAAGTGAATATTAATTAAAATAAAATAAATATTTCACCAAATCTCCTGCAATGAATAAAAATATGCAACTATCCATCCTCAGTGCACATGAAATCAATTAAAGTGGAAGTTGGATGTGTGGAGGATGGAGGTCGAGACAAACCAATTGGTCTTGCATGAATGACAACCAACATATGTGGACAGTTTGAATGGATGGGAGCGGAGGAGATCCATAGTAAACATGTTGCTTGGTTACTCTGTTGAATAGTGTTGAAGTTATTCGACTTGTTCAAGGTTGGCAAGCCATCTATCTAGCTATTCTTTACCAGAATAAATTTGTTTTCATTTATCTACTTCAACAACAAAGTTACCGATCAAACGAGAAAATTACCGATTACTCGATTTTTTGAGGTAGCAAAAAAAACAATCGATTTTGAAAAGTGGTGATGTAGAATCACCTTTTTTTTGGAGTATATTTCTATCACTCTAAAAAAAAAATTATAATGTCATGCTTTTCATGTAGATTTTGAAAAGTGGTGATGCAAAATCACCCCTTTTTTTAGAGGGTTGATTTTGACACTTCACATTTTCTAATGTCTTCTTCTTCCCTGATATGTTTTTTTCTTAAGTGTATTTATGTACTTGTTTTTTTTTTTAATTTTTATCTTCATTTTTTTCGGATTGTTAAAAAAATAAAAAAGGGTTAATATTTTAAAGTTAGTATTTTCTAGATGTTTATGTATTGTCAATTAATATTCAATGCACATCAAATATTTTTTGTTAAAAAACCAATATTTTAAAACATATGACAAAAAAATACAGATTTTCAATATAAATACACATTTTGAGATTTTTTCTTAAAAATAACATGTTAAATGAACGATTTTTTTTGGAAAATCTTAACAAAAGAAAACTTTAAAAATAACATTTTTTTATGAATTTTGTTTCAAGAAATAATAGTAATCATAGTTTTAAAAAAAAAAATAATGATTCTTCTCATAAAATCTGAAATTCTAAACATTACAAGTAAAAATGATGAATAGCTCCCAAAATTGAGTTTTATTTGCAAGCATAACTTAAAGCTAATCAATAATATGAACTAATCGATGTTCAAAATCTTCTAGACCATTATTAATGTCTTCTTCAACAATATTTTCTGCTTCATTTTTGTCATTGTCCTCTTCTAATAGCTCTTTGATGTCTACAAATCTTCCAAAGTGTCATTTTCCAATCATTCCATATAACGGTGGTTGAGGTTCCTTTGCATTTTTTTCCACATGTGATTCATTAAAATCCCCTTTCCACAAACCAACTTCTTGCATTGCATCTTGAAGAAATTGAAGAGCATTAATTCTTTGTTTAATAAATTTGCATTGCACTAAGTCTTTCTCAATGGAAATGCAATTTCTTCATTTTTGTAAGACACATGCTAATGTTATACTAATCATCAAGCACAAAAGAAATAATTAAGTAAATTAGTATAAATGCATAAAAACTAAAAACTATAATATTTAAATTAAATTTTATATAATAAAACTTACCTGAACCTGAGAATAAATCCAAAGCCCAATATGCTTCATTTTAACATAGATCTATAAGATAGTTAATCAATTTTGGCGGTTTTTTATAAATGTTAACTATCGCTTCACTTGAATCTTCTCCTCATATGTTAGTTTTCTTATATCAACTTCATGAACCAGTACTTGACTATGACCCTTCCCATCTACTCGATTCATAAGAATAAGCTTATAGGTATCCTCTTTTGTCTAACATTCAACATGGATGAACTGACAATCATTTATAATAGGCTGATCTTTGGAAAAAACAAGATTTGACTTCTTCCTGTATCATGACATAGTAAAATTTCAATTAAATTTTTCATAAATACAATTTTTTAACATTAATCGAACATACAATTTCAATGTCTTACCATGTAAGCTCCCTCCTTGAGATTTATTTTCCCTTGAAACTTGTTAATATCATTGAAAATTGTGTGTCTGAATGAAATGTCAAAAATAAGTGGTGATGTTGTGACTTCTGGAAAGCCTATAACCACTTTACTAAAATCTTGATAAGTATATGGTTCACTAAAATATTCAATATCTAGGAAATTGAAACCATGAGTAGCATGTGCAATAACTAGAGCATATTTCCTTTTAGGTATGATTTTTTCAATGTCTTCACAATCACCTGGTATTATTTGATATTGGATAGTGTCGAGCCCATTCCAAATGAAATGACTAAGAATAGGATCAAGTTCAACATTCATAAGATGTTGTTTTCTCATCTTTTCCAACATAACTTTTTCAATAAAGATTTTGAAAGTATTTGGTACTCCATTTGCATCCTTTTTGGACATCTTTAATGAAATAAAAAATATATATGTATAATTGATAAAATAAAAATAATTTACATATGAATAAAATGAATGTATAAATCACCTTATTGAATGCAAGATAAAAATGTTTAATTGTTGTTGTAGAAATTGATTTTGGATAGTTTCACATCATCCCAACTATTTTCATTCAACATTTTAACCATATGTTCTTGTATTTTCATTTAAATCTTCTCACTAAATACATAAAGTATAAAAAATTGTACCAACAATAATATGTGATATTTAAGAGAGAACAATAATAAAAGAAAAAGTAAAATTAATTCAACAAACTTACTTTTGAATTTTTGTGCACATTTCATCCATTGGTAATTTACCTCACTTCACACGAGATAGTATTGATTTGACTAGTTTCTCATCCTTCACTCCTTGCATTTTTTCCAAGATGTGATATTCATATCCTATGGAATTTGCTTCATTTCAAAACATGTCTTACTGTTGGTACATATTATGGGTTTACACCTTTTAAGATTATGATTTTTAATGGTAATATTCTCCCAGCACTCAAAATCTCATCAACCAGTTCCCAAATCTCCTAAGTTCTAAATTCCAACCGAAAAATGTTATCCATGCCTTTGAATATATTTGAATGTATTTTTCCACCTTTTGAATTGATTTTATCTTTGATTTGATAACCTGTTTCCATTAAAAATTCCTTCCAAAAGCTTAGACTGAATTTTGCCTTATCCCCACCACATTTTTATATGAATTCATTATGAATAAATCTGGTCGTTTGGATGAAAGTCATAGACATTATGTACTTATTATTTGGATTAGGATCCCATTCCAATAACTTTTCTTCTGTTTCTGTTAAACCAGTGTAAATGATGCATTTCAATGCTTCAAAAATAGAGTTATTAGGATATTCCTCAATCAATTTTCTTTTAGCCTCTACTGAATGGTTCCCTCCAATTACATAAAATTTATATTCAAAACATTTTATCTTGTCAAATGCGTGTTTGTTGGGCACCTGACATGGATCAATAAGTACCACATAATCCACCACACGTGCATATGGATTGAATCTGAACAATATTTTCATATTATGTACATGTAGGTGACGTGCCTTTCTAATTTGATATTGAGATCGTCCTTCATCTAGCCTATAGAATTGGCTGACATTAAGCTCAAATGTTTTTCCACCATTAATTAATTTATTCTTCCTCAACTTAAATCAAATGACATTTTGTGTTGTTTGAATAATGTCATCCTCTAACTTAGCACATGGTGTTATGATTTCTTCGTTGCCTTTAGGGCTTTCAGTTTGTTCTTCACTGTTGCTCCTGACTTTTACAGGTTGACCAACATTTGATTTCTTCTTATTATCAGTTAATATATCCTCTTTTTGATCAACAAGATTTTCATTATTAGCTAAAAAAAATACATAGAAAAAGGACATCTTTGGCCATTTTTCTTTTTGGTGTTTTATTTTTTTTCTCCTTCCCTATTTTTATCCACGAAGTAAATAAGGATTCCAAGATTGATAAGCATATAGTTTTATCATTTTTAATCAATGAAATAGTTATATGAAAGAGGGATATTATGAATGAATATTTCATGTTGATGGATTAATATATCTCACTAAAGAAGTATGTATGAGTGTGTGGGTGGTTTAGGAGGTAATGGTTCTAAAATTAATTTTATGGAAGAATTTTGAAAGATATAAATTTTTAAATTAGTTAAATTAATTATTTTAGTTTAGTGTTATATTAAATTAAAAGTTTAAATATTTATTTTTAATTATATAAAATAGTTTAAATATATTTTATTTTTAGATGCATTATGTTTTAAAATAAATTATTTTTAACAAATTATAAATTATTATTAAAGGTATGATAAATTGAAAATGTGTGTGTGTGTGTGTGTGTGTGTGTGTGTGTGTCATGATTATGAAAGGTATGAAAAGAATGTTTGTTATTGATCCATAAGTTTTTAAAGAACTAAAGTGTTTATTATAACAATTTATTTCCAAAATAAGTTTTTTTTTTGTTGGTCATTATCACAAATTTTGAAAACTTGGACACTCTAATTCTTTTACTTTTAATTACTTTATCACAAAATTTATTTCAAATTGTTTTAAATGTGGAGAGTATTGAAATATTTTATTTATTATCAACATTAAAAAAATATATATTTTTAATATTTTTTAGAATACAACTTATTTTTAAATATCAAGTATGGAAATTTTCAAATGAGTTTTTGTCATTAAATAATTTTCGCTTAGTTAATGTTTTCAGTGTTATAAATATAATAAAATAAATTTTTTTTTTAATATTTAAATTAAAACTATAAAATAGGTAGAATCTTAAAGCCTTATTTCCAAGCTCTTGTATGCATTTAGCAAGTTTAACTAGTTAGAAGTATTATTGCAGAGTTTTTACTGAATAAGGTTTTATATTATTAAATAATATATATTTAAAGTTTTTATTTTTATATTTTTTTTTAGAACATTTAACTTTATAATATCAAGTATTATAGGAAAATATTATGAATTACTCAATATCATGGCATGTAAACTCAATTCATCATGTAATATATTTTTAAATTAATTTATCATTAAGTTAAAATTAAATTAGTATTCCATATTTAAACTTGGTTTCGAATAAAAAATTATTCTACAACAATTTTATTTTAAGCATAGTTTCTTCCTTCTAAATGAAATATATTAGTTTATTTTATAGTAAAAGTTGGAAACCACTTTACATATAGTAAGGTGAACTCAAAGTTATAGAAAAAAAATGACCATTCTACAACCGACTATAGTAGCCATGTCGTAAAATATAATGTAACATGATATTATGTAATCTTACATTTGTTGAAGATAATGGAGAAATGTATTCTACGAGAGAGTCAGTGCATTAGTTGAACATATCTCCCCTATATGTGTAACCTATATATTCATGGTGTGTAATGATGATCTTGTAGAGCGTTCTACCAGAGGCAGTCTCCAGATGAAACACCTCACTTGTGAGTTGCTCATTTTATGAATATAATATAAGTCTTTGTTTTTTATCATGGTATTAGAACATTAGGGCTGATTGAGCAGAAGCTAGTGTAATTTTGTATCGCTGAGTGAGTGTCTAGGTGGCATAAGAGTGGCCCGATAGCCTAGCAAGAGGCATGTTTTATTTATTTTTTCTCACTGAATGAATAGCTCAACACTCTTAATGGAGTGATCAAAGCGTCGATCAGCGTTTAATCTAGAGCAGGGAACACACTATTCAACGCTCTACTCTGATACATTCCTCTCAGCGCAGGCTTTCAACGCACAGTTGCCCGTCAGAGGAGTGTTGAATTGTCGAGATTGACCCATGAAAATTAACCAATGGTGTTGGTTGTTGTTGGATCTGCAACATTTGGATTTGACAGAGAGGAGAGCCTTGCCAAATCACATTATTTTGTTTGCTTGTCGTGTGAGAGGAGAGACTACTACGTAGCAGAAGCGTGGAAGTGCTGTTGCTAGTGGCATGAAGACCATAGTCAAAGAACTACGTGCCACCTGCATTTTGGATCGAAGTGTGTAGAGAGAAATTCGTTGTGTGAGGGTCGTTGGAGGTCATAGAGGAGACGACCTGATCAGCTTGACAGAGGAAGAACGCCCTTCACTAACTGGAGTTGTGTTCAGATCTGAGCATATTTGGCAGGCTGAGCGGCAAGGCTACATCCTTAGAATATGCTCATTTTATGAATGTAATCTAAGTATTTGATTTTTAGGAAATGTTTTTTTTTACTTCCTTTGGAGTGGCACGTGGATGCCTTGATCCCTGGTCGATTGGAAGATTGATTTTTTCTCTTTTGCAAGATAGTAGATTGATTATGTTCTGCTTCGTGAGTGGAGTAGTTGAGAGGACATATTAGTGGAGCAACCTTTGGAATGACCATTAATTTCCTTTGGAGAGGCACATGGAGCCAACACTTGTGTGTCCAAATCCAACGGTGTGCGTGCTGACTGTTGGGTCATCCCTCGGTGTGTGAGAGATTCGATTGAAAGCCACTGCCAACTCAAAAAAAAATCCATGAGGTGAAGTTTCCATTGTAAGCATTGGTCCGACATGCCAGATGTAGCCTATGGTGGTATTTTCTTTTATTTCTCCATTTGAATTATTTTTTAGAATGATTACATATATATATATATATATATATATATATATATAAAAAGGGGACAATATTGTGGCTTGGGAAACATATTTAAAAAGGGATTAATTTTCTTTTAAAAAGAGGCTCTCTGCATTTTTTTAAGAAGGTTTCTTGAGATCATTTTTTGGATCTCGGGTAAATCAAATTTTTTATCAATTGCTGGAGGTCAGATTTATTTTTTTTAAGTGTCAGGATGAATAATAAAATGGTAGAAGCATACATGAATGAGAGAAATAAGTTCAACAATTCGAATTATTCCAATTGGAAATTCAATTTGTGGACTTTTCTTGAAGGGAAAAGTGCTTGGGCAATTGTGAATGGAGATGAAGTAAAACCGACAGTAACAGGAGGTGGATCAGCTACAACAATTCAGGATTGGGGAAGAGGGAGAACAAGGAGAAAGTTTTGTTGAAACTGTTAGTGAAAGACTGCATTATCCCTCACATAAGATAGTGTAAATCAACAAATGAAATTTGGACAACCCTTCAGGATTTGTACGAAATTAAAAACACAAATCGCCTTTTTTTCCTAAAAAGAAAGATTTTCTCTGTTAAAATGGAGGAGAATGAATCAGTAGTTGCGTTCATCTCTTGAATCAAGGACCTCAAAGATAATCTTGGCAACATAGGGGAGGTATTGGCAAACACTGATCAAGTCATGATTACCATGAATGGTATGACTAATAACTATAATATCTTCATCACATGCTTGAATGTGAGAGAGAAAGCCCCCAAATTTGAATAATTGACAGGGATCCTGATGCAAGAGGAAGTAAGGCGGATGACTCTGAAACCCCAGAGTTCATATCTTGCTTTAATGGTGAATAATAATCCCTTCAAAGGCAAGGAAAATGCATGATAGAAAGGTGGAGGTACACCATAAAGAAATCCACCTCAAGATATGCCATCTCAAGGTATGTCTTCAAATAGAAATAATTCAAGAAACAAATGTTTCTATTGTTGTAAAAATGGTCATATTGCAAATAATTTCAATAAAAAGAGGGTTAATGAATCTCAACATATACATAAGAGGCATGCAGGTCACTTTGCTGATGAAGATCATAATCAAGATCTTACACTATCTATGGTTGATTATGTTCTCTCTGATGAGAATGATGAAGCAGATACTTGGTTTGTTGATTCAGGAGCTTCCACTCACATGACAGGTAACAAAAAGTGGTTTGAAAACTTTAAAGAAACCAACAGTGGTGATGACATAGGGTAACAAATCAAAGGGTATGGTAATGTTCCTGTCATATTGCCTGATGGAAATATTAGGCATATTCAAAATGTAATGGATGTACCCAGAATCAAAAGAATATCATTTTTGTTTCTATGATAACAGATCATAATATTAAGGTAGAGTTTTTAAGTCTTATTGCATTATTAAAGATATGTTGGATCGTATGAAGACAATTGCATCAGGGATTTGAGTGGGAGGTTTGTACAAGCTCAATGTAAGAAGTGTGCCACACCAAGAATTTCCATCATCAGTTATAACTGCAGTGGACTTATGGCATCAAAGATTCAGTCATATCAATTTCAATGACCTATTGCTACTTCAGAAACAAGGTATGGTCAATGGTCTCCTTGTTTTAAAGAATGCTCATGTTGATTGTGAAGCATGTACTCTTGGGAAGATGCACAAAGATAAGTTTCCTACAAACTTAGATATAAAGAAGAGAGATATACTAGAACTTGTGCACATTAATTTATGTGGGATGATGCGGTCAAGATTATTAGGAGGTTCCTATTATTTTTTATTATTTGTTGATGATTGCAAAATATTCACCTGGCTATATTTTTTGAGTAAGAAGAGTCATACTTTTGAATAATTTAAAGAATTTAGAAGCATGGTGGAAAAACAGATAGGGAATTTTATCAAAATTCTCCATTCGCATCAAGGGGGAGAATACAAGCAAAGTGGTTTCACCAAATATTGCAAGGGCCATGGGATATTTTAGTAGTTCACAGTAGCCCACACTCCTCAGCAGAATAGGGTTGTAGAGAGGAATAATAAAACCCTTGTGGAGTATGCTCGTAGCATGTTAAAAGGTACGAATATATCTAATGGTTTTTGGGCGGAAGCAATAAATACTGTAGTATATTTGAAGAATAGGAGTCCAAAAAAAGGTCTTGTGTTTAAAACTCCATTCGAAGCTTTATTAGGTTTTAAGCCTGTAGCTAAACATTTAAGAGTTTTTTTCTCCAAAGATTTTTCTCATGTTCCAAAGGAGGATAGGAAGAAACTGTATTCAAAGGCCATTACATTCACTTTTGTTGCGTATTGTATCAATTTTAAATATTATAAATTGTTTAATCCATCTAACTCATAAAGTCTTTGCAAGTAGAGATGTAGTATTCCATGAGTAGGTTCATGATGGAAACTGTGATAAAGAAAATGAAGAGTGGGACATTCCCTAGCTGATGGAAGAAGGGAGTAATGAAATAGGGAACAACCATGAGCAGCACCACCACCAAGAAAAAGGAAGAACCAGATGGTATAGATGTAGTAGCCAAGCCAAGTCCACCAAAGGATGATCATATCATATTTGAAGCCACTCCACGACTCAGGAGATCAGGTGGGAAAACTCAATTTCTAGCAAGATATAGGGATCATGCTATTATAATGAGTATGTTAAATGTTGTTTAACCCTCAAATTATAAAGAAGCTACTCAATATGATGAATGGAGGGAAGCCATGGAAGAGGAATATGGGTCAATTCTTAAAAACAAAACCTGGGATCTAGTTGAATTACCTTAGGGAAAACAACCCATAGGTTGCAAAGGGTTATACAAGTCTAAATTTAGAGTAGATGGGAGTATAGATAAATATAACGCTAGGGTGATTACAAAGGGGTACTTGCAGAAAAAAGGCATAGATTATGAGGAAACCTTTGCCCCTGTAGCTAAATTAAACACAATTATAATGTTAATTGCTTTAGCTGCCAAACATAATTGTACATCTAGATGTGAAATCTACATTTTTAAATGGGGAATGAAAAGAAGAAGTGTATTTTATGCAACCTAAAGGGTTTGTTAAACATGGGGAGGAACATGTAGTTTGTATATTGAAGATAGCATTGTATGGACTAAAACAGGAACATAAATGCTAATGCCTGCAAAGAATGTTGGTTATTAATCCATAAGTTTTAAAGAAATATTTATTGTCAATATTAAAATATGTTTTTTTTTTATTTGTAATATCTTTATACAATTGGTCGACCCATGAAAAATTCCAAATGATACTTTTTCATTAAATAATTTTCCTTTATCAAAAGGCTTATTGTAAAGTTTTTAATTAATAAGACTTTGTGTTATTAAATAATTTATATCTAAGATTTTGTTGAGAACACTTGGCTTTGTAATATCAATTATTATGGGAAAATATTATGCATTACTCAATATCGTAAGCATTAAACTTAATTAATCAATTTTAAAAGTAAGTTTTTTCCAAATAAATTTCTAATCAAGTTAAAATTAAGCCAATATTCCATATTTAAACTTAGCTTAGCAGAAACAATTTTCTTTCCTAATGAAATATTAGTTTAGTTTATAGTAAAAGTTGAAAACCATTTTACATAGGGTAAGGTGAACTCAAAGTTAAAAAATAAATAACAATAATCTATTTTACAACCCACTATAGTAGCCATGTTGTAAAATAAAATGTAATATAATATTAGCAATTGCTTTTAAAGGTGCAAAGGTATACCAAAGGAATAGAATATTTGGGAAGGTCATCTTGAAAAACTAAATCACTAAATATAAAAAATTAGTGAGTTTTAATTGAAATAAACAAATATTTGGTGATATTTCATGAATGAGTAAATATTAATTAAAAAAATAATAATATTTCACCGACTAGAATAAATTGTTATAGTGAATGTTAGTTAATATAAAAGAAATACCCCCAGTACAATAAATAAGTGAATATTAATTAAAATAAAATAAATATTTCACCAAATCTCTTGCAATGACCTAAAAAGCTGCAATTATCCATGCTCACTCCACATGAAATCAATTAAGGTGGAAGTTGGATGTCTCAAGGATTCAGGTCGAGAAAAACCAATTGGTCTTACATGAATGACAACCAACACATGTGGACAGTGTGAATAGCTGGGAGCATAGGGGTTCCATAGGAAACCTGCTGCTTGGTTACTCCGTTGAATAGTGTTGAAGTTATTCGACCTCTTCAAGGTTGGAAAGCCATCAATCTAGCTATTCTTTACAAGAAGAAATTTTCTGTCATTTATCTACTTCAACAACAAAGTCGCTGATCAAACGAGAAAATTACTGATTACCCGATTTTTTGACTTTGCAAAAAAAACACCCGATTTTGAAAAGTGGTGATGCAGAATCACCCTTTTTTTTGGAGCATATTTCTGGCACTTAAATTTTTTTTTATAATGTCACGATTTTCATGTAGATTCTAAAAAGTCGTGATGAAAAATCACCCCCCTTTTTTAAAGGGTTGATTTTAACACTTCACATTTTCTAATGTCTTCTTCTTCCTTGATATGTTTTTTTTAAGTGTATTTATGTACTTGTTTTTATTTTTATTATTTTTGTAACGAAATCTTGATTTTTTCGCATAGTTAAAAAAAAAAAAAAAGTCCATAATTTAAAGTTAGTATTTTCTAGATGTTTATGTATTGTTAATTAATATTCAATGCACATCAAATAATTGTCACTAAGAAAACCAATATTTTTAAACATATGACAAAAAAATACGAATTTTCAATATAAATACACATTTTGATATTTTTTTGTTAAAAATAACATGTTAAATAAACATTTTTTTGAGGGAAATCTTAATAAAAAGAACTTTAAAAGTTAGCATTTTTTTATGAATTTTGTTTCAAGAATTAATAGTAATCAAATTTTTTTGCAAAAAAAAATGATTCTTCTCATAAAGTCTCAAAGTCTAAATATTACTAGTAATGCTGATGAATAGCTCCCAAAATTGAGCTTTATTTGCAAGCATAACTTAAAGCTAATCAATAATATCAACTAATACATGTTCAACATCTTCTAGACCATCATTAATGTCTTCTTCCACAATATTTTCTACTTCATTTTGGTCATTGTCCTCTTTTAATGGACCTTTTATGTCTGCAAATCTTCCAAAGTGTCATTTTCCGATAATTCCATATAATGATAGTTGAGGTTCTTTTGAATTTTTTTCCACACATGATTCATTAAAATCCCCTTTCCTCAAACCAACTTCTTGCATTGCATCTCGAAGAAATTGAAGAGCATTAATTCTTTGTTTAATAAATTTGCATTATGCTCAGTCTTTCTCAATGGAAATGTAATTTCTTCATTTTTGTAATAAACATGCTAATGCTGTACCTAATCATCAAACACAAAAGAAATAATTAAGAAAATTAGTATAAATACATAAAAAGTAAAAATTTAAATATTTAAATTCAATTTTATATAATAAAACTTACCTGAACCTGAGAATAAATCCTTAACCCAATCTGCTTCATTTTAACATAGATCTATAAGATAGTTAATCAATGTTTGTGGTTTTTGAAAAATGCTAACTATCGCTTGATTTGAATCTTATCCTCATATGTTAGTTTTCTTACAACAACTTCATAAACTAGTACTTGACTATGACCCTTCCCATCTACTTGATTCATAAGAATAGGCTTATAGGTATCCACTTTTGTCTAACATTCAACATGGATGAACTCACAATCATTTATAATAGGCTGATATTCAGAAGAAACAACATTTGACTTCTTCCTGTAACATGACATAGTAAAAGTTCAATTAAATTTTGCATAAATATTTTTTTTTTAACATTAATTGAACATACAATTTCAATGTCTTACCATGTAATCTCCCTCTTCGAGTTTTCTTTTCCCTTGAAGCTTGTTAATATCATTGAAAATTGTGTGTCTGAATGAAATGTCACAAATAAGTGGTGATGTTGTGACTTCTGGAAAGCCGGTAACCACTTTACTAAAATTTTGATAAGTATATGGTTCACTATAATATTCAATGTCTGGGAAATTGAAACCATGAGGAATATGTGCAATAACTAGGGCATATTTCCTTTTAGGTATGAGTTTTGCAATGTTTTCACAATCACTTGGTATTATTTGATATTGGATAGTGTCGATCCCATTCCAAATGAAATGATTAAGAGTAGGATCAAGTTAAACATTCATAAGACATTTTTTTCTCATCTTTTCCAACTTAACTTTTTCAATGAAGATTTTGAAGGTATTTGGTACTCCATTTGCATCCTTTTTTGACATCTTTAATGAAATAAAAAATATATATGTATAAGTAATAAAATAAAAATAATTTACATATGAATAAAATGAATGTGTAAATCAACATACCTTATTGAATGAAATATAAAAATATTTAAGTGTTGCTATAGAACTTGATTCTCAGTAGTTGCACACAACATCATCCCAACTGTCTTAATTCAACATTTTTACCATATGTTCTTGTGTTTTCATTTAAATCTTCTCACTAAATAAATAAAGTAAAAATTGCTAATATAGTGACATGTATAACAAATTCTACCAACAAAAATATGTTATATTTAAGAGAAAATTATAATCAAAGAAAAAGTACAAATAATTCAATAAAATTTCTTTTGAATTGTTGCACACATTTCATCCATTGGTAATTCACCTCACTTCACACGACATAGTATTGATTTGACTAGTTTCTCATCCTTCACTCCTTGCATTGTTCTCCAAGATATGATAGTCATATCCTCTATAAGTTGCTTCATTTTAGAACATGTCTTACTATTTGTACATATTATGTGTTTACACTTTTTAAGCTTCTGATTTTTAATGGTAATATTCTCCCACTACTCAAAAATATCATCAACCAATTCTCAAATCTCTTAAGTTCTAAATTCCAATCGAAAAATGTTATCAATGCCTCTGAATATATTTGAATGTATTTTTCCACTTTTTGAATTGATTTAATCCTCGATTTGATAACATGTTTCCATTAAACATTCCTTTCGAAAGCTTAGACTGAATTTTTCCTCATCCTCAATACATTTTTATATGAATTCATTATGAATAAATCTGGTCATTTGGATGAAAGTCATAGATATTATGTACTTATTATTTGCATTATCATCCCATTCGAATAAATTTTCTTCTGTTTCTGTTAAACCATCGTAAATGATGCATTTCAATGTTTCAAGAATAGAGTTATTGGGATATTCCTCAATTAATTTTATTTTAGCCTCTACCGAATGGTTCCCTCCAATTACATAATATTTATATTCAAAACATTGTTTCTTGTCAAATGCCTGTTTGTTGGGCACCTGGCATGGATCAATAAGAACCACATAATCCACCACATGTGCAAATGGATTGAATCTGAACAATTTTTTCATATTATGTACATTTAGGTGATGTGCCTTTCTAATTTGCTATTGAGATTGTCCTTCATCTAGCCTATAGAATTGGTTGACATTAAGCTCAAATGTTTTTCCACCATTAATTAATTTATTCTTCCTCAACTTATATCGAATGAAATTTTGTGTTGTTTGAATAATGTCATCCTCTAACTCAGCTCCTGGTGTTATGATTTCTCTGTTGTCTTTAGAGCTTTCATTTTGTTTTTCACTGTTGCTCATGACTTTTACAAGTTGACCAACATTTGATTTCTTCTTCTTATCCGTTAGCATATCCTCTTTTTGATCAACAAGCTCTTCATTATCAGCTAGAAAAAAGACATCTTTGGCCATTTTTCTTTTTGGTGTTTTTTTTTTTTTTCTCCTTGTCTATTTTTATCCTTTGATGAAGTAAATAGAGATTCCAAGATTGATAGGCATATAGTTTTATCGTTTTTAATCGATGAAATAGTTATATGGAAGAGGGATACTGCGAATGAATATTTCACATTGATGGATTAATATATCTCGGTAAAGAAGTATGTATGAGTGGGTTAGGAGGTAATGGTTCTAAAAATAATTTTATGGAAGAATTTTAAAAGATAAATTTTTAAATTAGTTAATACTTACTTTAATTTTATGTGTTATATTAAATTAAATGTTTAAATATTTAATTTTTATTATATAAAACTGTGTAAATATATTTTATTTTTAGATGTATTATGTTTTAAGATAAATTACTTTTAAAAAACTATAAATTATTATTAAATGTATGATAAATTGAAAATTAAGAAGAATAATTTTTATTATTATACATGTATGTCTTAGGTGTCATGAGTATGGAAAGAATGCTTGTTATTGATCCATAAGTTTTTAAAGAACTAAAGTGTTTACTATACACAATTTATTTCATATATATATATATATATATATATTTAGTCATTATGAAAAATTTTGAAAACAGGGACATTCTAATTCTTTTACTTTTAATTAATTTATCACAAAGTTTATTTCAAATTATTTTAAATGTGGAGAGCATTGAAATATTTTATTTACTGTCAACATTAAAATATTTTTTTATTTTTAATATCTTTTATAATACAACTAGTCTTTAAATACCGAGTATGGAAAATTTCAAATGAAATTTTGTCATTAAATAATTTTCCCTTAACCAATATTATAAATATAAAAAATGATTTTTTTTAATATTTAAATTAAAACTATAAAATAGGTAGAATCTTAAAGCCTTATTTACAAGATCTTTTATGCATTTAGTAGGTTTAACTGGTTAGAAGTCTTATTAGAGAGTTTTTACTCAATAAGGTTTTATATTATTAAATAATATATATTTAAATTTTCTTTTTTAAGAACATTTAGCTTTATAATATCAAGTATTATAGAAAAATATTATGGACTACTCAATATCATGGCATGTAAAATTAATTCATCATGTAATATTTTTTGAAATTAATTTATCATTAAATTAAAATTAATTTAGCATTCTATATTTAAACTTGGTTTCGGATAAAAAATTATTCTCCAACAATTTTATTTTAAGCGAAGTTCCTTCCTTCTGAATGAAATTTATTAGTTTAGTGTATTTTAAAAGTTGGAAACCACTTTACATATGGTAAGGTGAACTCAAAGTTATAGAAAAAAAATGACCATTCTACAACCCACTATACTAGCCATGTTGTAAAATATAATGTAATATGATATTATGTAATCTTATGTTTGTTGAAGATAATGGAGAAATGTATTCTAGGAGAGAGTCAGTTCATTAGTTTAGCATATCTTCCCTATATGTGTGTAACCTATATATTCATGGTGTGTAATGATGATCTTGTAGAGCGTTCTGCCAGACGCAATCTCCAGGTCAAGAAACTCACCTGTGGAGTTGCTCCTTTTATGAATATAATATAAATTTCTTATTTTTATCGTGGTATCAGAACATCAAGGCTGATTGAGTCGAAGCTATTGTGTTTTTTTGGATGAGTCAGTGTCTAGTGACAGAAGAGTGGTCCTAGTGGTTGGTGTGAAGATAGCCCAGCAAGGAGACATGTTTTATTTTTTTTCTCACTGAATGCTCAACGTTATTCATGGAGCAAGAAAAGAGCTGATCAATTCTCAATTTGGAGCAGGGAACACACTGTTCAACCCTTTACTCAGATGCATTCCTCTCAGCGAGGGCTTTCAGCACACAGTTTCTCATCGGAGGAGTGTTGACCTGTGGATATTGACCTATGGAGGTTGACCAATGGTGTTGGTTGTTGTTAGATCTGCAACGTTTGGATTTGACAGAGAGGAGAGCCTTGCCAAATATCATTATTTTTTTTGCTTGTCGTGTGAGAGGAGAGACTTATGTGTAGTAGAAGCATGGAAGTGTTGTTGGTAGTGTTATGAAGATTGTAGTCAAAGAACTACGTGCCACCTGCATGTTGGATTGTAGTGTGCAGAGAGAACTTCACTGCGTGAAGATCGCTGGAGGTCATAGAGGAGAAAGTGTCTTGCATAAGATGACCTAATCTTCTTGACAGAAGAAGAATAAACTTCACTGAATTGAGTTGTGTTCGAATATGAGAATTTTTGGAAGGCTGAGTGGCTAGGATATAGCTTTAGGATTTGCTCGTTTTATGAATATAATACAAGTATTTTATTTTTAGGAATTGGTTTTTGAGTGCCTTTGGAGCGGCATGTGGATGGCTCGATCCCTAGTCGATTGGAAGATCGATTTTGTCTTTGCTTCCTAAGAGCAGATCGATTATGTTTTGTTGCATGAGTGGAGCAGTTGAGAGGACATATTGGTGGAGAGGCCTTCGGGGTGACCATTAAGTGCCTTTGGAGTAGCATATGGAGCCAGCACTCATGCATCCAAGTCCAGCAGTGTGTGTGTTGACTGCTAGGTCAAGTAGTCGAGTTGATGACAAAGAATATAAGAAATTTATTTTTTATTTCGTTTAGTCATCCCTCGACGCTGTGAGAGATTCGAAAGCGGCTACAAAATCAAAAAAATCCCATGTACTGAAGTTTCCACTGTAAGAAGTGGCCCGGCCTGCCAGATGTGGCTTATGGTGGTATTTTCTTTTGTTTCTTCAATTGAATTATTTTTTAAAACAGTTAAAATGGTTTTTTTTTTTTAATTTCACAATATTGTGGTTTGGGTAACATATTTAAAAAGGGATTAATTTTCTTTTAAAAAGAGGGTCTCTGCATTTTTTTAGGAAGGTTTCTTAAGATCATTTTTTGGATTTGGGGTAAATCAATTTTTTTGTCAATTGCTAGAGGTTAGATTTTTTTTTTTTTTAAGTGTCAAGATGAATAATAAAATTGTAGAAGCATACTTGAATGAGAGAAATAAGATCAAAAATTCCAATTATTCCAGTTGGAAATTCAAGTTGCAGACTTTGCTTGAAGGGAAAATTTCCTTTGCAATTGTAAATGGAGATGAAGTAAAACCGACAGCAGCAGGAGGCGGATCAGCTGCAACAATCCAGGATTCAGAGAAGAGGGAGAATAAGGCGAAAGTGTTGTTGAAATTGTCAGTGAAAGACTGCATTATCCCTCACATAAGAGAGTGTAAATCAAAAAATGATATTTGGACAACCCTTCAGGATCTGTATGAGATTAAAAACACAAATCACCTTTTGTTCCTAAAAAACAAGATTCTCTCCATTAAAATGGAGGAGAATGAATCAGTAGTTGTGTTCATCTCTTGAATCAAGGACCTCAAAGATAATCTTGGCGACATATGGGAGGTAGTGTCAAGCACTGATCTTGTCATGATTACCATGAATGGTAAGACTAAGCCCCCAAATTTGAAGAATTGACAGGGATCCTGATGCAAGAGGAAGAAAAGTGGATGACTCTGAAACTCCAAATTTCAAATCTTGCTTTAATGGTGAAGAAGAAACCCTTCGGAGGGAAGGAAAATGCAGGACAGAAAGGTGGAGGTGCACCACAAGGAAATCCACCTCAAGGTACCCCATCTCAAAGTATGTATTCAAATAGAAATAATTCAGGAACCAAATGTTTCTATTGTGGTAAAGCTGGTCATATTGAAAATAATTTCCATAAAAAGAGGCTTTATGAATCTCAATAGAGACATAAGAGGCATGTAGGTCACTTTGCCGATGAAGATTATAATCGGGACCTTAAACTATTTATGGTTTATTATGTTCTCTCTGATGATTATGATGAAGTAGATACTTGGTTTTTTGATTTAGGAGCTTCCACTCACATGACAGGTAACATACAGTGGTTTGAAAACTTTAAATAAGCCAGCGGTGGTGCAAAAATCTACCTTGGTGATGACATAGGGTAACAAATCAAAGGGTATGGTAATGTTCCTATCGTATTTCCTGATGGAAATATTAGGCATATTTAAAATGTAATGGATGTACCTGGAATCAAAAGAATATCATCTCTGTTTCTATGATAACAAATCATAATCTTAAGGTAGAGTTTTTAAAGTCTTATTGCGTTATTAAATATTTTTTGGATCATATGAAGACAATTTCATCAGGCATTTGAGTGGGAGGTCTATACAAGCTCAATGTAAGAAGTGTGTCACACCAAGCATTTCCATCGTCAGTTATGACTTCAGTGGACTTATGGCATCAAATATTCGGTCATACCAATTTCAATGACCTACTGCTACTTCGGAAATGAGGTATGTTCAATGGTCTCCTTGTTTTAAAGAATTTTCATGTTGATTGTGAAGCATGTGCTCATGGGAAGATGCATAGAGATGAGTTTTCTACAAACTTAGATAGAAAGAAGAGAGATATACTAGAACTTGTGCACACTGATTTATGTGGGCTGATGTAATCAAGATCATTAGGAGGTTCCTATTATCTTTTATTAGTTTTTAATGATTTCACAATATTCACCTAGGTATATTTTCTGAGTAAGAAGAGTCATACTTTTGAATACTTTAAAGAATTCATAAGCTTGGTGGAAAAACAAATAGGAAGTTCATCAAAATTCTCCATTCGGATAAAGGGGGGGAATACAAGCAAAGCGGTTTCACCAAATATTTCAAGGACTATGGGATATTTTAGTAGTTCATAGTATGCCATGCTCCTCAATAGACTGAGGTTGCAAAGAGGAAGAAAAAAACCCTTGTGGAGTATGCTTGTAGCATGTTAAAAGGTAAGAATCTATCTAATGGTTTTTGGGCAGAAGCAATAAATATTGCAGTATATTTGAAGAATAGGAGTCCAATAAAAAGTATTGAGTTTAAAACTCCATTCAAAGATTTATTAAGTTAATCCTACAGTTAAACATTTAAGATTTTTTTTTCTCCAAAGATTTTTCTCATGTTCTAAAGGAGGATAGGAAGACACTGGATTCAAAGACCATTAAACGCACTTTTGTTAGGTATTGTACCGAGTTTAAATATTAAAATTTATTTAATCCCTCCACTCATAAAGTCTTTGCAAGTAGAGATTTCATATTCCATGAACAGGTTCATGATGGAAGCTGTGATAAATACAATGAAGAGTGGGACATTCCATGGCTGATGGAAGAAGGGAGTGATGAAATAGGGAACAACCATGAGCAACAACACCACTAAAAAAGGAAGAACCAGGTGGTACAGATGCAATATCCAAGCCAAGTCCACCAAGGGATGATCAGATCAGATTTGAAGCCACTCCACGACTTAAGAGATCAGGTAGGCAAACTCAATTTCTAGCAAGATATAGGGATCATGCTAATATAACTAATATGTTAAATGTTGCTGAACCCTCAAACTATAAAGAATCTAGTCAATATGATGAATGGATGGAAGCCATGGAAGAGGAATATGAGTCAATTCTTAAAAAAAAGCCCGGGATCTAGTTGAATTACGTTAGGAAACACAACCCATAGGTTGCAAATGGTTATACAAGTCTAAATTTAGAGAAAATGGGAGTATAGATAAATATAAAGCTAGGGTGGTTGCAAAGGGGTACTTGTAGAAAAAAGGCATAGATTATGAGGAAACCTTTGCCCCTATAGCTAAATTAAACACAATTATAATGTTAATTTCTTTAG
Organism: Pinus albicaulis; assembly: GCA_034641835.2. Taxonomy (NCBI): domain Eukaryota; kingdom Viridiplantae; phylum Streptophyta; class Pinopsida; order Pinales; family Pinaceae; genus Pinus; species Pinus albicaulis. Next base: position 923,871,896 of record CM076570.1, read on the forward strand.
TTGCCAAACATAATTGGATGATACATCAGCTAGATTTGAAATCTCCATTTTTAAATGGGGAATTAAAAGAAGAAGTGTATTTAATGCAACCTGAAGGGTTTGTTAAGCATGGGGAGGAACATTTAGTTTTTAGATTGAATAAAGAATTGTATGGACTAAAATATGCACCCAGGTCGTGGTATGACAAAATCAATTCATTTTTCCTGCAACATAGTTATAAAAGAAGAAAGAATGACCCTAATTTGTATATCATGTAAGATAAAGAGGGGTGAATTTTTTTAATTTTATTACATGTAGATGATATTATCATTATAGGAAATGATGATGAATTCATTAAAGAAATCAAAGAGTAGATGTCACAGGTTTTTGAGATGAAAGACCTTGGAGAGCTACATTATTGTTTGGGTCTTGAAGTCTGGAGGGATTCTCAGCAGAATTTTCTGTCACAAGGGATGTATGTTAGGAGTTTATTGAAAAATTTCAGAATGGATCAGTGAAAAGCTTGAGTAGTACCTTTACAATGGAATATTAAACTTCAGAATGATGATGGTTCCAAGGAAGTCAATGAAACACTGTACAGACAGCTGGTTGGGAGTCTAATTCACTTGACTAAAATTAGGCCGGATTTGTCTTATGCAGTCAGTGTATTGAAACAATTCATGTCAAAGCCTCTTGAGAGTCATTGGGTTGTAGAAAAAGGCGTCCTAAGGTATCTTCAAGGAACCTTAGACTTTGTGATTAAACATACTGATTTGTTTGATGTTAGATTGACAAGTTTTTCAGACTCCAATTGGCTGAAAATCTAGATGACAGACGATCCATTACAGGTTATGCATTCAACATTGGGTCCAGGGTCATTGCATGGACTAGCAAGAAGCAGAACAATGTATCCTTGTCTTCAAAAAAAGTTGAGTATCAAGCAATGTGTGCAGCAACATGTGAGGCAATTTTATTAAGGAGACTTCTCCAGCATGCCGAAGAAGAATAAAAAGATGCAACATTTATCATATGTGACAACCAGAGCTCCATCAAACTTACAAATAATCCAGTGTTTCATAAAAAATCAAAGCATATTGATACACAGTTTCATTTTGTTAGGGAGAAGGTTTAGTCAAAGGAAATCCATATTGAATATTGTAATACCTGTGATAATGCTGCAAACATTCTTACTAAGCCTCTTGGAAGAATTAAATTTGAGTTATTTAGGGAGATGTTAGGAGTACAGTGAACCCTTTCTTCATTAAGGGGGATTTTTGAAGATAATGGAGAAATGTATTCTAGGAGAGAGTCAGTTCATTAGATGAGCATATTCCTTAGATTAGGATTTAGTTCTTATTCTTTAGGTGATTTTTCTAACTTCCATATATGTGTATAGGCTATATATTGATGGTGTGTAATGATGATATTGTCGAGCGTTCTACTAGAGGCAGTCTCTAAGTGAAGCACCTCACTTGTGAGCTGCTCTTTTTAAGAATATAATCTAAGTATTTTATTTTTATCAACGCTGAATTAGTAAAATTATTTAAAACCTTCAAATTAAGATGGTTAGAATTTGTACATTGGACTTTAAACCCCACGTCAGGATGGGTCATCGAGTAGCTTTTACGAGGGAATAGTTTTGAGGATTTAAACGTCGATGCTCATATATTCTCTCTATTTTTAATTTTTGGATTCAACATACGAGAATATCATGGACAAGAGGTACCTTCAATGTTGGAATTTGACTTACATTTTTCCCATGAGGTTGTATTTTTCTGGTTAAATACGTTTATAATTTGTACACGAACGTTTTTCCCGATGTGTTATGAATTATGCAAAAGAATGTGTTATGAATTATGAAAAAAATATTTTTGATGATTAATTATTTTTGGAAAATGTTATTAATATCTTAATATAAGCTGGACCAAGGTCCTCAGTATGTCACTGACTTATAAATCACCTATAAAATCTATCCTGAATCATAGTCTCTATAATTGTTGTCACCTTGAAACAACAACAAAATTAAAAAAAATCCTTCCTAGTACAATCATAATTGAATTCATAAATTATAATATATTGCTAAGGTCATTTGTTAACATTGTATGGTATAATGAACTTGGAACCTTTGGTTTTCACATGAGAGACATTAATTTATGTATTTGGATATGATTTCCTCAACAATATATGTATTAAACCATATCAAAAGTTGTTTGATTTAATTCTTATATGTTTATATATGTTGATAACCATGTATCACGCCGACTCACTTATATGAAAAGGCATCAACATTAAGTGGTATTTAATACTTTCTTGTGAAAGTCTACTTGGCACTGTGGAACCTTGGCTAGTTGGGCGCATATCCATCATCATGTCGAGGTTGCATGATTTGAAAGTCAGGATATATTGGGAAACTGATGAGGTAACTATCATCCAGGTTCTCGAGGGTTCCATTCCATTTTCTCACTCTGGGTAGGGTTTTGTCGGCCTACAATCGAAGGTTTCAAATGACTTTTTTTTATCTCAACAGAAAACTCCACGGCGATCTAAGAATTTCCTGCACAAGTGTGACACTTTACATTTCCTTTCTAGTTAATTCATGCCCTTAGATTGTGCTTCAGCCATATTGACTCTCTCAGGTTTTTCAATTTACAACTTCATTTTTCTTCTCTGAAGCACCAGTAAGGGCTTGCACTTAGAATTGGTTCTTGGTGCAGTTAGTGCATACCCTACTACCCTTGAGCAACTTATTTTACTTGTCATTTTCTGTGGTAGCTCATCTAACCTTCTTACTTTCTACTGGAAGCACAGAGACATGCACAACCCGTGGAATTTTTCAAGTATGGTAATTGGTCATACTCTCCGTTTTTCATCTTTTTCGCTTTTAAGTTACTAATATTAGATCTCTCAAATTAATATTTAGTTTTGTTATTCATGGGTACTTCTGGTGCTATACCCATTTTTTTACCTAAGATGTCGAGGTGTGTGGCTAACGTCGTGGCTTCTGTTACTCCAGTTTTTTATTCTCTCACAAATTTCTCAGTAGAAATTGGTTGTTTGGAAAGTCTGGCTTGTGGCAGCCTCTCACATTATTTTTTCCTTGTTGATTACATGCTCTAGGGTTTCATCTAAATTGTGATTGTATGCGCATGTGTTTATTCCTTCTGGTATTTACCGAGTTGCACATTTTGGTTTAATTATTGTTGGACATTGGATAAACCAATGCTCCCTGTGTGTTTTGCGACATGGACTAACTGCCTTTCATGGATCCTTATCTCTGGCAATGCGTGGAATCAGAGTGTAGATCACGAGTTCAATATACACCCAGCTCGCATTGGGGGGGAGATAAGTACAATCATAACTTTACAATGATTGTATGTAGTGTTGCCCACTTGAAGACTTCATATGATGAAATTCTTGCTACTTTTATGCACCTTGGTTGTTGCTCTTGTCATGCTACCCTCTGTTGCACCTTGTTTTGTTTTTCTACCATAGAAATTTTGGTCCTTTGCAATCCTTGACAACACATGATCTAGCTTTTTCTTGCCTTCTAGGAGCTTGATATTTAATCTGGTGTATCTATGTTATTTCAAATCCTCAATATCTTTTTTTCAGTCCTATAGTATTCCTCTGAGTCGTATTTCCAATGCCATAGGTCTGACCCAATTTTTATTCTTCAAGAGAGATTTATGCCCAATTTCTCACACTGCCCTAATTATGGATTGTTTCAGAAGAGCGCACTTGTACGGTGTTCCACATGTCACTGCTTCTTCATTTGCCTCTAAAATTGATAGAGAAAAAATACAGAATATGCACTATCTACCACTTTCCATGGAATTCCAATCTGATACTCAGAGAGAGAGTTATGACGATTTTCCCAAGGTCACTTCTTTGAGTTGAATTTCAGGAGCCTGTAAAAACACTTAATTCCACAGATCATATCTCCAAAAATATTGTGCAAATTGATCTAAATTTTTTACTGCAACTTCCTCAGGATTTTGGCTTCACCTCATAAAAATTTCAGCTTCTGAGCCTTCATAGACAAAAAGTTAGAGCGAAAATTCCACAATGACCTGTTTCTGATGGCCGAATCCCATACATAAGGAGAAAATGAAGATCACAATTTATAAGAATGCTTAAGTTGAGAGGGGCTTCAACAAGTGAATGTGGGAGGGATTTTAGGAGCTTAAAAAATATTAATTATGACTTTTCAATGACCCATGCCCCAACCCCAGGGGTTTTAGCCCACTAACTGGGGGTACAAACTTCAAACATGAATATCTCTCAAACCGTGAAGAATTACATGGTGTGCCATATATCAACAGAAATATATCGACAAGTAGAAACCCTAAAAATAATTATTGACCCAGAATATATTAATTTGGTAGGTCGAAATTCCCATGCAATATTGGGTTAGCCCCTGGTGTTGCTTGGGTTGACATCAATGACAACTGCTGGTCAACAATTATTTGTATACTTGTGAAGTATTATTATAAACCCTGTATGGTTTCATGACATTCGACCATTTTCTATATTGGTTATGTCGATAGGAGTTCTTGAAAACCCTTGTGGTTATTTCTTAGTTGTCATGGTTTTGGTTACTGTAATACCATTGGTTTATTTCTATTGCCATATTAGCAAATTATCAATATGATTTGGGGCTTTCCACTAATGATTTTCTATCACCTTGCCCATTTTTCTTATAAATATATTCTTGTGTTTTGTCTCTAGAATATTCTTAAAAGAAGACCGGTTAATTATTTCAGAAATTTCTTTGTCCACAAATAGAGTATTTGTGAATTTTGACAATTAGTATTGTTTGTTTGTTTTCAGGCTCTCCTAACTTTTTTCATTATGTTTAAAATGTTACTTATGGAAATTCTTGTTTTCATCTACACCTAGTTTCAAGATAAATTGGTTGTTCTTACCATTTTATCCCACAAACCAAGGTATTAGTGGGTTATGCCATGGCTCTAGACTGCCTTCTCAGGGCTCTCGGGGCTTCGTTCTGAGGCTAACCATAACCATTGCATGGTATCACCCTTATCTTTTCTATCTCAATTTTATTTTTAAGACTATCAAAAGGAAGAGCCCAAATGAGAACAACTCCTTTGTTCTGATCATAATACTCACATGGTATTTAATTTCTCTATTGTTCCAATGACATTTGAAATAAATTATTCATTTACATAGTGATCTAGATTCCTCAAATCCTATAATACATCAAAGAGAAAACCTATAGCAGTTTTGAACACAATTCATACAATTAAGACAACTTTTGAAATTTAGGTACTGTAATTTCACATAATAATACTTATCTAATATCATGCATGCACTGTAAAATCGTTTAGGAAATCTCTTCACTAGACAATGAAACTAGAAATAACGTCCAGTCTCCCCCTGAGCTTTCTCTCATACAGACAGTGTAATTTTAATATCCAAACCTCAAGACCTCAAGTTCCACTTTGAAATCTTTAACTTTCAGGATTTGTTTAAAGGTTCCACTGGTCCAAAGTCTAGCTCAAGAAATCCTTAAGCTTTTGCAATGTTCTTCTCACCTGCACATCATCCTCTGTCAAGGATCCAGGTTTTCTCAGATCCCCTCTCTCTCTCTCTTCCTCTGGCTACCCTCTTTTTTCCATAAAAATCATGGAATTATGAAATGAACAACTCTACCTTCCTTGGAACTTCCTTTCTCTAGGAACAAGAGGGTTCTTTTCCAACTGAACCAACTTTTTGGAGAGATATATAATTTTATTATATAAATATATATATATATATATATATATATATATATATATATATATATATATATATATATATATATATATATATATATATATATATATATATATATATATATATATATATATATAAGTTTCATTTATTGTCCAAGACTTCTTGTTAACCAACCACAATGTTCATTATGCCTTCCCCCAGGCCACAGTTAATTAAGTTTATAAAATAATAGTAAAAATGAAAAGTAACACGATTAAACAAACACATAATTTTGTAAAGTATTCACGATGTAACCTATCCCTAGAAACCTTTAAATTTTGACATACTTTCTTTACTGCTTGCTCCATATTAGGAAGAATTTCGAGTCCTAATATCATCTTGTCTTCAGGATTGTTCCAATTGGTGGGTACTATGCATTTAATCACATATAACACTTCGAACGGAATCATTCCCAAGGACTCATGATAACCATTATTGTATGTGAATTCAACTAAGTGACGGTACTCCTCCCATTTGGTCAATTGTTACATCACGTACATTCTTAACATGTCATCCATCACTTGATTCACTCCCTTAGTCTTCCCATCATTTTGAGGGTGATATGTGGTGCTGAAATGAATTTGAGTACCTAGCTCGGTGATAAGGGAGTTGCAAAAAGTGGAGGTAAATTTTACATCCCTATCTGAAATCATCATGTTCGATATAACATGTATCTGAAATATTTCCCTCATAAATATGTTAGCAATTTCAACTATTTTGTACGTGGATTTGACTGATATAAAATCTTTTTTTTTACTTAACTTTTCCACTACTACCATGATGGGGTCATTCAATTTTCTGAATTTGGGAAATCTTGTCACAAAATCTAAAGTAATCGTATCCCATTTCCATTCAAGAATGGACAAGGGATGGAGTAGCCCGAAACAATGTTGATATTTTTCTTTAACTTTTTGGCACTCCAAACATTTATCCAAGTATTCAATAATGTATTTCCTCATTCCTGACCAGAAATAATTATTTTTTATTGTGGAAAACATTTTTCGGTACCCAAGATGGGTAATATAAAAACTTCTGTGGAATTCATCCAACATAAACTGTTTGATAAAATTCAGATTGGGAACATATATCCTGGCTCGAAAAGTTAGTATTTTATCACCATTCAACCCATAATTCGATTTCTTCCTCGAGTTATGTATTTGACTCGCTTGCTACCATAAAAATTTTTATTCAAGATCTTTATGGGAAGCTTCTTTAATTTTCTCAAAGAATTTCAGCTCTACACGACTACACTTAACTTCATATATACAATGTGATTTTCTACTCAATGTGTCAACCACCTGATTCTCTTTCCCCTTTATATTTTTTATGTCAAATTCGAGTTCACTCATAGAATTAGTTCACCTAGCTTGGTGAGCATTTAAATGAGGTTGGATGTAGAAACTCGTTAAGCTAGTATGATCAGCCATTAACAGGAATCTATTACCCAATAGATAATGACGGAATACCTTTAAAGCATGTACCACTACCGTCAACTCCAAATCATAGGTAGAATACCATTTCTCATGATCCTTCAGCTTGCAGGATTCATATTATATGAATCTTCCATCCTGCATCAACACCCTCCTTGCAAGCATTTTTTCATATCGTAAAATTATTTTCTAGATCCGCTACCCTTAAAACAGGGTCAGAGGTCGATAATTACTTTAAACATTCCCCAAGGCCAAGGCCACACGCTTGGGTGAATGTGTCCTTTATATAGAAGTTCTTGCAGCTGCATTTTAAGCTCTATTAATTTCGGTATACTCATATGATACATATTCCTTAACATAGTAGTTTCTCCTCGGGTTAGTTCTATAGTAAAATTGATATCCCATTTAGGTGGAAGCCCAAGTATTTCTTCTGGAAAAACGTCCACAAAATCTTGAATAACAGGTACATTTTCTAAGGATGTTATTTTATATTTGGGGTTTACATAACCTACCTAAACATCATAAATTTGACAGCCCTTCCATATGCATTTTCCTAATTGGTTGGTAGTAATAGGTCGTAATCTAATAGCCCTTTTTATTCCTTGAATTTCTTGCCTTTCACCATTCTCATTAAGGAAAATTACATTTTTGTCTTTACAATTTACTAATGAATAATGTTTCTCTAACCAATCCATCCCGATTAACATAACATATGCTCCTAAAGATATAATATTTAAGTCCACTAACATTTGTTGCCTGACTACTTCAATAGAACAATTTTCTACTTTGATAGCCACCCTTCACTTTACTCCAATAGCTAATTTCACTATCCAGGGGCTCTTAAATTTGATTTTCTATAGTTTTACAAAATTATACCAACTTTTATCTGATTTAAGTTAGGCTTGCACCTAGGTCAATTAAAATGGAAATAAGATGTTTAGATATTTTACCTTCGAGCTCAATCATTTTCGATTGATACACAACTTGGTTATTGTCCAAATTTGCATTAATTCGTGGAATTGTTCTATCCACTTCTCCTACAATAGAGGCTTCTGGAATGTTGGTAGCTTGTTCAAGATGAGAATGATGAGGACAATTTTTATAATAATAGGGCTCCTCGCAACTCTAGCACTACACATGGAGCTTCTATTGTTGACTAGGTTTTGGTCGACTTTCCACCTCTGATTGTCTGGCTCCATCTTATAGCTCAAAATTCTCTTGATTTATTCCAACTATTTTGGGTTGTGGTTTCCTATTCATACTTTTCCCAATAATGATTTTTTCTCCTTTAAAGTTCTGAAATTTTTTTCTGACCTAAAACTGTTCAACCCACTTCAGTTACCTTCCCCTTTCTGCTTAATTTTTTGGTAGTAGATACGAGCCTTCCGAATAGCTTCATCCATTGTCTTTGGGTTGTCAAATTCCAGTTTCTCCTTCATGAAAATGGGTATACTGCTAACAAGTCATTGTATGTTAGGTTTTTCCTCCTGAATATATGGAACATATCTTAACAGGGATATAAATTTGGTTACAAATTCATCCATAGTCAGTTGTGACAATATCAAGTCATGGAATTATTTTTCTTTTTCATCGTAGAATATTTTAGTGAGTTATTTATATTTCAAATCTTTCTGAAATTCTCTTCATATTATATCTTGCTCTTCAATTTCCTAAACAGTCTTGACGTCTTCCACCATAAAGTGGCTTTACCCTGCAATTGGTAAGGTGTTAGTCTTTCTTTCAAATTATTATCATACTCATATATCTGAAAATATTTATTCATATTAATTATCCAAGCCTCGATTGCCTCTTCATCTTTTCCATGAAATGCTACAGTATTTATTTTCCTTAACTCCTCTTGGAGTTCAATTTTCTATTTTTTAGCCTCCCTATCTCCCAAGAAATTATCGAACTTTCCTTCTTCATAATTGTGTCCATCTTTCGATTCTTCATTGTACTCCCTATGGAGAAGTGTCTCTGTATGATTTCCATTTCTATCACCTGGGTTGGGTTCCCATTGATTCATTTTGTCTAACAAAATTTGCAGAATCCTTTCTTATTCTTGTTTTAGCCTTTCATTTTTAGCTCGTAAATTACCCATCTCAGCTCACAGTTGTTGGACTATTTCCAATAATGCTGCATTTGCTTGCCGATATTCCTCCCCAAATTACACCCACATCTCTGGATTTGTTTCTAGATAAGGTGCATTGGATATTACCTAAGATTCAATCCCTCTACCCATTGCGTTCGTAGTTTGTGCATAGTAACCATTTCTGACATCTTAGTTACCCATTTGGCCACAATGTTGAATCTAGGATATGATGCCACTTGTAACTTTTATCACCTCAAAATAAAATTTAAAAATTAAAAAAATCCTTCCTAGCACAATTGTAATTCAATTCTTAAATTACAATATACGTTTCACATCTAATTGATAATGTCATTTGTTAAAATTATATGGTATAATGAACTTGTAACATTCGTTTGTCACATGAGAGACATTAATATATTTATTTGGATATGATTTCATCAAGAATATATGTATTTGACCATACCAAAAGTCATTTGATTTAATTCTCATATATTTATATATTTTTCTAACCATGTATCACACCAACTCACTTATACGATAAATCACAGACATTAAGTGTTATTTAATACTTGCTCATCCAAGTCTGCTTGGTACTATCTGGCCTTGGCCACTTGGCCGCATATTTTTCGTCGAGCTGAGGCTGGATGATCCGATGGTAAAGATAGATTGGGAAACTAATGAGGTAATCGTCCTCTGGGTTCTCGAGGGCTCCATTCCATTTTCTCGCTCAGGGGTACCATTTTTCTGATCTACAACCCAGGTTTTGAATTTCTTGTTTATCTAATCACACAGCTCCATGGCGAACCAGAATATCTCATTTCCTACATAGGTGTGACCCTTTACATTTCATTTTTTTTTAATTCATGCCCTCAAATTGTGCTAAAGCCATATTGACTCTCTGAGGTTTTTCAATTGACAGCTTCATGTTTCTTCTCTGAAGCACCAATAAGTTATGCTGCTCTGAATTGGTTCTTGGTGTGGTCAGTGCTTACCCTACTACCCTTGAGAAACCTCTTTTACTTGTTAGTTTCAATTGTAGCTCGCATAAACTACATACATTCTACTGGAAGAGTGAAGACATACACAACCCATGGAGTTTTTCAGGCATTGTAATTGGTCATACACTACATTTTTCGTCCTTTACCCTTTTTAAGTTACTAACGTTAGATATCTCAAATTAATATTTGTGTGTGTTATTATCAGGTACTTCTAGTGCTATACCCACTTTTTTACCTAAGATGTCGAGGCGTGGGACTAATTTTTTGGCTTTTGTTCCTCTATGTTTTAATTCTCTCACAAATTGCTCAGTGGAAATTGGTTGTTTGGGAAGTCTAGCTTCTAGCAACCTCTCATTTTATTTTTTCCTGGTTGATTACATGCTCTATAGTTTCGTTCGAACTATGATTTTCTAAGCATGATTTTAGTCCTTATGGGATTTCCCTGGTTGCATATTTTGATTAAATATTTGTATAATATGAAGTATTATTATAACCCTACATGGGTTCATGACACTCGATTGTTTTCTATATTGGTTATGGCGATAGAAATTTTTGCAAACCCTTGTGGTTATTTCTTCGTTTTCATGATTTTGGTTACTATAATACCATTGGTTTTAAATATTTTCTGTCACCTTGCCCATTTTTTTATAAAAGAATTATTGTGTTATGTCTCTAGAATACAAGCTAAATGAAGACCAACTATTAGATACAGTTTCTCACTTAGTTATTTATTTTAGAAATTTCATTGTCCACAAATAGATTATTAGTGAATTTCTACATTTAGTATTGTTTGTTTGCAGTCTCTCCTAAGTCTATTCATTATGTTTAATATTTTACTTTTGGAAACTCCTGTTTGCATTCACACTTGGTTGCAAGATGAACTCATTCTTCTTACCAGTTTATACAAAGGTCGAAGTTGTTACTAGGCTATACCATGGTTCTGGACTGCCTTCATGAGGTTCTCGGGCATTTTTTTCTTAGGCTAACCAGAACCCTCTCATGGTATCACCTTAATCTTTGTTAATTGACTTAGAAGGGTTTGGTAATAATTTCCTTTTTTGGACCATACCCATGCTGAATTCAGCTTTTCTGTCTCAATTTTATTTTTAAGATTATCAAAAGATAGAACCCAAATGAGCACAAATACTCTGTTCTAATCATAATACTCACACAGTCTTTAATTTTTCTACTGTTCCAATGACATTTGAAATTATTTTCTCATTTACACAATGATCTAGATTCCTCAAATTGTATAATACATTAAACAGAAAACCTACAGCAATTTTTAACACAACTCATACAATTAAGACAACTGTTGAAATATAGGTATTACAAGTTCACATAATAATAACTATGTAATATCCTACCTACACTACAAAATCATTCAGAAATTCTATCCACCTTACTGTGAGACTGGAAATAACTTCCAGTCTCCCCCCCGAGCTTCCTCTCATCCTGACAGTATAAGCTAGATATTGAAACCTCAATACCTCTAGGCCCAATTTGAAATCTTTAACTTTCAAGATTTCTTTAAGGGTTCTACTGGTACGAAGTCCAACTCCAGAAATCCTTAAGCTTTTGTAGCATTCTTCTCACGTCCACAACATCCTATGTCAGGGTTCCTGTTTTACTTAGATACCCTCTCTCTCTATTCCTCTAGCTACCCTCATTTCTTCCATAAAAAAAAGAATGGAATTATGAAAATAACAACTATTCCTTCCTTGGAACTTCATTTTTCTAGGAAAGAGAGGTTTTTTCTCCAACTGACCTCATTGTTTCTTTTTTATATATATATTATATATATACATTTAAGTTTCCTTAAGAATCCAAGACTTCTTGTTAACCTATCACAATGTTCATTAGGCCTTCCAATAGGACACAGGTAATTAAATTTATAGAAAAATATTAAAAAGAAAAGTAACAAGATTAAACAACCATATTCACAACCATATTCACAAGTGTCACTGTTGAAAAGTGGAAGTGTTGTTTCAATTCCAATTTACACCAAATATCTTAATAGATCTTAAAATTATTTGCATCAAATCACCAAATCTCTTAATAGATATGAAATGTATGGCTCCCGAAAAATGATCTTACAACCAGTTATGAAATATTAAAGGCATCGTTCTCCATAAAAGCTTAAAATTTAGGCTCAATCTAGCTATTTAGTGGAGCACAGGAAGAGAAAAGTACAATTTGACTACACTTTTAGTTAAAGCATATACAAATCGTATGGCATATGATACAGCTAATTGGTCACTAATATTAATATGTACTCAAGATTAAAATGTTATATGTTTCTATTTTTTCTCTTTTTCTTACACTGAAAAATAAATGCCTGGATGTCGAGAGAAATAAGGATTGTAGTTTAATATATTTATGTTAAAAATTGCATCGGTGAGTGCTTTGATTTTCTTACTCATAATTCCAATCAAGAAAATGGATCAAAATATGTCTACGTGCACAACGTTTCTTGTGATTTCATGATTTTTTTTCCCCACAGGAGTGATGGTGGTGTTGCTTGGAGAAACATGTGTGGGAATGTGCCAGTAAAATTCCCTTTTGAAATGGGGCCAGGTTATGGAGACCCAAGGTTCCGGAGCTGGGTCATATGCGTGACACATGAGCTCATGCTGACCAAACACATGGGGCTCATACCATATCACCTCCATAGATTACGACAACCAAGTCATTCTCATCATCGATTCCCTCATGTCTACCTGCACTTTTATGTGAAACAGTGAGAACTTCGGGTTAGACTGGTCCGAGTCTTTCAATATATACAATGATGTGTTTTTTCCTCTAGGATGGTCCTCCTCCTCTTTTATGCTGAGAAACCTCTCTGTAACACTGAAATTTCCCATATCTATGGCAGTTTGTACAGTTGTTTGGGCATCACATGGGTGAAATATCCCCTAACCCATATCTTTGCAAGTATTCTCCCATCAATTTAGGACAAGGAGATGAGCTCAATATCCAATGCTCCAGTTCTCATCTTATTCGAATATTTACAGCTTTGGGGATGACTCCACCAGTCCCAACTAATGGAAATACATAGTGGTGCTTCAGTACAACTACTGCAATAACTACTTTATTACTTCCTATAAAGAATGTGAAAAAAACAGTTGCAGATCTTATTTTTAATTCATTTGTTTATATCTATAAAAATGGAGTTAATACCACTACCAATTTCTATGGCTACGGTAATTTATTTTATCTCTGGATCCCAATTTGAAAATAACTTCCTGAAATTATATAAAAAAATTAGAGAATTGGTATTTAAGAGATTTTCAAACTCACTACTGCAGACAGTGAAAATATTTTAATTTATATCCTTGAATATAGTTAAATAATAATAACGATTTTATTTAGTATTTTATTTTATTAATACTCCACATTCTAGGAAGGTAGTGACTCAACAACTTTGAAATATATTATCATATTTAAATAAGAGAGGTGAATTTAAATTTTGAAACAAGTCATTTTTTTGTTATGTATTTTTTTTTTTTAATGATAAATATGTTAAATGTTTTAACATAAATGTGTTATTGAAAGCTAATTTTATTATTTAAACGTTAATTGTGAAGGGTTATTTTACTATGAAAAGGTGACTCTTAAAGGGAAAAATTTTAAGCATAATGTTCTTGACTACATACATAAAGACCCAACATGTCAAAAAACAATTGTTTGACTAGTAAAAGAAAATCCAAATTCGAACCCTAGCTTCCTTCTTACCTTATAAGAAGAAAATAAATTATGATTTTTTTCGGCTAAGTCTAGCAAGAAGTAGTTGGAAACTTGGGCAAATATCCAACAATATATGGCTATAGAAAATTCTCTGGTGTTGTTGTGGTTGTAGGTTCTGTTAGTTCCCTCCCACATGACCATTTGCTTTCATTTCTCATTCTTTTAGCCCTATTTTTTGAGACATTTTTTTTTATTTTTTTTTTGCAGGTGATAATAGTGATTAAGTGGAAGAAATTGTAGGGTGAGACTGACATGAACATGAGATATGGGTCATGCATGGAGTTGGGATGGATGGAATGTTGGTTGTGTGCGATGGGCCTTGGGTTGAGTACATCCCATCAAATTAGGTACAATTCCATCCCATAAAATTAGGGAATTCTAGAAATGGCTACCATATTGCCCTCCAGAATGGGAAATGTTGGAATGAAACTCTTTAAGGGTTTTAGATTACGGTTTTTTCTGTGTAGTTGTAAAAGGTTTGAACTTGTTTTTCTTTATGTAGTTCATTTAATAATCCCATCAAGAAGATTTGACGAGTGAAGGGCTTTAAGGATTTAAGTGTTGATGCTCTTGTATTCCATCCTTTTTTGTTTTGTATTTAATATACGAAAATGGTGTATGCAATGTCCCTCTTCCCTCATAGGAAGAAGATTAGTTATGTCTTTTATCTTGTTAAATATATAAAAAATACTTGGAATCATGGACAAATGTTCTACAATATATGGCGATACCAATTTATTTGTTGCCTCTGTCTATGTAGGTTTTGCTATCTCCCTCCCACACGGCCATTTTCTTGCTTTTCTAGTTGTTTCAACAACATTTTACTAAGACTTACCTTTGTTTGATTTTGTTGCAGATGATAAAAATGATGAAGTGGAGAAAATACTGAGAGTATTAGCTACGGAGTGATATTGGGGTTGTGAAGAGGTCGTATGCAATGGGCCTTTAGTTGAAAACATCCCATCAAATTATGGACAAATATATCCCATCCAATTAAGTATATTCTTAAGAGGGCTGGTAAATTTGCCTCCCAAACAGGCAATATGGAAATGCAACTCTTTGGAATTTCAACTCTAGCATTTTTCCACTATTTTTTTTCTTGTGTATTTCAAAAGGTTTTGAACTTTTTTTCTATAAGGGTCATAACATAATGCAAGTTTATTTAATAATATTTAGAAAATATAATTCCTAATTGTTTTAGGTGTGATTATTTTTAATTAAAGGAGTATGTTCCCACTCTTTATGATTTGTTTATATCTATATGCTTCCTAGATTGGTTTGTGGTTGAGATATTCTCTCAATCAAGTTGTGTGTCAAAGATAGTATTCTTATCTTTGGACAATGTTACATTTATCTATATATAACATTATTTAATTAATAGAATGTGTGACCAGTGAATATAAATTGGTGTCAAAGCCTTAATGGGCTAAATATCTCATGGGAGGGCCTACAGGCATATTGATAGTAGAATAATTGTTATTGAGTGTTTTTTTTGTCCATGTTTTAAACGTCGAATGCTTTCACTATTAAGGAAGTTCAGTCACAAAATTTGGACTGTTGGCATGTTGGAATGCTCTGAAAGGTAGTTTTTAGTGGCATATAAAGGTTTAATAGATTAAATATATCACCAAGAATGATGAGGCTAGCTATGGAAAGGACAACGAGGCTATTTAGGAGAGGCATCAATGACTGGTTAAAATTTGCAAGGACTATTTGTATTTGGATATAATGAATAAACAAGTTTTAGATTAACCTAACTGGTAACTCCTTTACAACACCTCCTTGATCGTTCTTTTTATCAATGTGGTGTCTAGTGCAAGGATGGAAGTTGAACTCTTGAGGAAGATGGGATCTCGATTTAATCATATTTATTTGTAGAGGCTAGTAACAAATATCGATAGTAATAGCAAGAAATGAAAATTAGGTTACAATATTGATCATACTATATCTACCAAAAAAAGGCTCATTTTCATCTCTAAGATACAATTATATGGCAGTTGATAATATTACTCAATTGGAAATTTGCACTTGAGAATGAAATATCTTTGAATTTTGAACAATAGTGGCTACAGAGGTGATGAAAAATCATTAAGGAAATTTTGATGTAAAAAATGGGCATCAAAACAAAAATGTACAATAAAAATCAACTTTATAAGAACCAATAGGATTCAATATGATTATGTTAACCATGGGGATGATTCACCATTTTTGGAATAAAAAGGTGAAAAGATAAAATAATAAAAAAGCTACTAGATCTACTCATATTTTCAACTTATCTCCCTATGATTTTATTCAAATTTCAAGTGGGAGCACTTGTTGTATACAAAATTTAATTTTTCATCCAAGCAATAGCCATGATGCATACTTTCCATGGACCTTACCACATGAAATTATGAAACATGGGTATGGCTTGCATGCAAAATTAAATTATTTATCCAAGGAATGCTCTTACTCGAAATTTGAGCAAAATCATATGAAGATAAGTTGAAAATATGAGTTGAAAAAGTATTTTTTCCTCCAAAATATGATGAGGTAATCTAAGATTATTTTATTATTCCACTGTTATATTATAATATTACTTAGGAGGCCCATTTTAGACTAAAAAATTCCCTAATGCAAGTAAAAACAAATTGAGATCTTCTAGTGACCTAGTCATGTGACTTAATGAGGATGACCTGGTGAGATTGCTCATAAATCATGTAGCTTCAAGAGTAAATATACCTATGAAATGATGACCAAGGTTTTTTTTATAAACCACGTCAAGAACAAGAAGATATTGTGCACAATCTCCGAATCAAAGTTCATGAAATGAATGGTGATCATCGAAATCATTGGTCAAGGTGAAATGAATTATGTTTTAATTTTAATTGGATTTTGTATTTTAGACATATTGAGTCTACTCAACTCAATATGTGACTACAATTTTGTTAGAATTGACTAATCTAATAATTACTATAAGAAGATAAAATCCAAGTTAAAGATTGAATCAAGATGAAATATTAAATAACTTAGATGTGAACAACTAGAAATGAAAGTTTATATTTTTGTCATACATGTGTGTTATTATCTCATGGGTTATGTAGAGAGAAAAAAAGTAGTGTGAAAAAAGAGCTAAGATGATGGTTTGGATTATTAATGTAATGAAGAACTATTGATAGAGAAAAAAATGTGTGTTAAATGTGTGATTGAAATTTGTTAATATTTTTCTTTCACCGAATATTTTGCAAATAAACTAGCTTTTTTTTTAGAGATCTATGATAAATATACTAGGAATTAATTTCCAAGTGGTATGTTTAGAATTTAATGTGATATAAAAATATAAAATATAAGAATTTGTCTCTAACACATTAAGGATGTCATCTTTGTATAGGCATTATCAAAAAGAAAATTTGGTTTGCAACCATACAGGGAACAAAATCAATTTTATAGAATTTCAACATTTTGTTAAGGAATATGGTAACAATACAATAGGTTTTGCATATGGGAAAAGATAAGGAAATGTCACAATGAAGGTAAATTTAAAAAACAAAAAAAATTAAGGGCGGATGTGGTTTGAATTTGTGGTGGTCAACAACTAGCCAACAAAGGGCCTATGGAGACTTCAAAGATACTCGGGCTATTGGAATGGGGAAATTAGGTTGTGGTTCATGGGTTCGAGTACTTGGCTGGTAGTAATTTCACATTCAGTAGAGGCCAACCATTTCTGAGGCTGAGAGTTTATGGGGCTATGCCATTACCTCTATGAATAATCATGAGGGGTAAATGAAAATTCAATAAAGGTTATAGATCCAAGATAGCAAAACATTAGGATAGAATATATACACATAAATGTTCTATCGTAGGGTGTCTAGGAGTACTAGAGTTGACAAAGACAAAATGAGAAGCACCAATAGTGTAGTGGAAACCAATTCATGGGATCAAAATGTAGTAAATGTAAATAAAGCACTAGGATTAAAATAACAAGGATGTAATAGTTTAGGCATTAAGAGGTTGAAACAATTCAATGAGAAAATATTGATAGCCATAAGGGGTAGTAGCCAAAGTTGTGACAAATTAAATTGTTGTAGAGAGAAGGAAGTTGTACCATCAGTAGAGACTCGAGCATAGTCATTGTGTGTGGGGCTATAGGCGGTTGATATTTCTAAGTAGGTGACTTCTAGGTTGGGCCAAGGACCAAAGGAAGAAACAACAAATATTGAATAGTGGAAATTACATTTTTATGGAAAATACCACATGTTCGAGCTCAAAAATATGTTAGGTTGATGCAAGAATATATAGCCATGTAGGGGTACTCAATATATTTTGAGAGAGCTAATGTCAACTTGACAAGATACGTCAAGCTACAGGGAGTATTCCACAAATTCAATTGGTATAGTATTTGTAGGGTTACGGTGTGAAGTTTTATTGGGTAGAAGGTGCAAAGGATGATTCAAGTGTTTTGTGTATGATTTGTAGAAGAAACCCTTAAAGGGAGAGAGGGTGACCATACCAATGGATGCACTAGTGACAAAATTGGGTTCCTAGAGGAGTAAGAATATTTATTTACTAAAGTATGCTTACTGGAGGTAATGCATGTCTTAGTAAGTATTTGGTAAGATGATTGTACTGGGTCTTCTGATTGAAGAAAGGATTGATGGAGCATCAAATTTCCTATGTTGAATGTCACCTTATTTATTAGGGAGAAAAATATTTGGGATAGTGTTGAAAAAGTGATGCTAGAGCCGATATATGCCAAGGAGGAGGTCACCATAGCTAGGATAGAGATAAAGGGACAAAGGGTGCTCTTGGATGAAGTAAATTACCATTTGATTCCTCCCATGTATAATATGAATTTATATGAGGATATTTTTAATGCTTTAGAGAGTTTATACTAAAGTGGTACCATTAGTAGAAAAATGGAATTAAGGGATAAGAATTAGTCTACATAGATCACTAAATCTAATGAAGTGACAACTTACATAATGAAAATCACTCAAATCCTTTACCATATTGCAACAATGGGGGAAAAGGTTTTTGATGCAAAGTTATTGAAGGTGTTTTTGAATGGATTCCCATAGACATGGGATCCATTCATTAAATGATATGCACTCAAGAGAACCAAACCTCATCTAGTAGCTTATGGGATGATTGCAACCAGGACAAGATGCATGTGTAGTCAAAGGCCAAGGCCAATTTATAGGAAGGTGATGATGAATTGGATCTTTTTATTAATACCATTAAGAGAGAAAGAGAATATTCGAGTAGGAGTGAGGATTCATCTTCATAGTTGAGGAAGTAGAAGGAATTCACTGGGTTCAAGTTTTTTTTTTGTCATAAAATAGAAAACTATGCATCATAATCTATAGAGAGAAAGAAGGGTGAAAATTATGTGTTCAATTTTAGTTGCATAAATAGAAGCCTGGGTCAAAGAATTTGCTAGGATGTTTGAAATTTAATTTTCACTTGTTTCCTACCTATACTCGAGCACCATACCAATAGTCCATGGATACTAGATAACAACAATAAACATATAAGATAGGACCATGAGAGATATTTGATAGTATAATAGAGCGGGACTCACATTTTCATGTGGATTTTTGTGTTTTTACCAAACATGTAGTGAAGGGAGTTAGAATAGTGATATTCCAACTTGCTTTATGTGGAAAGTTGGGAGAAGAACATGCACTATGCGTGTTGGAAGTCAGTTGGTTTCCATTAACCTCCATGATAGATAATAAGGGGTGTGTTGTCTCATTATAGGATGTACAACCATTAATTAGAACCATAGTATATGGTTCAAATGATGGCCATTACTTTGGAGTTAAAGAGGTCAAACTGTAAAAGTTAAAGGGCCATACTATTCAAGAAATAGTAAGAAATAGGATAATGAAAAAGAATATGGAGTGGGAATCTCAAAATTTTGTGTTGATCAAAGGGAGAAAATATTCAAATTTAAGTTGGGAGGATCAATTAGTAGATCCTACCAAATTTCTTAAAAAAAAATTCATGATATGAAATGATCTTATAAGATGTTTAGGAGTAGGAGGCTTATAGGAATGCGTTCAAAGTAAGTAAGTCTTTGAGTAATATTGTAAATGAAGTGGACGGAAAGGCTTCAAATTCAAAGGTAGTTGTCGGGGTAGGAAATTAGGCATGGGACAATATTCTACTATTAGAGGCAAATCTTATTCTAGGTGGTAGAAGTGCCTCCCTTTCTAAGAGGAAGTGTTGATATTTGTAGCTATGGTATGTGCTTCTACATAGCTATAAGTTCCTATTAATGTAGGAATTTTCCCAAAGTCTTCTTAGAATATTTTATTGAGTATTGAGTAAGTTTATTTTGTAATTTTACCTAAGTCTAGCTTAGGAAATTCACATAATTAATTATGATGGTTATTGAGCCAAAGAAAATTAGGAAAGGTAAAGTATTTTCTTCACTTAGTATGTTTTAATTTCAACCATTGATATCAAGTTAGGTGAGATATAATCTTGACCTCCAATCACTTTGAATATTAGGTTTGGGAATTTAGCTTAATGATAACTTATAAAATCAAGGCTAAGGAGAGATGAAAGACACACCAAAAATGGGCATAATTCATTGAGAGAGATATCTCAGCGCTGAGTGGAGGACTTATATTCAAGTGTGCTAGTTTTAAGGAAAGTGCTAAGGTGAAACAAGGAGATTTATATTAGTAAGGACCGAGGCTTTATTAATTAGACAAAATCTAAATTGTTGTATGTATTTTCCTTATTTGGGCTCTTATCATAGGAAAAGAGCCCAAATATGTTCATATTTATTAATTTAATTAAGAATAATTGATTCGCGATAATTTTTGTGTGTAAAATATGTGATTGAGATTCATTAATCTTTTTATTTCTCTAAATATTTTTCTAAGTGCTTGTTTATACATGATAAGTGTACTGGGAATTAATTACCAGGTGTTAGGTTAACAAATTAACATAATGTTTTCCACACTATTTCCTTTTACCATCACCCTCATACAAAGGGGTAATAGTAGGAAAAATGCAAATGTTGTGTGTTGGGATGGCAGGAAATAGTATGGGAAAAATAAAAAATGTTTTGTATGCTTTCCAAAATATTAAAAGGGTGGGAATGGGGGGACATAGTAGGGAAAACATAGGGAGGCTCAATATATATATTTGTATGTTTTTATTACTATTAAAAGGGTGGGAAATTTATTTTTTTCCTACGGTTTTTTTTCCTCATAGTGTTGTTGTGGGATGGTTATGTTTTTCCTAGAATTTCCCTTATCCCAGCCCTCACCCTCACTATTACAATGTTTTCCATATTATTTCTCCCCACCATCATAATACTTGGAAAAACATAAAATATTATTATGATTTCCTTACTATAATGAGTGTGAGGGTGGGAGTGTCGGGAAATATTAGTAAAAACATAAATAAA
>CM076570.1:923893421-924070796 GCA_034641835.2 Pinus albicaulis
AATCTTCCAATGAAATCCATAGCTTCAAAAAATACTTTATGCTATCATGGTATATCTTGACTTTAAAGTACCTCCCAATGATATACTATCCCCATTTTTTATTGCATGTAATATTGCTTCCATTTATTTTCATACGTAGATTTCACCAAATATTTTCTTTGAATTCCTTGCTTTTAAAAGCCAATGGTATCCCTTATTGTGTTAATGTTACATAAATTCCTTGTCCTAGTGCCTCACACTCTACTATGAATGTTTTACCAAAATTAGGTGCAACCAATGTTGGTGTAGAAGACATGGCATCCATTAAAAGAGAGAATGCCAAAGTAGCCTCATCATTCCATATAAATGATATTTTCTTCAAGAGATATGTGAGTGGACTTGAAATGCATGCATAATTCTTAACAAATTACCAATAATATCATGTAAGTCTAAAAAATCTTCTAGGAACCTTGATTTTCTTAGGAATAGGTCATTTTGTAATAGCTTGCATCTTTTGAGGCTCCAACTTCACTCCTTCCTTTAAAACAATATGAACCAAATACTTGAATTCTTATTTCCCAAAAGCACATTTGGATACTTTTACATAAAAATGATTGTTCTCAATAATTTATATAACTTTTCCACATGTTTAGTGTGGTATTCCCATGATTTATTATAAATATGTGTATTATCAAAGAAAACCAACACAAATTTTATAAGATGGGATCAAACAAAATTATTCTTAAGTCGAGCCCGCCGGACTTCAAACGACGATAAACCATAATTCAAACCAAATTCGCGTTCCAAAATAGCCTGCTGACGTCGGCCAATTTTGTGACGCGAAAACCAAATGAATTCCGCCCTAATCTTTTTCGGGTCCGAAGTTGGGCTGGCGTACGGAGGGAGAGTTGTGACACGAATTTCTTATCAAATTCGCCCTAATATTTTTTGGGTCCAGATTTCCACTGCGCGAGCGGCCCAAACAAAGATCCGCTCCAATCAATTTCTGCCACGTGTCCTCAATAAAAACTTGCCCTGCTCCCGGCTGCGGGTGCATTCGATGGCGTTTAAGGCGATGGGACATGGATGTGGCGATTTCATATCAATCGCATTAAGATTTAACGTTGTTCAATTAAGTTCCAAGGTTTGCACATCAAATCGCATTAAATTTTAACACTGTTCAAGATCGGACCTCCACTCCCGTTACTGATTTTGCATGCTCCAATATGATCCGGCCTTCGGCTCTCATTAATGATCATAGATTAATTATGACGAGCGTCCTTCGATTGCATTGCATTGATAAAATTCTTTGAATTCCTTTCTTTTAAAATCCAATGATATCCCTTATTGTGTTAATGTTATGTAAATTCCTTGTCCTAGTGCCTCACACTCTACTATGAATGTTTTACCAAAAGTAGGTGCAACCGATGTTGGTGTAGAAGACATGGCATCCATTAAAACAGAGAATGCCAAAGTAGCCTCATCATTCCATATAAATGAAATTTTCTTCAAGAGATATGTGAGTGGACTTGAAATGCATGCATAATTCTTAACAAATGATCAATAATATCATGTAAGTCTAAAAATTCTTCTAAGAACCTTGATTTTCTTATGAATAGGTCATTTTGTAATAGCTTGCATCTTTTGAGGCTCCAACTTCACTCCTTCCTTTAAAACAATATGAACCAAATACTCGAATTCTTATTTCCCAAAAGCACATTTGGATATTTTTACATAAAAATGATTGTTCTCAATAATTTATATAGCTTTTCCACATGTTTAGTGTGGTATTCCCATGATTTATTATAGATATGTGTATTATCAAAGAAAACCAACACAACTTTTATAAGATGGGATCAAACAAAATTGTTCTTAAGTCGAGCCTGCCGGACTTCAAACGATGATAAACCATGATTCAAACCAAATTCACGTTCCAAAATAGGCTACTGATGTTAGCCAGTTTTGTGACGCGAAAACCAAATGAATTCCTCCCTAATCTTTTTCGGGTCCGAAGTTGGGCTGGCGTAAGGAGGGAGAGTTGTGACGCGAATTTCTTATCAAATTCGCCCTAATATTTTTTGGGTCCAGATTTCCACTACATGAGCAGCCCAAACAAAGATTCGCTCCAATCAATTTTTGCCACGTGTCCTCAATCAAAACTTGCCCTGCTCCTGGCTGTGGGTGCATTCGTTGGCGTTTAAGGCGATGGGACATGGATGTGGCGATTTCATATCAATCACATTAAGTTTTAATGTTGTTCAATTAAGTTCCAAGGTTTTCACATCAAATCCGCATTAATTAAGTTTTAACACTATTCAAGATCGAACCTCCACTCCTGTTAGCGATTCCGCATGCTCCAATATGATCTGGTCTTTGGCTCTCATTAATGATCAGAGATTAATTATGACAGGCGTCCTTTGATTGCATTGCAGTCGGGTCGATAAAATGGCGTTTCGCTATGGTTTTTCAGACGAGCCGGTTGCTGGGTTACACTGCCTACTCACTGTGACGAGAAGGAGGAGTGGCCAGCTGAACTGTTGCTTAGACCTTGCTGCATATCTGCATTTCTCTCGGTCTCGTTTGTGTCTATCTTCCTCTGTTTCTTGGAATTTTGCTTCTCCGTCTCCTCTTGTGCCCACTACTAGTGAGACTACACCCATGCCTTGCCTGCGTCAAAGGATGTGTTGCCGCAGGGGGAGCACTAGAGGTCAACCCCTGCGCACTCCCTCCAGCCCCTCAATCGAGTCGTCTTCCAGCCAGTCCAATGATTATTACACAGGTCGCTATCCAAATACTAGGAGTGGACGGGCTCAGGTTGTAGGATCTAGCCACCGTATGGATTCCCCTGCTCCTCGTTTCCCCACCGCTAGTTCACCTTCTCCCACGATGCACACTGTGCAATTTTCCTTTAATTTCTCTCTCAACCGCCCACGAATCACAGCTTCAGTCACTTTGGTTTTCCACGAGGAGGCCTAAACAGAGGAAGAATGCACCCGTCTGACGGGTCTGAGCTCGGAAAAAGCCAGCCAGCATTCAGGCCTTCAGGAGGGGAGTCGTGGCATGAATGTGGAGGTAGCACCTAGTGATCCTGGACCCTCCGAAGGATGGTGCTGAATTGTCAAGGAGTCGGAGGAGTAGTTTGGTTGATTTGTTTTTCTTACTTTGCGGCCCACTTAATTGGGCTGCTTTTAGATTATTTTACTGTGTTGGACCTTTGTAATATTTTTGAATTCTGTAAATTAAATGTTCAAGATTGGTTTCCCTGTATGAGGGCAGTCTTCTTAATTTTTTGATTTTTTGATGAAAAATTTTCCACGAGTCTGGGCAATGATTTTGACTTCGGTGTAATTTTATTCCCACTGTTAATAGATTAACTTTACTTAGAAAAAAAAAATGTTGCCCTGTTTCTATTTTAAACCTGTTTTTTGAAATACAGAGCCATGTTTATATGGTCTACATATTATACTCTTTCTCTGTATATCTACAGGAACCTTTTTGCTATGAACAGGGTGGATGCTGTAGCGGGCTACTAATGGAAACAAGCGAGCCTGAACCTTACATCTCAGATGCAACATATGGTTACCAATTTTGGAATCAAGCAAGCCTGATCTTACAAGCGAGCCTGGGTTTCTGCAGATGGTTTTTATTTCCGGGAACAAGCGATCCAGAACATACAATCGACCTTGGGTTTATACATATTTTTGCTCTATCATGGATGCTTTTTGTGTGAGGCGTATATCAACAGTACATGTCTTTTCACATTTCCTGTATCCACTTTATGATACTATTTTATGTGTTGACAGGTTATCACTCTGCCTTCAAAACTAGCGATGTTGGTTTATTGATATGGTCTGATGGTATTTTTATATTTTGGACATATCACACTCCTCACATGATTAGCATTTTTCTTTGTTCAAGGATTTTGGGTACTTTAATTTGTATTTGGAACAATGGACGTCGGTACTCTATCTATTGCTTTACTATTCTACATACTGCTATTTCACTTTCTTATAGATGCCTTGGGAATATTTGGATGCTTTCTCAGATTGTCGATAATCTCCATGTGGACCTTTACTGGGTTTTATATCATGTCCCTGTATGTGACATGGGGTATTTTTCTATCATTGTCTGGGGTGGGACTTCCACTTTTCTGGATGGATATTTGGGTTCCAATCTTCAGATGTGAAAATGTAATGACTTCATGGACTGTTTTACTTCATATAATATATTCAAAACACCGTTTTTCCCCTTTTAAAGTTTCATTTTTTTTTTAAATTGAACCCGCCGTCGGTATACTGACACCTTGTAAGCGTCAGAATTGCGACAGCTTAAAAACGTCGGAAGAGCGACAATATAAAAATGTTGGACGAGTGATGTTCAAAATGTCAGACCACATTTTGTTGGAATTGTGATAGTTTACAAACGTCGGAAGAGTGACGTTCAAAATGTCGGACCACATTTCGTCGGAATTGTGACAGTTTACAAACGTCGGAAGAGCAACGTCCAAAATGTCAGACCACATTTCGTCGGAATTGCAACTGTTTACAAACGTCGAAAGAGCGACGTTAAAAACGTCAGACCACATTTCGTCAGAAGTGCGACAGTTTACAAACGTCGGAAGCGTGATGGTTCAAGAAACGTCGGAAGAGCGATGCTTGTTTGGAAGCGACGAAAAAAGTGTCGATAGTGTGACACTTTTTAAGTGCATCAAAACTGCGATGGTATGGCAATCCATGTTTTTCCCGCCCTCGAATTGTCGCTCTTGCGAGAACTATGTGTCGGAATAGCGACAAATTGGCCGTTGGAAATTCCGCCAAATTTTCTAGTGAATGTACATGCACAAACATATGTGTCTAGTCAGCACAGAGATTTCTAACAGCTACTTAACCCAAATAAATGCATATTAATCATAAAAAATCTATAACTTGAAACATATAGGAGATAATACAATAGAAAAATCTAAACAATCACAAAAATTGCATAAAGATCAAAGTTTTCCAAAAATATCTTCTTTATTAATAGATCTTCAATACAATACAGTTCTTCCACCTATGTACACAAAAATATGGTCCTTGCACATAGCTCAGGACTTAGGTCTCTTCACACTTAGCGAGAAGGAGCCTTTCTATCCAGACTAACAATTCAGATCAAAAATCCATATCCAAAAGATCAAAGATAGACATAGACATATACCTATACATATCTCTCCTCACATGACTCTTACATATTTATACTTTCAAACGCGCACATACCATGGTCTCAAACCATGGTTTGAGACTCATGGATTCTCTTTTTTCTTGTTACAATGATTAAGGGAATTTTACCCACCCCAAAGCCCCTTGCCTTCGGTGCGCAGTGAGTTCAAACAAAAATTATCCAACAATTAACCCAAAAATGCTTTACCCCACGGGACCCTACCCCAACAAGCCCCCAACACAATCTAGTGACTCGTCCTAAGTCACTTTAGTCCTGCTGCCTGCATTTTGTCTTTGAGCACCTACAAGAAACTCTAAAATGGCAAGATGACCAGCTTCTACAAGACCTACAATATTGTTGTGTTGGGTTCGAGAAATCTCACGCATAATGACCAGCTTCTCCATAGTTATAACAAACGAGTTGTCCCTTTCCATGACCAGCCCCTTCGCCTCTTCCTCGTCCTCTGCCTAGAAATCCACCGCGCTTAGACGATGATGTTACACTAATTTTTAGTCATCTAACCTATTATTATTAGATGATCCCAAGTACACCATGTAAGACCAATTTTACCTTAAGTAAAATTGCTTTCACCACATAAAATAACTTATTTGTTTATATTCCCTAGTCATATTTAACCCAAAATAAGGAACTTAATTAAATAAATCCTTATTTATTTAATTATTTCCTAAGAATAAGTTATTTAAATCATTATTTAAATATTATTCTTAGTTAAATTTGACTAAATCATCCATAAATAATTAAATAAACCATTATTTATTTAATTATATTCCCATCGTTCCCCTAAAATAATAAATAAATCATTTATTTATTTATTATTTATAAATAAAGGAATTGACCCAAGTCAAGAATCCTTTTCCCTCCAACAAATATAATAAAATATTCCTAAAGGGTGCTTCTAGAATTCGATTAATAATATTGTATTCATGCACCGAGTTCTAGATAACCCTAATAATTTGTTATAAATAGGAGGGTTTTCCCCATTCATTAGTCACCTTCATTGCATTAGATCACCCTAGATCTTCTCTTGGTCACCATTTTCCATTTTGCCTTGTGAACTCCCATTGAGTTCTATGTTTGCTTTTCCACATCCATAAGAGAGAGAAATGTTAGATCTGAAACACTGAGGACTTCCAAGAACCCATCCCACTGAGGAGAACCGGGAAACACCTTTCTTGTTTTCCTCTCAGGTGCCCCATTCTTTAATATAATACAAAATTCTTTCATATACATTCTTCTTGTCTTGTTCATTGGATCTATGGAGTTATGTTATTTCTTTTTATCTGCTTAATATCTTTTATGCTCAGATATAAATTTGTGCAGCAATATTAAAGGTATTTTGCAGCCATAATCGATGTTAGGGCTATTTGTTATGCATAGCTAAAGTGAACTTTTACAACAAAAGATTCATACTAACAATTGGCGACTCCACACGGGTTTTCTTTTGCGACCGCTGTCGTTTTATCTATTCCTGCATATCCAGTTGTTTCAGACCCTAGGGTTTCTCTTCCATTTTCTATTTTTCCTCTTTTTATGGTGTTTTTCACCCCTAAAACCCTCAAACAATCAAATTTTTAACTTCTGTGTGTTTCTGGCCTTATTGCGCAGGTGACAGCCATCAGCCGCAGTTGAGATGACAAATTTTTCTGCAATCTGCCGCCGAGAGAGCCAGATTTGCAGGTCGCACTTATTGGCCCAAAAAGTGCAACCTAAGCCTTAGGATGTGCTTTTATGCTCAAAAACTGCGACCTAGACCAAAAACAGGTCAGAACCTGTGACCTGCACTTTTTCTGCAAATTTTTCAGCACTTTTTTTGGGTTTGTCTGAAGCTTCTGTTAGGGTTTTTCAGCCTCTGTCTCTACCTGTTTAGACCTGTTTCTGACCTTCTACACTGTAAGTTCCCACCTTACCCACCATCAGTAAGATAGAGAAGTAGATGTCACATAATCACTAATACTCATTTGCACAAAATCCTAAAGAATTAGTCACTGTAAAATTGTTTCCAACAAAAGGCCCTTTTTATTTTGAAAGGTTTAGATAATACAAGAAACAACTGTCTTAGTCACACTTCAGCAAATTATTAAATTCATTTTCACATTCATACCAAAAACTTGCAGACATAGGAAGCTACACCCATTAAATAGTTTATTTATAATTTATAGTAACATAAAAACAACAATAACTAATAATTTTACACTAACAATTTATATGCACAAAAGCTACAGCCATTCAGGACTTTTGACAAACACTTTGCAGACATGCACCCTACACTCATTGAGTCCTTATGACAAACACTTTGCAAGCATGCAATTAAAAGTCATTGAGGCATTTTGTCAAACACTTGGCAATAATGAATTTAAAATTATTCTTCAACATATTTATCTCATAAAATTGAGAAATTGAAAATTTAAATATTTCCATCTTAAAACAGGAACTAAATATTCTTAGTCTTTCATCAAATACAAACAGGCGCACATAACTCACAGCAGCAATCTACCAAATCGCCCAGATTTCCAATATGGGTTCTGAAAAGTATTGTTTTGGAATGAAATTAGGGGTTACATGTCCATTAGGCACGGATACCCCCTGATGTTGGGCTGAATCGAATTAAAAATGCCCAGGAATGCATTTCTTTAAAACAACAAAATTTATAGCCTAAATGTTTCATTTATGACTTTTGTCAAACATATGGAATGAAAACTTACAACTACACCTCTACATGAGGAAAAGCAAACCAGATTCATGCTACTAAGATATGCTCATTGAAATCACATCACACATTTCTAAATCCACCATATGAGTTCTTGAAACATTTTACCACCCACAAGCTAATTCATTTGACATGATTGACAAGCTTTTTGCACCAATTTCTACAATTTAACAAACATATGGCAGCCCTAAGTGCTATAGCCATTAAGGCTTTTTGTCAAAATTCTGATAGTACTATTACCACAACTTGAATAAAAAAAACATTGAATTATTGATAAGAATATGAAACATAAGCCATAACTGAAATTTATCTCCAACTTACCTCAAGCATTTGATCTTCCAAACCATATTTTAGCTGCCATTATTTTTGCATTTTCCTTTAAGGGTTGATTCTGTAATTCCTCCAGGTATATTTTGGGTACATGTCCATTTTCTTACTTCTGCAAGTTAGCACTTATTCGTGCATAAATAAATTTATAACATTACTCATTCACAGATTTTGTCAAACACTTTACAAACTATCCTAAAACCATTTATAAAACATGCATCTATTAATTACTTGAAACATAACCATAAATCATGAAATGCTTACCCAAGTCCTTTGAAATTTATTTATTGAAATTACCTTCAACAATATTTGGCTTTCCTTTCTCAAATGCTACAATACCAAGATTAGTACCATAAACTATACCAATAATAACTCCAATATTGAGATCTAAACATCCATACATATAGATTGATCTAGTCTTCATTTTTAACTAATCAATAATATTTTCGATAACATAAGCCTAAACCAAAATTAGATGCTTACAACAATTTAAATGTCTACCTTTTATTTTATGCTAAATCTATACTATAATTTTAGGAAAATGGAAATTATACCTGAAGAGATATTCAGCTCCAATCGTTGAGAATATGATCCACCTTCGATCCCTTAACCAACTCATTTGAACCATCCGGTTTTCCACCCAACCATATCCAGGAAGAACTCCTCCCCCTGGAACCCCCGAGCTGTAAAAGCTCACAACCAGTACCAAAATACAGCAATAGAGAGAGAGATGCAAGGAAAACTCATGAAGATAGTTTTCACTTCCTCTAAATACCACTCATGTTCAACCTCAATAGATACTTAGTAGATTAGTAAAAAATTCAGATTTTTTTTTTTTGGAAGTAATTGGATACTCTCCATATCTCTCCCTTTCACAATATTCCTCAAGTCTCTTCCACTCTTGGCATTACCCCCTCTCCTCCCCCCCAAATGGGAATACATGAGACTCATATATAGGAGGAGCAACAAATTCATGTCATAAAGGAGGATTAATATGCATGCATTGTATTCCTTTTAAAGGAGTGTAACTTATGCCATTAAGGAGAGGTATGCATGCCTTATTTAAGGAGAGTGTAACATATGCATTAAAGTGAGTGTAAGAGGAATATTTTATGACACGTATTTAATGAGTGTAGGAAGATTTTATGACATATATTTAATGAGTGTAAGAGGAATATGCCATTCCTTGATGAGTACATAAAAGAGAGTGTAATGAAATATTTAAAATAGAGAGAGTTACATAGAGCCATGAGAGTCATGAAGAAGAGAGGTGTGAAGTGATTGAGGAGATATAATTTCCTTTTAATAATAATATCATAGTCTCATAAAAGATAATAATAATAATATTAATAATATTAATAATATTGAGGATTAAGTCGAGATTGAACTATTACAATTGATTAATCATAATTTAAGTGATTTTCCTTCAAGTATACTTGTTTACCCATTGATTGGAGGTGATTTACTATTTTTGGAAAGTCATACTTGAAATGGTAGACATGAATTTCTTTTTGTTAGAAAGTCACTCCAAAATTGTTAGGAATTAGATTATTAAGGAAATTCATCTACGAGTTTCCCATGAGTGGTATTTTTCTTCCGGATAATAGGGATTCCACACCCCTATTGTATGCATCTTTGTGCCTTAGTAGATTGAGGACTCCACGCCCTGATCTACTCTAAAGATCCAAGATTCCACACCTTGATCCTTTTTTTTAAATATTCAGGACTCCGCGCCCCAAACATTTCATTATAGATTCAAGACTCCGCGTCTTTATATTTCATGGATTTAGGACTCCGCGTCCTAATCCTTTTATCATATATCCAAGACTCCACGTCTTGATATTTCATGGATTTAGGACTCCGCGCCCTAATTTCCATGGCTTCTCATCTATTCTGCTTTGAAACTCCGCGTTTCACCTTAAGGTACTGATTGTGAGCTTATACCCATTTGATGGTTCGTTGGTAAGGTCTTCTTCCAAGACCTGCACACATCACAATCTCAATGATCAAATCAATCAAATGAATTTCATAATTAACTTATTCAAATTTTACCAAATATTGTGCATGACTTCCACAGTCATTTTGGTTTTGGAGAAATGACTTCCGCGGTCATTTATAACTTGAGCATCCCTGTGGGTAATGACCAAGTCCCCTGCCACATCATGCTTAGTACGAGATTATGCACATATAATCATACAAATCATGTATCATCCATAAATCATAATTAACCATATGTTCCACATAACCATGATCGTCCATGGATCTGTGTCTCAATTCTGAATCACCATTCACGTCATACACCTATGTCCAAAACAGGATACCAAAAGAGAAAACATCGCTAGTATTCTCTTAACCAAGATCAATCCTTGTGCACATAACCATAGATATTATCATAAGCACACAACAACGAAGTGACCCAAACCAGGTCATAGCATATAAGCATGTACATAAGTCTTTCATACATAATATTATATCAAAATCACCATCTCTAAGTGTCATCAAAGCTATCTCACTAATAAGGGACACTACATACTCCCCCTCTTTGGCTAAACTTGGCCCGAAGTTTTTCCTACGGTCATAAGATACTTAGTTCTTTTAGATTCTCCTATCAATAAGTTGTTAGCCTTATGTATTTGATATATATATATATATATATATATATATATTTTTTTTTTTTCTTCATGCCAATCCATAGTTTGGAAGCAACTCCATGAAAACTAAACATACCATTCTTAATCAAGTAGAAAATATATCCACGCCATATTAGACATGTTTTGATATAGAATACCAAATATTTCTATATCAAAACCAGCCATACAATTTATAGTACCATATAAAAATACTATTGTATGTAATTGATATGATATATACTTAATTTATCTATAATAATTTGATATTCTACATGTTCTTCTTTCTCATAGTCTATATGAATCCCACATGTGTCATCATCTTGGTTCTGTAGGATGTTGAGCTTTCTAAGCCATAAATAGAACACACATTGGTTGTACACACAACAATGATGGTCCATACCATATCACAGTCAAATTGGCATAAAATAATCCACATACAATTGCGAGTGAAATTATGCAACAAAACATGATGTTATATATAAAACCCACTCTTACCCAACAAAACATGACGTTATATATAAAACACACTCTTACATCCTACTTGCTTTATGTCTTTTCAATCCAATTTTCCTCTTTTCATTCCATAAGACATCCTTGCAATCGAAATATCTAGGATTTATCTTTAGTTTTTACCAAACGTTTACTCTTTAGGCAAAAATAAAATTTGAGGTTCAAGGCACAATTTTTTTTTTTTTTTTTAAAACTAAAAACCTAAGGTTAAATACATTCCTCATTGACCCACTTATGTATTATAGATCATTCATTTTTGTTTCCATAATCTTCATTATTAGTCACTTCTCTAACTTGAGAATCAATTATGAATGAATCTATTAGAAGATCTTCATCTGAAAGCAGATTAATGATACCTTTTTGAAAATGACTTTTAATCAAGAACAAATCTCACAATTATGCAAATATGGTATATATATTATTGAATCTACCTTAATAACTCTAAGTCAATTTGTTTTCCAACTATGAAATCGCTCATGATTTCTATTCAGTAATTAATCAATTCATTTGCTTTCATGTCTTATCCCTTACTATTAATACGTACACAACAACAAACTATGAAAACCATAAATTTCTAAAAATGGGATGAATCTTGTCAAATTTAAATAAGATTTAGACTATCACAAGGGAATTTCTAGCCTAAAGTTAACGCTTTTTCTTCAAGGAGAATTACCACCCTCTCAAATTATTACAACATTCTATAGGACTAATAAATACTCATACAAGTATACATCCCAACACAAAATTCCTAAATCAAACAATCTCCCCCATTCCACATACAATACAATCATCATGCAATAATCCGAATCAATCAAAATGTGATCTCACTCTCCTTCAATTTCTCCCTCAAAAAATATCACAAGCACATATTCTTTTAAAACAAGAACTCAACTAAGCTTTTCATTAATCACATGCTTTTTTTTTTCTTTAATTTCAAATAAAACAAGTTCTGACCACATAAAATATTTACCTTCTAAACATGTTATTCTCTTCAAAATTTATAAATAATTTGAATTTTGACGCGATCGCCTAACTAACAATAGTTTAGAGAAATACATGAGTTCAATCCTCATAATTTCTCTAATTAATTTGGTTAAATAGAATGCAACCAATATTCAACCGATAAGATCATTAAAGAGACTATTATGGCTTTCCTAGACCTAATTTGTCTTAAGCCAATAGAAAAGCTATTTATTCAACTTATCACAATAATCTTTTTCTACATTTCAAGAATTTGAAAGACATTTTAGTTCTACCTAAATTCAATATATACAAAAGGATTACAATACTAGAGGATAGATATCTAGTTCACACTTCCATATATCAAGTCAATTATTCCAAACATTCTAAACCACCTAATGGTGTTTAGTATACCAATCTTAGTATCTTCATCTGTAATAATAAAAATAATGGATTTAAAGCTCAAGAAAATTTGTGTTACAAATCTCTATCCATTTGACTTTAATTACACATAATCATTCTTTAATCATGAATATCAGATTCCATCAAAATATTCTAACTAGAAGAATTACTTAGCTCATAGATATATTTTACTTTGGATTCCACACCCATACCTTACCTCATTACTTATCTCATAGATATACTAGTATGGATTCCACACCCATACATTTTCTCATAGATATATGCTAGTATGGTTTCCACACCCATACATTAGATCATAGATATATGCTAGTATGGATTCCACACCCATATATTTTATCATAGATATATGCTAGTATGGATTCCACACCCATACATTAGCTTAAGGAAAACATAACATTCAAGTGTTCCTTAAAATGGTTTCCACAACCCATCATGCACCAATCATTTAAGCCTCTTGTTTATTAGGAAGTTCATACCTCAACCTAGTATTTGAGTAATTTAAAGTTATTTGATGCCTAATGTCAACCCAAAAAATCATGTCAAGAAATCAAAGAAACTTCATTCTTACTCATTAAGAATGTATTCCCAAATCCTATTTTAACACATCTACTTAATACACATACATTACTCTTGAGTTTACATTCACAGTTAAAAGTGACATCTTTCAAGGTAGCTTTTAGTTAAGTTTCCTCTAGTGTAGGTACGAAAAGATTCAAAATTATCATGATGAACTCAATCATCACGTTAATAGAATCTCAGCCTTACACTTGTTACTCATTCCCAAAGCATACGTACCAAGGTCATCACACTATAGTCTAGATTAAGCCAATATTCTTCTCGGTAGATACGATTTCAGCAAGTAAATATGGCTACTAAGCCCATATCACATTGAAAATGATGCACTAAAAATATATGAAACCATGCATTCACTCCACTTATCTCACTCATTGATTGAAAATCAAGTCATTCACATACTTGGGTTTAACCCCAACTTTCTCAAGTAGGTCCTTTCCCAACATGTCTTTAAGCTTTTTAACATATTGTTAATAATGTGTCTTAAGAAATATAAAGGAATATAAGGGATTTTTTTTATTTTTTTTTTCATGAGTCACTAAATGACATAATGATAATAATATCCTCTATGCAAACAATATGCTTCCAAGTCAAGATATACAACAACTCAACATGCATGCAAAATCAACATTCATACATCATCAATCTACAAGTAAGCATGTTGGCCCATTAGGCCCTAGCATTGTAACTCGGCTCTGATACCATATGTAAGGTCCCACCTTACCCACCATCAGTAAGATAGAGAAGTAGATGTCACATAATCACTAATACTCATTTGCACAAAATCCTAAAGATTTAGTCACTGTAAAATTGTTTACAACAGCAAGTTTTTTTTTTTTTTTTTTAAGCTTTAGATAATGCAAGAAACAACTATCTTATTCACACTTCAGCGAATTATTAAATTCATTTCCACATTCATACCAAAAACTTGCAAACATAGTAAGCTACACCCATTAAATAGTTTATTTATAATTTGTAGTAACATAAAAACAACAGTAACTAATAATTTTACACTAACAATTTATATGCACAAAAGCTACAGCCATTCAAGACTTTTGACAAACACTTTGTAGACATGCATTCTACACTCATTGAACCCTTATGACAAACACTTTCCAAGCATGATATTTAAAAGTCATTGAGGCATTTTTCAAACACTTAGCAAAAATGAATTTAAGATTATTCTTCAACATATTTATCACATAAAATTCAGAATTGAAACTTTAAATCTTTCCATCTTAAAACAGGGACTAAATACTCAACAACGGGCGCACATAACTCAGAGCAGCAATCTGCAAATTCGCCCAGATTTCTGATCGGGGTTCTGAAAAGTATTTTTTTGGACTGAAATCAGGGGTTACAGGTCCATTAGGCACGGATACCCCCTGATGTTGGCCTGAATCAAATTAAAAACGCCCAGGAATGCGATTCTTGAAAACAACAAAATATTATAGCCTTAATGTTTCATTTATGAATTTTGTCAAACATATGGAATGAAAACTTACAACTACAGCTCTACATGAGGAAAAACAACCCATAGTTCTGCTACTAAGATATTATCATTGAAATCACATCACACATTTCTAAATCCACCATATGAGTTCTTGAAACATTTTACCACCCACAAGCTAATTCATTTGACATGATTGACAAGCTTTTTGCACCAATTGCTACAATTTAACAAACATATGGCAGCCCTAAATGCTACAGCCATTAAGGCTTTTTGTCAAAATTCTGATAGTACTATTACAACAACTTGAATTAAAAAAAAACATTGAATTATTGATAAGAATATGAAACATAAGCAATAACTGAAATTTATCTCCAACTTACCTCAAGCATTTGATCTTCCAAACTATATTTTAGCTGCCATTATTTTTGCATTTTCCTTT
This sequence comes from Pinus albicaulis, assembly GCA_034641835.2. Classification (NCBI taxonomy): domain Eukaryota; kingdom Viridiplantae; phylum Streptophyta; class Pinopsida; order Pinales; family Pinaceae; genus Pinus; species Pinus albicaulis. The sequence goes on from CM076570.1 coordinate 923,908,640, forward strand.
AAGGGTTGATTCTGTAATTCCTCCAGGTATATTTTGGGTACATGTCCATTTTCTTACTTCTGCAAGTTAGCACTTATTCGTGCATAAATAAATTTATAACATTACTCATTCACAGATTTTGTCAAACACTTTGCAAACTATCCTAAAACCATTTATAAAAAATGCATCTATTAATTACTTAAAACAGAACCATAAATCGTGAAATACTTACCCAAGTCCTTTGAAATTTATTTATTGAAATTACCTTCAACAATATTTGGCTTTCCTTTCTCAAATGCTACAATACCAAGATTAGTACCATAAACTATACCAATAATAACTCCAATATTGAGATCTAAACATCCATACATATAGATTGATCTACTCTTCATTTTTAACTAATCAATAATATTTTAGATAACATAAGCCTAAACCAAAATTAGATGCTTACAACAATTTAAATGTCTACCTTTTTATTTTATGCTAAATCTATACTATAATTTTAGGACAATGGAAATTATACCTGAAGAGATATTCAGCTCCAATCATTGAGAATATGATCCACCTTCGATCCCTTAACCAACTCATTTGAACCATCCGGTTTTCCACCCAACCATATCCAGGGAGAACTCCTCCCCCTGGAACCCCTGAGCTGTAAAAGCTCACAACCAGTACCAAAATGCAGCAATAGAGAGAGAGATGCAAGGAAAACTCATGAAGATTGTTTTCACTTCCTCTAAATACCACTCATGTTCAACCTCAATAGATACTTAGTAGATTAGTAAGAAATTCAGATTTTTTTTTTTTTTTTTGGAAGTAATTGGATACTCTCCATATCTCTCCCTTTCACAATATTCCTCAAGTCTCTTCCACTCTTGGCATTACCCCTTCTTCCCCTAAATGAGAATACATGAGACTCATATATAGGAGGAGCAACAAATTCATGTCACAAAGGAGGATTAATATGCATGCATTGTATTCCTTTTAGAGGAGTGTAACTTATGCCATTAAGGAGAGGTATGCATGCCTTATTTAAGGAGAGTGTAACATATGCATTAAAGTGAGTGTAAGAGGAATATTTTATGACACGTATTTAATGAGTGTAGGAAGATTTTATGACATATATTTAATGAGTGTAAGAGGAATATGCCATTCCTTGATGAGTGCATAAAAGAGAGTGTAATGAAATATTTAAAATAGAGAGAGTTACATAGAGCCATGAGAGTCATGAAGGAGAGAGGTGTGAAGTGATTGAGGAGATATAATTTCCTTTTAATAATAATATCATAGTCTCATAAAAGATAATAATAATAATATTAATAATATTAATAATATTGAGGATTAAGTCGAGATTGAACTATTACAATTGATTAATCATAATTTAAGTGATTTTCCTTCAAGTATACTTGTTTACCCATTGATTGGAGGTGATTTACTATTTTTGGAAAGTCATACTTGAAATGGTAGACATGACTTTCTATTTTTAGAAAGTCACTCCAAAATTGTTAGGAATTAGATTATTAAGGAAATTCATCTACGAGTTGCGCATGAGTGGTATTTTTTTCTTCCGGATAATAGTGATTCCGCACCCCTATTGTATGCATCTTTGTGCCTTAGTAGATTGAGGACTCCACGCCCTGATCTACTCTAAAGATCCAAGATTCCACACATTGATCTTTTTTTTTTTTAAATATCCAGGACTCCGCGCCCCAAACATTTCATTATAGATTCAAGACTCCGCGTCTTTATATTTCATGGATTTAGGACTCCGCGTCCTAATCCTTTTATCATATATCCAAGGCTCCACGTCTTTATATTTCATGGATTTAGGACTCCGCACCCTAATTTCCACGGCTTCTCATCTATTCTGCTTTGAAACTCCGCGTTTCACCTTAAGGTATTGATTGTGAGCTTATACCCATCTGATGGTTCGTTGGTAAGGTCTTCTTCCAAGACCTACACACATCACAATCTCAATGATCAAATCAATCAAATGAATTTCATAATTAACTTATTCAAATTTTACCAAATATTGTGCATGACTTCCACAGTCATTTTGGTTTTGGAGAAATGACTTCCGCAGTCATTTATAACTTGAGCATCCCGGTTGGCAATGACCAAGTCCCCTGCCACATCATGCTTAGTACGAGATTATGCACATATAATCATACAAATCATGTATCATCCATAAATCATAATTAACCATATGTTCCACATAACCATGATCGTCCATGGATCTGTGTCTCAATTCTGAATCACCATTCACGTCATACACCTATGTCCAAAACAAGATACCAAAAGAGAAAACATCGCTAATATTCTCTTAACCAAAATCAATCCTTGTGCACATAACCATAGATATTATCATAAGCACACAACAACCAAGTGACCCAAACCAGGTCATAGCATATAAGCATGTACATAAGTCTTTCATACATAATATTATATCAAAATCACCATCTCTAAGTGTCATCAAAGCTATCTCACTAATAAGGGACACTACATACACTCAACTAAGAGCGAATCTTGCCCCTTATGGCTCTAGTACCCCCCACTTTTTGTGGGCGAGTCTTTGCTGTTCCAGAAGTTTGAATTTACAGAGTTTTAGCCCTTTTTTTCTCAGATATGATACCTCCTTTAGATCAGCACTTCTCCCTCTCAAAACACCTCGTATCATTTTGTTCGGGCTCATTTCTAAGGCCACTACCTTGTCTCTTCCATTTTTAGCTGATCTCCTCCTTTTTAGCAGCAACCTTGCCTCTGCCTCTTTGCTAGTCTCTGCACCACTTTTCAGTAGATTTATCCTTTAGATCCCAGTCCCTCCGGACCTTAGATCTATTGGCCTCTTTTCAGCATGCTTTGTCTAGTTTTTTCCCTCTTGTCAACTAGTTTTGAGAGACCCACCTTCTTGGGTTAGATTGCTGCTTTTGTAGTTGTTAATTTTCTGTTCTTTTAGTTTTATTTACTGCAGATTTCTTTTCCATTACGCAACACAATTTTTATTTTACTCTCAAAACGGTTGGGTTTAAACAATTAAAATTAACGCACGCCACACACTGACCCTAAGTGAAGAAGTGCTTGGTTAACACCGCCTGGCAAAGACTCTAAAATCAATTGTCACTACACCTTTTCTGCCCTTGAACTCACTTGATTTTTTCCCTCCCTGCCCTTGTCGGTTTCCTTCTTCCCGTCATCATTGCGCCCCCAAGGCGCCTTTCCCAGAGACTTCTTGGCCTTCACCCTCAGTTTCCGCTTGGTCGACTTCCTCCTTCCCGTCATCATAGAGTAAGTCCTCCCCTGAGTCTGCACTCTGACTCTTCCTCTGATTGTTTGGGTTCTCCCCCTAGTTCTGGTTCTCCTCTTGTCACTTTCACCATGTCTACTTCAAGGCCTCCTACCAGCAGCAACCCTAGTACTATTGTTGGGTCTGTTTCTAGTGGAACCACCATGGGACCTACCTCGACTGCCCCATTGCTCCCTTATATGGATGGCCTTAGTCTCCCCGATTTCAATCAGCTGATTAATGATCCTATTCGCCACGATGTTAGTTGGCCTGCTATGCCAACCAAGCTCCCCTCCGACATTCCCAAGTGCAAAGGTCTTGCTAGTGAGGATCCCTCCAACCATATCTGATCCTTCCATATGTGGTGTTCCTCTAATTCCATTACCGATGACTCCATTCATCTTAGATTGTTCCAACGCATGCTTACAGGCGAAGCTTCTAAATGGTATGTTGAACAGGCCACCTCCTCCCATACCACTTTTGCGACCATTGCCCAAGCTTTTTTATCTTATTTCTAGCTCCCCCTCCAATACAACATAGGTACCGAGCTTTTAACCTCCTTCCGCGAATCCTCTTCGACTCGCCTTTTCGCTCATGTCCAAGAATTGCGGCGAAGAAGGAGCTTATGTCAAGCCCCTCCCTTCGAAGATCGGGTTTACATGGACTGGTTCCTTCACTCCCTCTTGCCTCCCATTGGCAAAGATGCCGCCTCCCATTTTTCTCAAACCAAAGAAGCCACCCTCCAAATCACCTTGAAATATGACCTTATTTATGCTCAATCTGGTTATGTTTATACTGTCCTTCCCGACCTCCCCAAGCCCGGTGGCCCTAACACTCGGGGGCATCTCACTTTGTCGACGGTATCGTTGGAGCTCTTTCCCATACCTCTACCCACCTACCTACAGGCTATGGTCTCCCTCTAGGAGGGGCCAGCACCTTTAGCACCTTTACCCCTCCAGGTAGCATGTACCGAGGGTCCGGCATACCTCCTCCTTTTTCCCCTACTCCTACTTACCTCAATGCCACCCACCCTTATCCTTATCCTTACTCTTAACCTGGTGTCCCAGCTCCTCCAGCATTTGGCCCTTTTACCCCCTTACCTCCTTCCCCCCTGCAACCGCACCTACTACCCCCTCCAAGGCAAGTATTTGCACAGCAGGGGGCACCTACTTTTCCTCCTTCTCAAAGAAAGAGAAAAGGCAACCAATCTACTTCTGGTAATCATGGACCCTATCCTTCCACTATTGACTCTACCACTACCAACCAACCACTAGGCTCTCAGCCCAAGTTGGACAGGCCACTTCACACCAATAAGCATTGTTCGTGTTGTGGTGTCTATGGTCACTACACTCATGATTGTCCTCTATTCCCACAAATGCGGCAGCTGTGGGATTCTCAGGACACCGTACGGGGACAACACTCCTCCCCTACCCCCCCTCCCACCCCTGTTACTTCTCAACCTGCTATGTTTACCGATCCTTTCCCGAAACAAGGATTCATGGCCACTCAACCCCCTCATGCCTCGGTAACCACTCAACCTTCCCCTTCTCATTCCTCTGACTACCAGATTCTCATGATGGCCTCTGACCCTCCTCTTATCGTCGACCTCAACCTTCAAACTCGGTCCCGTCAGTATTCCACACCTTCTGTTCCTGAGTCTCCATCATCAGGTCCTTCAGAGCCTCTATCAACACCCAATGGTCCCTTGCAACTCCCTCCACCCAAAGCAGAGGTTCATCTCAAGACTCCTAAGGGACCATTACGTCGAAATGCTGCCTCTGGTCGGGCTGCCCATTCATACAGCATAGTAGATGATCTGGCCCAATCTCCTGCTACCATTTCAACACTGGAACTCCTCCAGTCGTGCCCTTCTCAAAATAAGTCTCTACTATCTGTCGTGGGCACTGTAGATCCTGCTGATGACCAATTGATTGTTTTCGATGCCCGTCAATCAGACCATTCCCCTATCCCTCCTTTGGTTTCTTTCCAAATCCTAGTCAAAATTTGCAATGCCAATGTTGCTCGGTGTATTATTGATGAGCGCGCATCTACCTGCGTCATGTCTGCTTCGGTTTGGAAACAACTTGGCTCTCCCGAACTGGCCCCTTCCACAATCACCCTTCGTGCGTGGGATGGCCATGCCTCCCAGCCCATTGGCCTCTTTTGTAACTGCCCTATCACCCTTGCTGGTAAGACTGTCTGTGTCGATGTTGAAGTTATCGATGCCCCTCTTGACTACAACATTATTTTGGGGCATAGTTACACCTATGCCATGTCTGTCGTCCCTTCCGCAGTCCACCACAAGATGTTTTTCCCTCACAATGGAAAGATTGTCACCATTGACCAATTGACTTACCATGAACCAAAATCTCAGACCTCCCCTAAGTCCACCATCTCCATTGTCACCAACAAGCAAGCAGTTGATTCTTTGACCAGTGTTTCCCCTGGCATCTACAAAGACTCCTCATTGCTTGGCACTTTCCCAGGTCCTCCTCCTCCTCCTGTCTCTGATCCCAGCTCGTCGAATGTGTGCATGATGCAATCATCTTGGTTTGACCTTACAAAACCCACTTTGGCCAGTCAGCAACCTCATCCTCAACCAACTCCTAGCCCTTCACCCCCATTAGCCACCCTTCTTCCTTCTGAATCTTCTTCTTTCATGCCCACTCCTCCTAGGTCGGTCCCTCCCAACATCAACCCCCTTGGCACCATTCCTCCCGACCATTTCCATGCTGGTCAGATCTCGTTCCTTGCTCCCCCTCCTAGAGCTTATTCAGTCCCTACCTTGGCCACCTTATCTCTCCCCAACTTGACCTTGGGTATACCCATCTGGTATCTTGACGCTCCAGCAACTACTCCACCAGGTCAACCTAAACCATACATTAATTTGACCCCGGTCCAACCAATCCCCATGACTTCTCTTACTATGATGGTACCTCAGTCACCTCACCAAGCACCGCCTCCTATTGCAACTGCTTCGAGTAGCAATGGTAAAGCTCGTAGGGGGGCATCAAAGGAAAAACCTACCGCGCCCAACCCTGCCCCTTCTCGGCCTCCTAAGCCTCCCATCCAGTGTGCTCTATGTGATTTTGTTGGTCATGCCACTCATACCTGTCCCGAATTACCACCTCTCAAGACCATGGTTAATGAAACATTTCCAGAATCAGACATCCCTGAAGTCCATGTCACCATACTGGGTTCCACCCTGAAACTTAAGACCTTGCGCACCAACCACCCTTGTTCTTTGTGCAATTTCTGTGGCCACTATACCCACCTTTGCCCCTACCTTGATGAGTATCGTGCCTCTTTAGCCACATACCACCAATTCGAAGCCACCCTTTCCCGTCATCCTTCTTCCCTCACAAAGGACCACCTGTCTACCACAATTACCATTTCTCCTCCTCATACTGAAATGACCGAACCTTCACCTACCATTTCCTACCTTTCCTCATCACCGCAGCTCTCGGCTACCAACCCCTTAGTACCTTCCCCCAATGCTTCGCCTGATCATTCTCCTGCTCACTCTGTCACCTTACATGACATCGTACCTGTGAGCCCTTCCCTTCACACTCAAGAGTCTCCTCCGTCCACCTTATCAGGGCAACCTCTTCCATCATCTCTTCTCGTCTTCCAATCCGATGAAGACATCATGGAAGCCATGACCAACCCTGATTTTCCATGGGAAGATATGCATCATCATGCATATTTCCTCCCACACCAATCCCACGACCAATATGCTAAGAACCTAACGACCCTTCGCACCAACAAACCCTGTGCTTTGTGTGGTGTCCATGGCCATTATTCTCACCATTGTCCTAACCTTACGCATTATCGCGCCTCTTTAAAGGTCATTAGTGAGTACGAGCCAGAACAAACCCAATCCGCCTCTCCTATCCTCGTGCAATATGCGTCAGGCCAAGTGGAGGACCCACCTGCTACCATTGAAATTCCTCTTCCTGATGTTGATATGTCTGAACCCGCTGCCCCCCTCTTACACCTATCATCATCCTCGGAGTACATTCTCCCTAAATCCACCTCATCTGTTTTGCTTGATTCCCCTTCAACAAAATTCTTGGGCTCTACATGCTTTGACAATATTTTTACTTGTTCCTCTGTCATGCCTCATGACGATCCATATGTACGTCTTTCTTCCCATGCTGATGATTTAGGTAGTTTGGTGGCCTCATGTGGTTTCCACAATGATACCATCTGTATCTATGATATTCTCCGCAGCCTAAGATCTAGCCCCAATACCTCGACCTCCAGTCAATCTGCTAGTCATAGCCACCCTATCCAGACTACCAACCCTCGCAGTTGTCATTTGCTGCCTACCCTTCCCTCACGCTACCGTCTTTGTTCCTACTCCACCCATGTCTTGCCTTGCGAAACGATTGTGCAAGACCTTTCGTCTGCGCCTTATATTGGCTGCGCTGATGGGGCAAGTCACTATTCCCAAAATCTAGCCTAGCTAGCTTGGGCCATTTTTACCCCTTGCGACGATGCGCATGCGACCCTCTCCTTTTGTGATCATGAGTCAGGTAGCTTCGCCACGTCAGGTGGTCTTTCTCCCACCAATCACCCCATCTCCTATCACGATGATGACATTATGGAAGAAATCACCACCCCTGACTTTATCTATTCCCCCTTACATCGAACCCATGCATTCACACCACATACACCTTGTGGCCATTACATTGAAACCCAATGTTTGAGTAAGGGGACACCCATATTTGAGAGACCAAGAGAAGCAATTCTCTACCACTCTCCTAGTATATCTGGTCTTCTCGCATTTAGTACCATTTTTCTTCCACATTTAGAACAACCTCTAAAGTCCCATATTACTTCAGATCACCCTAGGGATGATACCCCTTATCGTTCCTTCATCTTACATCAGCAACCCAGTCTTTTCGACCTTGTTGTTGACCAACCTATAGATTTTCTAAGAGAGCATCAGTTCACTACCCCAAAATCCTCTATTTGGGATAATGGCACTAGGTATGCCAACCCAGAAACTTAAATTCCATTTGACTCATATATGCAGTACTCAAAGAGATTGGTAATCCTCCATTTCCTTTATCAAACTGCATAACCATAACAAACACAAATGGCGCACCATATCATTAAAATGTGTTTAGATTCCCATTTTTCTAAATACATTTTGGCATGACCACCACATGCTTGGGGGCACTTATGCCCCTCAACCATAAAATCCCAGATCTCAACCAAAAACAGCATTGAAATCCCCTTTCTCTGACAGGTCGCACTTTTCCGGTCATTTCCTGGGATAGGTCGCAGTTTTTTTCCCAGTACCTGCTACCCAGGCCGCATAACAGACCCCAACAAGTGCGACCTGGCCTATTAATGAGCTCTGGGTACCTGTTAGTTTTTAGTACCTTAATACTTCACCAGGACACATTGTGCCCAGGAAGGGTCTCTTCACCTCCACTCAAAATCAGATTTCTTCACTTCCAACACCTATACTTGCGATACCACTTTGCCTCCATACTTGTACTTGCTCGTGTTGATTTTCGTCATGAATTACCATCTTGTACTCATGTTTTCATGGTCCCCCATTGGACCTTTACTGTATGGTAGCACCATCAAGTCGCCCTTGTTTAGAGCATCCAAGTTGAGTCATCATTAGTCACGGAGTCTATCTCGCATCCCTTTGTATCCCATTACAGTCCTCCATCCTTCATTGCTTGGTCCCTATCTCGTGTTGCACATTATGGCCTTCAGTACCATTGTCCCCTATCCCTCATGATAGTGTGTCAGTCGCTGCCAAGCCATTCATGCCCTTTATGCTCTAACAAGGGAAGTGGTCCATCCACTACTTAGTATCCCTCACTTCATTATCATCATCAGTGTCCGTCCGTTAGTCGCTCTACTATTTTCTCTCGTGCCTTAGTTGAGATTCCCTCGTCTCCTCACCTATGGTGGACCTACTTCTGTCTACATCAGCTCATTTACTCCAGAAGCCAGGTCTAGGGGGAAGTGTACCTTGGTTCGAGCTCCAGCATGATCATGATCTATACACTTGATGGTCCAGTGACGCAGCAGCAGCTATTGGTGATTTCCAAGCATGTGTGAGATGTCTCAACCCTCATGAGGGGGTAGCCCTACAAGTATCCCCCCACATGCCCGGATGACTTCTTCATTCCCGCCCTTGATACAACTCCTCTCATTTGACGATATTGGCCTCAACCGCTTGTAGCGCCTCTTCGATTTACACATATTAGTAAGATTTTACAAGCCATTCCCCGCGTGTAGGGGGCATTTGGGTGTATTTGTATCTCATATACTAAAATATTATTGTATAAGTCTTGACGGTTATTCCAGGCATCACATGTATGTGGGATTTATCATGCTATTTATCTGGCTCATGTTTAGGCCAGCACATACTTCATTATTGCATTCCGTGGTTTTCCGGGTGCCTTATTCTTTGTACCTATTGTGTTTCGTGGTGTTCTAGGCACTTTATTCTTTGTACTTTGTCTCGCTGGGCATAGGTATGCCTCCCTTTCCGCCTTTAGCACAGGTACCACTTCATAGAGACTTGTTGCACCTGTAAGTCTCGTCTCCTTAGGGTCTAGTCCTTTCACACATCAGACAACCTTACATTTCTCTCTCACTTCCCTCTTGATGCCTACTGATTGAGTTCTTACAACGTACTTCGGTCATACGATTTTCTCCTAACACTCGTACGTTGGGGGGCAATCTGTTACACCAATTTTTGGTCATCTAACCTATTATTATTAGATGAACCTAAGTACACCATGTAAGACCAATTTTACCCTAAGTAAAATTGCTTTCACCATATAAAATAACTTATTTGTTTATATTTCCTGGTCATATTTAACCCAAAATAAGGAACTTAATTAAATAAATCCTTATTTATTTAATTATTTCCTAAGAATAAGTTATTTAAATCATTATTTAAATATTATTCTTAGTTAAATTTGACTAAATCATCCATAAATAATTAAATAAACCATTATTTATTTAATTATATTCCCATCATTCCCCTAAAATAATAAATAAATCATTTATTTATTTATTATTTATAAATAAAGGAATTGACCCAAGTCAAGAATCCTTTTCCCTCCAACAAATATAATAAAATATTCCTAAAGGGTGCTTCTAGAATTCAATTAATAATATGTTATTCATGCACTGAGTTCTAGATAACCCTAATAATTTGTTATAAATAGGAGGGTTTTCCCCATTCATTAGTCACCTTCATTGCATTAGATCACTCTAGATCTTCTCTTGGTCACGATTTTCCATTTTGCCTTGTGAACTCCCATTGAGTTCTATGTTTGCTTTTCCACATCCATAAGAGAGAGAAATGTTAGATCTGAAACACTGAGGACTTCCAAGAATCCATCCCACTGAGGAGAACTGGAAAACACCTTTCTTTTTTTCCTCTCAGGTACCCCATTCTTTAATATAATACAAAATTCTTTCATATACATTCTTCTTGTCTTGTTCAATGGATCTATGGAGTTATTTTATTTCTTTTTATTTGCTTAATATCTTTTATGCTCAGATCTGAATTTGTGCAGCAATATTAAAGGTATTTTGTAGCCATAATCAATGTTAGGGCTATTTTTTATGCGTAGCTAAAGTGAAACTTTATGACAAAAGATTCATACTAATAGATGATGTAGGAAAATCTGGTCCTCTACACTCAGCATGAAATCTATATGAGGTATCCTTCTCAATTGTCAGATCAAAGCTGCCACAGTTATTTTCATCGTGTCCCACAGATCGACAAAATGTTCAGTAAGGTTTTTGTAACTCCAAAATATATTTACCAAGCCTGGGGTATAAGTCTGTCGTATGTAGTCCATTTACTTGGAAAATCATGCACCATAGTTTGGGAACCTCACTAGCCCCTGCCCCATTCTTAATTAGAATTGGTCCTCCAACCGCCAAATAGCTATTATATACAGGAAAATGATCCCTTTGATGCCCCTCAGCTTTAGAGTGTGTGCACCATACTCCTGTGCACACATTCTTTTCCTTATCCTTCCGCAATGTTTGTATTTCTAAATTCAATGCAGATAATTTGATTTCTATTTACTGAGCCCCGACCTATGTGGCTATTATAGGTGAGGCTTATAGCTTCATAGCAATCTCCACAACTTCAGCCTGGGTCGCAATCTTCCATTGGTTTAAATATTGGCGCAGATGCGACAACAACATAGCAATGAACCATTATTTGTGTTGTGTGCCATCGATAGTAAATCCCTCGTCCCTGATGGTGAGATTTAATATGCCTCCCATACAAATTCATTTACTTCTTGGTGGATCTCCTTTAGTTCGGTCACACATTGAGAGTATGATTTTGGCTTTTTGAACTGCTCCTTCAGTGCAGTTTTAAGCTCATCAATCATTGCATTAGGGTTGGTTTCCATATATCTCATGTACCAATCCAACACTCATTCTTGAAATGTAGTAGACAGCTAATTTTTCTTAACATTATCAATATTGATCTACTACGTTGCCCATATAATGTCTGTGACGAACCAAAATTGGTCCACATATTCATTTCCAATACCCTTGAAATTCTGCAACTTTATGGAATTAGTTGTTATCACTCCAATAATGTCCTAGGGTTGTTATGCTTTTTGTTTAAAGAAATATTAGAGGTGACTGTTGGAAATGTTGTCATTGATGGAAAAGGAGATCGCCAAGGAGGAACACCTAGCAACAAGGCAAAGAAAGTAGCATAGAAGCAGAGAGATAGAAAAATAGGCAGCAAGATGTAGAGAGGATCGAGCAGCAGAGACAGGGCCATTTAAATAAGCAAGGCAGGAAAAAGAAGTAGCCCAGGTAGCAGAGAAGACAGAGAATACAAAGAATACAGAGGAAGTAGAGACAAAGAATACAAAGAGTACAATGAAACAGTGAAACAGTCATGCATAGAGACAGAGAATACAGAGACAGGGAATATAGAGACAGAGAATACAGAGTCATTAATAAATCATATATGGTGGTGTTGATAATGTGAGAAAGGTTAAACAGGACCGATGAGTTGGTTTAATAGAGAAAAGGTGTGTGTATTATACGCGCTTATCTTAATTCAACTCTTGGAAGCGTCGTGGTAAAATGCTGAGGAAATAGGGGTTAACATGTAAAAAGTGCAAGGTCAAAGGCGGAGGCGGAACCGAGAGCGAAATGGAACCTTGGATCAATAGTGAAGGTGGGTTTGGAATGAAAGACCAGCTGTATCGCGTGATTCATAAGCGGTAGAAGGTTTTTGTGAAAAAAATGCAATATGGGTCTTCAGTCGACGTGTGGCAATAAGTGGTATTAGAATACCATTCATATCGCGTAATTTTTGAGTTTTAACCCTTGGCCATAGAAAAAACGTGATATGCAATATAACCGTCCGATCTAAAGCGGAGGAAATCCAACGTTCACGGTATCGCGCAATGTACGAAGGTTAATTGAAGTAAAGCTCTGTGGGCCCGAGTGTAGTTACATGGAGTTTTTGAGTTTGATATATGGTCTGAAGATAATTTACAACACATGTTAATATATGTGGAGAGCATGGAGTTATACTTTGGGCTTAATGGAAAGTTGAGCCTTGATATAGATCGAATACACAGCAAAAGAAACCCATGTATATGTATGATCGGAATGGTCAATTAATCAAGGCAAAGGGTTCACCTTTGGAATATAAGTATAGTTAAATGCACGTGGATGAACCTTTATGTGGATGAATTATGGTTTTTGTGGTCAAGTATTGGTGTATTAAGAACTAGGTTCTTAACCAAGGTCAATTAGTTAACACAACAAATATATATATATATATATATATATATATATATATATATACTGTTTGAGATGCGTTGAACGACGATGTGGGCCCGAATACATTAAGAGTTATATATAAAGTGAAATCCTTCACAAATGAAATCTGGGGTTTGTATAGTCTTCATAAAGGAAATGCCGCACATGAGGATTGAAAGTTAAAATATTACAATGGTCCAAATTGTAATATTCAAAAGATTATTCGACTTTTTATATGAATGGTATGATTGACATATAGCGACGGATGTGACTTATTTAACTCGAAGGTTCTGTGGTAAACCTATTAAAAGGTTTCATCTCCTTTTGAAATAAACTAAGGGTGAAGACCTTGGAATATGTGGGACCCTTTGTTCATCGCACCAATTTGTTGGAGGACACGATTGCCATATTGCGATCGCGATAAAGAAGTGGACCCGATAAATTATAAATGGTGATTCTCATGTGTTTGAGTTCCGGCATAAAGGGCATCGAAGTGATTCATTGCATCAAAGGAGAAACAGTGATGAACAAATTGAAATCTGTGATTTCAATTGAGCAATCGAAGAAAAACCGCTGGATTTGCTGAAGGATGGACAGCAGATATGAGTCGCTTAATTACAATGGTGTGACCTTTGCCAATCGCGTCGGCGGAAATCAAATAATCAAGGCTGAAGAAGAAAAAGGTATTAATGCGGTAAGTATATATATATATATATATATATATACTTTTATCAATGAACAGTAATCCATTGTATTGGAATAAAAAAGAGCAATGGCACATACAATTTGAAGTTGCGATTGTGATTGATCGCATTAAAACAATCACAAAGGAAGCAATCGCATCAACACAGCAGAGGTGTTAGTGGGTAAGGAATTATAAGTTGTGATTCCAATTGAAAAGATAAAATAGGCAGAGTGTATATGTAATGTGGGCTCCATACAAAAAGAAATATTTATATACGTTTACTCCGAGTTTTCGACCAAAGTTGAAGAGTTAAAGGAAAAAAAAGTGGCAAATATATATATAAAACAATATATATACATATTTATTTCGGTGACCAGTGAATCATCGCATCGGAGTGAAAGCAGAGTATCGAAACATGCAACCGGAAGTTGCGATTTGGATTAATCACAATCGAAAGTATTCAAGAGGTCATTCATCGCATTGGAGAATAAAGAAAGTTTGGTGAGTGGACCCGAAAGGGAATTTTATGTATTAAAAGGGTCTATTATGATTATATCATCGAGAGGCATTTGCGTTATATAAAAAGGGTAGTTATATATATATACAAGAGTTACGCAATTTCTGTGAACGGCAGAGCAAGCAGAGACGACCACAGAAAAGACAAAAACATGATGATCCAAAAATCAATGGGTTGGTTTGTAATCCATATTGTAACTGAATGTAAATGTTTTTAATTGGTTTATATTGTTTGTGATGCACTGGAAAGTCTCCGTAGGAAACAAAACTCCACTGTAAAAATGAAATTTGTACAAATTGCTGTAGTTTTTATGAATGAGCTGGACAAAGAAATGAGGAGGCAAAAGGCGAAGAGTCAGGGATATTCACTTTGAATTCCCTGTGGAATACAAACAATTATGAGGCAAACTGGATAAAGGATATCACATTGATATGCATAGGGAGGTCAGAGAATGCAGAGTATGAAGAATTGAGGTAGAGAAGATAAGAAGAAGGAGGAGCAGAAATAGATGTTGTGAAAAATCAGAGATGATATAAGATAGATTTGAAGACTGGAGGACAGCAAAAAAGAAGGTATAGAATAGAGCTGGTATACAAGGTAAATCAGCAAATGTTTTCTTTTGATAGAATGAGGAAGTTGGAGCTTCCCTATCAAGTTGTAGCTTGATAGATGTTAGTTGTAGCTGACTGAGGTTGGAGCCTCCTGTAGGTTGGTGCCTGCAGAAAATTGATGGGATTTGGAGCTTCCTTGCAAGTTGTAGCTTGCAGAATTGAGATTGGAGCCTCCTGTGGGTTGGTGCGTACAGAAAATCAGTGGTGAGAGGGAGTTAGAGCTTGCCTTTGCATCACAACAATAATAAGATGTGGTTTTCTCCCTTTATGGGTTTCCACTTATATCTGCTGTCTTTGTGTGTGATTCCTATGTTTTTATATGATCTATTCAATCTGCTTAATACTTGTTGCTCTCATAATAAGTTTTCTCTCACATTATCTTAATACTTACTGCTCATATATTAAGATTGTTCACATATAAAGTTGATCATAAAATTAATTTGTAAATAAGCTTAATGAAAAGTTTTAAAAGCTCATGAATGTGTTAAACTAATTCACCCCCCTCACCCCCTCTCAGTTTAAATAACAGTTAAACAATTGGGATCAGATCCGGTTCCTTTTGTATCAGTTTAACCACTGAAAGGAGATCCTAGGTCCCCAAGATGGCTAGTCAAGAAGGAAGCTCAACCAATAAAGCCCCTTTTTTCACCGGTGCTAATTATGCCTTCTCGAAAATCAGAATGAGAGCTTACATAATGTCTCTAGGAATAGAATTTTGGGCGGCTGTGTAATTTGGATATGCCCCAAAGGCAACTGACTCAGAAAAGGAAGCTAAACAAGATTTTGTAGCTAATGCAAAGGCCATGAATGCAATCTTAAATGGACTATGTGAGGCAGAATTTATCAAAGTAATGCACAGCAAGACTGCCAAAGAGATGTGGGATACTCTAGAGAACATCCATGAGGGAGACAAGAAGGTGAAGACAGCCAAACTTCAAGTCTATAGAGCCCAGTTTGAAAATTTAAAAATGAATGATGATGAAGACATTGCCAGCTTCTTTTTAAGGGTTGGAGAAATAGTGAATAACATGAAAGCTCTAGGAGAAACCATAAAAGAAGCTACAATTGTTCAAAATATTATGAGATATCTTCCATCTAGCTTTAACCCCAAGGTTTCTACCATAGAAGAAACAGCTGATTGGGAAACCTTGACCATGAACCAGTTACTTGGAAATATAATAGCCTATGAGATGAGACTGCCATAGAGGAAGTCAAATGTGAGGGAGGCAACCTTTAAGATAGAGAAGAAGAAAGAAGAAAAGGAAGATACATGCTCTTGCTCTGATGAAGAAGAGGCCAAATTTGTCAGGAAATTGGACAAAGGCTCAGGTAAATATAAAGGTAAACTTCCATTTAAATGATTTAATTGTGGAAGATTTGGACACTATGCTGCTAAGTATTCTCATAAGAAAACAAAAAATCAGACTCAAGATTCAAATAAAACCATATCAAAGAACTGGCAGAAAGGAAAGAAATTCAATAGAAAATCTTTCTATGCTCAACAAGACAGAAGTGCATCTGAAGACTTAGATTAACCCTCTAGTGAAGAAGGAACCTCTGAATTTATATTGATGGCCATATAAGAGCTTGAAGGACTCCTTCTAGAAGATGAAGAAGAAGGTGAAGTTGATCTTGAGGGGGAGCTAAGAAGTGCCCTGGAGGAAATTGATAGACTCAAACTGAAGTGTAGAAAATAGAAAGACATTCTCCTCAAGTATGTAAGAGAAGAACAAAATTCAGAAGTTCTCATTCAGTCGAAAGTAGAGCTTGAAGAAGCCAAGAAGGTGGAAGACATTTTACTTAACCAAATTAAGGATAAAATTCAGGAACAAGAGAAATTGGAAGAAGAAGTAGTATGCTTGAGGAAGAAATTAGAAAATTCCCAAAGGAAAGTGTCAATAAATTCTTCTCAAATGACAAGCTCTAGTAAGTTGAATGAAATTCTGGATGCTCAAAGGTCTCCTCTGATAAAAACTAGGATAGGCTATGAAGGAGAATCAAGTAAAGGCAAAGAAAAGGAAAACAAAAATATTATTTTTGTAAGAGCAAATAAGGATGATGAAGCAGCTCAGATGATTCCTACAGAAGAAGAAACCTGAAATGAAGGAGATAGAAACCAGAAGGAACCTCTAATGAAAAATAATTAAATAAATACTCATGCAACAGAAAAGGGCCCATATACTCCTGAGTATGTCAAATTTGGAAGCCATCAAAGGAGATTCTTCCCTCCTATGAAAAATGCCACCTGTTATTCCTTCCACAAGTTGCGACATATTGCTACATACTGAGATACAAGGAGAATTAATTCAAACCAGCAAAGGATGCAAATAGTGAAGATATTATCTCAAGCAAATAAATGGAGAAGACAACCTTTCATCAGGTATGAAAATTGTTTTTATGGATACTGTTTTTACAATAAGGAATTTGGCTGTAAAATCATAGAATGCGGAAAATATGGACAAAGCCCAATGTTCAAAACCTCAAGGAGGTTTATGAATCATGGAGAGTTTACTCGTACTCATAATTCATTGAAAAGTATGATCAAATGTTGTGTATGCAATAAAATTGGTCATATGCCTTCCAAATGTCCTCTCAAAGAATGCGGTTCATCATCTCAGAAAAGGTACCAAACAAAAGGATGCATGCAGTGGAAAAAGAAGGTGAATAAATGTGACCTGGCTCTAATAGCTCAAGACCTGAAAAGCCAATGGTATTTGGACAATGGTTGCTCAAAGGATATGACTGGAGATAGAAGCAAGTTTATAACCTTTGATGAAAAGAAATCGGGAAATGTTACTTTTGGCAATGATAAAGCAGGGAAAATCAAAGGAAAAGGCTCAGCTAGTCTAGATAATGGCAGAGGAAAGGCCCAAGATGTACTATTTGTGGATGGGCTGAAAGAAAATCTGCTGAGTGTCAGTCAAATGTGTGATAAAGGCTGTGAAGTTATTTTTAGAGCACAAGACTATGAAGTTAGATCAAGCACCATAGGTGTTGGCAATATCATACAGAGTGTTGTCCTTGATGGCAAACCACTTGATGAAGATGATGGTAACCTACTTGATGAAGTTGTTATTGACTTGATGAGTTCATTAATGATGTAAATCTGATGTTCTACAAGTAGCTCAGAAGTACCAGAGAAAGAAATATCAGTAAGGACCAGAACAATGATGATAAGTGTGTGACACAAGGCATACGCGGGTTTGTCAAGGAGAAGGCGCGTATGCACGTGGAAAAGTACATCCCAAGTTGCATATTATCAATTGCGCTCTAAATTTGTAAAACTAGGGGACTTTACCATGGTATTGACCCATTGTATTGAGCGCTGGATTGTCTATATGATCCCGTCCAGGAATACCATCGAAAGTAATGTGGTTTTGGCTCATGGTATTGAAAAAGGCTAAACCTATATAAGGAGAAGAAATTCATTGTGCAAAGGGTGTGCATGAGTCTGGGTGTGAATGAATACTTCTCTCTGAAGTATATCTGAATGAAATGGGTAACAGTTGAATGATAGATCTGAATTCATAATGCACCTACCAAGAAAATGATGAAGAGGGATATCTAGATCTAAAATGTATTTGTATTTTCTAGATCTGTTTGTGGAATGTTTAAATCTGAGATGAGGTGAACATCTGTCTGAAGTGAAGGGTAAAATCTGAGATATATATCTGTTCTTAAGAATTGTGCTGCCCCATAATCTTTGAAGATCTATATGCTTGTTTTTTGCAGAGGAAGCGCGTATATATGCGGGTTTAATTCAGCGAAAGCGTGTATGGAATGTGAAACCAGTTCTGAAGTATGTGAAGATGTATAAGTGGGTTGATATGCATGGAAGCGCATATATACGCAGGATCAGTGAAAGGAAAGCATGTATTAAAACTAGGGTTTGCTGAAGTTTGTGGTATGAGATGTCTGATCTGTTCTGATGTTTTACTACTATCTGTTAGTGATGTATTCATAGAGATCTGGGTAGTTTGAATGATGATTAAGCTGCTAAATATTTTGATCAAGTTGTTGGTTGATTGATTGATGATTAAATGAATGAATTGATGGAGTTGTATGTTTCAGTTTGATGTATGATTGAGCTTAAATGTGTGGGGTGGGTCCAATATGAAAATATGATGAAAAGTGCCCTGCAATTTGTGTTCTATTGAAGATATTGAATCCAGTGTGAAAATTGATGAAACGTGGTCCATGGTGGTGCTGAGGGTTGTAGCCTTTAGTCAGGGGGTTGTATCTCCCTTCCAGGAGAGGCTGGTAAACGAGAGCAGGGGGTCGTAGCTCCCTTCCAGGAGAGGCTGGTAAACAAGAGCAGGGGGTTATAGCTCCCTTCCAGGAGAGGCTGGTAAACGAGAGAAGGTTGTAGCCTTCTGCAGGTGGGTGCCTGCATGCTGGTATGAGTCTGCGCCGGTACATGGTTGTAACATGTTTTCTTTATATAATAAATATTGAAGACTGAGACGACGGCAGCGGTGGTTTTCTCCCGACTTGGGTTTCTACCTTAAATCCTGGTGTTCATGTGTAATGCTTATGTGTGATGGTTTATTCTATTATTACTACACGTTTACTATTAACTAAACATCAGAATAATGAATGTTGCATAGATCTAAGTAAAGATTTAATTGCATAATGAGATCTCTGTGTATACGCGAGTTTTGTGAAGGATATCCACGTGTATACGCTAGTTGGCTTCAGAAAAGTAGCGTATGGGTTTTAGATAATGAAAAAGTAAAAATATTTGAGTATGCTCCAAATACTGATTCACCCTCCCCCCCCTCTCAGTATTTTTCCGAAAAATTGGTATCAGAGCAGGTCCTTCTGCAGAAGCTTGATCGCTTGAAGGAGATCCGTTGCAATGGGAAGTCATCAAGGATTATTTTCTATAAGGCCACCTCTATTCAATGGAAGTAATCTATTATTCTAGAAAATGAGGATGAGATCCTATCTTCAGTCTATGGGAGCAGATGTATGGGCCACTGCTGAACAAGGATATCAATATCCAGCTGCTACACCGACAGATCCAACTGAAAGGAAGAATTATGAATCAAATGCAAAAGCGGTCAATGCTATAACAGGAAGTTTAACTGAATCAGAATTTGTCAAATTCATGCAGCTGAATACAGCAAAGGAAATATGGGACAAAATCATTCTAAGTTATGAAGGTGATGCAAAAGGTAAAAAGTGCAAAACTCCAAACCCTCAGAATTGAATATGAAAATTTGAAGATGCACAGTGATGAGAGTATTGCCAGTTTCTTCTTATGTCTAGATGATATTGTAAATCGAATGAGAAATTTGGGTGAAACCATAACCGATACTACTTTGGTGGAAAAATTCTTAAGATCTTTGACTTCAAAATTTGAATCTAAAGTATCTGCTATTGAAGAAAAACAAGATCTGCAAACTCTGACTATTGTTCAACTACATGGTATCACGACTGCTTTTGAAATGAGAAAAGGAGGTCCCTCTCAAATCAGAGAAGCTGCGTTTAAGACATGTGCAAAGGGAAAGAAAAGGAAGTTGTCAAGGAATCAAATTATATATCAGAAGAAGAAGAAGCAAACTTTGTGAGAAGACTCCAACTAGGAACTGGAAGATTCAAAGGTAAGCTTCCCTTCAAGTGTTTTACTTGTGGAAGAGTTGGTCATTATGCTGATAAATGTCCTTATGAAGAAAATCATGGTAAAGGGAAACAATTTGAAAAAGGAAAGAGTTATTA
Organism: Pinus albicaulis; assembly: GCA_034641835.2. Classification (NCBI taxonomy): domain Eukaryota; kingdom Viridiplantae; phylum Streptophyta; class Pinopsida; order Pinales; family Pinaceae; genus Pinus; species Pinus albicaulis. The sequence continues at coordinate 923,929,237 of CM076570.1, forward strand.
TACAAATGAAAATAATGATGAAGTGTTAAATGAGGATGAAGAAGGTTCTGACCACGATCTGCAAGTGCTCATGGCATCTACTATGGAAGATGTTAATTTCACAAAAGAAAGGGATCTGATTGTTAAAGAATTGCTTAGAACAAGAAAGAAGGGTTTCTTTCATGGATGTTGCTTCTATTGTAACTCATTTGGTCATAAGGCCACTGATTGCAGGATAAGTATGATGAACAGATCTGATAAATTGGAGAATTTCTAGCACCCTATAAGAAATCACAAGCAAATCTGGAAAAAGAAGAGGCACTGGTCAAAAACGTAGGGAATATTAACCCTACTGCAGTCATCTTCTTCTAAAGCTTACTTCTCTTAATGACTGCAAAAGTGATGTGATATACATTATAGGGATTAGTAATGTATCATCACAGGGGCAGCAATGTATGATGATTCTCATGGTTGGTTTGGTTATTCTGGTTATGTTTATTTCTGATGTGAAGAAGACAGGTACAGGTGGTACAAATTCAGGGGGGGATGAAGGAATGTGATGTTTTCAATGTTTCACTTTCCATACGCGGGTTCTATGAACTAAAGCCGCGTATACACGCGAGTTCCAGTGGAGACAGTCGCGTATGCATTTATGATAAGAAAAATAGTAAGATGGCTCAAGAACAGGAGCACAGGTTCAGGGGGAGCATCAATCTGATTATTAATGAGTGTATTATTGGCACTATATCTGCTTATTACTCAGTTCTAAATGATGATGAAATGATACATGGTTTCTTATGATGATATTATGGATGAGCCTTGTTTGCTTTTTGCTGAAAAGTATTCCTTGCTTTCACACATAGGATGAGATGGAAGTCTTATAAGGACAGATCATGTAGAGATTGTTGCTGATGACTTGTTGTTGAAGGTGTTCAGGTTGCACAAGCTAAGGAGGAGCCTTGGTCATTTGGAAAGGATGCTTGGATGCACATCTTCAGGGGGAGCATTAGCCTTGCTGATTATAATGCATTGTTGGCATTATGATGATTCTGAAAGATGATCTCTCTTGAGGTCTTCTTTTTTTGGTATTGATTATGAAAGGTCATATTTGTAAGTTGCTGAAAAGGTCATGTTGAAACCTATGATGTAAAATTGTAATATTGAGTCATGTAAGGACTTGTTCAATTTTGTAAATCCACTTGGTTGGACAGTTGAGTGAAAATGTGTAAACCCACTTGGTTGGGTACTTGGGTCACATATGTAAATCCACTTAGTTGGATCTTTGATGTAAGTATGAGTCCTTGGTGATAGGAAAGGTCATAGAGTCATGTACTTCATTGAAAAATATGTTTGAAGATTCATCTTGAACTCACGGGGAGCATGGTAACTTCAGTGCACATCAGATCTACAACGCTCTTCTTTCTACATGAGGAGAAAAACCTTGTGTTGGTTTTGTTCCGCCCTTTTCCCTTGATGTCAAAGGGGGAGACTGACATAGTGACATGGTGTTTGAATAGGGGAAGAATATCATTATGCTTAATGTATCTATCTGTTATGGTGATCAAACACCATCGTGGTTGCCATCAAGTTCAAAGGGGGATATTGTTGGCAATATGATGCAGACTGTTGTCCTTGATGGCAACCCACTTGATGAAGATGATGGAAACCTACTTTATGAAGTTGTTCTTGACTTAATGAGTTCATTAATGACATAAATATGATGTTCTACAAGTAGCTCAAAAGTACCAGAGAAAGAAATATCAGTAAGGACCAGAACAATGATGATAAGTGTGTGACACAATCCATACGCGGGTTTGTCAAGGAGAAGGCGTGTATGCACGTGGAAAAGTACATGCCAAGTTGCGTATTATCAATTGTGCTCTAAATTTGTAAAACCAGGGGACTTTACCATCGTATTGACCCATTGCATTGAGCGTTGGATTGTCTATATGATCCCGTCCAGGAATACCATCGGAAGTAATGTGGTTTTGGCTCATGGTATTGAAAAAGGCTAAACCTATATAAGGAGAAGAAATTCATTGTGCAAAGGGTGTGCATGAGTCTGGGTGTGAATGAATACTTCTCTCTGAAGTATATCTGAATGAAATGGGTAACAGTTGAATGATAGATCTGAATTCATAATGCACCTACGAAGAAAATGATGAAGAGGGATATCTAGATCTGAAATGTATTTGTATTTTCTAGATCTATTTGTGGAATGTTTAAATCTGAGATGAGGCGAACATCTATCTGAAGTGAAGGGTAAAATCTGAGATATATATCTGTTCTGAAGAATTATGCTGCCCCATAATCTTTGAAGATCTATACGCTTGTTTGCAGTAGAGGAAGCGCGTATATACGCGGGTTTAATTCAGCGAAAGCGCGTATGGAATGTGAAACCAGTTCTGAAGTATGTGAAAATGGATACGCGGGTTGATATGAATGGAAGCGCGTATATACACAGGATCAGTGAAAGGAAAGCGCGTATTAAAACTAGGGTTTTCTGAAGTTTTTGGTATGAGATGTATGATCTGTTCTGATGTTTTACTGTTATCTGTTAGTGATGTATTCATATAGATATGGGTTGTTTGAATGATGATTAAGCTGTTGAATATGTTGATCATGTTGTTGGTTGATTGATTGATGATTCAATGAAAGAATTGATGGAGTTGTAAGTTTCAGTTTGATGTATGATTGAGCTTAAATGTGTGGGGTGGGTCCAGCCTGAAAATATGATGGAAAGTGGCCTGTAAGTTGTGTTCTATTGAAGATATTGGATCCAGTGTGAAAATTGATGAAACCTGGTCCATGGTGGTGCTGAGGGTTGTAGCCTTCAGTCAGGGGGTTGTAGCTCCCTTCCAGGAGAGGCTGGTAAACGAGAGCAGGCGGTTGTAGCTCCCTTCCAGGAGAGGCTGGTAAACAAGAGCAGGGGGTTGTAGCTCCCTTCAAGGAGAGGTTGGTAAACGAGAGAAGGTTGTAGCCTTCTGCAGGTGGTTTCCTGCATGCTGGTATGAGTCTGTGCCAGTACATGGTTGTAACATGTTTTATTTATATAATAAATATTGAAGACTGAGACGACGGCAGCGGTGGTTTTCTCCCAACTTGGGTTTCCACCTTAAATCCTAGTGTTCATGTGTAATGCTTATGTGTGATGGTTTATTCTATTATTACTGCACATGTTTACTGTTAACTAAACATTAGAAGAATGAATGTTGCATAGATCTAAGTAAATATTTAATTGCATAATAAGATCTCTGTGTATACGCGAGTTTTATGAAGGATATCTGCGTGTATACACTAGTTGGCTTCAGAAAAGTAGCGTATGGATTTTAGAGAATGAAAAAGTAAAAATATTTGAGTATGCATCAAATACTGATTCACCCCCCCCTCTCAGTATTTTGCCAACAATTGGTATCAGAGCATGTCCTTCTGCAGAAGCTTGATCGCTTGAAGGAGATCCGTCGGAATGGGAAGTCATCAAGGAGTGATTTCTATAAGGCCACCTCTATTCAATGGAAGTAATCTGTTATTCTAAAAAATGAGGATGAGATCCTATCTTCAGTCTATGGGAGCAGATGTATGTTCCACTGTTGAACAAGGATATCAATATCCAGCTGCTACACCAACAGATCCAACTGAAAGGAAGAATTATGAATCAAATGCAAAATCAGTCAATGCTATAATAGGAAGTTTAACTGAATCAGAATTTTTCAAAGTCATGCAGCTGAATACAGCAAAGGAAATATGGGACAAAATCATTCTAAGTTATGAAGGTGATGCAAAGGTAAAAAGTGCAAAACTCCAAACCCTCATAATTGAATATGAAAATTTGAAGACGCATAATGATGAGAGTATTGCCAGTTTCTTCTTACGTCTAGATGATATTGTAAATCGAATGAGAAATTTGGGTGAAACCATAACCGATACTACTCTAGTGGAAAAAGTCTTAAGATCTTTGACTTCAAAATTTGAATCTAAAGTATCTGCTATTGAAGAAAAACAAGATCTGCAAACTCTAACTATTGTTCAACTACATGGTATCCTGACTACTTTTGAAATGAGAAAAGGAGGTCCCTCTCAAATCAGAGAAGCTACGTTTAAGGCATGTGCAAAAGGAAAAGAAAAGGAAGTTTTCAAGGAATCAAATTATATATTAGAAGATGAAGAAGCAAACTTTGTGAGAAGACTCCAACTAGGAACTGGAAGATTCAAAGGTAAGCTTCCCTTCAAGTGTTTTACTTGTCGAAGAGTTGGTCATTATGCTGCTAAATGTCCTTATGAAGAAAATCATGGTAAAGGGAAACAATTTGAAACAAGAAAGAGTTATTATACAAATGAAGATAATGATGAAGTGTCAAATGAGGATGAAGAAGGTTCTGACCACGATCTACAAGTGCTCATGGCATCTACTATGGAAGATGATAATTTCACAAAAGAAAGGGATCTGATTGGTAAAGAATTGCTTAGAACAAGAAAGAAGGGTTGCTTTCATGGAAATTGCTTCTATTGTAACTCATTTGGTCATAAGGCCACTGATTGCAGGATAAGTATGATGAACAGATCTGATAAATTGGAGAATTTCCAGCACCCTATAAGAAATCACAAGCAAAGCTGGAAAAAGAAGAGGCACCGGTCAAAAACGTAGGGAATATTGACCCTACTGCAGTCATCCACTTCTAAAGCTTACTTCTCTTAATGACTGCAGAAGTGATGTGAGATACATTATAGGGATTAGTAATGTATCATCACAGGGGGAGCAATGTATGATGATTCTCATGGTTGGTTTGGTTATTCTGGTTATATTTATTTCAGATGTGAAGAAGACAGGTATAGGTGGTACAAATTCAGGGGGAGATGAAGGAATGTGAATTTTTCAATGTTTCACTTTCCATACGCGGGTTCTGTGAACTAAAGCCGCGTATACATGCGAGTTCCAGTGGAGATAGTCGCGTATGCATTTAGGATAAGAGAAATAGTAAGATGGCTCAAGAACAGGAGCACAGGTTCAAGGGGAGCATCAGTTTGACTATTAATGAGTGTATTATAGGCACTGTATCTGCTTATTACTCAGTTCTAAATGATGACAAAATGATACATGGTTTCTTATGATGAGATTATGGATGAGCCCTGTTTGATTTTTGCTGAAAAGTATTCCTTTCTTTCACACATAGGATGAGATGGAAGTCTTATAAGGACAGATCATGCAGAGATTGTTGCTGATGACTTACTGTTGAAGGTGTTCAGGTTGCACAAGTTAAGGAGGAGCCTTGGTGATTTGGAAAGGATGCTTGGATGCATATCTTCAGGGGGAGCATTAGCTTTGCTGAGTATAATGCATTGTTGGCATTATGATGGTTCTAAAAGATGATCTCTCTTAAGGTCTTCTTTTTTTGGTATTGATTATAAAAGGTCATATTTGTAAGTTGCTGAAAAGGTCATGTTGAAACCTATGATGTAAAATTGTAATATTCAGTCATGTAAGGACTTGTTCAATTTTGTAAATCCATTTGGTTGGATAGTTGAGTGAAAATGTGTAAACCCACTTGGTTGGGTACTTGGGTCACATATGTAAATCCACTTGGTTGGATCTTTGATGTAAGTATGAGTCCTTGGTGATAGGAAAGGTCATAGAGTCATGTAGTTCATTGAAAAATATGTTTGAAGATTCATCTTGAACTCAGGGGGAGCATGGTAACTTCAGTGCACATCAGATCTACAACACTCTTCTTTCTACATGAGGAGAAAAACCTTCTGTTGGTTTTGTTCTTCCCTTTACCCTTGATGTCAAAGGGGGAAAGTGACATAGTGACATGGTGTTTGAATAGGGGAAGAATATCATTATGCTTAATGTATCTATCTGTTATGGTGATCAAACACCATCATCGTTGCCATCAAGTCCAAAGGGGGAGATTGTTGGCAATATGATGCAGAGTGTTGTCCTTGATGGCAACCCACTTGATGAAGATGATGGCAACCTACTTGACGAAGTTGTTCTTGACTTGATGAGTTCATTAATGATGTAAATCTGATGTTTTACAAGTAGCTCAGAAGTATCAGAGAAATAAATATCAGTAAGGACCAGAACAATGATGATAAGTGTGTGACATACGGCATACGCGGGTTTGTCAAGGAGAAGGCGCGTATTCACGTGGAAAAATACGTGCTAAGTCGCGTATTATCAATTGCGCTCTAAATTTGTAAAACCAGGGGACTTTACCATGGTATTGACCCATTGTATTGAGCGCTGGATTGTCTATATGATCCTGTCCAGGAATACCATCAGAAGTAATGTGGTTTTGGCTCATGGTATTGAAAAAGGCTAAACCTATATAAGGAGAAGAAATTCATTGTGCAAAGGGTGTGCATGAGTCTGGGTGTGAATGAATACTTCTCTCTGAAGTATATCTGAATGAAATGGGTAACATTTGAATGATAGATCTGAATTCATAATGCACCCACGAAGAAAATGATGAAGAGGGATATCTAGATCTGAAATGTATTTGTATTTTCTAGATCTGTTTGTGGAATTTTTAAATCTGAGATGAGGCGAACATCTGTCTGAAGTGAAGGGTAAAATCTGAGATATATATCTGTTCTGAAGAATTGTGTTGCCCCATAATATTTGAAGATCTATACGCTTGTTTGCAGCAGAGGAAGCGCGTATATACACGGGTTTAATTCAGCGAAAGCGCATATGGAATGTGAAACCAGTTCTGAAGTATGTGAAGATGTATACGTGGGTTGATATGCATGGAAGCGCGTATATACGTAGGATCAGTGAAAGGAAAGCACGTATTAAAACTAGGGTTTGCTAAAGTTTGTGGTATGAGATGTCTGATCTATTCTGATGTTTTACTGCTATCTGTTAGTGATGTATTCATACAGATCTGGGTTGTTTGAATGATGATTAAGCTGCTGAATATTTTGATCAAGTTGTTGGTTGATTGATTGATGATTCAATGAATGAATTGATGGAGTTGTAAGTTTCAGTTTAATGTATGATTGAGCTTAAATGTGTGGGGTGGGTCCAGTCTGAAAATATGATGAAAATTGGCCTGCAAGTTGTGTTCTATTGAAGATATTGGATCCAGCGTGAAAATTGATGAAACGTGGTCCATGGTGGTGCTGAGGGTTGTAGCCTTCAGTCAGGGGGTTGTAGCTCCCTTCCAGGAGAGGTTGGTAAACAAGAGCAGGGGGTCGTAGCTCCCTTCCAGGAGAGGCTGGTAAATGAGAGCAGGTGGTTGTAGCTCCCTTCCAGGAGAGGTTGGTAAACGAGAGAAGGTTGTAGCCTTATGCAGGTGGGTACTTGCGTTCTGGTATGAGTCTGCGCCAGTAGATGGTTGTAACATGTTTTCTTTATATAATAAATATTGAAGACTGAGACGATGGTAGCGGTGGTTTTCTCCTGACTTGGGTTTCCACCTTAAATCCTGGTGCTCATGTGTAATTCTTATGTGTGATGGCTTATTATGTTATTACTGCACATATTTATTGTTAACTAAACATTAGAAGAATGAATGTTGCATAGATCTAAGTAAAGATTTAATTGCATAATAAGATTTCTATGTATACGCAAGTTTTATGAAGGATATCGGCGTGTATACGCTAGTTGGCTTCATAAAAGTATCGTATGGGTTTTAGAGAATGAAAAAGTAAAAATATTTGAGTATGCTCCAAATACTGATTCACCCCCCCCCCCTCTCAGTATTTTTCCCAACAACAGGGAAGACTCTGATAAAAGGTGTTCGAACAGAGAGTAATGTCTACATAGTGAAAGAAGAGAATGAAGCATGCCACCTTAGCAAACTTGAGGAGTCATGGTTATGGCATAGGAGATTGGGACATATTAACTTCAACCATATCATCAGACTGAGCAAGAAGAAAGAAGTCAGAGATATGCCATCAATAAAGAAGCCTTCAAATACCATATGTAAATCTTGCCAATTGGGAAAATAGACCTAGACATCCTTTAATACCAAAGATGAGCTATCAACAAGTAGGCCACTTCAGCTTGTACACATGGACCTATGTGGACCTTCAATAACTAAAACAGCAAGTCGAGAATCCTACTTCATACTGATAATAGATGATTTCTTCGGAATGACATGGGTTTGATTTCTCAAATATAAATCGGAAGCACTTGAGAAATTCAAGATATTCAAGGCATTGACAGAAAATCAAACAGGATACAAGCTAAAGTTCATCAGATTAGATAGAGGAGGTGAATTCATAGACTATGATTTTGAAGACCTATGCAATGAACATGGGATAAAACAATGGTTTACTATTGCAGGGACACCTCAACAGAATAGAGTGGCAGAGAGCCAAAACAGGTCTGTACAACAAATCGCCAGAGCCATGATGCAAGAAAGTAACATTCCCCAAACCTTCTAGGCAGAAGTAGTACACACAATTGTGCATATTCTTAACAAAGCTCATTTAAGACCAAACAGTGACAAGACTCCTTATAAACTATGACATGGTAAACTAGCATCAATCAAGCACTTTAGAGTCTTTGGAAGCAAGTGTTACATAAAGAATAATGATGAAAATCTAGGGATGTTTGATGCAAGAGCAGATGAAGGAATATTTTTAAGATATGCATCCAAGAGTAAAGGTTACAGGTGCTACAACAAAACACTTCAAAAAATTGTGGAAAGCATTGATGTAAGATTTGATGAAGAACTACCAAACAAGACAAGAAGTACAGGTTGCAGCAATCCTCCAGAAGATCATGAAGAAGAGAACCAAGATGATGATGAAATAAGCAAGCAAACATAAGATATTGAATTTAACTCAAAAGGCCCCTCAAGATACACTCAAAAGAACCATCCAGAAGATCAAATCATTGGGGACAAGAGTGTAGGAGTCCAGACAAGAAGATAGCTAACTGAACAGACAGAAGAGGTATACCTAGCTATGTTATCACAAATAGACCCAAAGAAGTTTGAAGAAGCCAGAAAGGACAAGTATTGGGTGAATGTTATGAATGAAGAATTAGACCAAATTGAGAAGAACAATACCTGGGAATTAGTTCCAAGACCCACTGAGAAAAATATCATAGGCTCAAAATGGGTATTTAAGAATAAGATGAATGAAAAAGGATAGGTAATCAGAAATAAATCCAGACTTGTCTGCAAGGGATATTCACAAATTGAGGGTCTTGATTATGATGGAACATTTGCCCCTGTAGCTAGAATGGAAGCTATTAGAATTTTTTTGGCCTTTGCATGCTACCATGACTTCAAGGTATATCAAATGGATGTGAAATCTGCCTTCCTGAATGGAGATCTAGAAGAAGAAGTCTACATGGAACAACCTGAAGGATTCTCATTAACAGATAAAGAAGACTATGTGTGCAGACTAAAGAAGGCCCTATATGGGCTAAAACAAGCTCCTTGTGCATGGTATTCAAGGCTGGAAAAGTACTTGCAAAAACAAGGCTTTAAGAAAGGAGGAGTAGACATCAATTTATACATAAAGGCCAATGAAAATGAACTCCTGATTGTAGTAGTGTATGTAGATGACATCATGTTTGGAAGCACCAAATATGAGTTAGCAAAAGGATTTGCTGAAGATATGAAATCAGAGTTTGAGATGTCTATGATTGGAGAGCTCACCTTCTAATTAGGACTTCAAATTCAATAAAAGAACATAGGAACATTCATTTCACAAGAAAAATACTTAAGAGAAATGTTGAAAAGGTTCAAAATGGAAGACTGCAAACCTGTGTTAACTCCCATGATCACTGGATGCAAGTTATGTGCTGATGATGGATCTGTAGATACAGATCAAAGACATTACAGATCCATGATAGGAAGTCTGCTATACCTGACAGCTTCTAGACTAGACATTATGTTGGCAGTAGGACTTATGGCTAGATATCAAGCAACACCAAAACAAAATCACCTTCTAGCAGTTAAAATAATATTCAGATATCTACAAGGAGCTGCACAGTATGGGCTATGGTATCCAAAAGGCAAGAGCTTCATTTTGACAGCATATATAGATGTAGATTGGGCCAGCTATGTGGATGACAGGAAAATCACACGTGGAGGTGCATTCTATTTGGGAAAAAGTCTAGTGGCATGGCTAAGCAAGAAACAAACATCTATCTCTCTATCTACAGAAGAAGCATAATACATAGCAGCAGCAGCATGTTGCACACAACTCATGTGGATGAAACAAACCCTCCAAGACGTGAAGGTAAGCATTGATGAACCTATCTCTATCAAATGTGATAATACAAGTGCAATAAGTATATCAAAAAATCATGTACTTCATTCAAAAACTAAAGACATCCCAATCAAGTACCATTTCCTCAGAGAACAAGTAGCACAGAAGGTAGTGAAGTTGGAATATGTGCCAAAAAAAGGACAAACAATAGATATATTCACAAAACCTCTTGCTAGAGAACCATTCGAATATCTAAGAGACAAACTAGGAGTAGTGTCTGTAGATGCTACTCTCCGACATGCAAAGAAAGTATCATTCCAGGGGGGAGAACAGAAAAGAAAACATCATTCTAGGGGGAGATCAGTCAACAAAGAGAGTCACCAAAGAGCTAGAGCAATTAAGAAAGGCATGAAACAAGTCCTGAAGATCAGAGTAAAATGGACAAGATTTAAAAAAAAAAAAAAACATCACTAAGTAATGTGCAACCCTTTGCCATTGATGTCAAAGGGGGAGGAAAAGCAAGAAAAAGAAGATAGGCAAAAGGAAGACTTGGAGGAAGCATTGGATTATTGGTGGATGTGTTGCCATCAATGCCAAAGGGGGAGACTGTTGGAAATGTTTTCATTGATGGAAAAGGAGATGGCCAAGGAGGAACACCTAGCAACAAGGCAAAGAAAGCAGCATAGAAGCATAGAGATAGAAAAAGAGGTAGCAAGATGTAGAGAGGGTCGAGCAGCAGAGACAGGGCCATTTAAAGAAGCAAGGCAACAAAAAGAAGCAGCCCAGGTTGCAGAGAAGACAGAGAATACAGAGAATACAGAGAGTACAGTGAAACACCGAAACAGTCATGCATAGAAATAGAGAAAACATAGACAGAGAATACAGAGCCGTTAATAAATCATATATGGTGGTGTTGATAATGTGAGAAAGGTTAAACATGACTAATGAGTTGGTTTGATAGAGAAAATGCGTGTGTATTATATGCGCTTATCTTAATTCAAGTCTTGAAAGCGTCGTGGCAAAATGCTGAGGAAATAGGGGTTAACATATAAAAAGTGTGAAGTCAAAGGTGGAGGCAGAACCGAGAGTGAAATGGAACCTTGAATCAATAGTGAAGGTGGGTTTGGAATATAAAACTAGCTGTATCGTGCAGTTCATAAGTGGTAAAAGGTTTTTGTGAAAAAAACGCGATATGGGTCTTCAGTCGACACGTGGCAATAAGTGGTATTGGAATACCATTCATATTGCGTAATTTTTGAGTTTTAACCCTCAGACATAGAAAAAACGTGATATGCACTATAACCGTCCAATCTAAAGTGGAGGAAATCCAATGGTCACGGTATCACGTGATGTATGAAGGTTAATTGAAGTAAAGCTCTGTAGGCCCGAGTGTAGTTACATGGAGTTTTTGAGTTTAATATATGGTCTGAAGATAAGCTACAACACATGTTAATATATGTGGAGAGCGCAGAGTTATACTTTGGGCTTAATGGAAATTTGAGCCTTGATATAAATCAAATACACAACAAAATAAACCCATGTCTATGTATGATTGGAATGGTCAGTTAATCAAGGCAAAGGGTGTACCTTCGGAATATAAGTATAGTTAAATGCACGTGGATGAACCTTTATGTGGATGAATTATGGTTGTTGCGGTTGAGTATTAGTGTATTAAGAACTGGGTTCTTAACCAAGGTCAATTAGTTAACACAACAAATATATATATATATATACTGTTTGAGTTGTGTTGAATGAGGATGTGGGCCCGAATACATTAAGAGTTATATATACAATTAAATCCTTCGCAAATGAAATCTGGGGTTTGTATAGTCTCCATAAAGGAAATGCTGCACATGAGGATTGAAAGTTAAAATATTACAATGGTCCAAATTGTAATATTCAAAAGATTATTCGACTTTTTATATGAATGGTATGATTGATATATAGTGGCGGACGTGACTTATTTAACTCAAAGGTTCTGAGGTAAACCTATTAAAAGGGTTCATCTCCTTTTGAAATAAACTAAGGGTGAAGACCTTGGAATATGTGGGACCCGTTGTTCATCGCACTGATTTGTTGGAGGATGCGATTGCCATATTGCGATCACGATAAATCAGCAGACCCGATACATTATAAATGGTGATTCTCATATGTTTGAGTTTCGGCTTAAAGGGCATCGAAGTGATTCATCGCATCGGAGGAGAAACAATGATGAACAAATTGAAATGTGTGATTTCGATTGAGTGATCGAAGAATAGCCGTCGGATTTGCTGAAGGATGGACGGCGGTTATGAGTCGCTTAATTACAATGGTGGGACCTTTGCCAATCACATCGGCGGAAATCAAATAATCAAGGCTGAAGAAGAAAAATATATTAATGTAGTAAGTATATACATACATACATACATACATACATACATACATACATACATACATATATATATATATATATATATATATATATATATATATATATATACATATATATACGAAACAAGAGATATATGTATACTTTTATTAGTGAACATTAATCCATCACATTGGAATAAAAAGGAGCAGTGGCACATACAATTCGAAGCTACGATTGCAATTGATCACATTAAAACAATCGCAAAGGAAGCAATCGCATCGAAGATTGCAAATCGCATCGGTGCAACGAAGGTGTGAGTGGGTAAGGAATTATAAGTTGCGATTGCGATTGAAAAGATAAAACAGGTGGAGTGTATATGTAATGTGGGCTCCATACAAAAATAAATATTTATATACATTTACTCTGAGTTTTTGACCAAAGCTGAAGAGTTAAAGGAAAACAAAGCGGGAAATATATATATGAAACAATATATATACATATTTATATCGGTGAATAGTGAATAATCGCATCGGAGTGAAAGCAGAGTATTGAAAAAAGCAACTGGAAGTTGTGATCGCGATTAATCGCAATTGGAAGTATTCAAGGGGTCATTCATCGCATCGGAGAATAGAGAAAGTTTGGCGAGTGGGCTCAAAAGGGAATTTTATGTATTAAAAGGGTCTATTATGATTATATTGCCGAGAGGCATTTGCGTTGTATAAAAAGGGCAGTTATATATATATATACAGGAGTTACGAAATTGCTATGAACAGCAGAGCAAGCAGAGATGAAAAGGACAGAGACAACCACAGAAAAGACAAACACATGGTGATCCAAAACTAAATGGGTTGGCTTGTAATCCATATTGTAACTGAATGTAAATGTTTTTAATTGGTTTATATTGTTTGTGATGCACTGGCAAGTCTCCGTAGGAAACAAAACTCCACTGTAAAACTAAAATTTGTACAAATTGTTCTAGTTTTTCTGAATGAGCTTGACAAAGAAATGAGGAGGCAGAAGACGAAGAGTCAGGGCTATTCACTTCGAATTCCCTATGGAATACGAATATTTATGAGGCAAACTGGATAAAGGATATCACATTAATATGCATAGGGAGGTCAGAGAATGCAGAGTATGAAGAATTGAGGCAGAGAAGATAAGAAGGAGGAGCAGAAAGAGATGTGAAAAATCAGAGATTATATAAGACAGATTTGAAGACTGGAGGACAACACAAAAGAAGGTATAGAACAGAGTTGATATTCAAGGTAAATCGGCAAATGTTTTCTTTTGATAGAATGAGGAATTTGGAGCTTCCCTATCAAGTTGTAGCTTGATAGATGTCAGTTGTAGCTGACTGAGGTTGGAGCCTCCTGTATGTTGGTGCCTATAGAAAATTGATGGGAGTTGGAGCATCCTTGCAAGTTGTAGCTTGCAGAATTGAGGTTGGAGCCTCTTGTGGGTTGGTGCCTACAAAAAATCAGTGGTGAGAGGGATTTGGAGCTTGCACTTATAAGATGTGGTTTTCTCCCTTTATGGGTTTACACTTATATCTTTTGCCTCTGTGTGTGATGCCTATGTGTTGATATGATCTATTCAATCTGCTTAATACTTGCTGCACTCATAATAAGTTTGTTGTCACATTATCTTAATACTTACTCACATATTAAGATTTTTCACATATAAATTTGATCATGAAATTAAGTTGTAAATAAGCTTAATGAAAAATTTTAAAAGCTCATGAATGTGTTAAACTGATTCACCCCCCCCCCCCCCTCAGTTTAACTAAGGGTTAAACAACTATCAACCTAATTTTGAGATCAAGATCTAGCCTTCCTAATGCTCAGAGAGGGCTCTCTCTTTATGTTTTAACTTTGTTGTATTTTAGTTGATTTTAGGCTAGTTAAGTAAGATTGATTGGTTTTGTGTTTGGTTTGGTTTTGTTTGGTGGTGGAATTATTTATTCAGATGGATAGGTGCAGGTCTGTTTTCCATTGGGCTATAGAGTCAATGTATCAAGCAACAAGGTAGGATAAAGTTCTAAAGGAAATGTTCATAGGGAAAGGTAGCTAAGCTAATTCATATCTTTTAGGCTGGATGGTGGAGTGGTTTCAATCGAGATCAAGGAGAAATTAAGGATTCCTCAAACCAGATAAGAAGGGAGAGGAAAGAGGTCAATTGAAACTAGGGAGCAATGAAGAATTCCCTAGTCTGGATCTCAAAAGAAAACATCAAAATTCTTAATAGTTCAAGACAGAGTGCATTTAAACATATTATGTAATAAAATTCCAGTTATAGCATTTAAATTGGAAAACATACAAGATTTATGGAATACTTAAAGAAAAACATCAACAATTGAAGATACTTCACTGAAGTGGCTCAACACATGAATCCTATAATATAATGACTTTATTTCTTAGTCTAGTCTGGTGGCTTGAAAATGGTACAATAACCCTCAAGTACTAGATCAATTACAACTATAGAAATGTTCAGCAATCCACACACCATACTTCGATTTATGAAGTATTTATACAAAAACTATTACAAAATATCCTAAAAACTGATTTCAGAATTATTCAAGGAAAATAAAATATTTTCATTCAAGAAGATAGAGACACCTAGGAGACTAAATGATAGTTGTCCCTCTTTTATTTGGATTTTTTGTTTGCTCTTTGATATTTTGTTGCTTTCTCTCTTATTGTTGATGTACGTTAGCTGTCTTCTTTTTCCTTTTGAGTGTCTTTTATGTTGGTTTCCTTTCACTGATTCTTTTTAACTTTGTTTTTAACTTTAAACTCTGCCTTTCACTGTTATATGCCTTCTCTGATACTCTTTAACTTTTTACTGCTCTACTTGTAACCTTTGAATACTCTGTTTTTGTTTTAACTTGCATGCTCTATTTACCTTTATCTTTCAAAGTAAATCACATAGCTTCTCCCAATCTTCTACATCTAGTAATTTAATCTTTACCATTCTTTTGAAAATTTCATCAGCTTCTCTATATTTTTCAAATGTAGGCTTGTTGATGAATATATTATTACCTCATGCTGGAGGTAAAAGAAATTCTCAAAAGTTTGGTAGAGCACTTTTCCTGTAGGAATTCCTTGCATGGAGGAATTTTTGGCCTCTTCCTTTGCCACTTCTATGATTTTCTTGTCATAGTCTTCCTGTCTCATCAGTCTATCATTAATCACCAAAGGATTAGGCAGACCATTTTCTTTTAGAACATTAAATTTGTTCATGAATCTATTTATTGCAAACTCCATTGTCTGACACTTATCTTCAAGTCGTGTCATCAATTTCCTCTAGAAAATTACCCTTTTTACTTCTAGGATTGTTTCAGTCCTGTCACTTATGCCAATTTCTTCTAATTCCCATTTGTTCTTGGACTTAAGAAAGTTAATGATTTTAGTGGCATATTCTATCTTTTTCCATATTTCCTCTTTGACTTTGTGAATAGCTTCAGTTGCTTCCTTGATCAAATCCTTATACTCAAAGATAACTTGGATAGATAGCCAAATATCATTAAGTCTATTTGACTTTTGTGTTTCACTTTTATACATCATTTGTGCCAACTTCTTTTCATCCTCTAGACTTTTTATTTCTTCTTTAAGTCTATTTATTTCTGTAGTTTGTATTGACATGTCCTGCATGGCTTTAATCAGCTTACCTGCTTCATCACTAGGATGAGCTGCTGTTGTTGTTGAATCTGTTGTTGATGTAGTTGTTGATGTTGAAATTGATGTAGCCACTAGAACTTTTGTTTTCACTAGAGCTACTGAAGCAGATGGAACTATTGTAGTAACTGTAGGAATGGAAATGATAGGGATTGCTTCCATGCTAGCCTTTTTCTCCTGCACCAATTTATCCATCTCATTTTCCATCTCTTTCAGTTGAGATGTCAACTGAATGATGAGGTTCATCATTCCATCTTTTTGGCCTTCTTTTTCCAACACTTCCTTTTCTTGTGGATGTTCAGTAGGAGGAAATTTCAGTTGTTTTTTCAATGCAGCAATGTCTGCATTATTTTTCTTGATGAGTTCTTCTACAATTTTGATTTCTTTGGGATGATATCCTACCTATATGACCAATTCTTCAAGTGATTTATTTATGTTGTCTTTGGCTTGAAAGGAATCCTTCTCTAGTTTTAACTATCCTTTGATATTCTCTAGAGAATTTTTCAACTTTTGAAGACTCATAGCTTTGTTGGTCATTGTCACTATATCATTTCGCTAGCTTGCTTATGGAACTTGATTTGATCTATTGGATGTAGATATTTGGCTTGAAGTTCAAATGTTGTTTTCTTATAGTCTGTTGATGACTTTGGATGTTGTAATGTGGGTTTCAATAAGGTCATATGCATCTTCTTGGTCTTGTAATCAAATGTTGAAAGTAACCTATTCTGGTCACTAGTTGTCTGCTTCCAATATTGTGCATAGGTCACTCATTTTAATGCCTCATTCCCAAGTTTGATTTCCTTGTATTTCTCCATGATATCTTGTTCTTTATTTGTTGGTTTACTTGATGAAGATACCTATACACCATGTTGTTTCTGAACAATTTGTGTATTAGAGGTTGATGGCTGATGAGTTTCCTCTGAAACTATTGGAGGTGCATTTTCTTTAACCATTGTCTATATTAATAATTTCAATTGTCTTAACTTGTTCATTTATAGGATTTAGCTTGGGCTTCTTCCTGTACATTAATTTGAATTTGGTTTCTGTAGTGGTTTGAGCTAAATATGATCCTTCTTCTCTTGCACTCTTGGAGTTTCTACCCTGTAGGGATGGAGTTTGTAGGACAGTGGTAGTCTCAACTGGTTTTTCCACTTCTTTCAAAGTATTCTCCAACCACTTTAATTGGTTGGAGTATTTCTCAATTTCTGGTTTGGAATCATGTACGAAAGGAGTTAGTTTAAATTTGACTCTTAATTTTATTATAACTCCTAAAGGATCATACTGCCACTTGAAACTTTCACTGAACTTGAATTCCTGTAAATATTTTTCTTCTTGTTGACCAGCACATCTACTATTTCAAATGAATGGACCAATATGGTTTTTGATCTTAAATTTTTTTTTCTTCTTGGCTGAAAAAAAATAACCTCATTTGAATTAAGGACCTGCGTGATATATTCCAGTGGAAATAACCTCATTGTGAGGTATTTGGGTAGTTTGTATGGAGTGAGTTGACATCCATACGCCCTAATTTCAGTGTGGTTCTGGTATAAATACCAGTCTCCTATTCTACTCTGTTCTGATAACTGCAATACTTTCTTGATTTCTTCATTGACCCTAGGTTCACTGCTACTGCTTAGCATATTGACAATTGGATGAATAAATGAGTCAAAGAAGTTCTTGTAGGTAAACTCTATGGAATATTTCTTGATTAATGAAGTCTAGAAAACTACTGATTTGGGGTTACCCTCAGTGTCAAGTTTTTTAAGGTTAACTACAAACCTTTCAAATTGGATGTATAGAAATAAATGAAACAAGATAGATGAATACTTAAACACTCCCTCCTCTGGTAATTTTACTAGTTTCTCATGAATAGCATCTAAAAGGTACTGAGAAAAGTTAAATGTAAAACATGGAGGCTGTCCTAGGCAGAAAATTATGGACATAAACCTAGGATTGAAGCATCTACATACTCATTTGTAAAATAGCCTAGAATGCAAGAAACCATTGTGACAATCTGTCTTGTTCTTTCTGAGAAAATTCAGGATAAATAGGGAGGGTTTCTCTTTGGTATTTCAACTGATGAAGGCAAGAAATTTTGGAAGATTTGAAACCTCTTTAGGAAGTCTAGTTCGAGATAAAATTCTGTGAGGATTTCAATTGACAGAGGACTTCATCGGGTTTGGGTTGAATTTGAAGCATTTGGTTTATGGATTCAGTAGTAATGGTGAACAAAATTTCCTTGCTATGGGTTACTAGGTCTCTTTCATTGGGGAGATAATTGGTTTGGCATATTCTAATAATTTCTGGGAATTGGAAAGTTTGTGGGAGGATGTAATTGGGTAAATTTTATTCCCAAAGGTATAAATCATCAGCTTGGTCGATGGCTTTATCATGGCTCCAACAATGGATGTCAAGGAGGTCGAAATCAGTGCTACGGTCACTAATTTTGGAGTCCTTTTCTACAAGGGGGTTTTTTTCAATAACAACAACAACAGGTTGTAGGGGATTGACTGTCAAAATGCCTTGGGAAGCCATTTTTTTATCAATTAATTACTCTCTAGTTTAAGAAATAGGCTCAGGCCCTTAGGAATATTGTGAAAAGTGTTGAACCCTTAGTTAAACTGAGAGGGGGGGGTTGAATCATTTTAACACATTCATGGACTTTTAAAACTGTTCATTACAACTTATTTACACCCTCATTTCATGTCCAACTTAATATGTGAGTAATCTTAGAATGTGAGCAGTAATTATCAATCTAATAGAACGGTAGACTTAATATGAGAGCAACAGGTATTAAGCAGATGATATAAATCAAATCAACACATAAACATCATGCACAGAGACACCAGATATAAGTGGAAACCCATAAAGGGAGAAAACCACATCTTATTATTGTTGTGATGCAAAGGCAAGCTCCAACTACCTCTCACCACTATTTTTCTGCAGGCACCAACCTACAGGAGGCTCCAACCTCAATTCTACAAGCTACGACTTGCAAGGAAGCACCAACTCCCTTCAATTTTCTACAAGCGCCAACCTACAGGAGGCTCCAACCTCAGTCAGCTACAACTGACGGCTATCAAGCTGCAACTTGATAGGGAAGCTGCAACTTGATAGGGAAGCTCCAACTTCCTAAATTTATCAAACTGAATGTTTGCTGATTTACCTCAGATATCAGCTTTGTTCTGTAGCATCTCTTTCTTCTCTTCTTTTCTTAATTTTCTCTGCCTCATCTTTTATATTCTGCATTCTCTATATTTACTCTCTCTAACCTCTTCACTTTTTTTTCATATCAGGTTGATATTATATATAGATTTCCTCACATGACTGCTTGTATTTCACAAAGAATTTGGAGTGAACACTCATGACTCTTTGGCTTCTGTCTTCTTATTCCTTTATCCAACACATTTTTTAAATTATAACAATATGTACAAATTTCCATGCTACAGTGGGATTTTTATTTTCCTTAGGATACTTGCATTTGCATCACAAACAATATAAAACAAAAAATATTTACATTTTTAGTTTCACATTTCAATACCACTCAGCTCCTTTTCTGGACTTTGGCTTTACTAGATTTGTCTTTTCTGTTGCTATTGAGTGACTGTTCTATATACTTTGGTTTACTACAATTGTGTGCACCTGTGCATGTATACCTGTTAAACCTGCAATCTCTGTTTATTTCTGTCAGACCTATATTTCCTATTTCTCTGTGCATATAAAATGTGTTCAGCAAATTTGTACTCAATACAACTGTCGATTTGGGCAATTTCAATACTCTATTTTCTCCTTGAAGAATCTATGGCTTAAACCATTGTTGAATCAACTCAGACCAATCTATTTAGCATTGGTTAAATGAACAGGTTTCCATACATCATATATATGGTTAATTTTTCTTTAACTCTCCCTGTATTAAAAGGGTTGACCTTGCATTCTAACTTTCAACACTTCTTTTAGTCAGCACTCTGGTTACAATTTCTGAGCTCGACCATGGAAAATATTACTAACTTAACTCGATCTAAACTTAATATCTTAATTTACGACTTGGGATCTTATATTCAACTCTGTATGGTTTAAAAAATAAACCTCAATGCTCCAAGCATACGCGGAGGCAACCTTTGAGTAGACCCACTTTATTAGATTGGATTCACAGAGCTTAATTAAATTGACTTTCGCTCTCCATTTTGTTCACCTTGCAACTTCATTCATACAAATAACCCGACATCCATAAAGATTTACCGCCCAATATATACGATTAACCTTTGCCAATGGAACTGAATTACACATACCTCAGTTAATTCCACAACCTTAGTTTTACAGTCCTGATCATCATAATTTGAGCTGGGGCCCAGCGCCAACGACCTTCCACATCCAACGGCTGACGACATGGCACATCACTTTGGTTGATCCAATAGATATCGCTCGGTGGAGATGCGCAAACGATAACATGCGATGGCGCGCAATGGAAGCGCTTTTCCCCGAGCCCTTGGAGCCACGTGTCAGCTAACCTGTGGAATCGCTCTGAAATTTGAATTACCGCTTATTCTGCAAGAGCAGTGCAATCAAACCCGTCAGGTTTGCTCCAAACTGCGTTCACTATTCCTTCTTCGTGGTTCCGCTGTCATGGTTCCAGTTCTACTCCTCAATACATCATTTCGACTTAACTCTGCCCACTTGTATTTATTCTACACCTCTATTCTACAACCTCCATCTTCGACTGAAACCCTTCCTCTATATCGTCTCTATTCTTGAGCAGATATCGTCACTATTCCTTATTCATTCTATCCAGTCACTCATACAACTCAAGGTCTAGTACACATTTTAACCCCTTGAACCACGATCCCTCTAAATGCTTCTACAGGTATGGCTAAGCATAACAAATGATTCTCAGTAACATCAATTTATTTCAATTACACAGAGCTCACATGGCTCATAATTTCCACATAACTCCTATCTACACATAACTCCATCACCGAGGTTCGTATTGGTCACAAGGATTCATCAGGAATATATTCACACAGGGTTAAATCGATAGGGCACAAATATACACAATTGATTGACCCTTCTCCTCTATTTTACCGTCCTATGCAATCTATGCAGTTCTCTAAGCAAGTCTGTACTCTTTGATGCTGCTCCTTACTTCTCTTTTTGCCTCCTCTACTCCTTGACTGATGTTTCAGGTGTTCCTCCTTTGTCATCTCCTTTGCCATCAATGACAACATTTCCAATAGTCTCCCCCTTTGGCATTGATGGCAATATACTTCTTCTGTTTTCTTTTTAGGACCCTTCCTTCTGTTGCTAGCTCTTCCTCCCCCTTTGACATCAATGGCAAGGGGTTGCACATTTCTTAGTGTAGACTTTATCCTTTGATCCTATTTTTTTATCCTTTTTCATCATTTCATGCATTTCCTCTCTCTGAGATCTTCTGACTTTGTACCCTGCTGCTCCACAATGTGGATTAAATCTAAAATACTGACCCTTTATCCTTTTCATTGACTCCTTTATGTTGGATGTATTCTTTCCATAATCCTTTGATCTTGAGGACCTGTTTCATGCTTCCCTTGTTGTTTGATCTCCCCCTGGAATGATATTTTTGTTTCTGTTCTCCCCCTGAAACTGTGCTTTCTCTTTATATCAAAGAGTAGCATCTACAGATACTACCCCTAGTTTATCTCTCAAATATTCAAATGATTCTCTAGCAAGAGGTTTGGTAAATATATCAGCTATCTATTCTTTTGTTGGTACATATTGCAGCTTAACTATCTTCTGAGCCGCTTGTTCTCAGAGAAAATGATACTTAATTGGGATATGTTTGGTTTTTGAGTGAAGTACAGGATTTTTAGATATTCTTATAGCACTTGTATTATCACATTTTATTGAGATAGGTTCATCAATGCTTACCTTCATGTCTTGGAGGGTTTGCTTCATCCACATGACTTGTGTACAACATGCTACTGCTGCTATATATTCTACTTCTGTTGTGGATAGAGAGATAGATGTTTGTTTCTTGCTTAACCATGCCACCAAACTTTCTCCTAGATAGAATGCACCTCCACTTGTGCTTTTCCTGTCATCCACATAGCTGGCCCAATCTGCATCTGTGTATGCTATCAAAGTGAATCTTTTGCCTTTAGGATACCAAAGCCCATATTGTGCATTTCCTTGTAGATATCTAAATATTCTTTTGACTGCAAGAAGATGATTTTGTTTAGGTGCTGCTTGAAATCTAGCCACTAGTCCTACTGCTAGCATCATGTCTGGTCTTGATGCTGTCAGATACATCAGACTTCCTATCATGGATCTGTAGAGTTTTTGATCTATATCAATAGATCCATCATTAGCACACAGCTTGCATCCAGTGATCATGGGAGTTGATGCAGGTTTGCAGTCCTCCATTTTGAACTTTTTCAACATTTCTTTTAAGTATTTTTCTTGTGAGATGAATGTACCTGTGTTCTTTTGCTGAATTTGGAGTCCTAAGTAGAAACTGAGTTCTCCAATCATGGACATTTCAAACTCTGATTTCATCTCCTCAGCAAACCCTTTTGAAAGTTCATCTCTGTTGCTTCCAAACATAATGTCATCAACATATACTACAACATCAGGAGTTCATTTTCATGGGCTTTTATGTATAGATTGTTGTCTACTCCACCTCTCTTAAAGCCTTGTTTTTGCAAATATTTATCTAGTCTTGAGTACCAAGCACGAGGAGCCTGTTTCAATCCATAAAGAGCCTTCTTCAGTCTGCATACATAGTCTTCTTTGTCTGTTAATGAGAAGCCTTCTGGTTGTTCCATGTAGACTTCTTCTTCTATGTCTCCATTCAGAAATGCAGATTTTACATCCATTTGATATACCTTGAAGTTTTGGTATCATGCAAATGCCAGGAACATTCTGATAGCTTCCATTCTGGCTACAGGGAAAAAAAAATTCAGCGTAATCAAGTCCTTCAATTTGTGAGTATCCTTTGTAGACAAGTCTAGCTTTATTCCTAATTACCTGGCCTTCTTCATTTATTTTATTTTTGAATACCCATTTTGAGCCTATGACATTTTTCTCAGTGGGTCTAGGAACTAGTTCCCAGGTATTGTTCTTCTCAATTTGGTCTAATTCTTCATTCATAGCATTCACCCAATACGTGTCCTTACTGGCTTCTTCAAATCTCTTTGGCTCTATTTGTGACAACATGGCTATGTATACTTCTTCAGTTTGTTCTGTTAGTTGCCTTCTAGTTTTGACCCCTACTCTCTTTTCTCCAATGATCTGGTCTTCAGGATGGTTCTTCTAAGTATATCTTGAGGGAGCTTTAGAAATTAGCTCTGTATCTTCTATTGTCTTGCTTGTTTCCTCATCATCTTGGTTTTCTTCTTCATGGTTGTCTGATGGACTACAACAGTCTGTATCTCTTGTATTGTTTGGAAGTTCTTCATCAAATCTCACGTCAATGCTTTCTACTATTTTTTGAAGAGTCTAGCTGTAGCACCTGTACCTTTTAATTTTGGAAGCATATCCTAGAAAAATCCCTTCATCTGCTCTTGCATCAAATTTCCCAAGATTTTCATCATTATTCTTTATATAACACTTGCTTCCAAAAATTCTAAAATTTTTGATTGAAGTTGGCTTTCCATGACATAGTTCATAGGGAGTCTTGTCATTGCTTGGCCTTAAGTCAGCTTTATTAAGGATATGCACCGCTGTGTGTACTGCTTTTGCCCAGAAGGTTTGAGGAACATTACTCTCTTGCATCATGGCTCTGGCAATTTGTTGAACATATCTATTTTGTCTCTCTGCTACTCCATTTTGCTGAGGTGTCCCTGCAATAGTAAATTGTTGTTTTATGCCATATTCATTACATAGATCTGCAAAGTCATAATCTGTGAATTCAGCTCCTCTATCTGATATGATGCATTTTAGTTTGCATCCTATCTTATTTTCTGCTAATGCTTTGAATATTTTGAATTTGTCCAGAGCTTCTGATTTATTCTTGAGAAACGCAACCCATGTCATTCTGGAGAAATCATCTATTATCAGCATGAACTAGGATTCTCCACTTGGTGTTTTAGTTCTTGCAGGTCCACACAAATCCATGTGCACAAGCTGGAGTGGTCTTCTTGTTGATAACTCATATTTGGCCTTGAAGGATGTGTGAGTCTGTTTTCCTAATTGACATGATTTTCATATGGTATTAGAAGGCCTCTTTATTTCTAGCATGTCTCTAAAATCTTTCTTCTTGTTTAGTCTAATGATGTGATCGAAGCTAAGATGTCCCAATATTTTATGCCATAACCATGACTCCTCAAGTTTTCTAAGATGACATGCTTCATCTTCCTCTTTCACAATGTAAACATTACTCTCTGTTCAAACTCCTTTGAGCAGAGTCTTACCTGTGGTGCTTGATCTGACTTCACAATCTTGTGCCCTAAAAAGGACTTCACAGCGTTTATCACACATTTGACTGACACTCAGAAAATTTTCTTTCAGCCCATCTACAAATAATACATCTTGGGCCTTTCCCCTGCCATTGTCTAGGCTAACTGAGCCTTTTCCTTTTATTTTTCCTGATTTATCATTGCCAAAAGTAACATTGCTAGATTTATTTTCATCAAAAGTTATAAAATTACTTCTTTCTCCAGTCATGTGTTTTGAGCAACCAATATCCAAATACCACTGGCTTTTCAAGTCTTGAGCAGTTAGAGCCAAGTCACATTTATTCACCTTATTTATCCACTAGAAGCATCCTTTTGATTGGTAAATTTTGTTAGGTGATGAACTACATCTTCTGAGAGAACATTTAGAAGGCATATGTCCAACTTGATTGCATACACAGCATTTGATCATAATTTTTGCAGAATTGTGAGTATGAAAAAAATTTCTTTGATTCATAAGCCTCCTTGAGGTGTTGAACATCAATATTTGTCCATACTTTCTACACTCAATGATTTTATTGCCAAATTCCTTACAATAAAAACAGTAACCATAGAAACTATTTGCATACCTGATGTAAGGTTGTCTTTTCCATTTGTTTGCTTGAGGCAGTCTCTTCAATGTTTGTATCTTTTGTTGGTTTGAATTACTCCTCCTTGCATGACAATATGCAGCAATGTGTCCCAACTTGTGGCAGACATAACAGGTGGCATTCTTCATAAGAGGGAAGAATCTCCTTTGATGGCTTCCAAATTTGACATACTCAAGGGCATATGATATTTTTTCTGTTGTCTTAGTGTTTACTGCATTCTTTGTTACTGGAGGTTTCTTATGATCTCTGTCTTCCTCATTACATGTTTCTTCTTTTGTAGGAATTTTTTTAGCTGCTTCATCATCCTTCTTTGCTTTTACTTGATTCTCCTTCATAGCCTATTCCAGTTTTTATCATAGGAGATCTTTGAGCAACCAGAATTTCATTCAACTTACTAGAGCTTGTTGTTTGAGAAGAATTTATAGCCACTTTCCTTTGAGCATTTTCTAATTTCTTCCTGAGACATAATACTTCTTCTTCCAACTTCTCTTGTTCCTGAGTTTTCTCCTTGATTTGCTTAAGTAACATGTCCTCTATCTTCTTGGCTTCTTCAAGCTCTATCTTTAGCTGCATAAGGACTTCTGAATTATGTTCTTCTCATACATACTTGAGGAAAATTTCCTTTTGTTTTCTGCATTTCAGCTTGAGTCTATCAATCTCTTCCAGAGCACTTCTTAGCTCCCCGTCAAGGTCAACTTCACCTTCTTCTTCTTCATCTTCTAGCAGGAGACCTTCAAGTTCTTCTATGTCCATCAATAAAAATTCAGAGGTTCCTTCTTCACTTGAAGGTTCATCTGAGTCTTTAGATGTACTATTGTCTTGTTGAGCATAGAAGGATTTTCTACTGAACTTCTTTCCTTTCTGCCAGTTCTTTGATGTATTTTTCTCTGATTCTTGAGCCTGATTCTTTACTTTCTTGTGAGGACACTTAGCAACATAGTGTCCAACTCTTCCACAGTTAAAGCATTTGAAAGGAAGTTTACCTTTGTATTTACCTGAACCTCTATCCAGTTTCTTGACAAAATTTTCCTCTTCTTGATCCGAACAAGAGCATATGTCTTCCTCTTCTTCTTTCTTATTTTATGTTTTAAAGGCTACCTCCCTCGTACTTGGCTTCTTCTGTGGGAGCCTCATCTCATATGCTGCTAAATTTCCAAGTAGCTGGTTCATGTTCAAGTTTTCCCAATCAGTTGTTTCTTCTATTGCAGACACCTTGGGATTAAACCTGGATGGAAGAGATCTTAGAATCTTTTGCACAATTATACTTTCTGGCATGGTTTCTCCAAGAACTTTCATATTGTTAACAATTTCTGCAACTTTTAGGAAGAAACTGTCAATGCCTTCATCATCATTCATTTTTAAGTTCTCAAACTGGGCTCTATAGACTTGAAGTTTGGCAGTCTTTACTTTCTTGTCTCCTTCATGGATGTTCTCCAAAGTATCCCACATCTCTTTGGCAGTGTCTTTGTTTATTACTTTGATAAACTCTGCTTCACACAATCCATTCAAGATGGCATTCATGGCTTTTGTGTTAGCTACAAAATCTTGTTTGGATTCTTTCTCTGAGTTAGTTGCCTTTGGGGCATATCCTAATTCCACAGCACCCCAAACTTCTATTCCTAGAGACATTATGTATGCCCTCATCCTGATTTTCCAGAAGGCATAATTTTCACCTATAAAGAAGGGGCTTTGTTGGTTGACCATCCTTCTTTACTAGCCATTCTGAGAACCTATAATCTCCTTTCAGTTGTTAAACTGGTACAAAGGAACCTACTCTGATACCAATTGTTGAACCCTTAGTTAAACTGAGAGGGGGGGGGGGTGAATCAGTTTAACACATTCATTGACTTTTAAAACTGTTCATTACAACTTATTTACACCTTCATTTCATGTCCAACTTAATATGTGAGTAATCTTAGAATGTGAGCAGCAAGTATTAATATAATTTAACAATAGACTTAAGATGAGAGCAGCAGGTATTAAGCAGATGATATAAATCATATCAACACATAAACATCATGCACAGATACGCCAGATATAAGTGGAAACCCATAAAGGGAGAAAACCACATCTTATTATTATTGTGATGCAAAGGAAAGCTCCAACTCCCTCTCACCACTGTTTTTCTGCAGGAACCAACCTACAGGAGGCTCCAACCTCAATTCTGCAAGCTACAACTTGCAAGGAAGCACCAACTCCCCTCAATTTTCTGTAAGCACCAACCTATAGGAGGCTCCAACCTCAGTCAGCTACAACTGACGGCTATCAAGGTGCAACTTGATAGGGAAGCTCCAACTTCCTCAATTTATCAAACTGAATGTTTGCTGATTTACCTCAGATATCAGCTCTGTTCTGTAGCATCTCTTTCTGCTCTTCTTTTCTTAATCTTCTCTGCCTCACTCTTCTATATTTTGCATTCTCTATATTTACTCTCTCTAACCTCTTAACTTTTTTTCATATTAGGTTGATATTATATATAGAGTTCCTCACATGACTGTTTGTATTTCACAAAGAATTTGGAGTGAAGAGTCATGACTCTTTGGATTTTGTCTTCTTATTAACTCATTTTTAAAATTATAACAATATGTACAAATTTCCATGCTACAGTGGGATTTTTATTTTCCTTAGGATACTTGCCTTTGTATCAAAAACAATATAAAACGAAAAATATTTACATTTTTAGTTTCACATTTCAATACCACTCAGCTCCTTTTCTGGACTTTGGCTTTACTGGATTTGGCTTTTCTGCTGCTATTGAGTGACTGTTCTGTATACTTTGGTTTACTGCAATTGTGTGCACCTGTGCATGTATACCTGTTAAACCTGCAATCTCTGTTTACTTCTGTCAGACCTATATTTCCTCTTTCTCTATGCATATAAAATGCATTCAGCAAATTTGTACTCAATACAACTGTCGATCTGGGCAATTTCAATACTCTATTTTCTCCTTGAAGAATCTATGGCTTAAACCATAGTTGAATCAACTCGGACCAATCTATTTAGCATTGGTTAAATGACCAGGTTTCCATACATCATATATATGGTGAATTTTTCTTTAACTTTCCTTGTATTAAAAAGGTTGACCTTGCATTCTAACCTTCAACACTTCTTTTAGTCCGCACTTTGGTTACAATTTCTGAGCTCGACCATGGCAAATATTACTAACTTAACTCGATCTAAAATTCATATCTTAATTTACGACTTGGGATATTATATTCAACTCTGTATGGTTTAAAAAATAAACCTCAATGCTCCAGGCATACGCGGAGGCAACCTTTGAGTAGACCCACTTTATTAGATTGGATTCACGGAGCTTAATTAAATTGACTTTCGCTCTCCATTTTGTTCACCTTGCAACTTAATTCACACAAATAACCCGAAATCCATAAAGATTTACCGCCCAATATATACGATTAACCTTTTCTAATGTAACTAAATTACACATACCTCGGTTAATTCCACAACTTTAGTTTTACAGTCCCGATCATCATAATTTGAGCTGGGGCCCAGCGCCAACGACCTTCCACATCTGACGGCTGACGACACGGTGCATCACTTTGGTTGATCCAATGGATATCGCTCGATGGAGATGCGTGAATGATAACGTGCGATGGCACGCAATGGAGGTGGTTTTCCCCAAGCCCTTGGAGCCACATGTCTGCTAACCTGTGGAATCGCTCCGAAATCTGAATTACTGCTTATTCTGCAAGAGCTGTGCAATCAAACCCAGTGGGTTTGATCCAAACTGCGTTCACTATTCCTCCTTCGTGGTTCCGCTCTCATGGTTCCGGTTCTACTCCTCAATACATCATTTCGACTTAACTCTGT
This sequence comes from Pinus albicaulis, assembly GCA_034641835.2. Taxonomy (NCBI): domain Eukaryota; kingdom Viridiplantae; phylum Streptophyta; class Pinopsida; order Pinales; family Pinaceae; genus Pinus; species Pinus albicaulis. The sequence goes on from CM076570.1 coordinate 923,958,260, forward strand.
CCACTTGTATTTCTTCTGCGCCTCTGTTCTACAACCTCCATCTTCGACTGAAACCCTTCCTCTATATCGTCTCAATTCTTGAGCAGATATCGTCACTATTCCTCATTCATTCTATCCAGTCACTCATACAACTCAAGGTCTAGTACACAGTTTAACCCCTTGAACCACGATCCCTATAAATGCTTCTACAGGTATGGCTAAGCATAACAAATGATTCTCAGTAACATCAATTTATTCCAATTACACAGAGCTCACACGGCTCATAATTTCCACATAACTCCTATCTACACATAACTCCATCATCGAGGTTTGTATTGGTCACAAGGATTCATCAGGAATATATTCACACAGGGTTAAATCAACAGGGCAAAAATATACACAATCGATTGACCCTTCTCCTCTATTTTACCATCCCATGCAGTCTATGCAGTTCTCTTAGCAGGTTTGTGCTCTTTGATGCTGCTCCTTACTTCTCTTTTTGCCTCCTCTGCTCCTTGACTGATGTTTCATGTGTTCCTCCTTTGTCATCTCCTTTGCCATAAATGACAACATTTCCAACAAAAAGATGATTACAGTATGTAGAAATTTTTTTGAAGGCAGCAATGGCTTTTATTTGGTCTACAAATATTTTCAACTGGTCCAATTGATTATCTTATTACTTTCTTGCCTAAGTATAGGTCTCGGCACTTAGGAATACCTGGAAGGGGTAATTTTTGTTTGCAGAGAAGGTCCTGGAGGAAGCAGAAGGTTTTTAGCAGCGAAATAGGCTTCAACAGTCTTTATAAGGCTTCAAAACTGAGTCTGCAGCATTTCTAGGAGAAAAAGGCCTGAATTCTAGTTGAAATATCTTGAAAATAGGTTGGCAAAGATTTTCTAGCTTGAGAATATGTCGTCAGAGCTTTTTTCCGCAAAATTAAACAAGAAAATGGTGAAAATACTGTAAAGGTCATGTTTTAATTCTTTTAACCAATAGTGATTAATCCTATGGGCACAGGTCAATTTCAAACATGGGTGGTTTCCTTGCAACGGGCAGAAAATAGCTTGGCAGTTTTTGCATGATGAAAATCTAGTAATGTTTTAGTGGGAGGGGTGTGATACAATGCGAGGTTGCCACGTAGGAGAGGAGAGAGGTTGAAAAACTAATTATTTCACAACCCTCCAGTAGTGTTAAATATTGGGCAATCAGGAATGTAAAATTAGATATTGACCATTGGATTTGAGGAATGTTGATCGGACGGATGGATGAATAGGAGGGATTGTCGGGGATTTTGAAAGGTGGGACCACAAATGCGTATGCGATGGGATTTAATGTATATAATGGGTTAGGAATATACAATAGGCAGGGCTTATATAGCATGGTATATATATGGTTCGAGACTTTATAATAGTGTGTTTGATATATAATCAAAGAGGTTAGACGAAAGTAGGACCCGAGATTATTTATAATGGAAGCAGGTTAATAAAAAAAAATTGTATATTAAATTATCATAAGGGGTTGGGGGAAATATAATTAAGCGAGAGTTAATGTAATATAGTTAAACACAGGATTAATACATGTGCGTGATTTTAAAATACACTAGGGATATCCGTTTTTAAAAGATATCGGGTAGGGATTTTAGAGTGGGGCCTGATATATTTTCAAACACTTCATACTTAGGGTAAGTGAGTTTTGGGGTGTATTTTACTGAAAGGGGACTTAGTAAAGGAATTTAATTTTTTCAAATGAAAATGTGTATTTAAAATAGGAAAATGGGTTTTAAGGAGGGGTAAAATGGGTGAAATAAGGGGGAAGAAGGTTAGAATGAAGGGGAAGGGGTATTTTTTACAATGGAATATGCCTCTTTGCAAGTGGAAAAAGTATTTTAAGTAAGGGGCAGGGGATTTTAGGGAATATTAGTGATGTGAAATGTAAAATTGATTTTTTCCATGACTTTTGAAAGTACTTCTACCTACCCATCATTTACCCTAACATTTTTTCTTCATTTATTGGGTGCATTTAAGCTTGATGACCCTTTATTTTTATTTTAAAATCAAACTATCTAATTCTAACCTTCTGACTTCCAGTGACTCAGATTAAACTGATGAGCTCATTATTATTCTCTACCTAACTATTGATCAGCCAAGATTAAATAGTTTGGCTAGATCTTTATTCTCTAACTATCAACATGAAATTTAAAGCATGAATGAATGAAGATTAAACTTTTTGATCCTCAAGGATTTGTGGCATTTTTGACAAGTTGCACACAATATTATTATGCAAAATAAAGTAAAAAGTAGTGGCGTTTGAATTTGCAGCACTTTCAGGATCTATTTTTTATCTCTTTTTGGTGGGGTTCATACTTTATATTCTTTTTTATATTTTTCTTTCAGTCCTTTGATTTTTCTTTAAGGACTTACCCTCTTTACATTTTTTAATATGGGAAAAAAATTCGCAAAAATCAAAGTATGTACAATATTACAAGACAAAAACATAGTCAATTCAAAATTATGAACCCTATTATTATAGGACCCTAATAGTGGCCCCACTTGGCAATGGCATTTCCTGGTGAAATTTCAAGAACTTTAAGATGAATAGCCTTGAAAATTTGATCGTGCTTGCCTTGGAACTATTTTCTGAGCTCTCCTTTATTCATACATATGATATTATGCCTTTCAAATCTCAGGCCTTCTCCTTGGGCTTCAACTTTGGAAGAAAAACATCCAATCCAATCTAAACTTTACAATGTTATGTACAATGAGCAAAGTAAACAAATGAACTAATGTTATTCTGGGAAAAGTAATGCTTCAACATCCTACCATTGAAGAAAAATCCATTATTACCTCTGTAACCATAAATGATATATGGGCCTTTCTAATGAAAATCAAATTTACCATGTTTCCCTTTATCTTCTCTTCTAGAATCCCATTTGAGTACTTTATCACCTATATAAAAATCATCTTCTTTTGTTTTCTTGTCAAATATCTTTTTTATTTTATCTTGGATCACTTGTGATTTGACATTGAATTCTTCCTTAGTTTGCTGCAAATGTATTGTTTGATTTATCCTCCTTTGGATATCATTTGGTTCTACTTGCAGTTCTTGGATCATTTTCATCACTGGCACTCCCAATGAGGATGGAAAAACAACATCCATCCCATATACTAGTTGATATGGAGATGTACCAATGGAATTATTTGTAGTTAGTATGTCTGCCCATAAGGCATTGGCCGACCTTTTGTTCTATGTCTTCTAATAGTTTCTTGATGATATTAACTAGGATTTTGTTTGAGGATTCTGCAAGTCCATTACCTTGAGGGTAATAGGCAGTGGAATGGCCAAGGTTGATGTGGTATTTGTTACAAAAGTCAATCATATTCGTGGATTTGAAGGAAGTTGCATTATCAGTAATGAGATTTTGAGGGCATCCAAATCTAGAAAGGATGTTGTTTTCAAGGAATGAGATGATGACAGAATCAATAGATTTTCTAGAAGGAATGGCTTCTATCCACTTGGTAAAATAATCAGTGGCTGTCATAATCCATCTATGTTGGGCTAAGAAGGGTTGGTGAATTTCACCAATGAAGTCTAAACCTCGTTGCTGAAATGGCATTTCTGTAGAGATGGGTTTGAGGGGTAAAGGTAATAGTTTTTTCTTCCCTTCAAATATCTGGCATTTGTGACATGAGGTCACATACATTCTAACATTTACAAAAAGAGTGGGCTAGTAAAAACCTACCCTCAAAATTTTATCAGCAGTTGATTTCCAGTAAAGGTTTCCTTCACATTCACCTGCATGAAATTCTTGCATAACTTTATCATCTTCATCTTTCAATAGACAGTTTAATAGAATGGCACCATGATCTTTCCAAAACAAAGCATTATCTATGATACAATATTTCATTGCTTTTAATTTTAGGAATCTACCTTTAGTTCTAGACAAACCAGGGGGAGATTTTAGGTTTAGTAAAACAAATATGATATCTGCGTACCAAGGTGAATCTAAGAACGCTTCACTGATCTATGGAGTTGCCATCTCTTCATGATCACCTAGTTGAGAAATAAAATTTATATCTAGTGTCTAACTGTTCAATTCAGCCATGATTTTGACTAAATCTTAGCCTTTAATTAATTTAGTAGGATTTATTTCAATATCTATTCCAGAATAGTGGAAATCCATTTGCCTTTCTTTCCATCAGGCCCACTCTGAGTTAGAATTTCCTTTACTACGGAATTTGGAACATATGCAATGATGTGTGAGTATAAAATATACAATATGAAATCTTTAATAGATTTCACTAAAGAAAGTGCTTTTTTTCCATTATATTATAATTTAGTGTGGCATCTCTTAAGATTTTCTGAAAAAATAAATAGGTTGTTCATAACCCTGATCATTCTTTTGTAGCAATATTGCTGCAATGGTATGTTCTGAAGCAAAAGAAAAAATTATAAAATCTTTTTGAAATCAGGACTTATAAGGATAGGTGTTTTTATAAGAGCTTGTTTAATTTCCTCAAAAGACTTTTTAGCTCTACTATCCATTTAAGTGCTGAATCTTTCTTCAACATGTTATTCAATTCTCTAATTATTTCTGCTAAATTAGAAATGAATCTCCTGATAAAATTAATTTTACCTAGGAATTCCTGTAATTCTTTGATGTTTCTAGGATGAATGATGTTTAAAATGGCTTCTATTCTAGCTGGATCTATCCTAATTCCCTCTTTTGAAATTATGTGTCCTAAGAGTTTACCTTCTTCTAGTCCAAATAGTTATTTTTTAGGATTCAAAGAAATACCAAATTTTCTGCATTTAATAAAAACTCTTCTGAAATGATCTAGATGTTCATTGTCTATTTTTGAAAATACTATTATATCATCTATATAAATGACAAGAAATTCATGGATTTCTTTGCCAAAAGCTATATCCATAGCTCTCTGGAATGTAGCTCCTGCATTCATTAATGCAAAGGGAATTTTCAAATACATGAAAGTTCCCCATGTAGTAGAAAATGCAGTCTTTTCTTGGTCTTTTGGTTGAACTAAGATTTGATTATATCCATAGAATCCATCAAGCAATGAAATCCTGGATGATCCTACCACCCTCTGTAAAATATGGTTCATCTTGGGGAGGGGATAGTTATCTTTTAGTGACACTTTGTTTGAGTTCCAGAAATCAACACAAAGTCTAATTTCCCCTATTTTCTTCCAAGTGGGAACTAATTTTGAGACCCAATAAAAATATCTAATAGGTGCTATGGTATTAGCCTCATACATCCTTTTTACTTCTTTTTCAATCAAGGGCATAAGAATAGGATTTATTCTCCTAAGCTTTTGTTTAAATGGTTTCTGATTTTCTTTGATGGGTATTTTATGTTGGATTATGCTGGTGTCATAAGACTTGAGGTCTTCATAAGTCCAAGAAAAAACATCTTGAAATTCTTTAAACAAACTTATGTATTTCAGCTTCTCTTCTAGAGGTAATGATTTGGATAATTTCACAAGCTTGGGGTTTTCTTCTGTTCCTATGTTACATTCTTCTATGTCTTATCTTAAAGGTTCCATTTTTGGTTTTATAGATACATTATTGGAATCAAAAAGATCTTCTAATGGGGCTAATCCCTTAGGCAAAAAGTTATCTTTAAGGTTCAAAATTTCAGATTCATCATTAGTCAATTCTTCTATTTCTACAGTTTCTAATTTATCTATTTCTACTTTCATGAATTTAGTTGGTTCATTCAAATCTAAATTATTTACATCTAACTCACTATTTATTGTATCATCTATAGTACAGTCAATATCTATGTTACAGTTTTGGAATTCTCCCTCAGCATTCAAAAAATTGTAGATTTGAGAGTCTTGTGAAAGATCTACCAATATTTCAAGTTGTCTAGTATAGTAGGCCTGTGTCTTACCTCTGCAGTATATTTGTAATTTGGATAAAAAGGCAATATTCAGGTGCTAGCAAAAGTAGCCAAACTATGAGCTTGCATGTTATGTTTTCTAGGAATAACAACAAAGTCAGTTTCAAGCAAATCTTTAACTAGATCTAAAATGGTTTCTCTGTATTGGCTTAGTCTAGGATTGTTCACAAGATACTCTCCTTTAATTTGTTTTATTATCAATTCTGAGTCTCCCAAGATAGAAACTCTCTTGGCTCCAAGTTTTCTAACAATCTGTAGTCCTAAGATTAAAGCTTCGTACTCTGCCATGTTATTTGTGCATTTAAAGTTTAACCTAAAGGCATGACCCTTTGAATGATTATTCTCTAAGTTATAAATCCACACTCCTACTCTTGCTCCTAATCTGTTAACTGAACCATCAAAATATAAGTGCCACATTGATTCATGAAATATGTTATCACTGTGAATTTCTATATGTTTCTGTTGTAATGTTGTGTTTTTATCTATTTTAGTGTATGAATTGCATAAGATGAAAGAATCCATATCAGAAGGCACAAAATAAATAGGATAATTCTGTGGTTTTTCTGCACTACTAACCATGTATTTCATTAAAGTTTCTTTATAAAGCTTTTTGGGTTGACCAAATACTGAAATTGTGGCATAAGAGATGTCTAACTATAGTGATCCCTGCAATTTTTCTCCCCATAATCGAGATAATAACATTCCATACTTTGGAGGGATATCAACAACTACAATGTCCATCACAATACTCTTACCTGGGTATTGGACTAGAATGACACACAAGTCTTTTATGAGGCCAAGGCATTTAAATTTTCTAGAATCAAAAGAGAAAAGATCTTTGTATGGTCTGGTGACATCTAGATCCAATGTTTCCAAGATTTCCTTAGGCATTAAGTTGTGAGATGCTCCTAAATATAGCATAGCATTGTGTAATATTTGATCATGAATAGTCAAGCTAATGTAGAATGGAGGAACACCACCTTCTTGATGTTTTCCATTTACCTCGGGACCAAATAGTAATTCTAGTTGGTCATCATTCAGATTAACAGAATCTTCTCCTTCATTTATATTCATTGTTTTAGTTATTTTTGATTTGTATAAATCATTTTTTACCAACTATGTTAAAGGAATTGGTATTTTCAATTTGGCTATTTCAGTTTGGATATTGAATGGTACTTGAGTTTTTCCTAACAGAGTGATTTTTTCTTTACCAATTGCAGTTTGAGTGTTCTTCTTTTCTTCATCTACTGTTAGTTTTTCTGTTTGTGTTTCCACTATTTTACTTTCAATTATCTTGTCAGGAACAATTTGGGTGGTAGTTGAAGTTTTGGCAGCAAAATTTGTTTGAGTATCCGCTGAAGTTTTAATAGCAGCTAAAGTTTTAGCAGCAGCTGAATATTTGGTAGCAGCAGATGATTGAGGATCAACAGGTGTGATATCTACAATTTTTGGACTGGGTTTAATCTTTGGAGTGGAAGATTTTTTAGTCTCTCTAGGGAGAATTTGCAATACTTTGGTTGTAGGAGCTTCTACTATTTTCTTGGTCTGAGTTTGATCAGTTTTCTTAGTAGGAGTTTCCGTGTTTTTCTTACTCCTAAGGTTATAATGCTTATGAACTTGATTAATGGAAAATTCATAACCTTGTTTATAATCAAAAGACTTCCCAGATTCTAATTGTAATTGTTGTAACATGTATAATTCTTGTTCTTCTTGGGTACAAAAAATAGTATTATCATCACTTATTCCCATTAAGTTAATTGGAGTGTCTTCATCTTCTTCATTTTGGTGAGAAATTTCAGCATATTTCTCTTGGAAAGGTGGTCTTATCTGTTGATCAGGTGTTGATTCCTCAGATTTACCAGTGTTGGTGTTCTTCCTAAAGTTTGGATTTGTGTTTTGAGGACCTTGTTGTTGATTATCCCACTGTGGTTTTCTTTCCATATTTTCTAACCTATCTATCATTCTTTCCATAGTTTTTTTCTAAACTATCTATTTTACTTTTGGAATCTAGACTTTTGTGATCCACCATATAAATTAGTAGAAATTCTTTCGGTAATAATCACATGCAGTAGAATGTGGTCGACGCATTTCGAACCAACCAGTGTGGTTCATCATCAGGACTATGTGAGAGATCAGATCCAGGCATTAAGTATAAATAGATGTAGAAATGGCTCAACTTGCCGTTAGGATAACGGCTAGTTTGACTTTGAAAAAGTAAATATTCCATTGTTTATTTAATTTAATTAATTTAATTAAATAAACAATGGAATATTTACTTTTTCAAAGTCAAACTAGCCGTTATCCTAACGGCTAGTTGAGCCATTTCTACATCTATTTATACTTAATGCCTAGATCTGATCTCTCACATAGTCCTGATGATGAACCGCACTGGTTGGTTCGAAATGCGTCGACCACGTTCTACTGCATGTGATTATTATCGAAAGAATTTCTACTAATTTATATCTATTTTACTGTCTGATGGGGATGGTTCATCCTTCATGGTTACTCTTCTTTCATTTCTCATTATGGCTCTTTTAGGCAACAAATTTGCTTCTACACTAACTGCATTGCTTTGCATTTGTTCTAATGTTTATAGGTTTCTTTCTCTCAATTGATCTGACATATCAATATCAAAACCATCTGGAAATTTGATTAAAGCTATATCTAGTGAAGGTTTGATGTTTGTTGGAATAGCATTGTAATTACTATTAAACCTAGTACAATAATCCTGAAATGATTCATTATGAGCTCTTCTAATGTTTTCATATTCAGAAATGATTTGTATAGGGTTCCTCTTTCTTTCTCATCTATTAAGAAATAATTGATGAAAGGCAGCTAAATCAGCTATATGATTGGCAAGTAAAGCTTTAAACCATTTCTTTATATCTCCAGCTAATGTTTGGGCAAACAATCTCATTAGAACATCAACATCATCAATTTCATTCAATTCAAAATAATCAGTCATTTTGTTAACACGTTGTTGTGCAATATATTGACTAGTACTATCAAATTGAAATATTTTACTTTGGTAATCCTAGGGCATGGAATTTAATTGAGCTAGTAAGACCAAAGGGGCATATCTAGCTGCCGTGCTTAAGATTCTAGCTTGATTGGGAGGTACATTAGCAGTGCTTGGAGATGGACCTGAAGTTGTGGATGGAACTAAACTTGAGGATGGACCTAAAGTTGAAGTGCTTGCAGATGAGGTTGGAACACTAGAAGATGTACTTGGAAATGAGGTTGAATTACTAGAAAATGTAGTAGAAGTGTTAGAAAATAAACTTGAAGTGTTTGGAAATGGAAATAAAACTCTAGGTTGAAGAGGAAGCTTGGGGGTGAATGACTCAGTGGAATGAAGTGAAGTGGAAATGATAGATGATGTGGTACTAAATAAAGATGAATTTACAAACTTTGAAGGAATGGTGGAAGGCTTAGGGGTAAAAGCAGATAAAGCAGCTAATTCAACATAATTTTGAAGATAGGCTTCATCTATTTCCTTAATTAAAGTTGTAGTCAAAGCATCAAGTTTATGAAAAAGCTCTACAGCTAGTTGTTCTGAATCAAGTGAAACAACCTCCTTTGTTTCAATAAATTGAATGAAATTAGGATCTATTACACTATCATAGATTGAATTTTCAGATTTAGTTCTAAACAAAGAGTGTTAAAATGATAAATCAAATTAAATATCTTGTATACTTGATAACTCTTTGGGGAGTGAATTTGCTTTGATTAATGGGCTAAGGATTCCTCAAACCGGATAAGGAGGGAGAGGAAATAGGTCAATTGAAACTAGGGAGCAATGAAGAATTCCCTACTCTGGATATCAGAAGAAAACATCAAAATCCTTAATAGTTCAAGACAGAGTGTATTTAAATATATTCTATAATAAAATTCCAGTTATAGCATTTAAATTGGAAAACATACAAGATTTATGGAATACTTTAAGAAAAACATGAACAATTGAAGATACTTCACTGAAGTGGCTCAACACATGAATCCTGTAATATAATGCCTTTATTTCTCAGTCCAGTCTGCTGGTTTGAAAATGGTACAATAACCCTCATGTACTAGATCAATTACAACTATAGAAATGTTCAGAAATCCACACACAATACTTCGAATTATGAAGTATTTATACAAAAACTATTACAAAATATCCTAAAAACTGATTTAGGAATTACTCAAGGAAAAAAAAATATCTTCATGCAAGAAGATAGAGACACCTAGGAGACTAAATGCTAGATGTCCCTCATTTATTTGGATTTGTAGTTTGCTCTTTAATATCTTGCTGCTTTCTCTCTTATTGTTGTTGTACGTTGGCTATCTTCTTTTTCTGTTTGAGTGTACTTTACGCTGGCTACCTTTCACTGATTCTTTTTAACTCTGTTTTTAACTTTAAACTCTTTCTTTCACTGTTATGTGCCTGCTCTGATACTCTTTAACTTGTTACAGCTTTACTTCTAAGCTTTGAATGCTATGTTTCTATTTTAACCAGCATGCTCTGTTTACCTTTATGTTTCAAAGTAAATCACATAGCTTCTCGCAAGATTCTGCATCTGGTAATTTAATCTTTATGTTGGCAATATGATGCAGAGTGTTGTCCTTGATGGCAACCCACTTGATGAAGATGATGGAAATCTACTTAATGAAGTTGTTCTTGATGCTTGATGAGTTTATTAATGATGTAAATCTGATGTTCTACAAGTAGCTCAGAAGGTGCAGAAGAAAGAAATATCAGTAAGGGCTAAAACAATGATGAAAAGTGTATGTCACAAGGCATACATGGGTTTGCTTAGGAGAAGTAGCGTATGCACGCGGGAAATAACGTTCCAAGTCGCGTATGGTCAATTGCGCTCTAAATGTGTAAAACCAGGGGTTACTACCATGGTATTGACCCATTGTATTGAGCGCTAGGTTGTCTATTTGATCCCGTCCAGGAATACCATCGGAAGTGGTGTGGTTTTGGCTCATGGTATTGATAGAGGGTAAACCTATATAAGGAGAAGAAAATCATTGTGCAAAGGGGGGCAAGAAGTATGGGTTTTAATGAATACTTCTCTCTGAAGTATATCTGAATGGAATGGGTAACAGTTGAATGATAGATCTGAATTCTAATGCACCAATGATGAGAATGATGAAGAAGGGTATCTAGATCTGAAATGTATTTGTATTTTCTAGATCTGTTTATGGAATGAGATGAGGCGAACATGTATCTGAAGTAAAGGGTAAAATCTGAACTATGCATCTATTCTGAAGAAGTACACTACCCTAATATGTTTGAAGATCTATATGCAAGTTTGTAACAGAGGAAGCACGTATATACGCGGGTTGGATTAAGAGAAAGTGCGTATGGGTTGTGAAATTGGTTCTGTAATATGTGCAGATGTATATGTGGGTTTATATGCATGAAAACGTGTATATATGCTTGATCAGTGAAAGGAAAGCGTGTATGAAAACTAGGGTTTGCTGAAGTATATGGAATGAAGTGTCTGATCTGTTCTGAAGTATCAGTTTGATGTACGATTGAGCTTAAACGTGTGGAGTGGGTCCAGTCTGAAAATATGATGAAAAGTGGCCTGCAAGTTGTGTTCTATTGAAGATATTGGATCCAGTGTGAAAATTGATGAAACGTGGTCCATAGAGGTGCTGAGGGTTGTAGCCTTCAGTCAGGGGGTTGTAGCTCCCTTCCAGGAGAGGCTTGTAAATGAGAACAGGGGGTCGTAGCTCCCTTCCAGGAGAGGCTGGTAAACGAGAGCAGGGGGTTGTAGATCCCTTCTAGGAGAGGCTGGTAAACGAGAGAAGGTTGTAGCCTTCTGCAGGTGGGTGCCTGCGTGCTGGTATGATTCTACGCCAGTACATGGTTGTAACATGTTGTCTTTATATAATAAATATTGAAGACAAAGACGACGGCAGCAGTGGTTTTCTTTTCTCTCGACTTGGGTTTCCACCTTAAATCCTGGTGTTCATGTGTGATGCTTATGTGTGATGATTTCTTCTGTTCTTACTGCACATGTTTACTGTTTATTGAACATCTAATGAATTAATGATGCAATGACATAAGTAAAGATTTAATTGCATAACAAGATCTCTGTGTATACACGAGTTTTATTAAGGATATCCACGTGTATTGAATATACACTAATTCAGCTTGAAGGGAGTAGTGTATGGGTTTTAAGTGAAAAAGTAAAAGAGTTGGTATGTCCTAAATGCGGTTCACCCCCCCCCCGCTCAGTATTTTTCCCAACACTTTACCATTCTTCTGAAAATTTCATCAGCTTCTCTGTATTTTGAAAATGTAGGCTTGTTGATGAATATATGATTTACCTCATGATGGAGGTAAAAGAGATTCTCAAAATTTTGGTAGAGCACTTTTCTTGTAGGAATTCCTTGCATGGAGGAATTCCTGGCCTGTTCCTTTGCCACTTATTTGATTTTCTTTTCATAGTCTTCCTGTCTCATCAGTCTATCATTAATCACCGAAGGATTAGGCGAACCCTTTTCTTTTAGAACATCAAATTTGTTCCTGAATCTATTTATTGAAAACTCAATTGTTTGACACTTATCTTCAAGTTGTGTGATTAAGTTCCTCTTGGAAATTACCCTTTTTACTTCTAGGATTGTTTCAGTCTCGTCACTTATGTAAATTTATTCTAATTCATGTTTTTTCTTGGAATTAGGAAACTTAATGATTTCAGTGGCCTCTTCTGGCTTTTTCCCAAGTTCCTCTTTGAATTTTTGAATAGCTTTAGTTGCTTCCTTGATAAAATCCTTCTGCTCAAAGATAACTTGGATAGATGGAAAAATATCATTAACAGAGTTAACGATATTGGCCCACAGTTGCTGCTTTGCTTGGCCCAAGGGCTTTGCCAATTTTAATTCTTTTTCTAAATTCTTTATTCTGTCATTAAGTCTATTTGACATCTGTGTTTCACTTTTATGCATGATTTGTGCCAAATTCTTTTTATCCTCTAGATTTTTTATTTTTTATCTAAGTCTATTTATTTCAATAGTCTGTATTGACATGTCCTGCATTGATTTAATCAGCTTACCTGCTTCATCACTAGGATTAGTTGTTGTTGTTGCTGAATCTATTGCTGATGTAGTTGTTGATATTGAAATTGTTGTCGCCACTGGAACTGCTGTTGCCACTCAAGCTGTTGAAGTAGATGGAACTGTTGTAGTAATTGTAGGAATGGCAATTATAGGGATTGCTTCCATGCTAGCCATTTTCTCCTTCACCAATTTATCCATATCATTTTCCATCTCTTTTAGTTGAGATGTCAACTGAATGATGAGGTTCATCGTTTGATCTTTTTGGCCTTATTTTTCCAACACTTCCTTTGTGTATGTTCAGTAGGAGGAAATTTCAGTTGTTTTTTCAATGCAGCAATGTCTGCATTCTTTTTCTTGATGAGTTCTTCTGCAACTTTGACGTTTTTGGGATCATATCCTACCTCTATGACCAATTATTCAAGTGATTTAATTATGTTTTCTTTGGCTTGAGAGGAAGCCTTCTCTAGTTTTAATTTTCCTCTGATATTCTCTAGAGAATTTTGCAGCTTTTGAAGACTCATAGCTTTGTCGGTCATTGTGGAGTATATCATTTCTCCATCTTGCTTATGGAACTCAATTTGATCTATTGGATGTAGATATTTGGCTTGAAGTTCAAATGATTTTTTCTTATAGTCTATTGTTGACTTTGGATGTTGTATTGCATGTTGAAAGAAGGTCATCTGCATCTTCCTGGTCTTGTAATCAAACGTTGAAAGTAACCTATTCTGGTCACTAGGTATCTACTTCCAATATTGTGCATAGGTTACTGCTTTTAATGCCTCATTCCTGAGTTTGATTTCCTTGTATTTCTCCATGATATCATGTTCTTTATCTGTTGGTTTACATGATGAAGATACCTCTACACTGTGTTGTTTTTGAACAATTTGTGTATTAGAGGTTGATGGCTGATGAGTTTCCTCTGAAACTTCTGGAGGTGCATTTTCTTTAAACATTGTGTCTGTATTAATAATTTCAATTTTCTCAACTTGTTCATTTACAGGATTTAGCTTGGGCTTTTTCCTATACATTAATTTGAATTTGGTTTCTGTAGTGGTTTGAGCTGAATAAGATTTTTCTTCTCTTGCTCTCTTGGAGTTTATATCCTATAGGGTTGGAGTTTGCAAGACAGTGGTACTCTCAACTGGTTTTTCCACTTCTTTCAAAGTATTCTCCAACCACTCTGATTGGTTGGAGTATTTCTCAATTTCTGGTTTGGAATCATGCACAAAAGGAGTTAGTTTAAATTTTACTCTTAATTTTCTTATAACTCCTAAAGGATCATACTGCCACTTGAAACTTTCACTGAACTTGAATTCCTGTAAATATTTTTCTGCATGTTGACCAGCACCTCCACTGTTGCAAATGAAGGGTTCAATCTGGTTTTTGATCTTAAATTGTGTTTTCTTCTTTGCTGACAAAAAATTAACCTCATCTGAATTAAGGATTTTCCTTATATATTCTATTGCAAATAACCTCATTGGGAGGTATTTGGGCAGTTTGTATGCAATGAGTTGACATCCATACACCCTAATTTCAGTATGGTTATGGTATAAATACCAATCTCCTATTCTAATGTGCTCTGATAACTGCAAAAATTTCTTGATTTCTTCATTGACCCTAGGTTCACTACTACTACTTAGAATATTGACAATTGGATGACTAAATGAATCAATGAAGTTGCTATAGGTAAACTCTGTTGAAGCTTTCCTGATTAATGAAGTCCATAAGACTATTGATTGGGGGTTACCCTTAGTGTCCAGTTTTTGAAGGTTAACTGCAAACCTTTTAGATTGGAAATATAGAAATAAATGAAACAAGATAGATGAATACTTAAACACTCCCTCCTCTGGTTAATATAACTAGTTTCTCATGAATAGCATTTGAAAGGTACTGAGAAAAGTTAAATGTAAAAGACGGAGGTTGTCCTGGGCAAAAAATGGACAGAAAACCTAAGATTGAAGACTCTACATACTCATCTATAAAATAGCCTAGAATGCAAGACAACATTGTGACAATCTGTCTTGTTATTTCTGAGAAAATTGAGGCTAAATAGGGAGGGTTTCTCTTTGGGGTTTCAACTCATGAATGCAAGAAATTTTGGAAGATGTGAACCTCTTTGGGAAGTCTAGTTTGAGATAAAGTTCTGTGGGGATTTCAGTTGACAAAGGGGATTCATTAGGTTTGGGTTGAATTTGAAGCATTTGGTTTATGGATTCAGTAGTAATCGTGAACAAAATTTCCTTGCTGTGGGTTACTAGGGCTCTTTCATTGGGGAGATAATTGGTTTGGCATATTCTGATAATTTCTAGGAATTAGAAAGTCTGTGGGAGGATGTACTTGGGTAAATTTCATTCCCAAAGGTATAAATCATCAGCTTGGTCAATGGCTTTATCATGGCTCCAACAATGGATGTCAAGGAGGCTGAAATCGGTAATAGGGTCACTGATTTTGGACTCTTTGTCTACAAGGGGGGTTTGTTCAATATCAACAATAGGAGGTTGCAGGGGATTGACTGTAACAATGCCCTTGGAAGCCATTTTTTATCAATTAATTACTCCTTGGTTTAAGAAATAGGCTCAGGCCCTTAGGAATACTATGAAAATATGATTATAGTCTGTAGAAAAGGTTTTGAAGGCAATAATGGATTTTCTTTGGTCTGCAAAGCTTTTAAATTGGTCCAATTGATTAACTTATTACTTTCTTTCTTAAGTACAGGTCTCGGCACTTAGGAATACCTGGAAGGGGTAATTTTTGTTTGCAGAGAACGTCCTAAAGGTAGCGAATGCTTTCTAGCAGCGAAATAGGCTTCAACAGTCTTTATAATGCTACAAAACTGAGTCTACAACATTTCTAGCAACAAAAGGCCTGAATTCTGGTTAAAAATATCTTGAAAACAGGTCGACAAAGATTTTTTATCTTGGGAATAGGTCATCAGAGCTTTTTTTCGCAAACTTCAACAAACAAATGGTGAAAATACTGTAAATGTTATTTTTTAATGCTTTTAACCAACAATGATTAATCATATGGGTGTGGGGTCAAATTCAAACATGGGTGGTTTCCTTGCAACGGGCATAAAACAACATGGCAGTTTTCGCATGATGCAAAGCTGGTAAATGGTTTTAGTGGGAGCGATGTGATATAATGCGGGGTTGCCACGTAGCAAAGGAGTGGGGTTGAAAAACTGCTTATTTCGCAACCCTCCAGTAGTGTTAAATATTGGGCAAATCGGAGTGTGAAAGTAGCTATTGGCCATTGGATTTGAGGAATGTTGATCGGACGGATGGATGAATAGGAAGGATTGTTGGGGATTTTGAAAGGTGGGACCGCAAATTTGTATGTGATGGGATTTAATGTATATAATGGGTTAGGAATATACAATATGCGGGGATTATATAACATGGTATATATGTGGGTCGAGACTTTATAATATTGGGTTTGATATATAATCAATGGGGTTAGAGGAAAGTGGGACCCAAGATTATTTATAATGGAAGCGGGTTGATAAAACAAAACTATATATAAATTATCATAAGGGGTCTGGGGAAATATAATTAAGTGGGAGTTAAGTAATATAGTTAAACACGGGATTAATACATGTGCGGGATTTTAAAATACACTAGGGATATGTGTTTTCAAAAGATATTGGGTAGGGATTTTAGAGTGGGGCCCGATATATTTTCAAACACTTCATACACAAGATAAGTAGGTTTTGGGTTGTATTTTACTGAAAGGGGAGTTAGTAAAGGAATTTAATTTTTTCAAATGAAAATGTGTATTTAAACTAGGAAAAGGGTTTTTAAGGAGGGAAAAAATGGGTGAAATAAGGGGAAAATGGCTAGAATGAAGGGGAAGGGGTATTTTTTACAAGGGAATATGCCTTTTTGCAAGTGGCATAAGTATTTTAAGCAAGGGGAAGGGGATTTTGGGAAATATTAGTGATGTGAAATGTCTAATTGATGTTTTCCATGAATTGTAAAAGTACTTCTACCTACCCATCATTTACCCTAACATTTTTTCTTCATTTATTGGGTGCATTTAAGATTGTTGGACCTTTATTTTTCTTTTAAAAGAAAACTATATAATTCTAACCTTATGACTTCCAATGGCTTAGATTAAACTGATGAGCTCATTATTATTCTCTACCTAACTAGTGATCTGCCAAGATTAAATAGTTTGGGTAGATATTTATTCTCTAACTATCAACATGAAATTTAAAGCATGAATGAATCAAGATTAAACTGTTTGATCCTCATGGATATGTGGCATTTTTAACAAGTTGCATGCAATCTTATTATGAAAAAGAAAGTAAAAAGTAGTGGCATTTGAATTTGCAGCACTTTCAGGATCTATTTTTTATCTCTTTTTGGTGGGGTTCATACTTTATATTCGTTTTTATCTTTTTCTTTCAGTCCTTTGATTTTTATTTTAGGAATTTCCCTCTTTACATTTTTTTATATGGGAAAAAAATTATAGAAAGCAAAGTATGTACAATATTACAAGTCTAAAACATAGTCAATTCAAAATTATGAACCCTATTATTATAGGACCCTAACAGTAGCCATATCGACTTCTAGTGGTGGAGGTAGAGGTGGGGTTGATGACTTGTTAGATTTAGATGAATTTGGAAATGGAGTGGATGGGATATGAACTAAGGCCAACGGCCCAAAAATACTTTGACCTTGCAATACCTCTTCTTCCGACTGCGCAGATTCACCAGTGCTACTTTTTTCAGACTCCTCGTCACTATTGGATTTACCTTTGAGAGGGTTATAAAAAAAACCTTCTTCTAGATCTACTCTGTAAATTATTCCATTGCGCGTAGTCAGGCCTCTTCAGTACATTCACTCAATGTGCCTGTACAAAGTACCCTATTCACATAAAAGTATTTTAATCCATAATTTCAATGAGCGAATAAACTTACCTCTAGGGCCCTTGAAAAATCTTCGTTCAACTTCAGAATATGATACAAAAGTATCAAACAAAAATTTAGTCACAAACCCACTCAAAACTCTATCAATCCAATAATCTACTACGTGGGTAATTTTATTGCTATATTTGTCCCATTGTTGAGTGAGCTCAAGAGTCCACTTGGTGATCATGTCATCCTTTGTGCGGGTTTGAAATTCAGTCAACTAAGATAACCACTCATGTAACTTAGTTGCAAAGGGAGAAAAGAAAATTTCATGGACTTCCATGTCAATATATCTTTGGTCCCAATCCTCAGCGGATAATTTAGGGTTTCGGTTTTCTTGGATTGCAAATTCATGCACCTTGAGGGATGCCACAACATCAAATTTGCCTCAAACAGATCACGGTCCTGGCAAAAGAAATGTTTTGTGGCTTGAGCGGTCCTCAGCAACCAAAAAACCCTCCAACTACTGGCCCTTTCAACAGTGATTTTCTTGCGCAGTCCAAAGTATCACCGGACGCAGTATGGTCGGGTGCTGGAACTAGGTTTCCACACTGTGAGGGAGATTTTGATGTGGATATTTACCTATGTTGCACGGGTACCCGCACCCGCACCGGGTTCCCCTCCCCACGTACCAGGTGCTGGGACGGGTTCTTCCTAAGAGAACCCTGAAGAACCTGATTCTTCATGGAAGAACCCGAGACGTCCAACTCAAAATCAGGATTCCTTTAGGGTTCTTCCGGTTATTTTTGGGTGCTTTTAGGGTTCTTTTAGGGTTCTTCGGGTTCTTTTCAGGTGCTTTTAGGGTTCTTTTAGGGTTCTTTGGGTTCTTTTAGGGTTCTTCAGCGACGAAGAACCCCGAAAATGGGTTCTTTTGGGTTCTTCAGGGGCAATTTAGGCTAATTTTTTTTATTTTTTAATCAAAATTCTACTATAATTTAAATTTTTTTAATTAAAATTTAAGATTTTTTTATTAAAATTAAAATTAAATAATTTATAAGTTAACTATAGTCTATTCTTAAGGCGATTTTTTTTTTTTAATTCAAAACTTAAATTAATTTATTAAATATTAAATAATAAAAACATAAAAATTAAAAATTTAAATTTAAATTTAAAACTTAACTCATAAACTTAAAAACTAAAAATCAAATTAAAACTTAAAAATTAAAATTATAAGTTATAAGTTATAACACTAAAGTTAAACGGTAAACCTAAAGGCTAAGATCGACCAACCCTAAGAAGTTAACTGTTAGAACTATACCACTACAACCGAACTATAGTTTATTGACTATACCACTACAACCGAACTATATTCTATCGACTATACGACTGGAACCGGCGCCGGCACCCTCGACCTCACCCTCCTCCTCGACGAAACAGTGTTCGACTATCCCACTGCAACCTACACCAGCACCCTCGACCTCACCCTCGTCCTCGACGGAACAGCATTAGCAGGAAGTTGGCCTCCTTCCCAAGATAGAGAGGTGTTCAAAGGATTCTTCACCGCTATAAAGAAAATTTATGGTGATACAGAAGAAGCCTCTAACATACGAACTCAGTTTGCCCAATTTTCACGTGGTCGAGGTGTCTTTGGTTCACATGCAGCTTTGGCCGATAGATGCAAGAAGAAGGATCCAATCGATTGGTGGTGGCTTCATGGTGTTGATGCTCCTGAGTTGCAGCAGTTTGCCATACGGTTACTTGGATAGGTAACTAGTTTGGAGTTCCTCATCTTATTTCTCATTTAAATTTTTGTATTGGATTTTCAATTTTCATTTTAGCTTTTCTTTTTAAATTTTTAATTAATTTAATGAGCTTCCCCTAATTTTCTAGGTAGCTAGTTCTTCATCTTGCGAGAGGAATTGGAGTACTTATGCCTTTATCCATTCAATAAAAAGAAATAGGTTGGGCTCAAAGAAGGCAAAGAACTTAGTGTACATTCATAGCACACTTCGTCTCATATCTCGAAAAGACCCTGGGTACAAGGAGGGTCCTTTCAAGAGATGGGACCAATATACAGATGATGCTATGTGTGTGGATGAGGAAATACAACTTGATGGCCTTATTGAGCTACCTTCAACTGTTATGGATGAGCAGGAGGCTCAAGATGAGAGTGATTCCTACCTCGAGAGCATGCTAACTGAAGATCTAAGTGATGTTGATGACATGGATGTTGATGATGTGGCTTGAGGAAGCCATTGTTCACTATTTTAAATTTTTATTTGAGTATTTTGAAATTTCCTAGTTCATGTTTAGAGATGTCTTGACTCTTTGCCCTTAAGGGAAATTTTGAATGTAGTATGACAATGGACATATATCGTGACTTTTATAACTTATTAAGTTATTTAATATTATCATGATTCATATTATATGTATCATTATGTTAATGTTGAATGTTCAATTTTCAATGATGTGCATGTTTAAATCTTTGAAGTTTAAACTTTAATTTTTAAATCAAAAATATTTTATTTTTCTTGTTTTATACAAATTCACATATATAAATTTTAATTTATATATAATATTATATAATATAATATATATATATATAGTATATACCCCCGACGCACCCACGCACCCTGTTTCAAAAAGTGTCGTCCCCGTCCCCGTCCCCGTCCCCATCCCCGCACCCACGTTTCCTGGCAACATAGATATTTACCCTAATTAACAGATCTTGTGCCTAGAGTCATGCGCATAACTTCACAGAGACCATCTCTAAACGTAGAAAACCCTTACTTCAAGACAGAAGCATACAAAATAAAGCATTATACTTTATCCTGATCTTAGCATAATAAGTAGCAACATATGTGAAAAAACATGTATATCTAGTCAACAAAGAGATTTCTAACATGTATATAATAGACATATCTAAATAATCACAAAAATTGCATAAAGCTCAGAGTTCGCCCAAAATATCTTCTTTATTAATAGATATTCAATTCAATACAATTCTTTTGCCTGCACAAACAGCACCAGGGTCCTTGCACACATCTCAGGACTTAGGTCTCCACACACATAGCCATCAGAAGCCTTTCTAACCAAACTAACAATTCAGATCAAGAATCCATATCCAAAAAATCAAAGATAGACATAGACATATACCTATACATATATCTCCTCACTCGAATCTTACATATTTATACTTTCAAGCATGCACATACCATGGTCTCAAAGCATGGTTTGAGACTCATGGTTTCTATTTTTACCCATTACAATGATTAAGGGACTTTGACCCACCCCAAACCCCCTTGCCTTCTGTGCGCAGTGCCTTCTAACAAAACTTATCCAACAATTAACCCAAAACTGCTTTACCCCAGGGATCCTACTCCAACATCCCTTCAAGCCATAATCAAGGAATGATACAGGTGGATATTGGTGGCCACCCACCTATTCCACCTAGAACTCTATTCAGTTTCATCAATTTCCTTGTTTATAACAACATTTACTATTTTTAGCAATTTTTCGAGTCTTGAAATTTTAGAGCATTTTTGACCCCCTAAATGACATTTTTTTGATGTACGCAACAAGACCACAACCATAGGTTGGGGCCTATGAAAAATCTTGTAGTACTAGGATTTATCTTTATGATGATATATTTTACGCACCAAACAGAGATAATATGACCAAGTTACAACCCCAAGAAGTTGACTTCCCAACCAACCCCATTGGGGCCCACAGACTCTTAATGTTTCATCTCCTGTGGTTAGGATTTTGGTTGTTTATGGTTTTCTCATGTTGTTCAATAATTAAAATTCAGTTGAGCCTCATTCTAATGCAGTTTAGAGGCATGTAGCTTCCACATCTCTTCTTAGAGATAAGCTACCATTTCCTGAGCTAGTTTATTTTTCATTATGTCCGTACACATTTTTCAGTAATATTTGAAATTAATGGAATGAATTGTTATTCTTTCTGCATCTCTGTGTTTATGTTTATTTCTCTATTTTATTGTGTTCCTGCACAATTCTGGATTAGTGGTATCAGAGTGGGTCTGCTCTTTCTCGATCTTCAATCCCATCTTTAATCCCATCATATGTTCAATCCCATCTTCTTCCTGGAATAAAACCATGGTGATAGTTGTATCTACGGTAGCGAGATACAGGAAATAATCACGTTGATAATTTGGGGGATACATTAATGATGCTTGGATTAGGGTATCTTTAAGAGCACCAAAATAAGCTTACACAACCTCATCCTAATGGAAGGGAATCCCCTTTTTCAAGAGTCGAGTAAATCCTTTAACCATTTCGGCGTAGTTGGGAATGAATCTCCTTAGAAATTCAGCCTTCCTATGGAGTCTTTGTAACTAAATTTGGTTGGAAGGTGCGGGAAAATCTAGAATGGCCCAGAGCTTCAAGGGATCAAGTTGAATTTTGTCTTTCAACATGACGAAACCAAGCAAATGACCAGAACCGAAAAAAAACACACATTTGTGTGGATTGAGACGTATTTTGTAGTAACGACATCATAAAAATATGGATCTCAAATGTACCGGGTGGTCAACCTATTTCCATGAATACGTAGGTAATTCATCTAGATAAGGTTGAAAATTGTGTTTGATGTCATGGAAATCATAACTCATTGCCCTCTTAAAGGTTTCCCTAGCATTCTTCAAACCAAAAGGGAGTTTTCAATAAGAGAATGTGCCCCAAGGACAGATAAAAGATGTTTTATATTGGTCTTCTGGACGAATATTGATCTGATTGTAACTGGAAAAACCATCCATGAAGGAAAATATTTCAGATCTGAGACATTCATAAATGATTTGGTTGATAAAGGGAGTGGGATAGTTGTCCTTAGGACAAGCATGATTAACATCTTGATAATCAACGCACACTCTAATTATCCCTTGTTTCTTCATGACATGAACAATGTTGGAAACCCAATCGGTAAGCAGAACAGGGTAAATAAAACCAGAACACAAATGTTTTTCAACCTCTTCTTTAATGGCATCAGCCTTCTTAGGATGAAAATGATGGAGGAATTGTTGTACCGGTTTGACATCAGGGCAAATTTCAATCTTGTGCTCAACGATATTCGAATTGATTCCTGACATTTCTTCATATGACCAAGCGAATACATCACAGAATTCACAAAAAAGAGAGAGATAAGTGTCAAGTTAAAATGCATAACAAGACATGTCGACATGAATGTTTTCTACTACACCAGGTTTGGTCGAAATATTGATAGAAATTGTTTCTTTGATATTTGATAGATTTTTCTCAGAATCAATGACGTGGATAGGAATGGAATTTGTAAATAAATCAACGAATGTAGGGTGATATAGTTTACTTTTACTATCTTCAATGTAATCTGGAAGATGTGATTGGTGATGATAATTTTCCCATGGTTCTTCTTTTGGCATCATGGATTCCATAATGCTCTTACCAGTTGAGAATATATGTGAAAAAGGGTCAGAAGAAGTGCCATAATACAAAGAACGATCGATCCAAATAGTCAGTGACAAAGGATTAGGATTGGCCACACAAGCCAAAAAGATTGATTATTATGCAAGCTTAATTTGACTTAGCAGCATACTTACACCCAGCCTATCTATTTCATAATCAATGGGAACCTTCCATAAATCAGATGAAGTGGAAGATAATATATTGCAGGTTTCTATTTTTTTTATTTCCGTCGATGTCGCAGGCAACGATAGCGAAAAGGTGCCCATTAGGGAAGTATCCTTAAAGAGTCCTACACCACTCTTCTCAATAGATGGTTGGGGTTCATGAACAAACGAAACACTTCAAGTTGCCTAGGAACTAGAGGCGAAGAAGGTGAGTTGATCAATTACTGTAATGCCGCCCTTATGGGGAAAGGTGATCATGTGAAATTAAGTAGATACAACCACAACCATAACGTAAACCCATGGTCTTCGTAGTAATATATTTTAGTCAAATGGTATTTCAATGACCTCAACTTCTATAGTAACAGTTTTTCCCCCAGTTTGACTGGCAGGTTATTGAGAATTCGACTAGGCTTATATGTACGACCGTCAAAATTTTTCAACGTCATAGGTGATTCTGATAAATGTGGCAAGCCAAGTGACTTCTAGAAATTCATAGACATAATAGAAGTAGATGCACCTTCATCAAAAATAGTCCGATGAATGAGGCGATTTAAGACATTTACTTGGATAAAAATTCTAATTGTGTTGGAAACTATCGCACATAGCCTACAAATAAAGACTACAAGATTAGAGTCTATAGGTTCGATTCCACCAATTGCTGACAAAAAATCTTGCTTTTGGGAGGGACAATTCTAAAGAATCTCAAGTGTTGACATAGCAGAAGGTGACTGAGCCAGATCTTTGACTATGTTATAATTTTGAGTTGCATGAGCTCGAGGGTTGAAATTTGATTTATGAACGACTCCCTTTGGCGGCTTTATTATTAAATGAGGAATAATAGGCGATGGAATTGAATCAAACAAAGTCAAGGTGAAGTAGTAGGTTGATTTGTAGCCTGACTATTCGACAATGGAAGAGGATTAGCGTAACCTTTACTTCGAGTGGACACTAAAACATCTATTTTAGGCTTAGTGGCAGATAACATAAGCACTTGTGAACTAGAAGATTGATCTGTAGAAACCATATGTGTTTCTGGATTCAGAAAAAGTTTTGTCAATACAGCAGATGTGGGATAAGTCTTAAGAAGTTTTGAGACTTCTAAGTGGTGAGGATAGTCTCATGCAAAATGGTCCTCATTACATATTAAATAGGGGTAACGAGGTTTCTGAGAAGTACCGAATGTATCAGATGATTTTTCCTGCTGGGGTGAATTTTTTCTTTTCTTCTTACTTCCAGGGTGCTTATCACTTTTTCCCTTGTCATATGACATGGCATGTATTTTGGAAGAAGACGCAGGATCATATGCAACAAGGGTTTGATTAGACACAAAAAGCGTGGAAACAGATGGTCAAATTTTTGTCTGATTTATAGCATAACCAGTCACACTGTCACTTGAATGAAAATCCTTACCAGATTGAGGAGGAGGAATGATAAAATTCAGTCGTGGTGCATTCGGAATCTTTTCGTAGAGCATGCGAGACTGAGTATAAAAAAATGTAGATACTGGGCATGAGTAATTATTTTCTCTTCAATGACAACACCGCCTTTGGCCACATCCTCGGTGATAGATGGAAACATGTACTTTATAAACCACTCAGCTAAAATTTGATCCGGAACAAATGTTTTAACCATTCGACGATGAGGATGCCACCCATGAATGTGATATAATATGTGAGTAGCATTCGTTTGTTTAAAGTTGGTCAAAATTTTCATTCAAGTTTCATATCTAATGTGTAATTGGAAGTGGGTTATAAAAGTAGTGGCCAAAGCCATGAAGTTATTGAAAGAATCTCTTGGTAATTCAATATAACACTTTTTAGTCAGACCAGTAAGCGTTCGCTAGAAAAGACAGAGTCTAACAGAATCATCATTTAAGGAGTTTGAGGAACACCATAAAAGATAAGTCATAACGTGCGTAGACAAATATTCTCTACAGTTTCCATTGAATTTTGGAATATCAGAGGGTAATTTATGAGAAATCACCAGCCACCAAGGTAAATAATGAATGGGATCATTAGCAACTCAGTTTAAATCCAGTAACTCTAGTGTTACAACAAACAAAAACTGTCTGTTTAGATTAGGTTGAGCATAACTAGGGTAAGATGGAATTGTCTGGGCAATAAGCCATTGTGCACTAGCATAAGGAATCTGATGCTGGTAACCCTGATAGGGGTAAGTTTGTTGACCAAACCCTTGATAGGCCTTTTGAATAGAACCTGGATAAACTTGTTTTTTACCAAACCCAGCATAGGCTTGTTGACCAAGTCTAGGATAGGATTGATACTGTTGGAATTATTTTTTTGGATGTGATAAAGGAGGAGGTTGTGGCTACCACGAGATTTGATAATACGGTTGTTGCCTACGATGATAGGTTGGACCAGGTTGTGAATATATGGGACTAGTAGAAGCTTGTGACATTCCATACAAGGGTAAAATGGCCTGTGGTTGTGAAATTCCTTATACATATGGTTGTTTTAAGCCAACTTGGGAAGCCGGAGTCTATAGACCCAAAGGTAAAGGGTTGAAGGACCCACCTGAGAAGGCTGAGCTACAACCAAGGAAGTAATAATAAGCATATTAGGTACGGATAGGTTGAACTAGTTGATATGGGTACAAAACCATTTGCGGTTGAACAGGAAAGGTAGGCAGCCAATGATAAACAGGCATTGCAGCATAAATTGACCTAAATACAAAGGAGTACTGCCATATGGGGTAACCATGGGTTTCCCCCTAGCATATGGAGTATAAGAATATTGAAAATATTGACCTTCATATGGTGGGAGTCTAGTAGAATCTGGATAAGATAGACAGTAATCGGATGGACCAGCCTGATATTAAACTAAATATGTAAATAAAGGATTATGCCATTCAGTACTCGTAAGACAGGAACTAGATAAAATTCCAGATGACGACATTGGTGAAGTCCATGGACTAGTGGAGGCACCAAAGTGGGTTCCATTTAAAGAGTGGTAACCTTGTGGGATGGACAGACCACTATAAAGATGAAACTCAGGTGTCATAGAAAACATCGAAGAGGTAGCAACAATAGATGCTATCGCAACTGTAACTGATGGTACAATCTGGGATGCTACCTCAGCCATGGTTAAATGACCCAGAAAATACCCTAAAGAATTTATGGCAACTTGCAACTAAGTAGGATCAACAGGAGAAATATGGGTCAAATGAGGAAAAGACGGATAAAGATGAAACCCCTACCCAAAATGAGTTGGATTTGTAGGGGTTGTCTCTTCCATAGGTTCTTCCTCAATTGAAATCAAACTAGGTGAAGGTACTTCACCATCAGGCACGAGATAAATTTTAGACGGTAGACTCTGCGGTAAAGAGGAAGACTCAATAGTTATGGATGATTGAGGATGAGCCGGTTGATCGTCTTTCGGCACAGGAAAAACTTCATGTTGTTCAGCTTCGGGATCAATATGTTCTAGTAAAAGAATGACAGTTTCTGGATCAACTTCTGGTTTAACAACTTTGGGTTTTGGATTTACCGTTTCACTAGATTCAACTTCAGTGTCGTCATGTAATTGTGAGGGTTCCATCTCAACCTTAGAAGATAAATCCCAATCGGTAGAAATTACTCGATTCTCAGTACTCAAAGGATCATATAACTCTACTAAATTAGATGGAGATGAAGCACCAATGGTTCGAGAAGTACCGAACTCTGTAGGACAAACTCGCTTACACTGACTAGGTGTAGCTTCTGGCGGTAAAGGTGGTTTATTCTCTGTCCTGCGCAAACGACGGGGAACGGTTTGATCTTATTCCGCGATTGCTGATTAATTTTATTACAATAAATAAATGAAGAGGGTAATTCTAGGCAAAACGATTACCAACAAACTGTGAACTACAATATACCACCCCAATAAACCAAGGACTTACGTACGTGCAGGTAATCTCCCTGAATGTTGTTTTGTGTATCACAGTATACAAGGTGGCTAACTCAATATCCTATGGATGGTTAGCAACCTAATGTTGTCCTCCCAAATATAATCGATGGTACTTGGAGGCCCAATCTATGTTAGCATTGTTTAATGTGAAACCGCAAAGTGAGAGCATCCCCATATACTTTTCATACTCGAACACCGCTCGATATAGTCAAGGTACATGGATGAGCTCCAATATACTTACGTGTGTGGGATGAGGTATCACACTTGGAATGTATCGCAGACAATTAATGAAGGCTACTATATTTTATGACACCAGAACACGTCTCTATCCTAGACCTCTAAATGTTATCATTAAGTGACAATTCTCCCTTAGTTTAATTGAGATAAATTTTAAGTTGATCTTGCTTAGAAATTTTCCTTTCAAGTTCACCATGTGATGTATTTGAAATTCCTAGAATGCAACTAAGATGATAATCACTTTTTTTGATTCAATTTAGACAACAAAAACCTTAGTTACAAGGGATAGAGCAATAAGATCGTAAGAAAACAAAAACGAGCACATATAAATGCAAATTCCCTAACTATTCCTATAAACACTCACAAACCCTATATGAAAATGCATGTTTTTCTTTTTGATTTCTTTTAAGTGTGAATGAATGAAAAATAAACTAAGATTCACAAACAATCAATCAATACTTTCCAAAGAAATGAAGACTAGTATGACAATTCCTCTTTTCAAAAATAAAGAACTAATCAAATGTAAAATTTAAAATTTGGAGCTATTTCAAAAATGATAAAGAAAACAAGAAGAAATATTGAAAAAACAGACACCGAAAGTGAGCAAGGACACCAAAAGAAATCTAGACTCTAGAGGCAATCAGACACTTGAAAACTCAACAAACAAGACACTGAACTGGATGGTAAAAGACAAAACTATGATGAATTTTGGTTGGGCACAAGAGCAATGCACCCTTGAGTGGGAGACAGTGCATTGTAGAGAACTATCTCTAAGCCAAAAATGCCTTGTAGAGCACTGTGTCAAGACCAACAGTGCATTGGTGCCAGAGGAATCTCAAAACAGGCAAGAAAACACACTTCTTTCACCAAAACACATTCAAATGACTGTAATGAAGAAAGTAAAGTCTGCTAGAGCCTAAAAAACAAGGATAAAACCACAAGGGATGATCAACCGTTCCTTATTGGAGTCGCTAATTTGTTTTACAGAAATCAAACCTGTAGATAGATAAGTTTCCCTAAGTGTGGTGGATGCACTTAGAACAATAGATGAAAGACACTCGACTTTTTCCCTAAGATAAACAGATAAGAGAATAGCACCTACTTGTGATCCTTCACTTTTTTCGTCTCCCTTTTGTCACTCCCTTCGCTCCCAATTGAACTAAAATCATTTGATCGGTGCTTGCAATTACTAACAGAAGATATAATATGACATAAAGGCATAATATCTATTCATCTTAACCAAACTAAATCAATTGCATTTGAAAATACATATATAAAAACATGAACACGTATATTGGGAAAAGAAAAAATCACTTTATTATAAGATAGAAGGAGAAGTTACAACCAATTGGATCAATTTGATGTCAACTCACCCCAGCTTCAATCCATCCTCATCACATCCGCAGCATTACTCTAGCATCAAAACATAACTTGCAAAGAATACTTCAAAGAGCTATAATCTTACTAGCATAACACTACAAAATTCAAGCTCTTTCTCCCCTTTGCACTTGATTAGTGCTCAATTTATAAGAAATGGGGGTAGTTCGGCATTAATTGGTTATTGAATGCCTTTTCTATAAATGGATGAGGGAGTTTCCTTGTTTAATGGGATAAAAGGATAAGTGATTTAATGGCTTCATGGTGTTCATATTCGAGGTTATCAGATAGCGTGATAGCTCGAACTACTTTTAGAAGCCACTAGAAAGTGGGAATATTCCTAGAATCATTTGAAAAATTCGCTCAAGGTCAACCAATGCACTATTAAGTGGGCCTAGGTGCTCTGCAACGCTGCTTTTCATGGGAGTAAGTGCTCTGCAAAGAAGTTACTGCATTCTAGGGGTGAGTTGGTGGCCCAATCGAGAATTTCAGCTGGACTTCAAGTAGTGAAACTTTCATGGATAAAAACCAACAATGAGTAGACTTGTTTAAGGAAAGTAGCAAATGATTTAGAGTATGATAGATCCTGTTTTTACTAATCTAAGTTTCGAGAGTGATGCCCAAATTGACCTGTAACACTATTGTCAAACATGGTCAACCTTGTTTAGAAATGTAACATAAATGCATTGTTACATTAATGGTTGACCATGGCCAACCTTCTTAATCCTCTTCAATGATTAATATAACATTAACGCTAATGTAACATCAACCATCCTCAACTATGGTTGACAAACATTGATGTAATAATGCTCAAAATTAATGTAACATATATACATTGTTACATCGCTAGAAATGCTCAACCAAGGTCAACTACGATTAACCATGGCCAACAGTTAGTGCTCTCTAGTTTTCAACTTGGGTTATTTCACATGCTACACTCAACAAAATCCCCACTAGGCATTGGCCCTTATGGTAATTCCTATGGAACATGCAAGGTATCACCCGATGCACCTAAGGGGGTTTGTGAGAACTAGGTTTTTCCAGCTTGAAGGGGAATGGGAATTTGCTATGGGCCATCATCCTACCATGTCTAAACCAAGGTTTACATATAAACACCATTTACAAATACTGGTGATGAGACTTAGTATTGCAACAATAATGTTGCAACTCCTAAGGCTACCAACATTAATTATCAACTCGGGGTTCGTACAAACTTAAGAGGTGTCAGAACTATATGTGCAACATACAATGTTTCCTTCTTTAGTTGTTCTGATGTAATGGAGTTAATTTCATGAAATAAAATCTTAAACTTGTAGAAATTTGAATAATAGCTGAATTATTCACCGAGATTATCCTTATTACACATTATTTGAGCTTCATGCATAATACATAACCTCTTCTAAAATTGATCATCAATTTGCGGAAATAGAAGCAGTCGCATGCGCACATTAAAACATAATCAAGCACACATATAACACAATATGTAATGGGGAAAGCTTACAGCTGAAAATCCCCACTATCTGTATATTATAATGATAGATAACATGTAACAATACATAGCACAAAGCTCCTCACAGCTCACGTCACTATCTCCAATTGTTACACACAAACTAGCTCAGATCTGAACAAGTCACATGTTCAAATCTCCTCCACTGTTTGCCTACCTCTACTGCGCAATCCAAGATGAGAATGAATGAGATCCAATTTCGAATCCCACTGGCTTGTACTGCGCAATTCTCATTGGCAATCTCAATCAATGTGTGTGCAAATCTCATGCACAGCTATAGTCACAACTGATAGTAGACTCACCCTTTCACCCACCTCTAACACTTGTCTCCACTGAACTGTCCATGCACTGAGTTAACTGATGTATTCTTTAGTTGATTTATGAGTTAATAATTAGTGAATTAATTAATAATTAATTCACACCACTCATCACTAGTGTATTTATCAGCTAGACTAAATACAACTAGTTCAACTAAGTTAAACCGAACACAACTCCACCAACTGTCTCATCAACTCCACCAAACTCTGCCACATGAGTTCTAACTGAAGTCAACCATGCAATAGCTCAACTAAACCCTAGGAATAGCATAATTCCTTCTGTCAGCTGCATGTGCCACATCCAGGCATCAAACTGAAGTGCTGCAAGAGGATAAGATAATGTTTATAGTCCAAATATTATTAAGAGCTAATAATATTTGACATATCTATTTTTAGACTGGCAATCTAAAAATAGATTCCGCCCAGTATGTCTAAAAATAGAAGTCCATCTATTTTCCAACTTGACCAACCATCCACAAATAACATCCTGCAACTCATAGAATATGATCGACATGTCTAAA
This sequence comes from Pinus albicaulis, assembly GCA_034641835.2. NCBI lineage: Eukaryota > Viridiplantae > Streptophyta > Pinopsida > Pinales > Pinaceae > Pinus > Pinus albicaulis. Next base: position 923,989,549 of record CM076570.1, read on the forward strand.
AATAGACTTTGCGACAAAAATCACCTGTGTGGTCCCCACCTAGTTTAGGTGATCAATTTCCAACTAGGATCAGGAATGATGTTTCAGGATGCCTCCTTCACTGTTTCTTGTTGCAATCTTCAACACTCCCTCTCAACAAGAAAGGAGTGTCTTTGCATGCGACATGCAACTCCATGCATTCGCCCTGCAACCTTCACAAGCGCCATGCAACTCCATGCATCTGCTCTGCAACTCTTCTGAAACTGAATAGGCTAAAAAAAACTCAATCAGTCTGATGCATCTATCATCAAAGTCTTTGACTTCTGCTAGTACCAACTGCACATGTCATCAGGAACCACTGCACTGTTGAACTCTTGCATCCATGCACTCTACACTTGCTGTCAACTCTGATTCGTGCTCCAGTATCCAACACTGTCACATTGATTTGCCTGCATCAATCCAACTGATCATGCTACTGCTGCATTGTGGGCACCTTGTAGCTAGGTTCAATTCATGAGATCCACACCATCTCATGAATCCTGCCTAGAAATATCCTCTTGGGATTAATCATGCATGTCGCCCCACCTCTCACCTGGTGGTATAGCTGCATGCACTCCCTCTGCCCATCTGGCACGAAATTTCTCTGCATGAGTGGTTTCTTACACTCCATAATCCTCATCTTGTGGCTGCTCCACATCCCGAGGTTCACTCTTGCTTGCATGCAAAAATTGCTCCATCTCAAGCATCAATTGCATGTCTTTCTCGCACTTCCCAACAGTAGGAAGCTCCGTAGACATCCCATCTACTTCAAGTCTGTAGAGATTCTTGGCTTGAATCCCAACCTTCTTGACTTGTCCTGTTGCCTTGTGCCGAAGGAAAACTTTTCCTTCACTAAAGACAGCATCATACCCTTTATCCTCTAACATTGCGACTGAGATTAAATTATTCTTTAAACCTGGAACATGCACTACATCTTGTAAAAGAATGAGTTTACCTGACTCCCTCTGAAAGGTTATGGTACCAATGCTAGTCACATTGTATCGTCCATTGTCGCCCAACTCAACATGCAACTGGAGATCTTTCTCCACCAAGTCACTGAAAAGATTCACATCTCCCGTCATGTGAAAGGAAGCACCACTATCAAAATACCACCCCGATCCCAATGCAATAGACACCATGCATGCGATCAATGAGAAGTCCAGCTCAAATTGTGAGGCAAGAGCCTCACTAGCTGTAGCTCTAGCAGCCTAATTGTTCTTCTTCTTCTGTGGACAATTTGTGGCGTAATGCCCATGCTCGTGACAGTGAAAACACTTCACTTTGGACATGTCATGCTCTTTACCATCCACACTTGATTGAGAAGCATTCTTCTTTCCCTTCCCCTTCCTTGCTTTGGCAGCCAAAGCACAATCCTCTTCATCATCATTCTTTGATGAAGATCCATCCCTGGTACTCCACCTTATCTCCTCTTGCACAAGATCTGACCAAAGTCGCTCCCATCCTGGCAATTTCTCCCGACCATTGACAGAGTCCTCATAGGAATTCCAACTCTTCGAAAGCCCAAGGAGAGCCAAGCTCACCAATTCCTCATCATCCACACTTACTCCTACACTCCCAAGCTCATCCCTGCAGTGGAAAAACTTTGTCAAGTATACTGGAATAGTGTCATTCTTCTCCATCTTTATTTTCCTGAGTTTATCCTTGAGCGCCAACTTCCTCTGGTCGCTCTTTATTTGGAATAAATATATCAAGGCTTTCCACATCAAAAATGGATAAGCCTTACCATGCAAGCTGGATACAATGTGATCCTTCACGCCCTCCAACAGAATCCTTCGACACCTTGCTATCTTCTTTTGCCAAGCTTCAACTACAGCAGCATCAGTAGAAGTACGCTTTGGAACTTCTTTCTTTATGAAATCCAACAACCCATTATCCTCTAACACAGCCTCCATTCTTTCTCTCCATGCAATATAATTCAAGTTGCCCTCAAGGGCATACTCCAATCGCAATCCGTTGAAAGACATTTCAGCTACAACACCAAGAAAACACTGCTACAAATTCGAATTCCACCAGCTCAAAACTCAACCACTCCTGATCTGTGAGAATAAAGTATTTCTAGCATAGAGATCGACTGTAGGGGCATTTACTGGATATATCACCTTTCAAAGAAAGGATGGATCCAGAGGCTACCTGGCCCGCTTACAGACTCTGTTTACCGAAATAAAATGTAATCACTGTAATAGATCCGATGATCAATTTTCGGCTCTGATACCATGTATAAATTTGAATAATAGCTGAATTATTCACCAAGATTATCCTGATTACACATTATTTGAGCTTCATGCATAATACATAACCTCTTCTACAATTTATCATCAATTTTCGGAAATAGAAGCAGTCTCATGCGCACATTAAAACATAATCAAGCACACATATAACATAGTATGTAATGGGGAAAGCTTACAGCTGAAAACCCCCAACTATATGTATATTATAATGATAGATAACATGTAACAATACATAGCACAAAGCTCCTCACAGCTCATAGCACTATCTCTAATTGTTACACACAAACTAGCTCAGATCTGAACAAGTCACAGGTTCAAATCTCCTCCATTGTTTGTCTGCCTCTACTGCGCAATCCAAGATGACAATGAATGAGATACAAGTTTGAATCCCACTAGCTTGTACTACGCAATTATCATTGGCAATCTCAATCAATGTGTGTGCAAATCTCATGCACAACTATAGTCACAACTGATAGTAGACTCACCCTTTCACCCACCTCTAACACTTGTCTCCACTGAACTGTCCATGCACTGAGTTAACTGATGTATTCTTTAGCTGATTTATGAGTTAATAATTAGTGAATTAAGTAATAATTAATTCACACCACTCATCACTAGTGTATTTGTCAGTTAGACTAAATACAACTAGTTCAACTAAGTTCAACCGAACACAACTCCATCAACTGCCTCATCAACTCCACCAAACTCTGCCACATGAGTTCTAACTGAAGTCAACCATGCAATAGCTCAACTAAACCCTAGGAATAGCGTAATTCATTTTTTCAACTGCATGTGCCACATATGTAGCTCGAACTGAAGTGCTGCAAGAGGATAAGATAATGTTTATAGTCCAAATATTATTAAGAGCTAATAATATTCGACTGATCTATTTTTAGACTGGCAGTCTAAAAATAGACTCCGCCCAGTATGTCTAAAAATAGAAGTCCATATATTTTTCCAACTTGACCATCCCTCCATAAATAGCATCCTACAACTCATAGAATCATGATCAACATGTCTAAAAATAGACATAGTCTAAAAATAGACTTTGCGACAAAAATCACCTGTGTGGTCCCCACCTAGTTTAGGTGATCACTTTCCAACTAGGATCAGGAATGATGTTTCAGGATGCCTCCTTCACTGTTTCTTGTTGCAATCTTCAAAAAAACTAATTGCAATGAGGGAAATGTTACTTTGAAAAGAAATTAGTCAACAATTTGTAATTGAAATCCTAAGAGCACGAATTCAAAAAAATAGGCCTAATATACTTTGTAAAAATGCTTGTCCTAAGTGATGTTTATTCTTACTCAATCACGGATTTGATCATAGGGGTCATAATTCAAGTCGAAGAGACAAAAAACAAGCTTTGGGAGAAACTTTGGTCAAGTTTACACATGCTACGAGAGTGCTACAGGAAGTTGCTACAAGAAGTCCTGTAGATTCTACAGGAAGTCCTATTTTGATACAAGAGGATACAACTCACTGAATGACCATGTAAATGAAATGAAAATTGGATGGGAATTTTTTTTTTATTAATTAGGATGTCTTAGGACTCCATTCCAAGTGGAATCACTCAGAAATACCCCTATTAACACGTGCTAAAAAATATCAGAAAATTACTAGTCTAAAAACTGGAAATTCAAGAACTAGTGAGCTAGTTAACCTATCAAATTCCTAACCTAAGCAAGTGACAATACATGGGGTAAAATTTTTTATTAACTTGAATATTTTTATGATGTAATCCAAGTGGAATCAACTAAAATTAAGCTTATTGACATGTTCTAAAAATATCAGAAATATACTACTATCTTCCTAAAAGGTACTTTTAGAAATCCTAGATTCATGAACTAGTAACCCATTCCAAGTAGATCAATGATGAAGAAGACTTGTCAAAGTTTTTCTAAGGATGAATCATGCTTTTGAATCTATAAATAACCTACAAAATAACTCACTTCAACCATTTAACGAATATAACCTACAACAAAAGAAGCTTGAACATTAAATTCATAAATAAGAGATGCAAGTGAAAAAGAAATTCAAAGGACATAAAGAAATTATGCAAGAGGGCTATGAGGCTCTTGAGATGGTCATGTCCAAGGAGACTCAGATTCCCATGGAAAAAACCAAGCCTTAGAAGCTAAAAATGGCACCAAACTTCCTTATTTGAATGAAGCCAAGTACATCCTTGCAAGAAATGAAAATGGAGTTGCTAAACAAAAAGCTTTCTCCACAAGAAGACTAAAAAATACATGCCTCTAGAGGAAAATTCGAATTTGTACCTATACAATTGATGGGGAATAATTCTCCTTGAAAGTAGGAAGCTTTCCCCTCCAAAATCCCTCTAATAGTAGATCTGGTTCCCAACACTAGGAATTTGTATTAAATGACCCGGAAAACATTCCTAGATTTTCTTAATCATTGGAGCTCTAGTATTTCTCAATAATTTCATTATATTCTATTCATTTATTATCCAATCTTGATCCTCGTATAGTAGGGAAAATTTCCCTAAATTATCCCCTCCTCCAAATCTTCTTAATCTACCCAATATTCTCACATTATTCTTCAAAAATAAATGATATTAGGCACACATTTGAAATTATCACTAAACCTTCCTAATGAACATATTAAAGCTAAAAATATGCAATCTAATGCAAAAAGAGAGGTTTAGTATGTTGAAGGATGGTCAGATGGGCCTTAATTTATGTCTAATTTGGAGGCCCATCAACTAGTAGCAAATATGAACCAGTATCAACAATATGAATTTTAAATATAATGGGTGCACTAATTACCATTAGCAAAACATTTTGTTCATTCAACCAATATTACCATAGGTAAATGCTTTGAATAAAAAATATCATCGTGCAAACACAAAACACAAACATACAAAACTCCAACCATCATTCTTATTACCAAAAATGGTGCCAAATGTATTACATTTTCCTTTACCGTAGGGTTCCTCTTGGCTCACGAGCCTAGTTTAAAATTACAGAGTTACAAACTATGCCCCATACCTAGAGTTACTAACCATTTAAGCCACTAATTACCTAACTACCCATTTGACTAGTCGATCAACAATCAACCAAACACACACCCATAAGATTCTGTCACTTTATAAAATTACATGTAAAAGATACCATGGGCCAAAATTTCCAGCAAATCAATACTATTGGCAGATAAATTGTTGTTACTAAAACTATATTAACCTAAAACATGGGCATTTTAAATTCAAATTTGACAATTTCCGGCCTAATTACCTCTTCTCTTCTGTGTTATTATCAACTGCACAATTCTCCAATATGTATTGATGCTACACGCTCTGCCATGTTCACGTAACTTTCTATCCTCCTTTATCTATGCATGCACAACCAAAAATTTCCTCCAAAAACCCCCCAAAACTCACTTGTGGCTTGTCTCGAAACACTCAGTAGAGCTCAAAAGAAGGGATTTTTTTGTTTGATTATATCCTTAAATGACTTAAAATAATTTCTCATAACTTCCACCTTTGAATGCATCTAAGTGTAGTGGGATATAATATAAGTAGATACATGGAGTGGCATATTTGAAGAGGTCGTACATGACTATAGTGCAGTAATGGTTATCTGGATCTCCTGGTGTATGTTCATAGCCATGTCTAAAATTTTCATCACCTCATATTGTAAATGTTTGACTACCATGAAAGCACCTACCAGTCATCTTTATTTTTCTTAAGGTCTTGGTCAATCTGCTACTTCTATGTTATCAAGGCCATTTTTTCCTTGATAGGTAAATAGGCTATCTTAGCAACAAGCTCCACAATTTGTGCATCAACAACTTGGACTTGGAAACTGATGACTTTCAACTCTTGATTCTACAAAATATCAGTCAAAAACGACATTCCTACATTAGATAAAGTTTGACATTCATAATAGTTGCTTCAACTATATAAAATAAGTGTGGGATTTTTTTGCTTAAGCTCAACAATGATTTTCCTCACGGGGATGTAGGTGGTCTTTGTTGTGATCACAACTCCTCAACCTCATATTTCAATGCCTAAGATACCTCCCCTATCTTCGCAACTTGGATTTGATTTCCACATGGGTTCCTTCCTCTATATATTCAACTAAAATTTTCTTAAAAATTGTTTCAATGGACTCCCTTAGTCCCATATCTTTATCTACTTCTTTTGTTTTTCTTCAAGTAACTGTGATTTTTCATGTTTCCCAACTTTGTTTGCTACCAAACCCTACATGAATTCTAAAGCAGTAGCACTAGCGTGTGACCACAATTCGATAAAAATTCTATCTTGTAATTGATGTAATCTATCTAAAGATAAACATGACAAACTTAGTTTAATGTGTGTGAAATCTCTCACTTTCTATGACACTACTTCCACTGGACACTTTACTACTTAGGGAGAGACCTAGAGTGCCTGACATTTATTGGAGGTAATATATGTATCCTCTTGTGTTTCCAAAATTCTTGGCATATTCCCCCGACTACTCTACTAGCTTAGTAGTAGTAGGATGTGTAGGAACCCCTCTTTTGGCCTCCACCAACTCCTACAGTTTCTCCATCTTGTCTAAAGTGCATTGTCGATACTAATATAACTTCCCAATAGTTTCATGCATCTGTTCATAGACCCTACTCAATTCCTCATTTGTCTTATCATTAACCTATTGAATAATATGTTATATATAAACCTTAGACATAGATTTCACTTGAGCAACCTAAGTGGCTTTTCACTTCTTCCTAGTGTGGGATGTACCCTCCCAAGCTCTTGATGTCATAGCTCTTTTTACTCTAGTGCTTATTGTAGTTGGAGGGTTCCTAATTGTTCAAGTTCCCTACCTTGGTCCTGCTCTGAGTGACCTAAGGTTTGTGTGTGTGTTCCACCTTTTGGCTCTTGTTATCCCTCCTACTCAACACTTCTTTCCAAATTCTTGATATCCTACTCCTATACTAATGATAGCTTCCAGTCATTCTCCCAGATAGTGATCTGTTCTTGTACATCTTCACTAGTTACCCAAAAATTGCATTTTTTCCACCGCCTATATGGATCCCACTTATCCTGAATGTATAATTGATTCATATCAACCTTGAATTGCACAATTCTCTCATACTTTCGAACCAATCCCACAGGAATGTGTGGAGTCTCTATGATGGCTTAAAAAATCATCTCGTCGTAAATAAATGAACATTAATTTTGATCTTCCACACAAGAATCACAGTGGCCCATAAATGTTGAAATCCCATGACCTCAATAGGGAGCCATATGTTTTTTATGGTTTACAGGTCCGGAAGCATCCCCCATTCGCAAAGAGCAATTAGAATGAGTAGACATGCATAATGAAATTGTGCACTTGAATCTTGCACAACTCTACAGTCCCCATAAATTGATTGAATAGGAATGTAGCCCAATTCATTAGTACACCCTTCTCACAATACATAGGCCCTACCAAAATAACTCTTGTCGACACCTCTTCCTTCCTACATTTCTCGAGCAGTTTAAAATTCAATGTATGTGTATAAAATCGAACACTTTAGTATTTTATCTTTGCAAGAACAAATTCCCATTTACCCCTTATCATACCATACTTTCTAAACAAATTTTCTCCCAAGGTCTTGGATTTATCCTCAAAGAGAGGTTCAAGATCCTCACCTTCCATGGTAAAATTGGTGATCTTCTTGATTATCTATGGAGTAATTGAAATGTCCCTATCTAACCACTGAAAACCCCCATGCACAAAAAATATAAATAGCTTGGTAACTATAGTAATATCATTATTATGGCTAAAATGATTCTCTCATGCTTTCGAACCAATCCCAGAAGAATGTGTGGAGTCTCTTTGATGGGTTGAAAAATCATCTCGTGGTAAAGAAATGAAGTAACATTAATTTCGATCTTCCAGGCAAGAATCATGGTGGCCCATCAATGTTGAAATACCATGACCTCAATAGGGATCCATGTGTTTTTTATGCTTTACAGGTCCGGAAGCATCCACCATTAGCAAAGAGCAATTAGAATGAGTAGCCATGCATAATGAAATTTTTCACTTGAATCTTGCGCAACTCTACAGTCCCCACAAATTGACTGAATAGGAATGTAGCCCAATTCATTATTACACCCTTCTCGCAATGCATAGGCCCTACCAGAATAACTCTTGTCGACACCTTGTCCTTCCTACATTTCTTGAGCAGTTTAAAATCCAATACATGTGTAAAAAATCACACACTTTAGTATTGTAACTTTGCAAGCACAAATTCCCATTTACCCCTTATCATACCATACTTGCTAAACAAATTTTCTCCTAAGGTCTTGGATTTATCCTCAAAGAGAGGTTCAAGATCCTCACCTTCCATGGGAAAACTGATGATCTTCTTGATTATCTATGGACTAATTGGTTTGCAATATCATGGTCAACATGTTTGATTCTCCCTATGCACTCCACCATATATTTCTGTTGCACCACACCCTCAAATATTTTGAGTATAACCACGATATATTTCACATCCATTTGCACATTAACTGGTCAGGCAATAGACATGCAAGGTGGGATATAGTTCTGATTTGAACCACACTCCTCAAGATGGGACGATCAACCCTATTGAATAGTAGATAAACAACCAACCAACCACACACTCATTGCCTTCTATCGCTTTATACAATTCCATGCAAAAGATACCATGGCAAAATCCCTGGTAAACCAATACTATTGGCAAAGAAACTATTGTTACTCATTATAGGAAATTTCAGCCTAAAAGTGCCCATGAAATTTTCATATAATTTCCATGTCATAATATGTAAACCTATTAAAATTCTTTAAATTTAAAAAGAGGTATATGTAATATTTTGGAGGGAAAAGACGAAAAACTACTTTTTTAATTGTATTTTTTCTTATCTCCTTATATATTTACTCAAATTTCAAGTTTAGACACTCATTAGATGCGGAATTAAATTCCACATCCAACGAGTACCCATTGTGGCTACTTTTGAGAATATCCACGTTGATAATAATTGCAGATACATTAAAACAAATGTGTTTTAACACAATTTTTAATGTATTTGCATTTTTTATCGAGGTGGGTATTCTTAAAAGTATGCATAATGGGTACTCGTTGGATGTGGAATTTAATTTCGCATCTAATGAGTGTCTAAACTTGACATTTGAGTAAATAGATAAGGAGATAAGATGGAAATAAAGTTAAAAGAAAAAAAAATAGTTTTCTTATTTTCCCTCCAAAATTCATAACTCTTATTTTATTATTTTAACTATTATTTTATTATTTTTCCTTAGGAGGCCACTTTTAGGCTAAAATTTCCTCTAATAAAAACTAGATTAACCCAAAATTTAAGCATTTGAAATTCAAATTTGATAATTTCCTACCTAGTCGCTTCTACTATTTTGTGTTGTTGTTGACTACATAGTTCTTTGCTATGTACTGATGTTATGCACTCTACCATGTATGCATGATATTCCAAGACATTGTTCCTACCTCCTCTACCTGCGCGCACAACCAAAATTGTTCCAAAACTTGCCTCAACATCAACCGTCAACAATGGTTAGCATTTTCAATGAAGGTCAGCTATGGTCAACCTTGTCAAACATCTTCAAACATAGTTAACCGTTATCAACCATCAACAACCCTTCGCAACCATGATGAATCCTTGTCAACAATATTTAACCATAGTCAGACAATGTCAGTCATACTTACTCATGTTCTACTAATATGTATCATGCACGTCGGTTGTCAACTAGCACAACCACACCAATAAAGCGGTTGATATATGTCAATCAACGTTATTTATACCTTTCATACACCAATTGATGCCCTTATGGTAGGAAAACGACACTTACAAGTGTATATCAACCACTTTAGTGATGTGGTTGTGCTAGTATCGTTGTGATTTAACATACCATATAACATATATGAGGGTTGGGGTTGAAAAACTTCCACAAGAATGTGTGGAGTCTCTATGATGGCTTGAAAAATCATCTCATGATAAAGAAATAAAGTAATATTAATCTCGATCTTCCATGAAGGAATCATGTTGGCCCATAAATGTTGAAATCCCACACGCTCAATAGGGAGCCATGTGTTTTTTATGGTTTGTAGGTTCATAAGTGTATATCAACCACTCTAGTGATGTGGTTGTACTAGTATCTTTCTGATTTATCATACCATATAACATATACGAGGGTTGGGGTTGAACGACTTCCACAAGAATGTGTGGAGTCTCTATGATGGCTTGAAAAATCATCTTCATTTTCATATAATGTGAGGGTAATTTTGAAAGGTGTATTCTAACTAATAAACAAAATAACTTTTTTGGAAAAAATATGGCAATACAAATTTGACAAGATTGTGATTTCTTGTTTTTTAAAATGCACTTTTGAAAGCATAAATAGATTCAATGCCCTAGAAAACCCCACAAGGCACTTAAACCTTGCAGATTAAACAACTTAAACTTATGATTCTTGAAAATATTTACTGAATTTGAGGCAATATTGACCAGAAAAAATGATCGAAATATTTGTCTCTTCGTTAAACTAAATAGTTTTCAAACTTTAAAAATTTAATAACTTTTTATTTTGATAAATATTTATTTTTTAAATTATAAATTAATAATGTTGTATTTAAAAAAATAAAATAATATATTTTAATTTTTATTAACTTTTATTTTATAAAAAATAAAATAAATATGGAAAAATTAATAAATAACACATTTTAGAGCAATAAATACCTAAAACCCAAATTAATAAATATGAAATATATAATAAATAACACATTTTAGAGTGATAAATACCTAAAACCCAAGTTTATATCTATAGCATATTATATTCTTATAGTTTAAAATATCATACTCTATGTTGGGAAAAATACTGAGAAGGGGGGGGGGGGGTGAATCAGTATTTAGAGCTAACTGAAAATTTTTTACTTTTTCTTTCTCTAAAACCCATACGCTACTTTACTAAACAAAACTCTCGTATACACATGGATATCCTTAAGCAAACTTGCATATGTCCAGAGCTCTTATTATGCATTTAATTCTTTACTTAGATCATTGCATCATTCATTCATCAGATGTTTAGTAAGCAGTAAACATGTACAGTAATAACAGAATAAACCATCACATGTAAGCAACACACATGAACACCAGTATTTAAGGTGGAAACCCAATTTGGGAGAAAACCACCGCTGTCGTCGTCTTTGTCTTCAATATTTATTATAAAGAAAACTTCTTACAACCATGTACTGGCGCAGACTCATACCAGCACGCAGGCACCCACCTACAGAAGGCTACAACCTTCTCTTGTTTACCAGCCTCTCCTGGAAGGGAGCTACAACCCCCTGCTCTTGTTTACCAAATTTCTCCGGAAGGAGCTACTACCCCTTACTCTCCTTTACTGCCTACCACCGGAAGGAGCCAGAAGATCCCTCACTAAAGGCTTCGGCCCTCAGCACCACCATGGACCACGTTTCATCAATTTTCATACTGGATCCATCAGCTTCCATACAACATACCTTGTAGGCCACTTTTCATCATATTTTTAGACTGGACCCACTCCACACATTTAAGCTCAACATACATCAAACTGAAATTTATAACTCCATCAATTCATTCATTGAATCATTAACCAATCAACCAACAACTTGATCTTTAATCAACATACTCAGTAGCATAATCATCATTCAAACAACCCAGATCTGTATGAATACATCATTGACAGATAGCAGTAAAACATCAAAATAGATTAGACATTTCATTCCACTTACTTCAGCAAACCCTAGATTTCATACGCGCTTTTACTTCACTGATCCTGCATACATACGCGCTTTCATAGAGACATACATGCATATACTTCAGTGCACTTTATTCTTCAGAAACCCTGACTACCATACACGCTTTTCCTTAAGCAGACCCGCGTATACACGCGCTTTTCATGAAGCGAACCTGTGTATAGATCTGTAACTTTTCAGGACTATGCAACTCTTCAAATCAGATAAACAACTCAGATCTCATCCTCTAATTCAACAAGGATTCGCCAGATCACAGATCTAAAAATTCCATAAGCAGATCTAGAAAATACAAAGTCATTTCAAATCTAGAGATCCCTCTTCATTATTTTCTTCATCCATCATTGTATTCATAGGTGCATCATAGATTCAGATCAATCAATTAAGAACAAAGTTCATCCATGCAGATATTCCTTAGAGAGATTTATTCATTAACAACCCTTGCACTTGCACGCATTGCACTATGATCCTTTTCTCCTTATATAGTTTTAGCCTTTATCAATACCATGAGTCAAAACCACTCAACTATTGATGGTATTCCTGGATGGGATCAAATAGATAATCCAGCGCTCAATACTGTGGGCCAATACCATGGTAATGCCCCTAGGTATCATAGTTTTTGGCGTGCAAAAGGCATACGCGACTTGGAGCGTTCGTATCCGCGTGTATACTCGATTTTTCTCCAAAATAGCTTTGTATATACTAGTCTTGAATGTATACGCGTGTTTCCTTCAAAAAAGTAGTGTATACATTGAATCCATACGCGGGTTTCCTTCATAAAAGTAGCGTATACATTGTGACATATTATTTTTATCATTTTTCTGGCACTTATTGAAATTCCTTTTTCTGCTACTTCTGAACTGATCTGTAGATACATCATTTTTACATCTTTAAAAAATAGGTTGGTATCAAAACACAACTCATCAAGTAGGTTTCCATCAAGGACAACTTCATCAAGTCAGTTTCCATCAAGAACAACTTCATCGAGTAGGTTGCCATCCAGGACAACACATTGCATCATATTGCCAATAATCTCATTTCATCAAGTAGGTTGCCATCAAGGACAACACATGCCAACACTCTATATTAATATTTAAATTATATTACATAATATATAATAAGATGATTTTTTTAGTTAGCTTAACCCATAAAAATACCACCAATTGATTTTTTTTTTAAATTTAAAATTTATAATTAGGTGGATTTTTTTTAGCTTCAGTCACAAAGATGCCAATTGAGCATAACCATAAACTTTTATATATATATATATATATATATATATATATATATATATATATATAATATGAAATAAATTAATATTTTACTCTTAAATATCCTTAAACCATATGTATTTAAGAATAGTTATATAAGCCATAATGTTTGGAAAGATTAAAGTCACAATTTTTTTTTTGGGTGAGAATTTATTGATTAAAAGAATGGATAGTCCAGATACTTAAGATTTGGATGAGATTTTATTGATTAAGAAATAAATTTAAAATAAATATACTTGTGATTGTGATGAGATTTTTGATTAAACTAATTTCCCAGACTTAGTGATTTCTCCTAGAATCGTGTCATCCAATTTTGGTTAAAACGCCAAAATAATTCCACCACTCTGTCAGGTGCCTATCGCCTTCTAGTTTTACTAACGTGTGAGTGAATATCGTCCTTTACAGGGTGATTACATGGAAAATTTAAAGGTCTAGTTACACATTTTTCTATTTTTATGAATGGTGTCAAGTTGTACACCATATTTCGGTGGAGGTGAACATGTGAACCATTCTGGAAAAGTGCGAAGTTGGTGGCAATTGAAGTTTCATCACTCCTATCAAGTGCCCCACATTTTTTCGGCTTCGGATTTTTTCTGACACGTCAGCGCATCTTGTGCAATTAACCGTCCATATTTCCTCATTGTGAACAGATGAAAGGTAAACTAGGTCCAGCTGCACAGGGCCTACCAGCTGTGAATCTTCATCATTTTCCTCTATGGTGTCAAAATGGAGCGATTAGCAAAAACGTGTTGAAGCATTACTCAGAGACCACTGGGAGTATAAATCGCTAAGTATTTCAATTTCTGGTTGCAAACGATCAGCTTTTTCCATTGCAATTATTCTCAAAAATTTTGTTCTTATCACACTCGAACATAGTTCCCTTCCTCATTATTTGCTTCGATAAAATCGAGCATATTTTTCATCACTTCTATATTTCTATTTTCCAATTGTCAATGGCTGAATCCTCCTCTACCTCCACCTCCGCCTCCACTTCTACTAATTCCAAATATGATGTGAACTTATCATTTATCATGGTTTGGACGTAAGAAAAACCTTGCCCAGCCGTCTGTACCAGCGGCTTCTTTCATGTGGGTTGAGAGTTTTTCTGGATCAACCTGAATTGGAACGAGGAAACTATTTGACTCCACAGATTCACGATGCTATTAAATCAGCCTTAGTACATGTCGTTATTTTCTCTGCTGGTTATGCCAATTCAACTTGGTGTTTAAATGAGCTCGTCCAAATGTTGGACACAAAGAAGGTCATAATTCTAGTGTTCTACCATGTGGAGCCTAGTGAGCTTCGGTGGACACGATCCAGAAAGGGGAAATATGTTGAAGCCCTGGATAAAATAAAAAAGAAGACTGATGAAAACCCTCAAACTCATGAAGAGAAGTTGCGGTATGACTCCAGCTAGATCGAAAATTGGAGACAAGCTCTTTCTAATGTTGCAGAAATAAGGGTTTTGAGCTCAAAAGTTGTAATTGGTAAGACCTCAAATTCCTTCATGGCTTTTGTATTATTTTATGTTATGTACATATACTTCTTTTGCTGATTAGTACTATTTATTTTCTTGTAAATAACCAGAGATGAGGGGGAGCTAGTAGATAAGGTGGTTAAACAGGTGTTAAAAAAGTTGAAAAAACCAGCATTAGATGTTGCTAAATATCCAACAGGTTTGGATGATAAGGTAAAGCATTTCGAAAATATTGTCCTGAAGCAGCTACAACAGAGTGGGAAACCTCAGATCTTGGGGATATTGGGGTTAGGTGGTGTAGGAAAAACCACTTTGGCAAAAGAATTTTTCAATAGGAGAAATTCAGATTATAGTATATCTTGTTTTTTATCCGATATTAGAGATAATATAGGTAAAGGTTACTTATTATTGTTGCAAAAAAAACTTTTTAGGAGCTTTAATGTACCAAATGTGACCATAGATAGGGTTGATAGTGTTGATGAAGGTAAAGGGATGCTCAAGACGCATCTGTCATCTGTTAGAGTTTTAGTAGTCTTGGATGATGTAGATGACATGGATCAGGTGGATGCTCTTTTGCCAGTTCAAATCATTTTCCCCTCTGATTCCATGATATTGGTTACCTCTAGGAACAGGGATGTTCTCATAAGCTCAAAAATCCAAGAGTCATCCATATATAACTTAACAGGGCTTGATAAAGAATAATCGCAGTAGCTCTTCTACCTCCATGCCTTTAACCAACCTGATCCACTCCCAGAATTTGAATCTCTGGTAGTGAAATTTTTTGAAACTTGTAATGGATTTCCCTTATCCTTGAAAGTTATAGGGGCACTTCTTTATGGTAAAACACTCTTTGATTGGGAAGACGAGTTGAGGAGTCTTGAAAAAATACTTCCCACTGAAATACAAGAGAGACTTAGAAGAAGTTATCTCTCATTGAACTCTAAAAAAAAAAATATATTATTAGATGTTGCATGCTTTTTCAGAGGAAAAAAAAGGGATAGGGCTATACATATATGGGACAGATCAGGTTGGGGTTTTAAAAATTATTCATGTTAAAAAAACTTTCAAGCCTATTCATTCATGGTCAAAACTAGAGAACAAAACTCCATTGTTGATTCCCTTGTTGTCTCTGCCAGTATTTTCATTATTCCTATGCATTCCACAGAAAAATATGAGGTTGAGATTCACCATAGACCAGCTATCCCTGATAATATTACTCATTGGCAAGTTCTTGAGGATGATCAACAAGTGAAAAACTTTATTGAGCTAAAAGAAGATTTTGAAAATGTACAAGTAGATTAACAAAATATGTTGGCTGAATCTAAAGGGAATTATAAAGTTTTGCAATTAAAGAATAACTCCATACCAAAGGGACTCATACCTCTAGAAAATATTTTTGATCAGAATGATGTTTTTAAATCCCCTAAGTTACAAGCTGATGATGAATAAGCTGAGAGTTGTAACCTTGGTACAATAGCTATGCCCAAAATGATTAAACTTTCAAATTTTCTTTCAGCTGATATGAAGTTTAAGTATGTTGAAATGATGAAGAGATTCATAGATTTATTTGCTTGGAACTATGCTGATTTGAAAGAATATGATCCCACCATTATTCAGTAGACAATTCCCATAAAAGAAAATGAAAAGCCCTCCAAGCAGAAGTTAAGAAGGATCAATCCACTTCTCATGCCATTGATTGAGAAGGAGGTCAAAAATCTCTTTGATGCTAAAATCATTGTTTGAATCATATTTTCAAATTTGCTTGCGAATTTGGTTCCAGTTAGGAAAAAGAGTGGACAAATCAGAATATGTATTGACTTCAAAAATTTGAATAAAGCCTCCCTGAAGGAAAATTATCCCCTCTCAAAGATGGACTAAATTTTGCAAACTATTGTTGGTTCTCAGAGAATGTCTATGCTTGATGGTTTTTCAGGTTATAATCATATTCTTGCACATCCTGATGATTAGGAAAAAAACAACCTTTACTATGCCATGGGGCACTTTCATGTATGCCAAGATGCCATTTGGTCTCAAGAATGCAGGAGCTACCTTTTAGAGGGAAATGGACATTGAATTTTTTGAAGAGAAGGACAAGATGGTGGTTTTTTATCTTGATGACATAACAGTCTTCTCAAGGAGGGAAGAAGATCACTTGAAACACCTAGAAATAATTCTGCTGAAGTGTAGAAGGTTTGGCATCTCTCTAAATCCCACCAAAAGTGTTTTTTCTTTAACTTCAGGTAAATTACTTGGACATATAATTTCTAAAGATGGGATTAAGATTGATCCAAGCAGGGTCAATGCAATTCAGAAGGTGGATTTGCCAGGAAATAGGAAGGAGATTCAATCTTTCCTTAGAAAGGTAAATTTTGTAAGACAATTTATTCCTAATTTTGTTGAGATTGTGAAGGACATAAAAAGGATGCTAAAGAAGGGAGTTGATATTAAATGGACATCAGAAGCAAGACACTCATTTGAAGAAATTAAAAGAGAATTCACACAAGCACCGGTATTGATCAGTCCAGATTTCACAAAGGAATTTCTAGTTTTTACTTTTGCATCAGAGAATACTATCGTTGGAGTTCTGCTACAAAAGGGACAGCAAGGTATTGAGCAACCAATTTCTTTCTTTAGTATAACATTAGCCAATTCTGAGCTTAAGTATAATATCTTCGAGAAGCAGGCCTATGCCTTGGTGAAGGCTATCAAAGATTTCAGAATTTATATTCTGCATTCTCATATTGTGGCATTTGTTCTTAATACCGTAGAGAAAGCCATCCTCACACAAGCTGACCTTGATGGTAAGAGGGGGAGATGGATTGCCAAATTGCTAGAGTATGATATAGATATTAAGCCAACAAAATTGGTCAAAGGGAAAGGCTTAGCAAAGCTAATGGTGTAGTCAAAATTTGACTGACTTGATATAAATTTGATTGCACAAATATCAGAAATTTTAGATAATGAAGAGGAACTAGTTCCTATTGAAGAAAAATACATCACTTCAGATTGGTACAAGGAAGTTGTTTTTGTCCTACAGCATAAATCACCTACTGATCTAACAAAATCGAAAGCAAGGTTTGTTAAGCTGAAATCTTTGAGATATTTTATTTTTGACAGAAATCTGTTTTGGAAGGATACTAGCAGAATTTTGTTGAATTGTTTGCTAGAAGAGGAGGCTGATCAAGTAATTGAAGATTTCCACAAAGGAGATTGTGGAGGTCACCATTATTGGAAGGCGACAATGAATAAGATTCTAAGAGCAGGGTATTATTGGCCTACCATGTTTAAGGATGTCTACAAGAGGGTTGTTGCTTGCCATGAATGCCAGATTTTCGAGGGTAAGAAGAAGTTTGTACCTTTTCCTTTGATGCCTATCTATGTAGAAGCGCCATTCCAACAATGAGGGCTAGATTTTATTGGGGAGATTCATCCATCATCATCAGGTCAGCATCGCTGGATTCTTACAGCGACTGATTACTTCACCAAATGGATTGACGCAATCCCAACTAGGCAAGCAAATGATTCTGTGATTATTTCTTTCTTAGAAAATAATATCTTGTCTAGGTTTGGTTGCCCCATGAATATTATAACTGATAATGCACAAGAATTTAAGTCTAAGAAGTTGATCAATTTCTGTCATCAATATCATATTACTCTTGGGCATTTTACTGCATACTCTCCGCAAGGGAATGGTCTTGTTGAGTCTTCTAATAAGAGTCTTGTGAGGATCATTAAAAAGGTATTGGAAGAGAATAAGAAGGCTTGGAATTTTAAGCTAAAATATGCCTTATGGGCTGATAGAATATGCACAAAGAGGTTAATTGGAACTTCACCATATGAATTGGTATAATGCACTAAAGCTATTTTTCCTACATCACTAGGGGTACCTGTCATGAAGCTGATTCAAGGGCTAGAAGAGGAACCAAATGCAATCAAAAGGAGAATTAATAAGCTGATAGCTCTGCAAGAGAAGAGGAATGAAGTTTATAACAACAATCAACAATCTCAAAACTAAATCAAAAGAACATTTGATAAAAATATCAAGGAAGAAAATTTTCAAATTCAAGATGAAGTGCTGAAACGGGAGGCCAGAGAAAAAGGAAAAACATGGTAAGTTTGAGAACTTATGGAAAGGTCCTTTCAAGATCGCTGCTTTTCATGGAAACAATACTTACATACTGCAGGAAATGGATGGAAAATCATATGCTGGAGGACCTATCAATGGCAGGTTTCTGAAGCATTATTCTTCACTAAAATCTAATTAATTATTCATGTCATTGTACATATTCCATTTTATGAGTTTTTCTGCTAATAATGACAAGTTAAACCAGGAAGCTTGAGCCCGAGGTGAAGGCCATTAGAGCTTGAGGAGGAAACTTGGAAATTAAAAAAAAAAAATCTGTTTTGGTCAAGAAAATGGATAGCAGCACTAGAACTACTAGTTCTTAGTTTACTACAGGGGCAGAATATCCCAAGTGGAGCCACGATTATCACCCAAAAAAATTCAAAGCATCATTGTGTCAACTCTATTTGTTATCATGGTCTCAAAATGGGTTTGAAAGTCATTTTACGTTTTGGTTAAGGGTAGGTTAATAGTTTTTATAAGTTTAAAGGTCACCATTGAGTTCAAATAAAGTCTTTAGAGGTCCATTCCATGATCAAATACTCACATTTTTCATTTAGGGATCATTTCATAAGGTTTTGAGTTAAATTTCTGGAATTAGCCAAGAAACCTTCGTTTCATAGTGCCTTTAGTTCAAAAAAGAGAATTTGCGTAACGAAAGCGTTGATACTTTCGTAGCAAAAACTGCGAAAAATACACTGTGGGTGCTACGAAAGCGCGGTTTCTTAATCGTCTTGTCAATTAAGCCAAAATCTGTCAGAATTCGTTGGAGAATGATAATATAGGGGTATGGTGAGTCAATTAGAGATTAGATTCAATGTACTTACCTATCTCATAGTCATCATTGTCATGATAAGGAATGAGTGAAGCATCATTAATTTATGAGATGACACCTTAAATTCAAAATATTGCCTAATTTGATCATTCTCATTTTCATTTGCTTCCATACGAGTGTCTAAGCTCTGACGCAGTTAAATCTAAGCCTGTGGGTGTTCTATACAATTGATATCTTCCATATTCTCAAGCGAGGTTGTTCCATAATCAAGCAAGGCTATTTTACAGATTCAATAGAAACTGACAGGTTTTTCTAAGAAGCATGGCCGAGGAGAAGAAAGTCCATAAAGGGCGACATCGCTTAAGATATGAGCTTGAAAATGTGAAGGCTATACTTGAAGATCAAACAATGATGGAGGCTTTTATCAAAGCAGGTTGTCTCTGGTTTTGTGAAAAGCTGCAAGGTTGCCACACACAGGTGTCTAAATAATTTGCATTAAACTTTAGTGGAACAACTACCAAAGTTGGGATGTTAAATGTGCTCGTCACACCTGAGATTATTGCTTCTGTGAAAGAAATACCAAGGGGGCAAGAGACTTGGTTTAAAGGTTTTAAGATTGACATGGAACCATGCAAGGAATTCATGAAACCTGAGTATGCAGATATGGACCTGAACAATGAAATACCTAGAAGCTGTATCAAAGACACCTAAGCCGAGTTGTTGTTCAACATTCAAAGATACTTTACATGTGAAGGAAGCTACCATAAATTTTATACTTATCATTTCAAGTTGCTTTTTCATTTCACTGGTATGATATCACTAGATTTTCCTTTTTACTTGCATAGGAGTCTTTCCAAAATGTGTGATAAAGTACAAGACAAATCTAATGGTTGTGAAACATCTTTGTTTCACCATGGTTTGATAAAGTTATTGGTTTTGAATGATCTTCAGAAAATAAGCAGGGATTGATCTTCCTTTTTGTTTATGAATGGATTTGTATTGGAAACCCTAACCCTAGCTAGAAACCCTAAAACTAAAGGGACTCCTTCACCACTAGTAGCAGAGTCTAGTCAGCCTATGGTTGCAAAATCAAAGAGGTTTGTGAAGTTGAAACCAAGGAAACAAGTTGAGAAAAGGACAGAGAAGACACAAGTTCTTGTTGTAGCAACTCCATCACCTACAAAACAGAGGTCAAAAGGTGTCGAAGAGGCTAAACAAAAACAAGTGGCCAGCAAGCAGGAAATCAAGAGAGTGACAAGAAGCCAAGCAGTGGCATCAAAGGGAAAAATAGTTGTTTTAGGTAGAGAGGACAACCTAGTGATAAAAATAAATTTAGATGACATCCTTCATGTAATTGATATAGAGTAATCACCCATTGTGCAAGCTGATTTCATTGGAGTAGATGAACATAAACAGAAAAGGGTAAATTCAGCAAAGAAACTTGAATTTGAGGGTGAAAATGCAGCCTTTATCTTTCAAGCAAGGAAACCTTTAACTAGGCATGCTAAGAAGCTCAAGGAAGGAATTAAGGAGGCCCAAGAAACTATTGAAATATTCAAAGACCCTGAAGAGGTGGTTGACCTCTCATCACCAACAGTGGAGCATACAACTAGCAGAAAAATGAAGGAAAAAGAAGAGGTGACAGAGTGTCAACATCTTGAGGAGAAATTGAGGTTAGAAAATCAAGAGATTGTTATGATGAGGAAGAGGAACAGAAAGCATAGTGTTCAGAAAACAGAGTTCAAATGAATGAAGGCACTATGGGAAGGCCAATCTGGTTCTAGGTCTGAGATTCCAGGTAGTGTAGAACAATTTTTTACATGGACAGTTCTAGCTATCAAGGAAGCAAAATTTGTCCAAGTGATCAATACTCACTTGAGAGCCAGTATTAGAAGACTAAGAGACCAATTGGAGGATTTAGAGCTACAACTAAAACTGACTCATGATGAACTAAAAAACAAAGGTGCAGAATGACAAATTATTAAAAATTCAAAGGCTAAATCAAAGGAAAAATGAAGAATAAATCTCATGAAATTTTGGTTTTTAGTTCATAAGACTGTTTGTTTTGATTAAACTAGTGGTATTTTGAAGTTTTGGTACATTTTTTGTTTGAATTTTGAAGAAATCTAGACAAAACTTCTCACTCAGCAATTTCGTAGCCAAACAATGCAAAAAGGGCGAAAAGTCGATCCACTCCCAGAATTTGAATCTCTGGTAGTGAAATTTTTAGAAACTTGTAATGGATTTCCCTTATCCTTGAAAGTTATATGGGAACTTCTTTATGGTAAAACACTATGTGATTGGGAAGATGAGTTGAGGAGTCTTGAAAAAATACTTCCTAGTGAAATACAAGAGAGACTTAGAAGAAGTTATCTCTCACTGACCTCTGAAGAACAAAATATATTCTTACATGTTGTATGCTTTTTCAGAGGAGAAAAAAAGGATAGGGCTATACATATATGGGACAGATCAGGCTGGCAAGGTAGGCTAGGGTTTCAAAATTGAAGGAATAGGTGTCTTGTCAAAGTTGACAATGAAAATAATATACAAATGCATGATCACCTTAGAGATATGGGGAGGGATATTGCTAATCATCCAAAATTGTCATGTCGTCTATTCTTAGATGTTTCATGCTTTTTCAGAGGAGAAAACAAGGATAGGGCTATACAAATATGGGATGGATCAGGCTGGCAAGGTAGGCTGGGGTTTCAAAATCTAAGGAATAGGTGTCTTGTTGAAGTGGACAGTGAAAATAATATACAAATGCATGATCACCTTAGAGATATCAGGAGGGATATTGCTAAGCATCTAGAATTGTCGTGTCGTCCTTAGTGTTGGACAAAGGACACCATTGATGATTTCTTGCAGTGACGGTAGGTAAGTGCTAAATCATTCAATCTGCTTAATTTTTGAACCATTTCCAATTTTATTTGTTTAATCTTATAAGAAATAATGGGCGATAATAATCATGCGAGTAGTTTTTTGAGTTGTCTTTAGTGCGATTTTTTGGAGTTTCATGTGCCGGAATCCGGTGAAAAAATTTGAGGTAAAATGTTGATTTTTGTTATTTGAATTAGTTTTTTGACTATGTATATGGATTCAGCACCCTTAAAAAGCCCTAGGGCACTTCAATTATGCAAGGTTACCCATCAAAATTCTATTTTCAATAAATTCCTGCCGGAATTTAGAGAAATTAGTCTAGAAAAAACTTAAAAAATTAAAAAATAAAAAATAAAAATAAATAAATAAAATAAATAAATAAATAAAATAAAAAGTAAAAAGTAAAAATAAAAAATTGCACTATAGACTACTCGGTAGTTTTTAGTGCGATTTTTTGAAGCCTTTTTCGTTGGATTTTTTCTCGTCTAATTTCTCTAAAATCTAAGAAGAATTTATTGAAAACAGAAGTTTGATGGGAAAACTCCAAAAATTCATACTAAAGAAAACTCCATAATCATGTTTTAAGATTGAAAAGGGAAGAGTCGTGCGGGGAATAGTGGATCTTCGTGCATACCATCATATTGATGTCGATGATGCATTGGGTAATAATCGCATGAAGTGGCTGCAACTTCTTGATACCGAAGGTGCACTCTTGGAACGCATTTTGGAAAAAGTGGATTCTCCAAATCTCAAATGGTTGCGCTCAGACAACTGTCCTCACTCTTCCCCGCCTTCCTCTATTTCAATGACAAATTTAAGGGTTCTACAGGTGCGAGGGTGGGAATTAAAAAATTGTGGAAAAATGGATCGCACGTAAATCAGGGTTGGTTGAAGTAAAGATTGTGTATATTAGCTTTATACCCTTGGGTTTTTCTTTATGATAATAATACCATTTATTTTGTTTTTTTTTATATGTTTTTCTTATATTGAAACATGTGAACATTTTGCAGGTACCTTTACAGTTGCGGGATTTGGATATTAAGGCTCCTCTCTCGAGAGGCTGCTAGACTCCTTTTGTAAATTAATTAAACTCCTTTTGGTAATTAATTAATGAAACAATATTGAGTATATAAATCTCAATGGCTGTAAGAAAATTGAAATACTCCCTCTGTAACTAGTATATTAGAGTTTGCTTGAACCATTACATTTTAGGGTTACTAATGTAAAAGAAGTGCCAAGTGCAATTGAAGAGCTAAGCTTTTTGGAAGTTGTGGAATTAGGAGGAGGGCCTTTGTTGGACATGCTACCAGCTTCACTCGGTTACTTAAGGAACTTAATGAAATTTACCATATGGAACTGCAAGGCATTGAAATGTTTACCGGCTTCACTTGGTCTATTGACTCAGTTGACAGAGCTATCTGTAAGTGAATTCCCATTGATAAGCAAAATACCATTTAATGGGATGAAAGAAGAAAGAAAATCATTGAATGATTTGGATTATTCCATTGAAATGTGCACATTTCCAAGGCTCAAAATATTACGTCTCCAAGGATTAGGGATATCATAGGTATCATTACCAGAAGGTGTTTGTTGCAGCCTTGAAAATATTAAAATCTATTGTTGTATTAATTTGATAGAGATTTTGTTATCAACCAAAAACATTTCAAAACATCATTGTTTCAACTATGTTTTTTATCATGGTCTCAAAATGGGTTTAACAGTCATTTTATGTTTTGGTTAAGGGCAGGTTAACAATTTTTATAAGTTTAAATGTCACCATTGAATTCAAACAAAGTCTTTAGAGGTCCATTCCATGATTAAATACTCACATTTTTCATTTAGGGATCATTTCATAAGGTTTTTGGTTAAATTTCTGCAATTAGCCAAGAATCCTCTATTTCATAGCGTCGTTAGTTCAAAAAAGAGGATTTGTGCTATGAAAGCACTGATACTTTCATACCGAAAACTGCGAAAAATACATTGTGGGTGCTACGAAAGTGCGGTTTATTAACCGTGTTGTCAATTAAGCCAAAATATGTCAGACTCTGTTGGGGAATGATAGGATAGGGGTATGGTGAGTCAGTTAGAGATCAGATTTAGTGTAATTACCTGTCTCACAATCATCATTGTCATGATAGGTCATGAGTAAAGCATCATTCAGTTATGAGATGACATCTTAAATTCAAAATCTTGCCTAATTTGGTCATTCCCATTTTCATTTGCTTCCATAAAAGTCTCTAAGCTCTGAAGCAGTTAAATCTAAGCCTGTGGGTGTTCTATAAAATGGATATAATCCATATTCTCAAGCGAGGTTGTTCCATAATCAAGTGAGGCTGTTTTACAGATTCAAGAGAAACTGACAGGTTTTTCAAAGAAGCATGGCAGAGGAGAAGAAAGTCCACAGAGGGGGACATTGCTTAAGATGTGAGCCTGAAAATGTGAAGGCTATAATTGAAGATCAGATAGTGATGGAGGCTTTTAGCAAAGAAAGTTGTCTTCGGTTTTGTGAAAAGCTATAGGGTTGCCACACACAGGTGTCTAAAGAATTTTCATTAAGCTTCAGTGGAACAACTACCAAAGTTGGGATGTTAAATGTGCCAGTCACACCTGAGATTATTTCTTCTGTGACAGAAATACCAAGGGGGCAAGAGACTTGGTTTAAAGTTTTTAAGTTTGACATGGAACCATGAAAGGAATTCATGAAACCTGAGTATGCAGATATGGACCTGAACAATGCAATACCTAGAAGCTGTATCAAACACACCTATGCCAAGCTATTTTTCAACATTCAAAGATACTTTACATGTGAAGGCAGCTACCATAAAGTTTATTCTTATCATTTCAAGCTTCTTCTGCATTTCACAGGTATCATATCACTAGATTTTCCCTTTTACTTACATAGGAGCCTTGCCAAAATGTGTGATAAAGTACAAGCCAAATCTGATGGTTGTGAAACATCTTTGTTTCACCATGGTTTGATAAAGTTATTGGTTTTGAATGAGCTTCAGAAAATAAGCAGGGATTGGTCTTCCTTTTTATTTATGAATGGATTTGAATTGGAAACCCTAACCCCAGCTAGACACCCTAAAAGTAAAGGGACTCCTTCACCACCAGTAGTAGAGTCTTGTTAGCCTACGGTTGTAAAATCAAATAGGTTTGTGAATTTAAAACCAAGGAAACAAGTTGAGAAAAGGACAGAGAAGACACAAGTTCTTATTGTAGCAACTCCATCACTTGTAAAACAGAGGTTAAAAGGTATCAAAGAGGCTAAACAAAAACAAGTGGCCAGCAAGCAAGAAATCAAGAGAGTGTCAAGAGGCCAAGAAGTGGCATCAAAGGGAAAAATAGTTGTTTTAGGTACAGAGGAAAACCCAGTGATAAAAGGAAATTTAGATGACATCCTTCATGCAATTGATATAGAGGAATCACCCATTGTGCAAGCTAATTTCATTGGAGTATATGAACACAAATAGAAAAGGGTTAAGTCAACAAATAAACTTGAATTTCAGGGTGAAAATGCAGCCTTTATCTTTCAAGCAAGAAAACCTTTAACTAGGCATGCTAAGAAGCTCAAGGAAGGCAGTAAGGAGGTCTAAGAAACTAGTGAAACTATCAAAGACCCTGAAGAGGTGGTTGACCTTTCATCACCAACAGTGGAGCATGTAGCTAGTAGAAAAATGAGAGAAAAAGAAGAGGTGACAGAGTGTCAACATCTTGAGGAGAAATTGAGGTTAGAAAATCAAGAGATTGCTATGATGAGGAAGAGATCCTGAAAGCATAGTGTTGAGAAAACAGAGTTCAAAAGAATGAAGGCAGTATGGGAAGGCCAATCCGGTTCTAGGTCTGAGATTCCAAGGAGTGCAAAACAGTTTTTTACATGAACAGTTCCAGCCATCAAGGAAGAAAAATTTGTCAGAGTGATCAATACTCACTTGATAGCCACTAATAGAAGACTAAGAGACCAAGTGGAGGATTTGGAGCTACAACTAAAACTGACTCAGGATGAACTAAAAAAATAAAGTGCAGAATGAAAATTATTAAAAATTCAAACGCTAAATCAAAGGGAAAATGAAGAATAAATCTCATGAAATTTAGGTTTTTAGTTCATATGAGTGTTTGTTTTGATTAAACCAATGGTATTCTGAAGCTTTGGTACATTTTTGGTTTGAATTTTGAAGAAATCATTCTGAAGTTTTGGTACATTTTTGGTTTGAATTTTGAAGAAATCATTCTGAAGTTTTGGTACATTTTTGGTTTGAATTTTGAAGGAATCTGGACAAAACTACTCGCTCAATAGTTTCGTAGTGAAAATAGTGCAAAAAGGGTGGAAAGCGCTACGAAATTGCTGTAGCAGCTTTTTTCACCCTTTCTCATAAATTTTTGGAAGGAAAATGTGTGTATTATGACCTAAAATTGCTAGGGAAGTTGTGTTAAGTTAATATGAAGATAACCATGGAGGAAAGAAAACAAAATTTTGAAGGCAAATGGGTTAAAATACTGTGCTATAAAAAGCACTACGAAACTATGTTGTTTTCGTTACGCAGGTCTCTTTCTGCTATTTTGGACAGTTTGATGGTGATTTTGTACAGTTGGCACTTAAGGATGATTTTTGGCATATGCTTTTTTAGTTCCTGACAGGAAATAACCTTGAATTCATGGTTTCATAGTGGTTAGAGTGTCTCAAGAACAGAAAGAATCCTAAGCCTAGAAAACAGGGGACAGTTTCCTAGTTTGCAGGAGATCAACATTAAGGTCATAAAGTGTTGGAACTTATCATCTGGATTCAACCTTATGGGAATATAGTTGGAAAATGATGTAATACAGTTTAGATAAAGTTTTTATGATTAGAATTAAGAAGTTTGAGTCATATTTGTAATAGGACTGTTCATTCGGTTTGCAGTTATCATTTTGTAATAAATACCATGTCACATGGTTAGGCAAGATGTCAAAAAGTAGGAATTCGATGTATCTAGCTCAAGATAAGGTTATCCTATGTTGTAAATGATCTATAAATATGAAGAAGTCGAAATGCTGAAGGTTGGACATTTTTTAGCAAAAAGACTATGTTAATTGTAAGTGACTGGTTTTCAGCTTAATACAGAGTTTTCTACTAAGCCAACTCAATATTCATAAAGAGTTCTAGTGTGTTCTTGTTCTAATGGCATATTTTTACTATCCTATTGTAGTGGTGTTTTCTTATGTTACTCATAATTCATCATTGATGCTCTGACTTCCTTCATAGACAACCTGACTGTGTGTTTTACAGTTTCGCATGTGTTTCTTAGGACTAGGAATTTGATATGCCTTGACTTCCATGCTGAGTAGATTGTTTTGTTTTATTGAAGCTATTTTGACTACATAAGCCCAATTTTAACTTGCTAAAGTGATTTAGAACCAATTTCTATCATTTATCTACTTATTATCCCACATAGAGTTAGCCATCTATATTTCTATCAAAAATCGTTAACCCTTGAGAGAGCCCTCTCAGGTTGAGGAGGCTAAGCCTTAATCAAAATATTGGTTTGAAATAGTTACACAAGATTGATTTGATTGGCAGCCTATCAGGTCTGATTTTGTGATAACATTTTGGTGCATCTGCTGGGAGCCTGAAGATTATACTTTCCTGAGATTTTGAAGCCAAACTTCTGAAGGTAGTAGGAGCTCAAAAGGTTTTTCAAGGCTGCATCTACCTTGGTGACTCCATTTAAAATTTATATGATTAAAGGTGGCTTCGAGAAGGAGATACACGAGGAGTAATCCTAACCCAGATACACCTACCATCATGGACAATCCAAACACCATTTCCAGAGGCAGTAAAGTAATTTCTGAAATATCAGGCACTCCATCGCATTCGAAATCCTTGTCCTCTGAAATTTTAAGAAGTCCTGAAGATAAAAGAGTTGATGATAAAATTCAAGAGGTTTTGTTTAGATCAAAAAGTGAAAAATAGCTAATTGAAATTATCTTAGACTTGCATAAGAGAGGAATTGATACCTCAGCTCTAGTAACACAGGAAGATAAAGAAGAGTTTTGTGAAGTTGTTACTTCTAGGTTATTGTTAGAAAATGAGTCTTTAGATAAATTAAAAGAGCTTGACCCTTTTGAAGTATTTTTGAGAAGTAAAGCTGGTTTTCCACTTCAAAATTGGAGTTCAATTATCAGTGAACCATAGAGACCAAATAGTCCTCCTCAGAGCAGTTTTTCATCCTCTATTCCTTCCATCCCTAAATATACTACAGTCCCTCTAACCATGGCTTGAAATCCACCTTCTGCACTTGCTAGATATTCCCCTCTTGCTCTTCCAGTTGTCTTACATGACCTCCCTATCAAATATGCTGCTAGAATCAAAACTTGGGGAAGTGATGAAGACATTACAGTAGAAGACCATGTGGATCAATTTAATGATTTTATAAATAGGGAGGAGGTTGCTGATGAAGATGTTAAGTTGAGGTTGTTTTCTCATAGTTTTACTGGTGAAGTTAGGAAGTGGTATAAAGCTCTTAGTCTTGGAATTATTCATAATTGGAATGAATTTGAAGATGTTTTCCTAAGAAAATGGGGAAATAGAACCAATCCAGTACACGCCCTCACTGAGTATAGTACTTTGAAGAGAGATGATGATGAATCTGTTCAAAACTTTTCAAAAAATTTTAATAAGGTGTTAAACTCTATTCCTTCACATTTGAAACCACCACAATCCTTAGCTCAAATGAGGTACGCTGAAGCTTTTGACTATGAGTTTTCCATAGTGATGAGAGAAAGAGAATCCCCCACACTTGCTGAAATGAAAAATGATGCAGTGAAGGTGGAGATTAACTTAATAGCAGCCAAATAGTAAAAAATGGGTAAGACTAAGTTGAAAGAAGAAGAGAAGCCTTCCTCCTCAACCTCTTAGGATAAACTGGATTCAATGATGAAAACAATGGAAAATTTGATGGATAGATTAGCCCTTAGGAATACCTCTGCTCCTCCTGCACAACATGAACCTCAATTCATAAACCCTCAGTTCAGGAGACCTCAGAATTAGCAAAGCCCAAGGGAAAACAAAAATCAGCAACCTGATCCTCCAATGAGACCTCCTTTCCAGTAGAATTTGGTTGATGAGGAAGATGATCCTGAAGTTCCTCAGGAGTCTATTCACTGTTTTGATGAAGAAATTTCAGGAATTTTCTTGAATAAAGAAGAGCATGATCAATCAGATCAAAAAAATCATGAAGAGGAAACATCAGACTATCTAAAGGGGTATCAACATGCTATTTTCGAGATACAGAAACAATATAATCTCAGAAATAGGAATGTGCCTATCATTGTAAACAAAAAAAAACATAAGAAGGATAAACCTTAGGTTGCTCATGGAAAGAAGGATGCTCCTAAGGTCGCTAAAGGTAAGAAAGATACACCAGCTGTTCCTCCTAGATCAAAGAAGCTAAAAAATCTTTTTTTGTTTTCAACCTTGAGAATGAAATTTCTAAGATTAAAATATTAGTCCCTTTTGGTGAGATTCTCAAGGTAGATGAATATAGAAGTAAGATTGTTAAAATTTTAAATTCACAACCAGGAGCTATTGATATCTTGAATGTGTTAGAAGATCATCCAACCATATATTTGGGTCTAAGACTAGAATATGAACAGAATGAGGAGGTCCCTCCTTTTTATGTGAGCCTTAGCATTCACGACATGGCATTGTATCATGCTATGTTGGATTCAGGGGCCTCTCACAATCTTATGCCAAAAGTAATCATCGAAAGAATGGGGTTAGAAATAAATAGACCATATAAAGACTTGTTTTCTTTCGATTCGAAAAGAGTTCAATGCATTGGTTTAATAAAGGATGTTGTTGTTGGTCTAACACAAGTTCTTGCTAAGACTGTAGTCATGGACATCGTGGTAGGAGACATTCCACCAAATTTTGGCTTGCTATTGTCAAGATCATGGGCAGAAAAAATTAAAGATACAATGCAAATGGATCTTACTTATGCTCCCATTCCTGTTTTTGGTGAGAAAAGAAAATTATATCCAGAGACAAGGATGGCCTACATGGTGAGTAGTAAAGACAAACCCCAAAATTTTCCAATTTATGCTCTTAATACTGAACTTGGTTCTGATATTATTTTCAATGAGTTGACTAGTGAAGCAGAAGAGGAGAGGAAAGCAGAAAATCAGAGTTCCGAAATTCAGCAGTCTGAAAATCAGCAAATAGAAAATTAGCAAGTCAGTGATAAGGAGGTGGAAGGTTGGTGGTCATTGCATTTTGATGGATCAACAGGCAGAGAAGGAGAAGGATCATGGATTTGGATTAAAAATCCAAATGATGAGAGTAAGTACTTTTCCTATAAATTGAACTTTGATTGCACGAACAACATGGCTGAGTATGAATCCTTGATTTTGGGTCTACAAGTTTTGAAAAGAATGCATGCTTAAAACATTTCTGTTTTTGGAGACTCAGAATTCGTCATTAAACAGGTTGAAAGTATTTATCAAACAAAGGATACAAGGATGAGAGCATATAGGAATTTGGTTTTGGACACGCTAGAAAACTTTCAAGCCTATTCATTCATGGTCAAAACTAGAGAACAAAACTCGATTGCTGATTCCCTTGTCGTCTCTGCCAGTATTTTCATTATTCCTATGCATTCTGCAGAAAAATAAGAGGTTGAGATTCACCATAGACCAGCTATCCCTGATAATATTACTCATTGGAAAGTTTTTGAGGATGATCAACAAGTGAAAAACTTTATTGAGCTGAAAGAAGATTTTGAAAATGTATAAGTAGATCAACAAAATATGTTGGCTGAATCTAAAGGGAATTATGAAGTTTTGCAATTAAAGAAGAACTCCATACCAAAGGGATTCATACCTCTAGAAATTTTTTTTGATCAGAATGATGTTTTTAAATCCCCTAAGTTACAAGCTGATGATGAAAAAGTTGAGAGCTGTAACCTTGGTACAATAGCTATGCCTAAAATGATTAAACTTTCAAGTTTTCTTTAAGCTAATATGAAGTTTAAGTATGTTGAAATGATGAAGAGATTCATAGATGTATTTGCTTGGAAGTATGCTGATTTGAAAGAATATGATCACACCATTATTCAACATACAATTCCCATAAAAGAAAATGAAAAGCCCTTCAAGAAGAAGTTGAGAAGGATCAATCCACTTCTCATGCCATTGATTGAGAAGGAGGTTAAAAAGCTCTTTGATGCTAAAATCATTGTCCCAATCAGATTTTCAAATTGGCTTGCGAATTTGGTTCCAGTTAGGAAAAAGAGTGGACAAATCAAAATATGTATTGACTTAAGAAATTTGAATAAAGCCTCCCTGAAGGAAATTTATCCCCTCTCGAAGATGGACCAAATTTTGCAAACTATTGTTGGTTCTCAAAGAATGTCTATGCTTGCTGGTTTTTTAGGTTATAATCAGATTCTTGTACATCCTAGTGATCAGGAAAAAACAACCATTACTACACCAAGGGGCACTTTCATGTACGCCAAGATGCCATTTGGTCTCATGAATGCAGGAGATACCTTTCAAAGGGCAATGGACATTGAATTTTCTAAAGAGAAGGACAAGATGGTGGTTGTTTATCTTGATGACATAATAGTCTTCTCAAGGAGGGAAGAATATCACTTGAAACACCTAGAAAGAATTTTGCTGAAGTGTAGATGGTTTGGCATCTCTCTAAATCCTACCGAAAGTGTTTTTGCTTTAACTTCAGGTAAATTACTTGGACATATCATTTATAAATATGGGATTAATATTGATCCAAGCAGGGTCAATGCAATTCAGAAAGTGGATTTTCTAAGAAATAGGAAGGAGATTCAATCTTTCCTTCGAAAGGTAAATTTTGTAAGATGATTTATTCCTAATTTTTTTGAGATTGTGAAGGACATAACAAGGATGTTGAAGAAGGGAGTTGATATTAAGTGGATAGCAGAAGCAAGACACTCATTTGAAGAAATCAAAAGGGCATGCACACAAGCACTAGTATTGATCAGTCCAGATTTCTCAAAGGAATTGTTGGTTTGTACTTTTGCATCAGAGAATACTATCGCTGGAGTTCTGCTACAAAAGGGATAGCAAGGTATTGAGCAGCCAATTTCTTTCTTTAGTATAACATTAGCCAATTCTAAGCCGAAGTATAATATCTTAGAAAAGTAGGCCTATGCTTTGGTGAAGGCCATCAGATATTTCAGAATTTATATTCTGCATTCTCATGTTGTGGCATTTGTTCCTAACACTGTTGTGAAAGACATCCTCACACAAGCTGATCCTGATGGTAAGAGGGGGAAATGGATTGCCAAATTTCTAGAGTATGATATAGAGATTAAGCCAACAAAATTGGTCAAAGGGAAAGGTTTAGCAAAGTTGATGATGTAGTCAAACTTAGATTGTCTTGACATAAATTTGATTGTAGAAATATTAGAAATTTTAGATGATGAAGTGGAACTAGTTCCTATTGAATAAAAATACATCACTTCATATTGGTACAAGGAGGTTGTTTTTTTCCTACAACACAATAAATCACCTACTAATCTAACAAAATCGAAAGCAAGGTTTTTTAAGCTGAAATATTTGAGATATTTTATTTTTGACAAAAATTTGTTTCGAAAGGATACTGGCAGAATTTTGCTGAATTGTTTGCTAGAAGAGGAGGCTGATAAAGTAACTGAAGAGTTCCACAAAGGAGATTTTCGAGGTCACCATTATTGGAAGGCGACAGTGCAAAAGATTCTAAGAGTAAGGTATTATTGGCCTACCATGTTTAACGATGTCTACAAGAGGGTTGCTGCTTGCCATGAATGCCAGATTTTTGAGGGTAAGAAGAAGCTTGTACCTTTACCTTTGATGCCTATCTATGTAGAAGCGTCATTCCAGCAATGAGGGCTAGATTTTATTGGGGAGATTCATCCATCATCATCAGGTCAGCATCACTGGATTCTTACAGCGACTAATTACTTCACCAAATGGATTGAAGCAATCCCAAGTAGGCAAGCAAATGATTATGTGATTATTTCTTACTTAGAAAATAGTATCTTGTCTAGGTTTGGTTGCCCCATGAAGATTATAACTGATAATGCATAGGCATTTAAGTCTGAGAAGTTGATCAATTTCTGTCATCAATATCATATTACTCTTGGGCATTCTACTGCATACTCTTCGCAAGGGAATGGTCATGTTGAGTCTTCTAACAAGAGTCTTGTGAGGATCATTAAAAAGGTATTGCAAGAGAATAAGAAGGCTTGAAATTTTAAGCTGAAATATGGCTTATGGGCTGATAGAATATGCACAAAGAGGTCAATTGGAACTTCACCATATTAATTGGTATATTGCGCTAAGGCTATTTTTCCTACATCACTAGGGGTACCTGTCATGAAGCTAATTCAAGGGCTAGAAGAGGAACCAAATGCAGTCCAAAGGAGAATTAATCAGTTGATAGCTCTGCAAGAGAAGAGGAATGAAGTTTATAACAGCAATCAACAATCTCAAAACAGAATCAAGAGAACATTTGATAAAAAATCAAGGAATAAATTTTTCAAATTCAAGATGAAGTGCTGAAATGGGAGGCCAGAATTGAAGACAAAGGCAAACATGGTAAGTTTGAGAACTTATGGAAAGGTCCTTTCAAGATAGCTTATTTTCATAGAAACAATACTTACATACTACAAGAAATGGATGGAAAATTGTATGCTGGAGGACCTGTCAATGGTAGGTTTTTGAAGCATTATTCTATTGATTATTCATGTCATTGTACATATTCCATTTTATGAGTTTTTCTGCTAATAATGACAAGCTAAACCAACAAGCTTGAGCCTGAGGTGAAGGCCATTAGAGCTAGAGGAAGAAGCTTGGAAATTTAAAAAAAAAATTCTGTTTTGGTAAAGAAAATGGATAGCAGCACTAGAACTACTAGTTCTTATTTTACTACAGGGGCACACTATCCCAAGTGGAGCCACTGTTATCACCCAAAAAAATTTCAAAACATCATTGTGTCAACTCTGTTTTTTATCATGGTCCCAAAATGGGTTTGAAAGTCATTTTACGTTTTGGTTAAGGGTAGGTTAACAGTTTTTATAATTTTAAACGTCACCATTGAATTCAAATAAAGTCTTTAGAGGTCCATTCCATGATCAAATACTCAAATTTTTCATTTAGGGATCATTTCATAAGGTTTCAAGTTAATTTTTTGTAATTAGCCAAGAATCCTCTGTTTCGTAGCGTTGTTAGTTCAAAAAAGAGGATTTGTGTTACGAAAGCGCTGATACTTTCCTAGCGCAACCTGCGAAAAATACACTATGGGCGCTACGAAAGCACAGTTTCTTAACTGTCTTGTCAATTAAGCCCAAATTTGTCAGAATCCATTGGGGAATGATAGGATAGGGGTATGTTGAGTCAGTTAGAGATTAGATTCAATGTAATTACCTATCTCACAGTCATCATTGTCATGATAAGGCATGAGTGAAGCATCATTCAGTTATGAGATGACGCCTTAAATTCAAAATATTTCCTAATTTGGTCATTCTCATTTTCATTTGCTTCCATACGAGTGTTTAAGCTCTGAAGCAGTTAAAGCTAAGCCTGTGGGTGTTCTATACAAAGGCTATCTTCCATATTCTCAAGCGAGGCTATCCCATAATCAAGCGAGGCTATTTTACAGATTCAAGAGAAACTGACAGGTTTTTCTTAGAAGCATGGCAGAGGAGAAGAAATTCCATAGATGAGGACATTGCTTAAAATATGAGCCTCAAAATGTGAAGGCTATACTTGAAGATCAAACAGTGATGGAGGCTTTTAGCAAAGAAGGTTGTCTCTGGTTTTGTGAAAAGCTGTAAGGTTGCCACACATAG
Source organism: Pinus albicaulis (assembly GCA_034641835.2). Lineage (NCBI taxonomy): Eukaryota > Viridiplantae > Streptophyta > Pinopsida > Pinales > Pinaceae > Pinus > Pinus albicaulis. The sequence continues at coordinate 924,024,964 of CM076570.1, forward strand.
GTGTCTAAAGAATTTTCATTAAAATTTAGTGGAACAACTACCAAAGTTGGGATGTTAAACGTGCCAGTCACACCTGAGATTATTGCTTCAGTGACAGAAATACCAAGGGGGCAAGAGACTTGGTTTAAAGGTTTTAAGTTTCACTTGGAACCATGCAGGGAATTCATGAAACCTGAGTATGCAGATATGGACCTAAACAATGCAATACCTAGAAGCTGTATCGAAGACAACTATGCCAAGCTATTTTTCAACATTCAAAGATACTTTGCATGTGAAGGCAGGTACCATAAAGTTTATACTTATCATTTCAAGTTTCTTCTGCATTTCACAGGTATGATATCGCTAGATTTTCCCTTTTACTTGCATAGGAGCCTTGCCAAAATGTCTGATAAAGTACAAAACAATTCTAATGGTTGTGAAACATTTTTGTTTCACCATTGTTTCGTAAAGTTATTGGTTTTGAATTAGCTTCAGAAAATAAGTAGGGATTGGTGTTCCTTTTTGTTTATGACTGGATTTGAATTGGAAACCCTAACCCTAGCTAGAAACCCTAAAACTAAAGGGACTCCTTCACCACCAGTAGCAGAGTCTAGTCTGCCTGTGGTTGCAAATTCAAAGAGGTTTGTGAAGTTGAAACTAAGGAAACAAGTTGAGAGAAGGATAGAGAAGACACAAGTTCTTGTTGCGGCAACTCCATCACCTGCAAAATAGAGGTCGAAAGGTGTGAAAGAGGCTAAACAAAAACAAGTGGCCAGCAAGCAGGAAATCAAGAGAGTGAAAAGAAGCCAAGTAGTGGCATCAAAGGGAAAAACAGTTGTTTAGGTACAGAGGACATCCCAGTAATAAAAGGAGATTTAGATGAAATCCTTCATGCAATTGATATAGAGGAATCACCCATTGTGCAAGCTGATTTCATTGGAGTAGATGAACACAAACAGAAAAGGGTTAAGTCAACAAAGAAACTTGAATTTGACGGTGAAAATGCAGCCTTTATCTTTCAAGCAAGGAAACCTTTAACTAGGCATGCTAAGAGGATCAAGGAAGGCAGTAAGGAGGTCCAAGAAACTATTGAAACAGTCAAAGACCCTGAAGAGGTGGTTGACCTCTCATCACCAACAGTGGAGCATGCAACTAATAGAAAAATGAAGGAAAAAGAAGAGGTGACAGAGTGTCAACATCTTGAGGAGAAATTGAGGTTGGAAAATCAAGAGATTGTTATGATGAGGAAGAGGGCCAAAAAGCATAGTGTTGAGAAAACAGAGTTAAAAAGAATGAAGGCAGTATGGGAAGGCCAATCTGGTTCTAGGTCTGAGATTCCAAGCAGTGCAAAAAAAATTTTTACATAGATAGTTCCAGCCATCAAGGGAAGAAAAATTTGTCAAAGTTATCAATAATCACTTGAGATCCAGTAATAGAAGACTAAGAGACCAAGTGGAGGATTTGGAGCTACAGCTAAAACTGACTCAGGATGAACTAAAAAACAAAGGTGCAGAATGACAAATTATTAAAAAGTCAAAGTCTAAATCAAAGGGAAAATTAATAATAAATCTCATGAAATTTGGGTTTTTAGTTCATATGACTTTTTTTTTTATTAAACGAGTGGTATTCTGAAGTTTTGGTACATTTTTGGTTTTAATTTTTAAGAAATCTAGAAAAACTTCTCACTCAGCAGTTTCGTAGCCAAACAATGCAAAAAGGGTGAAAAGTCGATCCACTCCCAGAATTTGAATCTCTGGTAGTGAAATTTTCAGAAACTTGTAATGGATTGCCCTTATCCTTGAAAGTTGTAGGGGCACTTCTTTATCGTAAAACACTATGTGATTGGGAAGACGAGTTGAGGAGTCTTGAAAAAATACTTTTGACTCAAACACAAGAGAGAGTTAGAAGAAGTTATCTCTCACTAACCTCTGAAGAACAAAATATATTCTTAGATGTTGCATGCTTTTTTAGAGGAGAAAACAAGGATAGGGCAATACATATATGGGATGGATCAGGCTGGCAAGGTAGGCTGGGGTTTTAGAATCGAAGGAATAGGTGTCTTGTTAAAGTGGACAGTGAAAATAATATACAAATGCATGATCACCTTAGAGATATGGGGAGGGATATTTCTAAGCATATAAAATTGTCGTGTCATCTATTCTTAGATGTTGCATGCATTTTCAGAGGAGAAAACAAGGATAGGGCTATACAAATATGGGATGGATCAGGCTGGCAAGGCAAGCTGGGGTTTCAAAATCTAAGGAATAAGTGTCTTGTTGAAGTGGACAGTGAAAATAATATACAAATGGATGATCACCTTAGAGATATGGGGAGGGATATTGCTAAGAATCCAGAATTTCCATGTCGTCTTTAGTGTTGGACAAAGGACACCATTGATGATTTGTTGCAGTGACGGCAGGTAAGTGCTAAATCATTCAATCTGCTTAATTTTTGAACCATTTTCGATTTTATTTTTTTAATATTATAAGAAATAATGGGTGATAATAATCATGCCAGTAGTTTTCTGAGTTGTCTTTAGTGCGAATTTTTGGAGTTTCACGTGCCGAAATCTGGTGAAAAAAATTGAGGTAAAATGTTGATTTTTGTTATTTGAACTAGTTTTTGACCGTGTATATGGATTCAACACCCTAAAAAGGCCCTAGGGCACTTCAATTATGCAAGGTTACCCATCAAACTTCTATTTTCAATAAATTCCTGCCGGAATTTAGAGAAATTAGTCAAGAAAAAATATAAAAAATATAAAAATAAAATAAAATAAAAATAAAATAAAATAATTAAAATAAAATAAAAAATAAAAAATCTCATTATAGACTACTCGGTAGTTTTTAGTGAGATTTTTTAAAGGCTTTTTCGTTGGATTTTTCTTGGTCTAATTTCTCTAAAATATAAGAAGAATTTATTGAAAATAGAAGTTTGATGGGAAAACTCCAAAAGGTCATACTAAAGACAACTCCATAATCATGTTTTAATATTGAAAAGGGAAGAGTCTTGCGGGGAATAGTGGATCTTCATGCGTACCATCATATTGATGTCGATGATGCATTGGGTAATAATCGCATGAAGCGGCTGCAACTTCTTGATACCGAAGGTGCACTCTTGGAACGAATTTTGGAAAAAGTGGATTCTCCAAATCTCAAATGGTTGCGCTCAGACAACTGTCCTCACTCTTCCCTACCTTCCTCGATTTCAATGAAAAATTTAAGGGTTCTACAGGTGCGAGGGTGGGAATTAAAAACATTGTGGAAAAATGAATCGCACGTAAATTAGGGTTGGTTGAAGTAAAGTTTGTATATATTAGCTTTATACCCTTGGGTTTTTATTTATTATAATAATACCATTTATTTATTTTTCTTTCTTTTTATATGTTTTTCTTATATTGAAACACGTGAAAATTTTGTAGGTACATTTATAGTTGTAGGATTTGGATATTAAGGCTCCTCTCTCGAGAGGCTACCAAACTCCTTTTGTAAATTAGTTAAACTCATTTTCGTAATTGATTAATTAAACACTATTGAGTATACAAATCTCAATGGCTGTAAGAAAAATGAAATACTCCCTCCGTAACTGGTATATTAGAGCTCGCTTGAATAGTTACATTTTAGGGGTACTAATGTAAAATATGTGCTAAGTGAAATTAGAGAGCTAAGCTTTTTAGAAGTTGTGGAACTAGGAGGAGGGCCTGACCTTTGCTAGACATGATGCCAGCTTTGCTCGGTTCTTAAGGAACTTAATGAAATTTACCATATGGAACTGCAAGGCATTGAAATGTTTACCGGCTTCACTTGGTCTGTTGACTCAGTTGATAGAGCTATCTATAGGTGAATGCCCATTTATAAGCGAACTACCCTTTAATGAGGTGAAAGAAGAAAGAAAAACATTGAATGATTTGGATTATTCTATTGACATATGCACATTTCCAAGGCTCAAAATATTACGTCTCCAAGGATTAGGGATATCAAAGGTATCATTACCAAAAGGTGTTTGCTGCAGCCTTGAAAACATTAAAATCTATTATTGTATTAATTTGATAGAGATTGTGTTATCACCCAAAAACATTTCAAAACATCACTGTGTCAACTTTGTTTTTTATCATGGTCTCAAAATGGGTTTGAAAGTCATTTTAGGTTTTGGTTAAGGGTAGGTTAACAATTTTTATAAGTTTAAAGGTCACCATTGAATTCAAATAAAGTCTTTAGAGGTCCATTCCATGATCAAATACTCACATTTTTCATTTAGGGATCATTTCATAAGGTTTCGAGTTAAATTTCTAAAATTAGCCAAGAATCCTCCATTTTGCAGCGTCGTTAGTTCAAAAAAGAAGATTTACGCTATGAAAGCGTTGATGCTTTCGTAGTGCAAACTACAAAAAATGCACTGTGGGTGCTACGAAAGCGCGGTTTCTTAACTGTCTTGTCAATTAAGCCAAAATCTGTTAGAATCTATTGGGGAATGATAGGATAGGGGTATGGTGAGTCAGTTAGAGATCATATTTAGTGTAATTACCTGTCTCACAGTCATCATTATCATGATAGGGTGTCAGTGAAACATCATGCAGTTAGGAGATGACACCTTAAATTCAAAATCTTGCCTAATTTGGTCATTCTCATTTTCATTTGCTTCCATACGAGTGTCTAAGCTCTGAAGAAGTTAAAGCTAAGCTTGTGGGTGTTCTATACAAATTCTATCTTCCATATTCTCAAGTGAGGCTATTTCATAATCAAGCGAGGCTGTTTTACAGATTCAAGAGAAACTAACAGATTTTTCAAAGAAGCATGGCAGAGGAGAAGAAAGTCCACAGAGGGGGACATTGCTTAAGATATGAGCCTAAAAATGTGAAGGCTATAATTGAAGATCAAACAGTGATGGAGGCTTTTAGAAAAGCAGGTTTTCCTCGGTTTTGTGAAAAGCTACAAGGTTGCCACACATAGGTGTCTAAAGAATTTGCATTAAACTCCAGTGGAACAACTACCAAAGTTGGGATGTTAAATGTGCCAGTCACACCTGAGATTATTGCTTCTATGACAGAAATACCAAGGAGGCAAGAGAATTGGTTTAAAGGTTTTAAGTTTGACATGGAACCATGCAAGGAATTCATGAAACCTGAGTATGCAGATATGGACCTGAACAATGCAATACCTAGAAGCTATATCAAAGACACCTATGCCAAGTTGTTGTTCAATATTCAAAGATACTTTACATGTGAAGGCACGTACCATAAATTTTATACTTATCATTTCAAGCTTCTTCTTCATTTCACGGGTATGATATCACTAGATTTTCTCTTTTACATGCATAGGAGCCTTACCAAAATGTCTGATAAAGTACAAGCCAAATCTAATGGTTGTGAAACATATTTTTTTCACCATGGTTTCGTAAAGTTATTGTTTTTGAATGAGCTTCAGAAAATAAGCAAGGATTTGTCTTCCTTTTTGTTTATGAATGGATTTGAATTGGAAACCCTAACCCCAGCTAGAAACCCTAAAACTAAAGGGACTCCTTCACCACCAGTAGCAGAGTCTAGTCATCCTCTGGTTGCAAAATCAAAGAGGTTTGTGAAGTTGAAACCAAGGAAACAAGTTGAGAAAAGGACAAAGAAGACATAAGTTCTTGTTGCAGCAACTCCATCACCTGCAAAACATAGGTCAAAAGGTGTCAAAGAGGCTAAACAAAAACAAGTGGCCAGCAAGCAGGAAATCAAGAGAGTGACAAAAAGGCAAGCAGTGGCATCAAAGGTAAAAATAGTTGTTTTAGGTACATAGGACAACCCAGTCATAAAATGAAATTTAGATGACATCCTTCATGCAATTGATATAAAGGAATCACCCATTGTGCAAGCTGATTTCATTGGAGTGGATGAACACAAACTGAAAAGGGTTAAGTCAGCAAAGAAACTTGAATTTGAGGGTGGAAATGCAGCCTTTATCTTTCAAGCAAGGAAACATTTAACTAGAGATGCTAAGAAGCTCAAGGAAGGGAGTAAGGAGGTCCAAGAAACTATTGAAATAGTCAAAGACGCTGAAGAGGTGGTGGACCTCTCATCACCAACAGTGGAGCATGCAGCTAGCAGAAAAATGAAGGAAAAAGAAGGGGTGACAGAGTGTCAACATCTTGAGGAGAAATTGAGGTTAGGAAATCAAGAGATTCCTATGATGAGGAAGAGGGCCAGAAAGCGTGGTCTTGAGGAAACAGAGTTCAAAAGAATGAAGGAAGTATGGGAAGGCCAATCTGGTTCTAGGTCTAAGATTCCAAGTAGTGCAGAACAATTTTTTACGTGGACAGTTCCAGCCATCAAGGAAGAAAAATTTGTCAGAGTGATCAATACTCACTTGAAGGCCAGTAATAGAAGACTAGGAGACCAAGTGGAAGATTTGGAGCTACAGCTGAAACTGACTCAGGATGAACAAAAAAAAAAAGGTGCAAAATGACAAATTGTTAAAAATTCAAAGGCTAAATCAAAGGGAAAATGAAGAATAAATCTCATGAAATTTGGGTTTTTATTTCAAATGACTGTTGGTTTTTATTAGACTAGTGGTATTCTGAAGTTTTGGTACCTTTTTGGTTTGAGTTTTGAAGAAATTTTGACAAAACTGCTCACTCAACAGTTTCGTAGTGAAAACAATGCCAAATACCATGTCACATGGTTAGGAAAGATGTCAAAAAGTAAAAATTGGATGTATATAGCTCAGGATAAGGTTATCCTATGTTGTAAATGACATATAAAGATGAAGAAGTCGAAATGCTAAAGGTTGGACATTTTTTCAGCAAAAAGACTATGTTTATTGTAAGTGACTGGTTTTCAACTTAATACAGATTTTTCTACTTAGCCAACTCAATATTCATAAAGAGTTCTAGTGTGTTCTTGTTCTAATGACATATTTTTACTATCCTATTGCACTGGTGTTTGCTTATGTTACTTAGATTTCATCATTGATTCTCTGACTTCCTTCATAGACAAACTGACTATGTGTTTTACAATTTCACATGTGTTTCTCAGGACTAGGAATCTGATATGCCTTGACTTCCATGTTGAGTATATTGTTTTGTTTTACTGAAGCTATTTTGACTCCATAAGCCCAATGTGCACTTGCTAATGTGTTTTACAACCAATTTCTATCATTTATATTCTTATTACCGCACATAGAGTTAGCCATCTATATTTCCATCAAAAATCATTAACCGTTGAGAGAGCCCTCTCAGGTTGAGGAGGCTAAGCCTCAATCAAAAGATTAGTTTGAAATAGTTGCACAAGATTGATCTGATTGGCAGCCTATCAGGTCTAATTTTGTGATAACATTTTGGTGCATCTACCGGGAGCTTGAAGATTATACTTTCCCAAGATTTTGAAGTTGAACTTCTGAAGGTAGCAGGAGCCTAGAAGTTTTTTCGAGGCTACATCTACATTGGTGACTCCATTTAAAATTTAAATGATTAAAGGTGGCTTCGAGAAGGAGATACACGAGGAGTAATCTTGACCTAGATCCACCTACCATTGTGGACAATCCAAACACCATTTCCAGAGGCAGTAAAGGCATTTCTGAAATATCAGGTACTCCATCACATTCGAAATCCTTATCCTCTACAATTTTAAGAAGTCCTAAAGATAAAAGAGTTGATGACAAAATTCAAGAGGTTTTGTTTAGATCGGAAAGTGAAAAAGAACTAATTGAAATTATCTTAGACTTGCATAAGAGAGGAATCGATACCTCACCTCTAGTAACACAAGAAGATAAAGAAGAGTTTTGCGAAGTTGTTACTTCTGGGTTATTGTTAGAAAAAGAGTCTTTAGATAAATTCAAAGAGCTTGACCCTTTTGAAGTATTGTTGAAAAGTAAAGTTGATTTTCCCCTTCCAAATTGGATTTCAATCATCAGCGAACCACAAAGACCAAATAGTCCTCCTCAGAGTAGTTTTTCATCCTCTATTCCTGCCATCCCTAAAGCTACTATCGTCCCTCTAACCATGGCTAGCAATCCACCTGCTGGACTTGCTAGATATGCCCCTTTTGTTCTTCTAGCTATCTTACATGACCTCCCTGGCAAATATGCTGCTAGAATCAAAACTTAGGGAAGTGATGAAGACATTACAGCAGAAGACCATGTGGATCAATTTAATGATTTTATAGATAGGGAGGAGGTTGATGATGAAGATGTTAAGTTGAGGTTGTTTGCTCAAAGTTTTACTGGTGAAGTTAGGAAGTGGTATAAAGCTCTTACTCCTAGAATTATTCATAATTGGAATGAATTTGACGATGTTTTCCTAAGAAAATGGGGAAATAGACCAATCTAGTACAAGCCCTCACCGAGTATGGTACTTTGAAGAGAGCTATTGATGAATCTGTTCAAAACTTTTCAAAAAGGTTTAATAAGGTGTTAGACTCTATTCCTGCCCATTTGAAGCCACCACAAGCCTTAGCTCATATGAGGTACGCTGAAGCTTTTGACTATGAGTTTTCCATACTGATGAAAGAAAGAGAATCACCTACACTTGCTGAAATGAAAAGTGATGCAGTGAAGGTGGAGATTAACTTGATAGTAGCCAAACAGTAAAAAATGGGTAAGACTAACTTGAAAGAAGAAGAGAAGCCTTCCTCCTCTACCTCTCAGGATAATTTGGATTCAATGATGAAAACAATTGAAAAGTTGATGGATAGATTAGCCCTTGGGAATACCTCTGCTCCTCCTGCACAACATGAACCTCAATTCATAAACCCTCAGTTCAGGAGACCTCAGAATCAGCAAATCCCAAGGGAAAATAGAAATTAGCAGCCCGATCCTCCAGTGAGACCTCTTTTCCAGTAGAATTTGGTTGATGAGGAAGATGACCCTGAAGTTCCTCAGGATTCTATTCATTGTTTTGATGAAGAAATGTCAGGAGTTTTCTTGACTAAAGAAGAGCATGATCAATCAAATCAAAACAATCATGAAGAGGAAACATCATATTATTTAAAGGGGTATCAACATGCTATTTTCGAGATGCAGAAACAATATAATCTCAGAAATAGGAATGTTCCTATCATTGCAAACAAAAAATAGCCTAAGAAGGATACACCTAAGGTTGCTGATGGAAAGAAGGATGCTCCTAAGGTCGCTAAAGGTAAGAAAGATACACCAATTGTTCCTCCTATCAAAGAAGCTAAGAAATCTGTTTCTGTTTTCAACCTTGAGAATGAGATTTCTAAGATTAAAATATCAGTCCCTTTTGGTGAGATTCTTAAGGTAGATGAACATAGAAGTAAAATTGTTAAAATGTTAAATTCACAACCAGGAGCTGTTGATATCTTGAATGTGTTATAATATCATCCAACCATATATTTGGGTCCAAGACTAGAAGATGAATAGAATGAGGAGGTCCCTCCTTTATATGTGAGCCTTAGCATTCACGACATGACATTGTATAATGCTATGTTTGAATCAGGGACCTCTCACAATCTTATGCCCAAAGTAATCATGGAAAGAATGGGGTTAGAAATAACTAGACCATATAAAGACTTGTTTTCTTTCGATTCGAAAAGAGTTCAATGCATTGGTTTAATCAAGGATGTTTTTGTTGGTCTAACACAAGTTCCTACTAAGATTATAGTCATGGACATCGTGGTAGTAGACATTCCATGAAAGTTTCACATGTTGTTGTTAAGATCATTGGCAGTGAAAATTAAAGGTACAATGCAGATGGATCTTACTTATGCTACCATTCCCGTTTTTGATGAGAAAAGAAGATTATATCGAGAGACAAGGATGGCCTACATGGTGAGTAGTAAGGAAAAACCCCAAAATTTTCCAATTTATGCTCTTAATACTAAACTTGGTTTTGCTATTCTTTTCAATGAGTTGACTAGTGAAGCAGAAGAGGAGAGGAAAGCAGAAAATCAGTGTTCTAAAATTCAGCAGTCTGAAAATATGCAAACAGAAAATCAGCAAGTCAGTGATAAGGAGGTGGAAGGTTGGTGATCATTGCATTTTGAAGGATCGACAGGTAGAGAAGGAGCAAGAGTAGGGATTTGGATTAAAAATCCAAGTGATGAGAGTAACTTCTTTTCCTATAAACTGAACTTTGATTGCACGAAAAACATGGATGAGTATGAATCCTTGATTTTGGGTCTAGAGTCTTTGAAAATAATGCATGCTCAAAAAATTTCTGTTTTTGGAGACTCAGAATTAGTCATTAAATAGGTTGAATGTGTTTATCAAACAAAGGATACAAGGATGAGAGCATATAGGAATTTGGTTTTGGACATGTTAGAAAACTTTCAAGCCTATTCATTCATGGTCAAAACTAGAGAACAAAACTCCATTACTAATTCCCTTGTTGTCTCCGCCAGTCTTTTCATTATTTCTATGCATTCCACAGAAAAATATGAGGTTGAGATTCACCATAGACCAACTATCCCTAATAATATTACTCATTGGCAAGTTTTTGAGGATGATCAACAAGTGAAAAACTTTATTGAGATGAAAGAATATTTTGAAAATGTACAAGTAGATTAGCAAAATATGTTGGCTGAATCTAAAGGGAATTCTGAAGTTTTTCAATTAAAGAAGAACTCCATACCAAAGGGACTCATACCTCTAGAATTTTTTTTTTATCAAAATGATGTTTTTAAATCCCCTAGCTTACAAGCTAATGATGAAGAAGTTGAGAGATGTAACCTTGGTACAATAGCTATGCCCAAAATGATTAAACTTTCAAATTTTCTTTCAGGTGATATGAAGTTTAAGTCTGTTGAAATGATGAAGAGATTCATAGATGTCTTTGCTTGGAACTATGTTGATTTGAAAGAATATGATCCCACCATTATTCAGTGTACAATTCCCATAAAAGAAAATGAAAAGCCCTTCAAGCAGAAGTTGAGAAGGATCAATCCACTTCTCATGCCATTGATTGAGAAGGAGGTAAAAAAGCTCCTTGATGCTAAAATCATTGTCCCAATCAGATTTTCAAAATGGATTGCGAATTTGGTTCCAGTTAGGAAAAAGAGTGGGAAATCAGAATATGTATTGACTTCAGAAATTTGAATAAAGCCTCCCTGATGGACAATTATCCCCTCTCGAAGATGGACCAAATTTTGCAAACTATTGTTGGTTCTCAGAGAATTTCTATGCTTGATGGTTTTTCAAGTTATAATCAGATTTTTGTACATCCTGATGATCAGGAAAAAACAACCTTTACTACGCCATGGGGCATTTTCATGTATGCCAAGATGCCATTTGGTCTCATGAATGCAGGAGCTACCTTTCAGAGGGCAATGGACACTTCATTTTCTGAATATAAGGACAAGATGGTGGTTGTTTATCTTGATGACATAACAGTTTTCTCAAGGAGGGAAGAAGATCACTTGAAACACCTAGAAATAATTCCGCTGAAGTGTAGAAGGTTTGGCATCTCTCTAAATCCCACCAAAAGTGTTTTTGCTTTAACTTCAGGTAAATTACTTGGACATATCATTTCTAAATATGGGATTAAGATTGATCCAAGCAGGGTCAATGCAAGTCAGAAGGTAGATTTGCCAATAAATAGGAAGGAGATTCAATCTTTCCTTGGAAAGGTAAATTTTGTAAGACAATTTATTCCTAATTTTGTTGAGATTGTGAAGGACATAACAAGGATGCTGAAGAAGGGAGTTGATATTAAGTGGACATCAGAAGAAAGACACTCATTTGAAGAAATAAAAATGGCACTCACACAAGCATCAGTATTGATCAGTCCAGATATCTCAAAGGAATTTCTGGTTTTTGCTTTTGCATCAGAGAATACTATCGCTGGAGTTATGTCTACAAGAGGGTTGTTTCTTGCCATGAATGCCAGATTTTCAAGGGTAAGAAGAAGCTTGTACCTTTACCTTTGATGCCTATCTATGCAGAAGTGCCATTCCAGCAATGGGGGCTAGATTTTATTGGGGAGATTCATCCATCATCATCAGGTCAGCATCATTGGATTCTTACAGCGACTGATTACTTCACCAAATGGATTGAAGCAATCCCAACTAGGCAAGAAAATGGTTCTGTGATTATTTCTTTCTTAGAAAATAATATCTTGTCTAGGCTTGGTTGCCCCATGAAGATTATAACTGATAATTCACAGGCATTTAAGTCTAAGAATTTGATTAATTTCTTTCATCAATATCATATTACTCTTGGGAATTCTACTGCATACTCTTTGCAAGGGAATGGTCTTGTTGAGTCTTCTAACAAGAGTCTTGTGAGGATCATTAAAAAGGTATTGCGGGAGAATAAGAAGGTTTTGCATTTTAAGATGAAATATGCCTTATGGGCTGATAGAATATGCACAAAAAGGTCAATTGGAACTTCACCATATGAATTGGTATATGGCGCTAAGGCTATTTTTCCTACATCACTAGGGGTACCTGTCATGAAGCTGATTAGAAGAGGAACCAAATGCAGTCCAAAGGAGAATTAATCAGCTGATGGCTCTGCAAGAGAAGAGGAATGAAGTTTATAATAGAAATTAGCAATCTCAAAATAGAATCAAGAGAACATTTTATAAAAATATCAAGGAAGAAATTTTTCAAATTCAAGATGAAGTGCTGAAATGGGAGGCCAGAGAGAAAGGAAAGCATGGTAAGTTTGAGAACTTATGGAAAGGTCCTTTCAAGATAGCTTTTCATGGAAACAATACTTACATATTGTAGGAAATGGATGGAAAATCATATGATGGAGGACCTGTCAATGGCAAGTTTTTGAAGCATTATTCTTCACTAAAATTTGAATGATTATTCATGTCATTGTACATATTCCATTTTATGAGTTTTTCTACTAATAATGACAAGCGAAACCAACAAGCTTGAGCCTGAGGTGAAGGCCATTAGAGCTTGAGGAGGAAACTTAGCAATTTCAAAAAAAAATATGTTTTGGTCAAGAAAATGGATAGCAGCACTGGAACTACTAGCTTTTAGTTTACTACAGGGGCACACTATCCCAAGTGGAGCCATTGTTATCACCCAAAAAAATTTCAAAATATCATTGTGTCAACTCTGTTTTTTTATCATGGTCTAAAAATAGGTTTGAAAGTCATTTTATGTTTTGGTTAAGGGTATGTTAACAGTTTTTATAATTTTAAAGGCACCATTGAATTCAAATAAAGTCTTTAGAGGTCCATTCCATGATCAAATATCACATTTTTCATATAGGTATCATTTCATAAGTTTTCACGTTAAATTTCTGCAATTAGCCAAGAATCCTACGTTTCATAGCATCGTTAGTTCAAAAAATAAAATTTGCGCTATGAAAGAGCTGATACTTTCATAGCACAAACTGCGAAAAATACAGTGTGGGCGCTACAAAAGCACGGTTTCTTAACCGTCTTGTCAATTAAGCAAAAAATTGTCAAAATCCATTGGGGAATGATAGGATAGCGGTATGGTGAGTTAGTTAGAGATCATATTCAATGTACTTACCTGTCTCACAGTCATCATTGTCTTGATAAGGCATGAGTGAAGCATCATTCAATTATGAGATGACACCTTAAATTCAAAATATTTCATAATTTGGTCATTCTCATTTTCATTTGCTTCCATACGAGTGTCTAAGCTCTAAATCAGTTAAAGCTAAGCATGTGGGTGTTTTATACAAAGGATATCTTCCATATTCTCAAGCGAGGTTGTTTTACAAATTCAAGAGAAACTGACAGGTTTTTCTAAGAAGCATGGAAGAAGAGAAGAAAGTCCACAGAGGGGGACATTGCTTACGATATGAGCCTCAAAATGTGAAGACTATACTTGAAGATCAAACAGTGATGGAGGCTTTTATCAAATCAGGTTGTCTCCAGTTTTGTGAAAAGCTGCAGGGTTGCCACACACAGGTGTCTAAAAAATTTGCATTAAACTTCAGTGGAACAACTACCAAAGTTGGGATGTTAAATGTGCCAGTCACACCTGAGATTATTGCTTCTGTGACAGAAATACCAAGGGGGCAAGAGACTTGGTTTAAAGGTTTTAAGTTTGACATGGAACCATGCAAGGAATTCATGAAACCTGAGTATGCAGATATGGACCTGAACAATGCAATACTTAGAAGCTGTATCAAAGACACCAATGCCAAGTTGTTGTTCAACATTCAAAGATACTTTACATGTGAAGGAAGCTACTATAAAGTTTATACTTATCATTTCAAGTTGCTTCTGCATTTCATAGGTATGATATCATTAGATTTTCCCTTTTACTTGGATAGGAGCCTTGCCAAAATGTCTGATAAAGTACAAGCCAAATCTGATGGTTGTGAAACATCTTTGTTTCACCATGGTTTGATAAAGTTATTGGTTTTGAATGAGCTTCAGAAAGTAAGTAGGGATTGGTGTTCCTTTTTGTTTATGAATGGATTTGAATTGGAAACCCTAACCCTAGCTAGAAACCCTAAAACTAAAGGGACTCCTTCACCACCACCAGCAGAGTCTAGTCAGCCTATGGTTGTAAAATCAAAGAGGTTTGTGAAGTTGAAACCAAGGAAACAAGTTGAGAAAAGGACAGAGAAGACACAAGTTCTTGTTGCAGAAACTCCATCACCTACAAAACAGAGGTCAAAAGGTGTGAAAGAGGCTAAACAAAAACAAGTGGCCAGCAAGCAAGAAATCAAGAGAGTGACAAGAAGCCAAGCAGTGGCATCAAAGGGAAAAAAAATTGTTTTAGGTACAGAGAGGACAACCCATTGATAAAAGGAAATTTAGGTGACATCGTTCATGTAATTGATATAGAGGAATCACCCATTGTCCAAGCTGATTTCATTGGATTAGATGACCAAAAACATAAAATGGTTAAGTCAACAAAGAAACTTGAATTTGAGGGTGAAAATGCAGCCTTTATCTTTCAAGCAAGGAAACCTTTAACTAGGCATGCTAAGAAGCTCAAAGAAGGCAGTAAGGAGGTCCAAGACTCTATTGAAATAGTCAAATACCCTGAAGAGGTGGTTAACCTCTCATCACCAACAGTGGAGCATGCAACTAGCAGAAAAATGAAGGAAAAGAAGAGGTGACAGAGTGTTGACATCTCGAGGAGAAATTGAGGTTAGAAAATCAAGAGATTGCTATGATGAGGAAGAGGGCCAGAAAGCATAGTGTTGAGAAAATAGAGTTCAAAAGAATGAAGGCAGTATGGGAAGGCCAATCTGGGTCTAGGTCTGAGATTCCAAGCAGTGCAGAACAATTTTTTACATGGACAGTTCCAGCCATAAAGGAAGCAACATTTATCAGAGTGATCAATACTCACTTGAGAACCAGTATTAGAAGACTAAGAGACCAAGTGGAGGATTTGGAGCTACAGCTGAAACTAACTCAGGATGAACTAAAAAACAAAGGTGTAGAATGACAAATTATTAAAAATTCAAAGGCTAAATCAAAGGGAAAATGAAGAATAAATCTCATGAAATTTGGGTTTTTAGTTCATATGACTGTTTTTTTTTTTATTAAATTAGTGGTATTCTGAAGTTTTGGTACATTTTTTGTTCGAATTTTGAAAAAATCTGGACAAAAATTCTCACTCAGCAATTTCGTAGCCAAACAATGCAAAAAGGGTGAAAAGTCGATCCACTCCCAGAATTTCAATCTCTGGTAGTGAAATTTTTAGAAACTTGTAATGGATTGCCCTTATCCTTGAAAGTTATAGGGGCACTTATTTATGGTAAAACACTATGTGATTGGGAAGACGAGTTGAGGAGTCTTGAAAAAATACTTCCCACTGAAATACAAGAGAGACTTAGAAGAAGTTATCTCTCACTGAACTCTGAAGAACAAAATATATTCTTAGATGTTGCATGCTTTTTCAGAGGAGAAAAAAAGGATAGGGCTATACATGTATGGGACGAATCAGGCTAGAAAGGCAGGCTGGGGTTTCAAAATCGAAGGAATAGGTGTCTTGTCGAAGTCGATAGTGAAAATAATATACAAATGCATGATCACCTTAGAGATATGGGGAGGGATATTGCTAAGCATCCAAAATTGTTGTGTCGTCTATTCTTAGATGTTGCATGCTTTTTCGGAGGAGAAAATAAGAATAGGGTTATACAAATATGGGATGGATCAGGCTGGCAAGGCAGACTAGGGTTTCAACATCTAAGGAATAGGTGTCTTTTTGAAGTGGACAGTGAAAATAATATACAAATGCATGATCACCTTACAGATATGGGGAGGGATATTTCTAAGCATCCGGAATTGTCGTGTCGTCTTCAGTGTTAGACAAAGGACACCATTGATGATTTTTTGTAGCGACGACAGGTAAGTGCTAAATCATTCAATCTGCTTAATTTTTGAACCATTTTCGATTTTATTTTTTTAATCTTATAAGAAATAATGGGCGATAATAATCATGCGAGTAGTTTTTTGAGTTGTCTTTAGTGCGATTTTTTGGAGTTTCCCGTGCCGGAATCCGGGGAAAAGAATTGAGGTAAAATTTTGATTTTTTTATTTGACTAGTTTTTTGATTGTGTATATGGATTCAGCACCCTAAAAAAGCCCTAGGGCACTTCAATTATGCAAGGTTACCCATCAAAATTCTATTTTCAATAAATTCCTGTCAGAATTTAGAGAAATTAGTCCAGAAAAAATAATAATAATAATAAATAAAATAGAAATAAAAATGAATAAATAAATAAATAAATAATAAAAGAAAAAAAATTAAAAAATTAAAAAAAAATCGCACTATAGACTACTCAGTAGTTTTTAGTGCGGTTTTTTGAAGGATTTTTCGTTGGATTTTTTCTGGTCTAATTTCTCTAAAATCTAAGAAGAATTTATTGAAAACAGAAGTTTGATGGGAAAACTCCAAAAATTTGTACTAAAGACAACTCCATAATCATGTTTTAAGATTGAAAAGGGAAGAGTGGTGCGGGGAATAGTGGATCTTCATGTGTACCATCATATTGATGTCGATGATGCATTGGGTAATAATAGCATGAAGCAGCTGCAACTTCTTGATACCGAAGGTGCACTCTTGGAACGCATTTTGCAAAAAGTGGATTCTCCAAATCTCAAATGGTTGCGCTAGGACAACTATCCTGACTCTTCCCTGCCTTCCTCGATTTCAATGAAAAATTTAAGGGTTCTACAAGTGCGAGGGTGGGAATTAAAAACATTGTGTCAAAATGAATTGCACGTAAATTAGGGTTGATTGAACTAAATTTTGTGTATATTAGCTTTATACCCTTGGGTTTTTCTTTACGATAATAATACCATTTTTTTTGTTTTTTTTTTGTATTTATATGTTTTTCTTATATTGAAACTCATGAAAATTTTGCAGGTACCTTTACAGTTTCCGGATTTGGATATTAAGGCTCCTCTCTCGAGAGGCTACCAGACTCCTTTTGGTAATTAATTAAACTCCTTTTGGTAATTAATTAATTAAACACTTTTGAGTATATAAATTTCAATAGCTGTAAGAAAATTGAAACACTCCCTCTATAACTGGTATATTAGAGTTCACTTGAACAGTTACATTTTAGGGGTACTAATGTAAAAGAAGTGCCAAGTGCAATTGGAGAGCTAAGCTTTTTGGAAGTTGTGGAATTAAGAGGAGGGCCTTTGCTGGACATGCTGCCAGCTTCACTCAGTTACTTAAGGAACATAATGAAATTTACCATATGGAACTACAAGGCATTGAAATTTTTATCGGCTTCACTTGGTCTGTTGACTCAGTTGATGGAACTATCTGTAGGTGAATGCCCATTGATAAGAGAACTACCCTTTAATGAGGTGAAAGAAGAAAGAAAAACATTGAAGGATTTGGATTATTACATTGACAAGTGCACATTTCCAAGGCTCAAAATATTACGTCTCCAAGGATTAGGGATATCATAGGTATCATTACCAGAAGGTGTTTGCTGCAGCCTTGAAAATAATAAAGTCTATTGTTGTATTAATTTGATAGAGATTGTGTTATCACCCAAAAAAATTTCAAAACATCATTGTGTCAACTCTATTTTTATCCTGGTCTCAAAATGGGTTTGAAAGTCATTTTACGTTTTGGTTAAGGGTAGGTTAACAATTTTTATAAGTTTAAAGGTCACCATTGAATTCAAATAAAGTCTTTAGAGGTCCATTCCATGATCAAATACTCACATTTTTCATTTAAGGATCATTTCATAAGGTTTCGGGTTAAATTTATGCAATTAGCCAAGAATCCTCTGTTTTGTAGCGTCGTTAGTTCAAAAAAAAGGATTTTTGCTACGAAAGCATTGATACTTTCGTAGCGTAAACTATGAAAAATACACTGTGGGTGCTTCGAAAGTGCGGTTTCTTAACCGTCTTGTCAATTAACCCAAAATATGTCAAAATCCGTTGGGGAATGATAGGATAGGGGTAGGGTGAGTCAGTTAGAGATCAGATTCAGTGTAATTACCTGTCTCACAGTCATCATTGACATGATAGGGCATGAGCGAAGCATCATTCAGTTATGAGATGACACCTTAAATTCAAAATCTTGCCTAATTTTGTAATTCTCGTTTTCATTTGCTTCCATACGAGTGTCTGAGCTCTGAAGTAGTTAAAGTTAAGCATGTGGGTGTTCTATACAAAGGCTATCTTCCATATTCTCAAGCGAGGCTGTTCCATAATCAAGAAAGGCTATTTTACATATTCAAGATAAACTGATAGGTTTTTCTAAGAAGCATGGAAGAGGAGAAGAAATTCCACAGAGGGGGACATTGCTTAAGATATGAGCCTAAAAATGTGAAGGCTATAATTGAAGATCAAACAGTGATGGAGGCTTTTAGCAAAGCAGGTTGTCTCCAATTTTGTGAAAAGCTGGAGTGTTGCCACACATAGGTGTTTAAAGAATTTGCATTAAACTTCAGTGGAACAACTACCAAAGTTGGGATGTTAAATGTGCCAGTCACACTTGAGATTATTACTTCTGTGACAGAAATACAAAGGGGGTAAGAGACTTGGTTTAAGGGTGTTAAGTTTTACATGGAACCATGCAAGGAATTCATGACACCTGAGTATGCAGATATGGACCTAAACAATGCAATACCTAGAAGCTGTATCAAAGACACCTATGCCAAGTTGTTGTTCAACAATCAAAGATACTTTACATGTGAAGGCAGGTACCATAAATTTTATACTTATCATTTCAAGCTTCGTTTGCATTTCACAGGTATGATATCGCTAGATTTGCCGTTTTACTTGCATATGAGCCTTGCCAAAATGTCTGATAAAGTACAAGCCAAATCTAATGGTTGTGAAACATCTTTGTTTCACCATGGTTTGATAAAGTTATTGATTTTTAAATAGCTTCAGAAAATAATCAGGGATTGGTGTTCCTTTTTGTTTATGAATGGATTTGAATTGGAAACCCTAACCCCAGCTAGAAACCCTAAAACTAAAGGGACTCCTTCACCACCAGTAGCAGAGTCTAGTTAGCCTATGGTTGCAAAATCAAAGAGGTTTGTGAAGTTGAAACCAAGGAAACAAGTTGAGAAAAGGACAGAGAAGACACAATTTCTTGCTGCAACAACTCCATCACCTGCAAAACAGAGGTCAAAAGGTGTCACGGAGGCTAAACAAAAACAAGTGGCCAGCAAGCAGGAAATCTAGAGAGTGACAAGAAGGCAAGCAGTGGCATCAAAGGGAAAAACAGTTGTTTTAGGTATAGAGGACAACCCAGTGATAAAAGGAAATTTAGATGACATCCTTCATGCAATTGATATAGAGGAATCGCCAATTGTGCAAGTTGATTTCATTGGAGTAGATGAACACAAACATAAAATGATTAAGTCAGCAAAGAAATTTGAATTTGAGGGTGAAAATGTAGCCTTTATCTTTCAAGAAAGGAAACCTTTAACTAGGCATGCTAAGAAGCTCAAGGAAGGTAGTAAGGAGGTCCAAGAAACTATTGAAATAGTCAAAGACCCTAAAGAGGTGGTTGACCTCTCATCACCAATAGTGGAGCATGCAGCTAGTAGAAAAAAGAAGGAAAAAGAAGAGGTGACAGAGTGTCAACATCTTGAGGAGAAATTGAGGTTAGCAAATCAAGAGATTGCTATGATGAGGAAGAGGGCCAGAAAGCATAGTGTTGAGAAAATAGAGTTCAAAAGAATTAAGGCAGTATGGGAAGGCCAATCTGGTTCTAGGTCTTAGATTCTAAGCAGTGTAGAATAGTTTTTTACATGGACAGTTCCAGCCATCAAGGAAGCAAAATTTGTCAGTGTGATCAATACTCACTTGAGAGCCAGTAATAGAGGACTAAGAGACCAAGTGGAGGATTTGGAGCTGTAGCTGAAACATACTTAGGATGAACTAAAAAACTAAGGTGCAGAATGACAAATTATTAAAAATTCAAAGGCTAAATCAAAGGGAAAATGAAGAATAAATCTCATGAAATTTGTGTTTTTAGTTCATATGACTGTTTGTTTTGATTAAACCAGTGGTATTCTGAAGTTTTGGTACATTTTTTGTTTGAATTTTGAAGAAATCTGGACAAAACTGCTCACTCAACAGTTTCGTAGTGTAAACAGTGCAAAAAGGGTGAAAAGTGCTATGAAACTACTGTATCAACTTTTTTCACCCTTTCTCATAAATTTTTGGAAGGCAAATGTGTGTTTTATGACCTGAAATTGCCAGGGAAGATGTGTTAAGTGAATATGAAGATAACCCTGGAGGAAAGAAAACAAAATTTTGAATGAAAATGGGTTAAAATACTGCGCTACGAAAAGTGCTACGAAACTGTGTTGTTTTCGTAGTGCAGGTCTATTTCTTCTATTTTGGACAGTTTGATGGTGATTTTTTATAGCTGGCACTTAAGGATGATTTTGGGCATATGTTATTTCAATTCCTGATAGCAAATAACCTTGAAGTCATGGGTTCATAGTGGTCAGAGTGTCTCAAGAACGCAAAGAATCCTAAGCCTAGAAAATAGGGGACAATTTCCTAGTTTGCAGGAGATCAACATTAAGGTCATAAAGTATTGGAACTTATCATCTGGATTCGACTTTATGGGAATATAGTTGGAAAATGACGTAATCTAGTTTAGATAAGGTTGTTACGAGTATAATTAAGGAGTTTGAGTCCTATTTGTAATAGGAGGGGAATTTTGAGGTCTAAAATGGGCCTCCTAAGGAAATAATAAAATAATAGCTAAACCAATAAAATAATATTTATGAATTTGCAATTTACTTTTTGCACCAAAATCCATGTAACCATGGTTAAATTCAATTCAAAAGTTGTACCAAAATAAAATTGATAAAAAAATTGTATTGATGTGGCTATAAATAAGAATGATATTTTCAAGAAAAATTCATTATCATTGCACAACTAATGCATTTGTCCTTTGTACTTAAATAACTTTATATGAAATATAAATATAAATTCATAAATTCTTAATTATAGAATATACTATTAATTAAAATTTGTATTATTAAGTTATATAATAGCATGTAATTAATATACTATATGAAAATAATATAATGTAATATATGTAATATATTGTTTTATGTATGAATTTTATATTACATATTGAATTGATTTGATTTATAATATTGAAATAACAATAATAATATTTTATTCAAAAAGTGTGAAATGACATTTATTATGAGTACTTTACTTTATGACTTTAAAAGTACATAGAGCACTACCATGGTTAACCATGAGTTTTTATCCACCATTAAGAATGTGACAAGTAAGTACCTTTAACTCAAACAATGCCACCTCAACCATTAGAGATGATGTCATCCACCAAAATGTGATTGATTCTCATAAAGTGAATTTTGATTGTACATTTTCCTTAGGAGGCCCATTTTAGACCTCAAAATTCCCCTAATGACTGTTCATTAGGTTTGCAGCTGTCATTTTGTAATAAATACCATGTCACATGGTTAGGCAAGATGTCAAAATGTAGGAATTCGATGTATCTAGCTCAGGATAAGGTTATCCTATGTTGTAAATGATCTGTAAAGATGAAGAAGTCGAAATGCTAAAGATTGGACATTTTTTTAGCAAAAAGACTGTGTTTATTGTAAGTGACTCGTATTCAGCTTAATACAGAGTTTTGTAATTAGCCAACTCAAGAACCATAAAGGGTTCTAGTGTGTTCTTGTTCTAATGGCATATTTTTACTATCCTATTGCAGTGATGTTTACTCATGTTACTTAGAATTCATCATTGATGCTCTGACTTCCTTCATAGACAAACTGACTGTGTGTTTTGCAGTTTCACATGTGTTTCTTAGTACTAGAAATCTAATATGCCTTGACTTCCATGCTGAGTAGATTGTTTTGTTTTACTGAAGCAATTTTGACTCCATAAGCCCAATGTGCACTTGCTAATGTGATTTACAACCAATTTCTAACATTTATCTGCTTATTACCCCACAAAGAGTTAGCCATCTATATTTCTATAAAAAATCATTAACCCTTGAGAGAGCCCTCTTAGGTTGAGGAGGCTAAGCCTCAATCAAAAGATTGGTTTGAAACAGTTACACAAGATTGATTTGATTGGTAGCCTATCAGGTCTAATTTTTTGATAATAGATTGGATCATTTCCCAATAGAATTAGAAGTTTATCTTGTTCATATTGTCTTGGGAAACTTGAATATTTGTATCTTGATAATTCAATGAAATTTCAAGAGTTGTTGCATATGGGGACAATGGTATCTTTGATGCGTATCATAATTGAAGATTACACAAAGTTGAAGAGCATATGGGGATTGGGAGGACTGAAAAAGCTTCGGGAATTCAGGCTTTATAACTGTCCAAAGTTAGAAGAAATGGAAGGCCTCCAATATTGTCCGTAGCTGCAGCTAAGTGTGGAAAAATGTCGGAAGTTGTCTTGTTTAGTTAATGAATGATTCTTACCAGGGACTCATCTCCACTTCCCACATGAAAGGGTTTGCTTGTTATATATTATGTTAAGAGGTGTGTTTGTATTGGAATCAAGCTATTTAATTATAGTTAAATATTTTAAAATTTTAAACTTCATGCATTTACTGGTAATGTGATTGCTATATAATGTCAATAGGTGTGTTATATAGTATGTAAATAGGTGTGTTTGTTTTGGAATTAAACTATTTTTTATTTTAAAAAGTTAGAAGTTTTATTTATTTTTATTTTGTTATGTATTTTTTAAATAATTAATGTATATAAAGTTGTACATTAATTTTTTATAATTAATAGTAATAATTTAAAATAATGTGTAATATATTTAATTTTCATTTATTTTTAATTTTGATAATATAAAATGTATTATAAGTTTTGGATATTTATCATAGATTGATGTCTTACTAACTTTTACTAATTATTTAATATAAGTTATTCATAATATATAATTGTATCAATATAAATCTAAGAAATTGGACTTGTCCTCCTCCCTCATGTGATCCGAACTTATGTAGGAACATAGTAAAATACAAAAATAAACATAAATGCATAGATGCAACAGGAATAATACTTCATTTCATTAATATCAAACACCGAAAAATTCTTACAGACAGAATGAAAAATAAACTAGCTCACACGATGGTAGCTTATCTCTAAGAAGAGATGTGGCAGCTACATGCCTTTGAACTATGTTACAATGAGGCTCCAAAGCCTGTTTATTATTGAGAAATAATGGAAAATCCTAAACATCCAACAACGTAACGCTAGGAGATGAAGCACCAAAATTAGGGGAATTTTGAGGTCTAAAATGGGCCTCCTAAGGAAAATGTATAATCAAAATTCACTTTATGAGAACTAATCACATTTTAGGGGATGACATCATCCTTAATGGTTGAGGTGGCATTGCTTGAGTTAAAGGTACTTACTTGTCACATTCTCAATGGTGGAGAAAAACTCATGGTTAACCATGGTAGTGCTCTAAGTATTTTTAAAGTCAAAGTAAAGTACTCGTAATAAATGTCATTTCACACTTTTTGAATAAAAAAATATTATTGTCATTTCATATTTCTTGAAAGAAACAATGCATATCCTTATACATTTATTATATTATACTATATTATTTTTATATAGTATATTAATTACATGTTATTATACAATTTAAATAATATAAATTTTAATTAATAGTATATAATATAATTATGAATTTATAAATTTATATTTATATTTTATTTTAAGTTATTTAAGTACAAAAGACAAATGCATTAGCTGTTCAATGATAATGACTTTCCTTGAAAAGCTCATTCTTATTTATAGTCACATCAATACAATTTTTTTATCAATTCTATTTTGATACAATTTTTGAGTTGAATTTAACTATGGCTACATGGATTGTGGTGCAAAAAGTGAATTGAAAATTCATAAATATTATTTTATTGGTTCAGCTATTATTTTATTATTTCCTTAGGAGGCCCATTTTAGACTTCAAAATTCCCCTAATGACTATGGGCCTCATTTGGGTAAATTGGTACATCAACTTCCTGAGGACATAACTTTGGCATACGATCTCCATTTGACACTCACAATACCTCGTTAGAAAAATCTATCTGAGGACTACAACTTTCAAGTGGCCAGTATTAATTTTCCCAATTTTCCTAAAAAACATCGTTTAGGGCCTCAAAATGGTTCCGGAAGTTCAGGACCCGAAAAAATGCTAAATATAGTAAAACTGTGATACAATTAAGGAAACTGAAAAGCTAAAAGAAACAATGGTGGAGGTCCAAGTGAAATAGGTGGGTGACCACCAATATCCACCTACATCATTCCTCCCCCCTTAGGAAGTAATGGTCCCCATTGCGTTTAGTTCCTCCATGAGATGAGAAAAATTCTACTAAACTTGGTCCCTAGTGAGCCAGTTGCCTTGGTACAGGAGTTCGCCAGCTTTGACAACCCAATACAATTGGATATTTTTCCGTCAGGTGTTCTTGATTTGTGTGTCCATGATTTGATCAATTTTGGCTTGTTCCATGCAGTATGGGTTTAACTCTGTTGGTGTGAGTTCTTCTGCAATGTCAGATGTGTTCAACAATGGCGGAAAGTAGGGCCGAGGGTGGTCCAAACTGAGCACTAGGTGCAGACCAAGGAATGGTAGAATACTGAGCTCAAACAAATTGTCCCCTACCACCTTGGAAATGGCGTATGACCCATATCGGATTGAGCAAAGATTGCGGTGGGGCCCAACGAGGCACTGCTTTTTAAAATGCAGGAAAAATTTGTCACTCACCTGGAACTTGTGTGGCACTCGATGTTGATCATGATGTTTCTTGTACTTAGCATTAGCTCCGTCCAATATGTCATGGACCTGTTGGTGGATGCGTTGAATGTGCTCAATGAATTTTTTCTCCTTGTTGACTTCAGACTAGACATGAGTTAAATCTTCCTGAGTAGATGCAAATGGTATGGGCACATTAATGGGACATAGTGGCTGGAATCCCAAACCCACCTGAAAGGGGTTGTGGAGAGCCCAATTATAGTTGCGATGGACATAGGGGAGGCTTTCATCTCATGTACGTGGACGCTTCGAGTTGTACATGCGCAGAATGTGTACAGTCATCTTGTTGATGACCTCTGTTTGGCCATCAGTTTGGGGGTGGAAAGTTGTGGACTTAGTGAGCTTGGTGTATAGCATCGACCAGAGACTTGACCAAAATTTATTGAGGAACCTGCTATCCCAATCTCAGACAATGGACTTTGGGATCCAAAAGTGTACTCACACTTGTTCAAAGAAGATTTTAGCAGTGGCTTATGTTGTGATATTTTTCTTCCAGGGTGCCATAATGGCCATTTTAGAGAATTTATCGACAACCACAAAAACGCAGTCATTGCCATGCTTGGGAGAAGGAAGGCCCAACATGTAATCCATGGATATGGATTCCCAACGTCAACTATGGGAAGGCAGTGGAGTATATAGGCCTTGCTTCTTGATGGTTGGTTTCGAAATGGAGCAGGCAGTGAAGGATTTGATGTAATTCCCAACATCATGTCGAAGGTTTAGCCAATAAAAATGCTTCTGCAGTACTGCAACTGTTTTCTCGACCCTGAAATGTCTAGCAAATAGACTATAGTGCACTTCCCAAATCATCTTGGCACGCTCACTTGAAGGAACACAGAGGTGTCCCAAGTGGCATAAAAGTGCATCTTGAAGGTGAAAATTCAGAACTTGCTTACCCACTACTATTTGTTTCCGAATTCTAGAACACTTTTGTAGAGATGTGGCCAACCTAAATTCTCATGCCCACAAGAGTCGAGCACAGTGGTTAGCACCATGATCGACAGATAGTTGAGGAAATCTGCAACATTATTAGTGTTTCCCTTCTTGTACTTGATGTTCAAATGGAACTATTGCAGGTATGTGGACCATTTCTAATGGTGATCGTTCTGAAACTTCCCTTGTGTCTAGATGAACTGTAGGGGTCGATGATCTGTCTGGATGATCATTTCCTTCCCCAAAATGTAATGCTTCCATTGTTGGTAGGCCTGAACCATGTAATACATTTCTTTGTCATAAGTGGGATACTTTCGGACTGTGTATGAAAGTGTCTCACTATAGTATGCCACTGGATGCCCCTGCTAAGTAAGTACTACCCCAATATCATAGTTAGAGGCATCTGTCTCGATCTCAAATGGTTTTTGCATGTATGGTAATGTGAACACTAGTGGAAAGCAGAGATGATGCTTCAAGTCTACGAACATTTTTTATTGAGATTCAAACCAAATTAAATTTTCTTTCTCTCCTCCCTTCGTGACTTGACTCAGAGGCCAAGTGATATGAGAGAACCCCAACATAAACCTGCAGTAGAAATTGGCAAGACCTAGAAAGTTTTGAAGCTATATTAGAGTGGTTGGGGCTGGCCAATCCCTAATGACCTGGATCTTGGTTGGGTCCACGTGCACTCCTCATTCACCAATAATGCATCCCATATATTGAACCTGGGTCATGCCAAAAGTGCATTTCTCCAAATTGGCACACAACTTGTGTTGCTGCAGTGTTTAGAGGACCTGTCGAATGTGGTGGAGGTGCTCTTCCAAACTGGTTGAAGATGAGGATGTCATCCAAATACACCACCACGAATGAGTCGGTGAATGTCACAAGATTGCATCCATCAGCCTCATGAAGGTTGTAGGAACATTCTTTAACTTGAAAGGCATGACCTGTTGGGAAAAATACTGAGGGGGGGGGGGTGGAATCAATATTTAGAGTTTATAAAATAAATTTAACCTTTTTCTTTGAGCAAATTTCCATACGCAGTTTTTATGAATTGAACTAGCGTATGCACACGGAAATATAGAAGGAAACTAGCATATACTGATTTACCTTTCAAATTTAGAAAATTTCTCAGGAATAATATTTTAAACAGATTTATCAGTTATGAATAAGGCTAGATAATTAGAAGTTATGAGCAGTAATCAACAAAAAAGCATCACACACATGAACACCAATATTTAAGGTGGAAACCCAATTCGGGAGAAAACCATCACTGTTGTCGTATTTGTCTTCAATCTTTATTATATAGAAAACCTTTTTTTTTTTTGTGCGATGCGGTTTCTCTGAATACACGGGCTTCTACCTACGGTACGCAACCTTCTCTCTCGTTTCCGGTACACTGCAACTAGAAGGAGCTCAACAACCACGATCTCGTTTACCGACCTCTCCACGGAAGGGAGGTGACCCCGATTTCCTTTTGACTTCTGCCGGCCAAGCTTCTATTTCCATACTAGAAGCAACCCTCACACCATTACGACCATTTGCTCAGTTTCGCGCTCGATCTAAACAGCTTCAACATAACCCCTTAACATTAACAACCATACTTTGTCCAAAACTTCAATCAGAACAATAAGACCACTGTAACCAAAATATCATAAATAACCCAAACTTCAGAGTAGATAATCAGATACATATTCAACTTTGAACAACCATTAATTCAGGTACCATACGCTGTTTTTCTTTATGTAACCCGCGTATATACGCGTCTTTCTTCACACCAACCTGCGTATGCTTCAATGCATGCTAGTTTTATATTCTTGAAATAATACGCAACTTTTTTTCACAGTTTTCGTGTATACACACACTTTTCTTTTCACTAACTAGCATATTCTTCCTTTCAGAATCTGTTTAGACTCATATTCAGATCTGAAACTTTCAATTCAGATAATCTATCAACAATGTAGAACTGTTTAGATAGTCACTCATCCTTCATCATGTTTTCTCAATCAGTGATCAGATTTTTTCATTATCAAATCAGCAGCATACTCCATATTCAATCAACCCAGAACTTCAAGAAGACTTCATTGACCGACAGCCGAGA
The DNA here is from genome assembly GCA_034641835.2 of Pinus albicaulis. Classification (NCBI taxonomy): domain Eukaryota; kingdom Viridiplantae; phylum Streptophyta; class Pinopsida; order Pinales; family Pinaceae; genus Pinus; species Pinus albicaulis. The sequence goes on from CM076570.1 coordinate 924,053,135, forward strand.
GAAAATAGAAATCACAGAAGTAATATCTGTAAATAAGCTTCAGAAACCCTAACTTCCATACACACTTTTTATTAAGAGAATCCATGTATACACGCAATTTTACCAAGACAAACTAGCGTAAAGATCTGTAAATGGTAGACTTTGCAGAATATACCAGATCTATAAACTTACCCAGATTTCTTCGTTATCATTAGCAGATTTGCGCCAGTTCTTCATCATTTCTTTTTCATATCAACCTAGAGATTTATCATTTCTAGATCTAGATATCTTGAACCTTCATCATATCCATGGGTGCATCATAAATTTAGATCTATCAGAAACAGAGTTCAACCATTCCATGCAAATATACTTCAGAGTGAAGTATTCATTCAATACCCAGACACATGCACACTCTTGCACTATGATCTTCTTCTCCTTATATAGATTTAGCCTTTGTCAATACCATGAGTCAAAACCACTTAACTGTTAATGGTATTCATGGACGGGATCAAATAGATAATCCAGCGCTCAATACAGTGGGCCAATACCATGGTAATGCCCCTAGGTATCATAGTTTTTAGAGCGCAAAAGGCATACACGACTTGGAGTGTTCATATCCGCATGTATACGTGATGTCTCTTCAAACTAGCTGTGTATATACTAGTCCTGAATGTATACGCGGGTTTCCTTCACAAAAGTAGTGTATACATTGAATCCATATGCGGGTTACCTTCATAAAAGTAGCATATACATTGTGACATATTATATTTATCATTTCTCTGGCACTTACCGAAATTCATTTTTCTGCTGCTTCTGAACTGATCTATAGATACATCATTTTTACATCTTTAACAAATAGGTTTCTATCAAAACGCAACTCATCAAGTAGGTTTCCATCAAGGACAACTTCATCAAGTAGGTTTCCATCAAGGACAACACATTGCATCATATTGCCAACAATCTCCCCCTTTGGACTTGATGGCAACCATGATGGTGTTTGATACTGACATCACCATTAAACACCATAATACATAATACTCTCCCCCTTTGACATCAAGGGCAAAGGGTGGATCAAAACCAACACAAGTTTTTTCTTCCCTTGTATAAGGATGAGCTCTGTAGATCTGAAGTGCACTGAAGGTATCATGCTCCCCCTGAGTTTATGCTGAATTTTCAAAACATATTTTCAATGAAGTAAATGACTCTATAACTTATCCTATCACCAAGGACTCATACTTACATCAATGATCCAACCAAATGGATTTACATATTTGACTCAACTATGCAACCAAGTGGGTTTACAAATTTGAACAAGTCCTTACATGACTGAATATTACAATTTTACATCATAGGTCTTAACATGACCTTTTCATCAAATTATAGAAATAACTTATACAATCAAGACCAAAGAATCTCAAGCATGAGATCAGACCATAGCAAATAATTAGAATGCCAACAATGCATCCTTTCCATATGACCAAAGCTCCCCCTTAGCTTGTGCATTGTAAGGTCCCACCTTACCCAGCATCAGTAAGATAGAGAAGTAGATGTCACATAATCACTAATACTCATTTGCACAAAATCCTAAAGAATTAGTCACTGTAAAATTGTTTCCAACAAAAGGCCCTTTTTATTTTGAAAGCTTTAGATAATACAAGAAACAACTGTCTTAGTCATACTTCAGAAAATTATTAAATTCATTTTCACATTCATACCAAAAACTTGCAGACATAGGAAGCTACACCCATTAAATAGTTTATTTAAAATTTATAGTAACATAAAAACACAAGAGTAACTAAGAATTTTACACTAACAATTTATATGCACAAAAGCTACAGCCATTCATGATTTTTGACAAACACTTTGCAGACATGCACTCTACACTCATTCAACCCTTATGACAAACACTTTGCAAACACGCAATTAAAAGTCATTGAGGCATTTTGTCAAATACTTAGCAACAATGAATTTAAGATTATTCTTCAACATATTTATCTCATAAAATTCAGAATTTAAACTGTAAATGTTTCCATCTTAAAACAGGGACTAAATAATCTTAGTTTTTCAGCAAAGACTCAACAACAGGCGCACATAACTCAGAGCAGCAATCTGCCAAATCGCCCAGATTTCCGATCTGGGTTCTGAAAAGTATTTTTTTGGAATGAAATCAGGGGTTACATGACCATTAGGCACGGATACCCCCTGATGTTGGGCTGAATCGAATCCAAAACGCCCAGAAATGCGATTCTCGAAAACAACAAAATTTATAGCCTACATGCTTCATTTATGACTTTTGTCAAACATATGGAATGCAAACTTACAACTACACCTCTACATGAGGAAAAACAACCCAAAGTTATGCTACTAAGATATGCTCATTGAAATCAAACATTTCTAAATCCACCATATGAGTCCTTAAAACATTTTACCATCCACAAGCTAATTCATATGATTTGACAAGCTTTTTGAACCAATTGTTACAATTTGACAAACACATGGCAGCCCTGAATGCTACAACCATCAAGGTTTTCTATCAAAATTCTGATAGTACTATTACAACAATTTGAATAACAAAACATTGAATTATTAATAAGAATATGAAACATAAGCCATAACTGAAATTTATCTCCAACTTACCTCAAGCATTTGATCTTCCAAAGTTGCCATTGTTTTTGCATTTTCTTTTAAGGGTTGATTCTGTAATTCCTCCAAGTATATTTTGGATACATGTCCATTTTATTACTTTTGATATAAGCTGCAAGTTAGCCCTTATTCATGCATAAATAAATTGATAACATTACTCATTCACAGATTTTGTCAAACACTTTTCAAACTATCCTAAAACCATTTATAAAACATGCATCTATTAATTATTTGAAACAAAACCATAAATCATGAAATACTTACCCAAGTCCTTTGGAATAAATTTATTGCAATTACCTTCAATAATATTTGGTTTTCCTTTTTCAAATGCTACAATACCAAGATTAGTACCATAAACTACACCAATAATAACTCCAATATTGAGATATAAACATCCATACATATAGATTAATCTAGTCTTCATTTTTAACTAATCAATAATATTCTAGATAACATAAGCCTAAACCAAAATTAGATGCTTACAACAATTTAAATGTCTACCTTTTATTTTATGCTAAAGCTATACTATAATTTTAGGACAATGGAAATTACACCTGAAGAGATATTCAGCTCCAATTGTTCAGAATATGATCCACCTTCGATCCCTTAACCAACTCATTTGAACCATCCAGTTTTCCACCCAACCATATCCAGGGAGAAATCCTCCCCCTGGAACCCTCGAGCTGTAAAAGCTCACAACCAGTACCAAAATACAACAATAGAGAGAGATATGCAAGGAAAACTAAGGAAGATAGTTTTCACTTCCTCTAAATACCACTCATGTTCAACCTCAATAGATACTTAGTAGATTAGTAAGAAATTCAGATTTGTTTTGGAAGTAATTGGATACTCTCCATATCTCTCCCTTTCACAATATTCCTCAAGTCTCTTCCCCTCTTGGCATTACCCCCTCCCCCGTCCAAATGAGAATACATGAGACTCATATATAGGAGGAGCAACAAATTCATGTCATAAAGGAGGATTAATATGCATGCATTGTATTCCTTTTAGAGGAGTGTAACTTATGCCATTAAGGAGAGGTATGCATGCCTTATTTAAGGAGAGTGTAAGAGGAATATTTTATGACACATATTTAATGAGTGTAGGAATATTTTATGACATATATTTAATGAGTGTAAGAGGAATATGCCATTCCTTGATGAGTGCATAAAAGAGAGTGTAATGTAATATTTAAAATAGAGAGTTACATAGAGCCATGAGAGTCATGAAGGAGAGAGGTGAGAAGTGATTGAGGAGATATAATAATAATATCATAGTCTCATAAAAGATAATAATAATATTAATAATATTAATAATATTGAGGATTAAGTCGAGATTGAACTATTATAATTGATTAATCATAATTTAAGTGATTTTCGTTGAAGTATACTTGTTTACCCATTGATTGGAGGTGATTTACTATTTTTGGAAAGTCATACTTGAAATGGTAGACATGACTTTCTATTTTTAGAAAGTCACTCCAAAATTGTTAGGAATTAGATTATTAAGGAAATTCATCTACGAGTTGCCCATGAGTGGTATTTTTCTTCCAGATAATAGGGATTCCGCACCCCTATTGTATGCATCTTTGTGCCTTAGTAGATTGAGGACTCCATGCCCTGATCTACTCTAAAGATCCAAGATTCCACACCTTGATCTTTTTAAATATTCAGGACTCCGCGTCCCAAACATTTCATTATAGATTCAAGACTCCACGTCTTTATATTTCATGGATTTAGGACTCCGCGCCCTAATCCTTTTATTATATATCCAAGACTCCACGTATTTATATTTCATGGATTTAGGACTCCGTGCCCTAATTTCCATGGCTTCTCATCTACTTTTCTTTGAAACTTCGCGCTTCACCTTAAGGTACTGATTGTGAGCTCATACCCATCTGATGGTTCGTTGGTAAGGTCTTCTTCCAAGACCTACACACATCACAAACTCATTGATCAAATAAATCAAATGAATTTCATAATTGACTTATTCAAATTTTACCAAATATTGTGCATGACTTCCATAGTCATTTTGGTTTTGGAGAAATTACTTCCACAGTCATTTATAGCTTGAGCATCCTTGTTGGCAATGACCAAGTCCCCTGCCACATCATGCTTAGTACGATATTATGCACATATAATCATACAAATTATGTATCATCCATAAATCATAATTAACCATATGTTCATCTAACCATGATCATCCATGGATCTGTGTCTCAATTCTGAATCACCATTCATGTCATACACCTATGTCCAAAATAGGATACCAAAAGAGAAAACATTTCTAATATGCTCTTAACCAAAATCAATTCTTGTGTATGCAACCATAGATATTATCATAAGCACACAACAACCAAGTGACCTAAACCAGGTCATAGCATATAAGCATGTACATAAGTCTTTCATACATAATATTATATCATTATATCAAAATCACCATCTCTAAGTGTCATCAAAGCTATCTCAGTAAGAAGGGACACTACATACTCCCCCTCTTGGGCTAAACTTGGCCCGAAGTTTTTCCTACGGTCATAAGATACTTAGTTCTTTTAGATTCTCCTATCAATAAGTTGTTAGCCTTATGTATTTGATATATATATATATATATATATATATATATATTTCTTCATGCCAATCCATAGTTTGGAAGCAACTCCATGAAAACTAAACATACCATTCTTAATCAAGTAGAAAATATATCCACGCCATATTAGACATGTGTTGATATAGAATACCAAATATTTCTATATCAAAACCGGCCATACAATTTATAGTACCATATAAAAATACCATTGTATGTAATTTATATGATATCTACTTAATTTATCTATAATAATTTGATATTCTACATGTTCTTCTTTCTCATAGTCTATATGAATCCCACGTGTCATCTTCTTGGTTCTGTAGGATGTTGAGCTTTCCAAGCTATAAATAGAACACACATTGGTTGTACACACAACAATGATGGTCCATACCATATCATAGTCAAATTGGCATTAAATAATCCACATACAATTGTGAGTGAAATTATGCAGCAAAACATGATGTTATATATAAAACCCACTCTTACCCAACAAAACATGACGTTATATATAAAACACACTCTTACATCCTACTTGCTTTATGTCTTTTCAATCCAATTTTCCTCTTTTCATTCCATAAGACATCCTTGCAATCGAAATATCTACGATTTATCTTTAGTTTTTTACCAAACGTTTACTCTTTAGGCAAAAATACAATTTGAGGTTCAAGGCACCAATTTTTTTTATTTTTTATTTTTTTTTAACTAAAAACCTAAGGTTAAATACATTCCTCATTGACCCACTTATGTATTATAGATCATACATTAAGTTTGCATAATCTTCATTATTATTCATTTCTCTAACTTGAGAATCAATTATGAAATGACTCTATTAGAAGATCTTAATCTAAAAGAAGATTAATTGCGTCTTTTTGAAAACGACTTTTAATCAAGAACAAATCTCATAATTATGCAAATATGGTATCTATATTATTCAATCTACCTTGATAACTCTAAGTCAATTTGTTTTCCAACTATGAAATTGCTCACGATTTCTATTCAATAATTAATCAATTCATTTTCTTTCATGTCTTATCCCTTACTATTAATACGTACGCAACAACAAACTATGAAAACCATAAATTTCTCAAAATGTGATGAATCTTGTCAAATTTAAATAAGATTTAGACTATCACAAGGGAATTTCTAGCCTAAAGTTAAACCCTTTTTTTCTTTTTTCTTTTTAAGGATACTTACCACCCTCTCAAATTATTACAACATTTTGTAGCACTAATAAATACTCATACAACTATACATTTCAACACAAAATTTCTAAATCCAACAATCTCTTCCATACCAAATACAATACAATCATCTTAGGCTTCTAAATCATGCAAGAATTCCAATTCATCAAAATGTGATCTTACTCTCTTTCAATTTATCCCTCAAAAAATATCACAATCACGTATTCTTGTAAAACAAGAACTCAACTAAGCTTTTCATTAATCACATTCCTTTTTCTTTAAGTTCAAATAAAACGAGTTCTCACCACATAAAATGTAAACATGTTATTCTCTTAACAATTTATAAACAATATGAATTTTGACTCAATCGACTAACCAACAATAGTTTAGAGCAATACATGAGTTCAATCCTCATAATATCTCTAATTAATTTGGTTAAATAGAATTCAACCAATATTCAACTAATAAAATCACTAAAGAGACTATTATGGCTTTTCTAGACTTAATTTGTCTTAAGCCAATAGAAAAGTTATTTCATCAACTTATAACAGTAATCTTTTTCTACATTTCAAGAATTTGAAAGTCATTTTAATTCTACCTAAATTCAACACATACAAAAGGATTAAAATACAAGAGGATAGATATCTAGTTCACACTTGACTCCATATATCAAAATCAATTCTTCCAATCATTCTAAACCACCTAATGGCGTTCAATATGTCAATCTTAGTATCTTCATTTGTCATAAAAATAAAATAATGGATTTAAAGCTCAAGCACATTTGTGTTATAAATCTCTATCCATTTAACTTTAATTACACATAATCACTCCTTAATCATCAATATCATATTCCATCAAAATATTCTAACGAGAAGAATTACTTAGCTCATAGATATATTTTAGTATGGGTTCCACACCCATACCTTACCTCATTACTTATCTCATAGATATATACTAGTATGGATTCCGCACCCATACATTAGATCATAGATATATGCTAGTATGGATTCCACACCCATACATTAGCTTAACGAAAATATAACCTTCAAGTGTTCCTTAAAATGGCTTCCACAGCCCTTCATGCACCAATCATTTAAGCCTCTTGTTTATTAGGAAGGTTATACCTCAACCTAATAATTGAGTAATTTAAAGTTATTTGATGCCTAATGTCAACCCAAAATACACAAAATCATGTCAAAGAAATTAGAGAAATTTCATTCTTACTCATTAAGAATGTATTCCCAAATCATATTTTAACACATCTAATTAATACACATACATTACTCTTGAATCTACATTCACAGTTAAAAGTGACATCCTTCAAGGTAGATTTTAGTTAAGTTTCTTTTAGTGTAGGAACAAAAAGATTCAAGATTATCATGATGAACTCAATCATCAAGTTAATGGAATCTCAACCTTACACTTGTCACTCATTCCCAAAGCATACACACCAAGGTCATCATACTATAGTCCAAATTAAGCCAATATTCTTCTTGGTAGATATGATTTCAGCTAGTAAAGATGGCTACTAAGCCCATATAACATTGAAAATGATGCATTAAAAATATATGAAACCATGCATGCACTCCACCTATCTCACTCATTGATTGAAAATCAATTCATTCACATACTTGGGTTTAACTCAAACTTTCTCAAGCACATCCTTTTCCAGCATGTCTTTAAGCATTTTAACATATTGTTGATAATATGTCTTAACAAAAATATAAAGGAATATCAGAAATATATATATATTTCATGAGTTTCTAAATGACATAATGATAATAATATTCTCTATGCAACCAATATGCTTCCAAGTCAATATATACAGCAACTCAACATGCATGCAAAATCAACATTCATACATCATCAACCTACGAGTAAGCATGTTGGCCCACTAGGCCCTAGCATTGTAACTGGCTCCGATACCATATGTAAAGTCCCACCTTACCCACCATCAGCAAGATAGAGAAGTAGATGTCACATAATCACTAATACTCATTTACACAAAATCCTAAAGAATTAGTCATTGTAAATATATATATATTTCATGAGTTTATAAATGACATAATGATAATAATATCCTTTATGCAACCAATATGCTTCCAAGTCAAGATATACAAGAACTCAACCCGCATGCAAAATCAACATTCATACATCATCAACCTACAAGTAAGCATGTTGGCCCATTAGGCCCTAGCGTTGTAACTAGCTCCGATACCATATGTAAGGTCCCACCTTACCCACCATCAGTAAGATAGAGAAGTAGATGTCACATAATCACTAATACTCATTTGATGAAAATCCTAAAGAATTAGTCACTGTAAAATTGTTTGCAACAAAAGGCCCTTTTTATTTTGAAAGTTTTAGATAATACAAGAAACAACTGTCTTAGTCACACTTCAGCAAATTATTAAATTCATTTTCACATTCATACCAAAAACTTGCAGACATAGGAAGCTACACCCATTAAATAGTTTATTTAATATTTATAGTAACATAAAAACACAAGAGTACCTAAGAATTTTACACTAACAATTTATATGCACAAAAGCTACAGCCATTCATGATTTTTGACAAACACTTTGCAGACATGCACTCTACACTCATTCAACCCTTATGACAAACACTTTGCAAGCACGCAATTAAAAGTCATTGAGGCATTTTGTCAAATACTTAGCAACAATGAATTTAAGATTATTCTTCAAAATATTTATCTCATAAAATTCAGAATTTAAACTGTAAATGTTTCCATCTTAAAACAGAGACTAAATAATCTTAGTTTTTCAGCAAAGACTCAACAACAGGCGCACATACCTCAGAGCAGCAATCTGCCAAATCGCCCAGATTTCCGATCTGGGTTCTGAAAAGTATTTTTTTGGAATGAAATCAGGGGTTACATGACCAATAGGCACGGATACCCCCTGATGTTGGGCTGAATCGAATTCAAAACGCCCAGAAATGCGATTCTTGAAAACAACAAAATGTATAGCCTACATGCTTCATTTATGACTTTTGTCAAACATATGGAATGAAAACTTACAACTACACCTCTACATGAGGAAAAACAACCCAAATTTATGCTACTAAGATATGCTCATTGAAATCAAACATTTCTAAATCCACCATATGAGTCCTTAAAACATTTTACCATCTACAAGCTAATTCATATGATTTGACAAGCTTTTTGAACCAATTGTTACAATTTGACAAACACATGGTAGCCCTGAATGCTACAGCCATCAAGGCTTTCTATCAAAATTCTGATAGTACTATTACAACAATTTGAATAACAAAACATTGAATTATTAATAAGAATATGAAACATAAGCCATAACTGAAATTTATCTCCAACTTACCTCAAGCATTTGATCTTCCAAACTATACTTTAGTTGCCATTATTTTTGCATTTTCTTTTAAGGGTTGATTCTGTAATTCCTCCAAGCATATTTTGGGTACATGTCCATTTTCTTACTTTTGCAAGTTAGCACTTATTCGTGCATAAATAAATTTATAACATTACTCATTCACAGATTTTGTCAAACACTTTGCAAACTATCCTAAAACCATTTATAAAAAATGCATCTATTAATTACTTAAAACAGAACCATAAATCGTGAAATACTTACGCAAGTCCTTTGGAATTTATTTATTGAAATTACCTTCAACAATATTTGGTTTTCCTTTCTCAAATGCTACAATACCAATATTAGTACCATAAACTATACCAATAATAACTCCAATATTGAGATCTAAACATCCATACATATTGATTGATCTAGTCTTCATTTTTTAACTAATCAATAATATTTTAGATAACATAAGCCTAAACCAAAATTAGATGCTTACAACAATTTAAATGTCTACCTTTTATTTTATGCTAAATCTATACTATAATTTTAGGACAATGGAAATTATACCTGAAGAGATATTCAGCTCCAATCATTGAGAATATGATCCACCTTCGATCCCTTAACCAACTCATTTGAACCATCCGGTTTTCCACCCAACCATATCCAGGGAGAACTCCTCCCCCTGGAACCCCCGAGCTGTAAAAGCTCACAAACAGTACCAAAAAAACAGCAGTAGAGAGAGAGATGCAAGGAAAACTAAGGAAAATAGTTTTCACTTCCTCTAAATACCACTCATGTTCAACCTCAATAGATACTTAGTAGCTTAGTAGGAAATTCAGATTTGTTTTGGAAGTAATTGGATACTCTCCATATCTCTCACAACCTTCCTCAAGTCTCTTCCACTATTGGCATCACCCTCCTCCCCCCAAATGAGAATACATGAGACTCATATATAGGAGGAGCAACAAATTCATGTCATAAAGGAGGATTAATATGCATGCATTGTATTCCTTTTAGAGGAGTGTAACTTATGCCATTAAGGAGAGGTATGCATGCCTTATTTAAGGAGAGTGTAACATATGCATTAAAGTGAGTGTAAGAGGAATATTTTATGACACATATTTAATGAGTTTAAGAGGAATATGCCATTCCTTGATGAGTGCATAAAAGAGAGTGTAATGTAATATTTAAAATAGAGAGAGTTACATAGAGCCATGAGAGTCATGAAGGAGAGAGGTGTGAAGTGATTGAGGAGATATAATTTCCTTTTAATAATAATATCATAGTCTCATCAAAGATAATAATATTAATAATATTAATAATATTGAGGATTAAGTCGAGATTGAACTATTACAATTGATTAATCATAATTTAAGTGATTTTCCTTGAAGTATACTTGTTTACCCATTGATTGGAGGTGATTTACTATTTTTGGAAAATCATACTTGAAATGGTAGACATGACTTTCTATTTTTAGAAAGTCACTCCAAAATTGTTAGGAATTAGATTATTAAGGAAATTCATCTACGAGTTGCCCATGAGTGGTATTTTCTTCCGGATAATAGGGATTCCACACCCCTATTGTATGCATCTTCATGCCTTAGTAGATTGAGGACTCCGCGCCCTGATCTACTCTAAAGATCCAAGATTCCACACCTTGATCTTTTTAAATATTCAAGACTCCGCGCCCCAAACATTTCATTATAGATTCAAGACTCCGCGTCTTTATATTTCATGGATTTAGGACTCCGCGTCCTAATCCTTTTATCATATATCCAAGACTCCACGTCTTTATATTTCATGGATTTAGGACTCCGCGCCCCAATTTCCATGGCTTCTCATCTATTCTTCTTTGAAACTCCGTGTTTCACCTTAAGGTACTGGTTGTGAGCTTTTACCCATCTGATGGTTCGTTGGTAAGGTCTTCTTCCAAGACCTGCACACATCACAATCTCATTGATCAAATAAATCAAATGAATTTCATAATTAACTTATTCAAATTTTACCAAATATTGTGCATGACTTCCACAGTCATTTTGGTTTTGGAGAAATGACTTCCACAGTCATTTATAGCTTGAGCATCCTTGTTGGCAATGACCAAGTCCCCTGCCACATCATGCTTAGTACGATATTATGCACATATAATCATAGAAATTATGTATCATCCATAAATCATAATTAACCATATGTTCCATCTAACCATGATCATCCATGGATCCGTGTCTCAATTCTGAATCACCATTCATGTCAACACCTATGTCCAAAATAGGATACCTAAAAGAGAAAACATTGCTAATATGCTCTTAACCAAAATCAATTCTTGTGTACGCAACCATAGATATTATCATAAGCACACAACAACCAAGTGACCCTAAACCAAATACAGTACATAAGCATGTACATAAGTCTTTCATACATAATATTATATCATTATATCAAAATCACCATCTCTAAGTGTCATCAAAGCTATCTCGCAAGAAGGGACACTAAGTGCCTTTTCCAACCTCCGTCTCCCTCGTTTGGACCCTGCTTCTCGATTCGCTCCACTCACCCAAGAGGGAATGTTTCCTTTAGGGCTCTAGTACCCTCCACTTTGTGTGGATGAGTCTTTACTGTTTCAGAAGTCTGAATTTCCAGAGTTTCAGCCCTCTTTGTCTCAGATCTGATACCTCCTTTTCAGATCCCTTTAGATCAGCTCTTCTCCCTCTCAAAACCACCTCATTTTGTTTTGTTTGGGTTCATTTCTAAGGCCACTGCCTTGTCTCTCTGATCTTTAGCTGATATCCTCCTTTTTAGTAGCAACCTTGCCTCTGCCTCTTTGTTGTTCTCTGCACTACTTTTCAGCAGATTCACCCTGTGGATCCCAGTCCCTCCGGACCTTAGATCTATTGGCATATTTTAGCGTGCTTTTCCTGGTTTTTTCCCTCTTGTAGACTAGTTTTGAGAGACCCGCCTTTTTGGGTTAGATTGCTGCATTATTAGTTGTTAATTTTCTGTTCTTTCAGACTTATTTACTGCAGATTTCTTTTCCATTACGCAGCACACTTTTTCTTTTACTCTCAAAATGTCTGGGTTTAAACAATTAAAATTAACGCATGCCACACACTGACCCTAAGCGAAGAAGCGCCTAGTTAACACCGCCTGGCAAAGACTTTAAAATCAATTGTCACTGCACCTCTCTGCCCTTGACCTCACTTGATTTTGTCCCCCCCTGCCCTCATCGGTTTATCTTCTTCCTGTCATCATTGCGCCCCCAAAGCGTCGCTCCCGGAGACTTCTTGGCCTTCATCCTCAGTTTACGCTTGGATGACTTCCTCCTTCTCGTCATCAACGAGTCAGTCTTCCCCTGAGTCCGCACTCCGACTCCTCTTCTGATTGTTCGGGTTCTCCCCCTCCTTCTGGTTCCCCCTCTTTTCCCTTCACCATGTCTAGTTCCGGACCTAGCCCTAACCCCAGTTCTACCGCCGGGTCCATTTCCAGTGGAACCACTACGGGACCTACCTCGACTACCCCATTACTCCCTTATATGGATGGCCTCAGTCTCCCCGACTTCAATCAGCTGATTAATGATCCCATTCGCCACGATGTGAGTTGGCCTGTTATGCCAACCAAGCTCCCCTTTGACATTCCCAAGTTCGAAGGCCTTGCTAGCGAAGATCCCTCTAACCATATCCGATCTTTCCACATGTGGTGCTCCTCTAATTCCATCACCGATGACGCCATCCGTCTTAGATTGTTCCAATGCACGCTTACAGGCGACACTTATAAATGGTATGTTGAACAGGCCACCTCCTCCCATACCACTTTTGTGACCATTTCCCAAGCCTTTTTATCCTACTTCCAGCTCCCCCTCCGATACGACACTGGTACCGAGCTTTTAACCTCTTTCCATCAATCCTCTTCGACCCGCGTTTCTGCTCATGTCCAGGAATGGCGTTGAAGACGGAGCTTGTGCCGCGCTCCCCCCTTTGAAGATCGAGTTTACATGGACTGGTTCCTTCACTCCCTCTTACCTCCCATTGGCAAATATGTCGCATCCCATTTTCCCCAAATTGAAAAAGCTGCCCTCCAAATAGCCTTGAAGTATGACCTTATCTACGCCCAATCTGGTTATGTTTATACCATCCTCCTTGACCTTCCCAAACCTGATGGCCCTAATGCCTCGAGGGCATATCACTCTGCCGACGGTATTGTTGGAGCCCTGTCACATACCTCCGCCCAACCTCTTCTGAGCCATGGTTTTCCTCCAGGGGCCAGCCTCTCCGGCGTTTTCTCCCCTCCCCGTAGCATGTATTCAGGCTACGAAATGCCTCCTCCTTTTGCCCACCCTCTTGCTTACCTTACTGCTGCCCACCCTACTCCTTATCCATATCCGCAACCTAATGTCCCCGCTCCTCCAGCATTTGTACCTTCCACTCCATTGCCTTTTCCACCCCCACAACCGCACTTACTACCCCCCCAAGGGCAAGTATTTGCACAACAGGAGGCACCTAACGTTCCTCCTTCTCAAAGAAGGAGAAGGGGCAATCAATCCGCTTCTGGTAATCGTGGACCCAATCCTTACAATATCGACCCTACCACTGCCAACCAGCCACAGGGCTCTCAGCCCAAGCCGGACAGGCCACTTCACACCAATAAGCCCTATTCGTGTTGTGGTGTTTATGGTCACTACACTCACGATTTTCCCTTATTACCACAAATGCGGCAACTTTTGGATTCTCAGGCCACCGTACGAGGACAACACTCCTCCCCTACTACCCCTCCCACCCCCGTTACTTCTCAACCTGCTGTGTTTACTGATCCTTTCCCGCAACAAGGATTCGTGGCCACTCAACCACCTCACACCCCGGTAACCACTCACCCTTCCCCTTTTGGTTCCTCTGATTACCAGATTCTCATGATGGCTTCTGACCCACTTCTCACTGTCGACCTCAACCTTCAAACTCAGTCTCGTCAGTATTCCACACCTCCTGTTCCGCCTGTCTCTGAGTCTCCATCGTCAGGTCCTACAGAGCCTCTATCGACACCCAATGGTCCCTTGCAACTCCCTCTGCCCAAAGCCAAGGCTCATCCCAAGCCTCCTAAGGGACCATTACGCCGAAATGCTGCCTCTGGTTGGGCTGCCCATTCATATAGCATAGTAGACGATCTGGCCCAATCTCCTGCTGCCATTTCAACACTGGAACTCCTCCAGTCATGTCCTTCTCAAAAGAGGGCTCTCCTATCTGCCGTGGGCGCTGTAGATCCTGCTGATGACCAATTGATTGTTTTCGATGCCCGTTAGTCAGACCATCCCCCTCTTCCTCCTTCAGTTGCTTTCCAAATCCCAGTCAAAATCCGAAACGCCAATGTTGCTCGGTGTATTATTGATGAGGGGGCATCTACCTGCGTAATGTCCGCTTCGGTTTGGAAACAAATTGGCTCCCCTGAACTTGCCCCTTCCACCATCACCCTTCGTGCATGGGATGGCCACGCCTCCCAGCCCATTGGCCTATTTCGTAACTGTCCTATCACCCTTACTGGCAAGACTGTTTGTGTTGACGTTGAAGTTATCGACGCCCCTCTTGACTACAACATCATTTTGGGGCGTAGTTACACCTATGCCATGTGAGCCGTCCCGTCCGCAGTCCACCGCAAGATGTTTTTCCCTCATAATTGCAAGATTGTCACCATTGACCAATTGACCTACCATGAACCAAAATCTCAGACCTCTCCTGAGTCCACCATCTCTACTGTCACCAATAAACCAATTGTTGATTCGTTGACCAGTGTTTCCCCCGGTGTCTACAAAGACTCCTCTCTGCTTGGCACTTTTCCTGGTCCTCCCCCTCCTCCCATCTCTGATCCCAGATCAGCGAATGTTTGAATGATGCAATCGTCTCAGGCTAGCCTTCCACAGCCTGCTCCGGCTAGTCAACAACCTTTATCTCACCCGCCGCCTCCTGCTCCTAGCCCTTCGCTTCAGTCACCTGAACCTTTTTCACCCGGCCCTTCCCATCACACTCAGGAACCTTCCTACCCTCCCGAGTCGGTTCCCCCTGGTCTCCACCATATGGGAGCCATCCCCCCTGATCATTACCCCGCCGGTCAAATACCTTTCCTTGGCACCCCCCCCCGTCTATTCGATTCTCGTCATGGCCACCCTTTCCCTCCCTAATTTAACCTTGGGAATTCCAGTATGGTATCTTACTCCTCCAACCGAGACCCCACTAGGCCACCCCAAACCATACATAGCCGTGACACCTGTGAAACCGATTCCCTTCGCTCCTTCCACCACCACAGTGCCCCTAGCCCCTTCGCAGAACCCTCCTAATGCTGCGACAGCTACAAGCAAGAAACACAAAACTCGCAAGGGGGCATCCACTGACAAGGCCACCGCACCTGACCCTACCCCGCCCCCACCCACCAAGCCTTGTGCCTTGTGTGATGGTATCGGTCATCCCACCCATAATTTTCCTAAGTTGCCCCGTATCCAACCCATGGTTAAAGTCGTGTTCCCTGAATCTACAGTCCTTGACACCTCTGTTTCTTCCTCATCCATAGCCAAGAACCCAAAGAATCTTCGCACCAACAAACCCTGTGCTCTGTGTGGTGTCCATGGCCATTATTCCCACCATTGCCCTCACCTCACGCATTACCGAGCCTCTTTAGAGGTCATTCGCGAGTATGAAGTTGAACAAAATCAATCCGCCTCACCTATCCTTGCTCAGTATGCGTCAAGTTTACTTGAGGATCCCTCGGCTACCATTGACATCCCTCCCCCTGATGTTAGGATGTCCGAATCTGCTGCTCCTCTCTTATACCTATCATCATCCGCACACCCCTCGGAGTACATCCCCTCTGAATCCACTCCGTCTGTTTCACTTGATCCGCCTTCTGCTACTTTTTTAGACTCTTTATGTTTCGACCATATTTTTTCTTCTGTCGTTTCCCCTAATGACCCTTATGTGCACCTTTCTTCCTCTACTGATGATCTAGGTAGCTTTGCAGCCTCTTGTGGTTTCCACCACCTTTCCTTGCCTTCCCATCATCCCGATACTCCCATCCGTATCTATGATGTAATTCGCACCATGCGTCCCCGCTTTTCCTCCCTTTTCTTGTCTTGTGATGATATTCCCTTGACCCTCTCGTCCACTCATTACCTTGGTTACGCCGATGGCGCTAGTCGCTATTATCGAAACCTTGCCTCCGCCGCCTAGGCCATTTTTACCCCCTTGCATACCCTTGTCCTTGCAAATGGGGTCTGCATTGGTCAAGCCACCAATAATCAGGCCGAATATGATGCAGTTCGTGGTCTCTTAGCTGATGCTCTCTCTCATCACATCCTCCATCTGCATGTCCATTTAGATTCCCTGCTTATTGTCTTACAACTTAATGGTGTCTATCGTGTGCATAACCCTCTCCTGTTTAGACAATATTTACGAGTGCAGATTTTGATCCTCCAATTTAGATTCATTACATTTAGCCATATACCTAGAGATCAAAACTACGTAGATCAACTCGCAAACCATGTTCTAGACTGGCATTTATCACACACAACACAATAAAATTTAACACCATTAATAAAATACATTCATCATATATACCATATCACATGTGTTTTTAGAGTCCATCTGCTCTGAAACATACGACATGCCCATAGCATGTTAAACAAAACATAACTACAAAAATGGGGGGCACCACTTGCCCCTACAAAAACACTGGGGGGCACCACCTACCCTACACCTAATCACTCCCTGGAGGATCCCGAGCCAATGGCTCTGCTCCCGCAGCTCGTAGATCACGCACACTCTGACCGGCCATCACCATGCGTCGCATGATACCTCACCACTCCGAGGGTAGCCCAATACACAACTCTATGTATCGGTCATCTAAATCCTGCCAACCACGCTCCGACACACCATTCAGCAGTCCCTCACATCT